>OX030952.1:133222509-134422509 GCA_943735915.1 Pherbina coryleti
TTCTGGTTGTCATTTACCTGCATATTTTGCTTCTTATAAATTTTAATTCTTTTTGAATTTAAATATGTTGTTTTTTAAATTCAATATTTTTATATAAATTTCCCTTAATGCGATAGTTTTATTTTCAAATATTAAATATTTGAAAAATATTTTAAAAAAATTCGTGTACAATTTTAATATATTTTTTATTTATTCTGTTTAAATATTTAAATATTTTATTTAATTAAGAAAATATTTAAATAAATTTTAAATATTTACGTAGTCGATTTATGCAAATGTGTTATTGGTGCAAAAATGACTCGCTTTTTGCATAAATTAAATAAGTTTTTGGATAAATTTAATATTTTTTTCCCTTAGTGTACGTTCACAGTCTATGGCAAATAAATGCAATCGCATAATTTTGCTAGCACATGCTGAAAATGTATGAACGTCAAAAATGAAATAGTCGGTCGACAATCGCGACGAAAATTCTATTTTATTTTTCTCTGGGGACCCAGCAATCCACTCTTTGAGTGCTACCAAACAGGGTAAGTGTTGTCATATGTTTTCTAATAATGGGGTATATTCAATGTAATTTTCTTGATATTAACTGAGTTCTGACAGAATTTTAACATGTAAATTCTAAACTAAAACTAAATTGCTTTTCGACAAAATGAATATCGATGAAAACTTCATTGAAGAGGTGAAAAATAAAAATTGATTGCTTGAAAAATCAAAAACAAATACGTAACTTGGAAAGTTATGATGGATTTATAAATTCCATCACTTAAGTTTAAGTGATGTAAGTTTTTTGAACACTTTTTCCAGCTCAATTTGTCGTCTTTCTTTTCAAAAATATAACTGGGATACTTTTTCCATCAAATTGGCATTCTCCAAAACGAAAGCAACGCTAAATATAACCGCCGATAGAAGGGGATCGTCGTTCGACAACTGCTTCGTTTCTGTTCGACCTCATAAGGAACAAATTAATATTTGGCTGAGAAATTTGTGTATTCAGAACAGGTTTACATTGACGTAGCTATGTTTTATGTCCAATATTGACATTTATATCGAAAAAAAACAGTTAATCTTAAAAAAATTTTTTTGTTTTGAGGAAAGCGATAAAACTATAAAAAAATACTTAATGATGCAGTTTATTAAAAAAATGTTTTTTTTTTAATTCCATGAACCGTTTTTCGAAATGCGAATATTGTCAAAATCTTCCGTCAAACTATGTTCGACGAAGGCACACTCGTTGAAGAAAATGTTAATTTAACAAGGTATCATAAGGCTATTATCCTTTTTTTGGTATAATATAAAAATATAATTTATTAAAAATACGCACTTTTTGACGTGACAAATTAACGTTTTACCGCGAAAGTTTCCAAAAAGTTGAAAACGGCATTTTTTGAAAATGCAATCGGCGTTGCATGGAATTGTTACTCAATGAGTATTAATGTTATGATACAAGTAATTACACGACAGTAAAGATCAAATCTTTGTCTTTATGATAACTATATTAAAAAAAAAAAAACAATTATAATGTCATAGGGACGCGGAAGGAACTGTTCGAGCTCCGAAACTTCGAATTTGTTACATGGAATTATAACGCACTATTTACAGGTGTTACGATAAAAGGTATTACTCTCAAGTTAAGGCTACTTTTTAACTCTCATGACTAAAATGAATAAAAAAATTTATGAAGACATGCGGTCACAGAGAGAGCCACTACAAGACCGAAAATGGAGCAATCATGCAACGGCGTTGCATGGAATTATAACTCGGTGACTTCTGGCGCTAAGGGAAATTTTATGAAACGAGAGTAAAGCTCAGGTTTTCGGTCACATGATAAAAATAAAAAAAAAACTTAATGTCGTCATGAGGCTTGCAAGGAACCTCTTAAAGTGATCTAAATGCACCAAATGCAATAGCAAAATATTAAATAAAAAAATTAAAATAAACTTAAAATAAGGACAAGGATTTGGATACGAATTAGGACCAGGACTTGAAAAAGAATAAGAGCAAAAATTAAGATCAGGTATAAGAAAAGGAGTAGAACAAATATTTGGACATAGATTAGAGCATGGAATTGCACAAGGATTAGAACAAGATTTCAGATAAGGATTTGAAAAGAACTTCGACAAGAATTGAGACAAGGATTTTGACACATCTAAAACTATATTAAGGACAAGATTGGGTCAAGAAACGGGGCAAGGAATAGAAACCGGATTTGGACAATTTGGACATTTGGATTAAGAGTAAGATTACAGACAAAGATTAAGAAAAGAAGTGCGACAAGGATTAGGAAAGAGATTCAAAGAGGAATAAGGTCAGGAATTATTTTATTGAAATCAAGAGTTTGGACAGGAAGTATTACAGTTGTACTGTTGTAGTGTACAGTACATTATGACATATATAAAAATAAAAATATGCACGAAGACAATTTTGGGAACAAAGGAAAAAATGGGGACAAGAATAAGGACAAGAATAAAAATACTCTGTCACGTCGAAACCCACGGGTATACCCACGATACAGCCAACTTATTTTTTATAACAAATTTTGCAAAGATAATACATCTTGGGCTTTAAAATTTGTTTCGCAAAATATAATCATATCGTCTGCAGCATAATTGTTCATCCTGCAAAAAAATTTTAAAAAAATCTACTCACACACTCCCTCTCCATTCTCCTTCTTCTAAGCACTTTCCCGTCCTTCTTCTCTCCTCTATTATGCTCTGATCATGTTCTCAGCCTTATTTATTATTCGTAGACTTTATTTATACTTAAATCATTTATAGATTGAGATTCTACCAATTTTTATTTTTATATATTTTAAACATGTTCACTACCTTAGAATACCTCTCACTCTTACTCCAAGCATGCCAACACACTCAAATGCTTCTATCTGTCACAAACTCACAATCTCACAATCATACAATTTCACCTACGTCATCGTCACAGTCCACTTAACAGTCACCCTCCTCCAACGATTAACCATATGTTGCCGAATTGCCTAAGGCACATGCAAGCAAGCAATCAGCTCGGAGCTGTAGCCACGCTTTTTATATCTAAACACGAGTATCTAAGTTCTACTAGATACGTACTAGATACGTACTAGACACGTACACTATTAGATAGTTGGAAAATGAAATTGTGGACTATAAATATATACAAAATAGTAGCACCTCTTACATAAATGAATACAATTTTTTCATAAAACCTTATTGTTGTAATCAAGCAAATAAAACAATGCTTATCGCAGCTGTAGTCATAATAAAAAAAATTTAAACAAACTTTTTTTTAATATATGACGACGATCTTCTTACATAGTGGAGGAGACTGTATATTTTTGTGATGATGATAACATGTAAATGTATTGTAGCAGGGCAGCATAAATACACACAAGTACACATTTAGTGTTTTTTTTTATGACTGTCAATGAAATTCTATTTGCAGAGACGCGACGGCCTCTGCCTTGGGTCAGCGCATGCGTAAATATGTTATCACAACTATTGCAGAGAATGAGCGGAAGTGAGTGCTTGAATGTGTAGTTGTAAGATAGAATAGTAATTGTGTGTTTGTGGTGTATTTCCTTCAATTGGCTTGAAATTTGGGAAATTTATAGAAATACAGTTAAACAAGCTTCAATAATCTAAGGTAGGGTGGCGAAAAAAGCTTCAGTATGGTTGGAGGTGTCTTCAAGAGGAAATTTTTTCTTCTTTTAGTTTTGTGGAGAGTAACAAAAGAGAGATAAAAATTGTAATAGCAAAGCTTTTTTAAAAATGCCCAGTGTAGGTCTTAGCCAGACTTAACTATTTGGCTCTTTATAGAGAGAAAATTTAGTTTTCAAAAGTATCTAAAGGGAAAACACATCTTTGCTCAAACTAAATTGAAGTAAAATCATCAAAAAATACAAGCTGTTCAATATCTGTCATACATACAAACATGTAACGACAACAACAACAAACCATTTCTTGCATGAATGAAACATTATTTAAAGTTATTGTGGGTTGAGTGTTTCTACGTTGTAAGAAAAATAAAAAACAATTTGATAATTAGGCGTGATAACAACAAACAGAGAAATAAAAGTGCTATTTTTTCAAACAAAAGCGAGACCACCCGAGAGCACGAGACAGAGAGAGAGCATGAGAGAGCGAGCTAGATATGAGCTGGCAAGGACGCTCTCAAAGCGCTCTTTGAGTGTTATCAGCAACGTTTTGTATGAAAAAACCTGATACAACTAAATTAATCGCTGCTTATTCAGCGCACTAAGTAGAGTCTAGCGTAGACAGTGTTGCCACTAGTTGAAAATGGAATTCTCAAAATATTTCTTAAATTTAAAAAAAATTCCTGAAAAACTTCCAATGATTGTTGTTCAATCAAAGGACCATCATCTGTTCATGTTGTATTATATTATTCAATGGCAGAACCCATTACAATGATTTTCTCGTCGTTATCATACACTGAAAAAAAAATGTTTTAAAATTGACGACAATTGTTATTAATTTGACAAATTTTGTGTTTAAAAAATAGCTTGCAACAAATTTCGTAAAGTTAGAGCAAATAGTGGCGTCCGTGACGTAGTTGGTTAAAGTGCGTGGCTGCTATGTCAACGAACTTTGGAGACCCAGGTTCGAACCCCAGCAGCGACAGAAAATTATTTGAATTAAAATAATTTTTCTGTACGGCCGCCACCTCTCTGCAGACAATGGCAAACCTCAGAGAGTAATCAAAATGCATGTAAAGCTTCTTGAAAACGAGAACATTCCGTTCATCGCCGTTCGGAGTCGGCGTTAAGCATGTAGGTTCGGTTCTCGGTCAATTGTGTACAAACTTAATAACACGCACAACACAATTGATCATAAGAAGCTAGGTCAAAGTCCTTTCAAGGGCTGAAATGGCCAGTTATTTATTTTTTTTAAGAGCAAATGTGTTTAAAACTTTTGATGAACATATGAAAAAAAAGTCAAGTTATGAACAAATTTTTTTAAACATATTGTGTTAAATTTTAAGCTAATGTTTTGTTTTTTCAGTGTAGATATTGAAACGAAGTCGTTATATTATAATAATTTTCAAAATTTGCCAAGGGACTTAATGAACATTTTTTTTTTATAACCAAAAGAATAAAAGTAAATATGAAATCTGTTGACAATTCAATCAAGAGTGAGGAAGTTATTGTACAGTGGCTAGATTCTGCAATTTATTGCCAATTGGGCGATTCTTCTTATATTCGCACATAAATATTTTGGAAAGCTCCATTTCGACCTTAATAATAAGGTCGACTTACATAAAAAACATTTTTTCGATAACAGACCACAACAGCTCCAGGAGAAGAAAAAAAATGTTAAGCAATAACAACCGAACAATGAAAACTCTATTTTGTTTTTATACAAACATGTTTACTAAGGACATTAAAATATTTTTAAGTAGAGTTTTGTTCAAAAAATCAAAAAATTTTCTTGTATGTTTTTTTATTTAATATCATTTACTTTCTTAAAAATACAAATTTAATTATTTTTTGAGTGTGCTAATTTTATATAAATTTATACATTTGAAATGAAATAAAGCCGTTTTTATATTTTTTTTTTTTTTTTTTTTTTTTGCTAAACCACAATCATACTGAATTTTAAATTAAATTGAAAATTATTAACTTTAAAAATGAGTTGGAGATAAAAATAGCGTTTTTATTTGTGGGAATTTGAGGGATAAATTTTTTTGTTTTAACTCACGCGCTACTCCAAAAAATTCGTCAACACTATTATTGGATTACAATCTTCTTTCAATACATTCTCATATGCAAATATTTACTTGAATAGTAAATAATTTTGACTATATTTATAATTTTTTTATTTTGCGATATATGTATGCCCATTCAATTTGCCATTCAATTCTAAAAGTTTAAGTCTTTGATGTTTTTAAATTTTTCTTTCAATGTGAAAGTTTCTATAAAAAGTAAGAAAACAGCAAATAATTTAACTAAGATAGAAAAAATAATGAAGAAGCACGGGAACGCTTTCCGGCTAAAAATTATAAAATTAGCAAAACGTCAAACAAACGCGTTTGAGCCTGCAAAACTAAGAGCCATGTTGATTTCAGTATTTTACATAAAGAAATATGTATGTAAATAAAAGAAAATTAAGAAAATTGCGTGTCTAAAACCAATGAAACTTCCTTACACCAAGCAGCTTCATACTTTCTTTTCAGATCTGGCTTAATGTGGTGCATCAAGAATAAGATGGCATAACCCTCTGTCTGCTTTTGCTATTTTTTATTCGTAAAAAAATACACAATTGCAAACAAATTGTCCATGTTTCCAGTTTCTGATTTTATTCCACATTTTTAATTGTTTTTGTACGTTACCTTGAAAACAGCTGATCTAAAGTATTTTAACACTTTTACCAGTTTTCCACCAGAAATTACGAGGACTGAAAATTATAAACTCTGGCACTGAGGGGAAATTTATCACTCACTCGTTTTCACTGTCTTTTTCAGTTTCTTACCATTTTTTCAAATACAGAAACCCTTTTCGGAATAAAACTTGCAAAGTGAACTAAAAAGGACTAATACGGGAACAGGCCCAATATCTTCATTTTATAAATTGTTTGTTAAAAAAATAAATATAAATATATCAGCACAAAATGTTGAGCCTGGTTAAGGAAATAAAGCAATTTTATTGAATTATAATAAATAAATTCCTTATAAAAATCTCATTGTATTTTACAAAATTTCACTAAAATCCAGATAAATACCTAAAAAAAGTTATAAGAGCTAAAAATTAAAAACAAGAAAGTGTTAAAATTAAAATATAATAAAAATTTATTAACACAACATGTTGCTAGAGAATACACAATTATGAAACAAGAATAAATCTTTTTTCTTACAAATGAGCAACTTAAGTAAAAAAACTTTTTGTTTGAAAATTACATAGAAATGTACAGCTATAAAATTTCATTCGGCTTGAGGTTTTATTACTTTTTGTTCCTGATTTTTGAGAGTTAAGAGCCATATTTACAAATGAAACATTACTATACAAACTTCTTGTCATTTTTTCAAGTATAATAATTTTGACCTTTAACCGATTTTTTTCAAATTTTTTATTACATATTTTGTAATATATATATAGTATATTTTTTTTTAAAGTGAAAAATATGAACTTTCGATTTATCTTAAATATTTTGGTTTCTATGGCTAGTTTTTAACATCTAAAAGCCCCGTCAGGCACAGGGCCTGGTTTTGAGAGATTCCCCGCAAAGTGGCAACACTGAGCGTAGGAGACTCAGTAGGCAGCTAGTAGACTGCTAGTGTTAGCAAGAGGGACAGATGATTGCGTGTAGGAATAAAAATGTTTACTTTTATTAATGCTTAAAATTCTTGAAGTTTCAAGCAATAATTTACATTTTTAACTAAAACCCATTCTATAGAATTAAGTTCAAACGCATGGCAATTTTTTTTAGTAAATGTCTGTTGTCCCTCTCACTCGCGCGTTCACCCACCTATCTTTTAGTCACACTCCCGCTGTGGGCTGCCTAGAGCGCCGTTTTTACTCTCTCTTGGCCGATGACAAGCTACTAAATTTTGTTAAATAATTTCGTTTTCAGTTTCGATTTTGCTTTGAACGTGTGTAGCTGCGCTTGCGAGTGTAGCGAGCGTTTAATTTTTGAAATTCAACATATAATTTTGTCAATAAGTTTTTCTCTGTTTGTTTCGGTTCGTTTTTTTTTTTTGTTGATTCTCTTGATAAAAATTACAACAAATATGTGAAAAAAATAAATAAAAGAATTAATGATGAATTTATATGAATACAAATTAAGTGTTTTGCGCGTTAAAAAAAAATTGTGTTGATAAGTTTTTAATTCAGCCACAACAGTGACAACGTCTCTACGAAAGTGGCTCCGTAAAATGTAAAAATTGTGAGACAAAAAGGAGTGTGTTTTTATTGTAGTCGATTAAATAACAAAAACTAGCTTTATACAAAAAAAAAATTAACTACTTTTTCTGCTACTATTTTCACAACGATAGCTGCTAGTGCATGTGACGCTCTCAACGCTCTCTTTTGCCACGGCTGCTCTATTTAAGTGCATTTTTTTAATGGCATCTACTACCTTTTGCGCTGCTTATGCTCCCTATTTGCCGCTCATCACTTGCCACTGCGTTCTCAGTGCACCTTGACACACCCTTCCCAGGCCAAACGACATTTATCCACCCGTTCATTTGCCATACAGTGTAGTTCAGAAAAGTACTCATCGCTTAAGTGAATCGCCGGCTTATTGCGGAGAACTAAGGAGTTCAACTGAACGTCGGACATGCGTCGCTTGTTAATTTAGCTTGGCCAATTCTTTCTCCTCGTCAGCAGCACCAACATCATCATCACCATCATCATCAACATCATTATCAGCGCCATCATCATCATCACCACCGTCATCTTCGACTTCATTTACGTGTTTTTTCCATTCTCTGTGTTTTGGTTTTTATTTAAATTTTTTTTTTCATTTTTGGGTATTTTTTGAATTTTAAATGCCTCTGTTTGCTGCTGTTTCTGCTGTTGTTGCCGTTGCCTTTATAGTAGCTGTTCGGTCGTTTTGGGAGTAAGAATTATATTTAATATTGCTCGCAATTCAATCAACAATTACTCACTCGCGAGCAACACTGCAGTGCGGACCATAAAAATCGACAGCAGATCTAAAAGTCATAAAAATCGAAAATATAAAACCAGCCCATATAAGAAGCTTCTTAAAATTTTTTTTTTTTTTTTGAGTATTCTTTGCATAATATGAGCTTTTGTGAAGTGTTTTGTTAAAAAGTTTTGAAAAAAAATTTATAGGTACTAAAATCAGTTAAAATTGAGATGTAAGAGAAATAATAAAATTTACTTTCAAACGTTATAGTTCCAACAGTGTTTATGAGAATTGAGTGCACAGTTAAATAATTAAAAAAGCTATAATAAAAGCTTGCTCACAGGATTTTAAAGGACAAAGGAACGAGTCAAGAAAGATCAGTCAAAATCGTTGGATACCCGGTAAGCTTGCTTTTGAGGTTAAAAATTAATTAGAATTCAAAAGATTTTTCTGCAAATTCTAAGATTTTATAGAAATCTATGAAGAAATGTAAATTTTCTAAAAAATGTGTTAGTTCCTATTTACCTTAAAAAATAAATATTTACTTTTGAGAAAATGTGAAGGTCAGAATTTAAATCTTAATGGTGGTTATCAGAGGGAATTTTTGAGATTTTAAAGAATTCAACCCAATTTGACTTTTTGGATAAACTGTTTTAAGAGGTGATAACGTTTAATGGTTATTGGTTATTGTAGACGCTCTTAATATTAGGTACATATCTCAAAAATTAAACTACTGCGTTTAAATGGTTACCGTTAACTGATAACTAATTTCTTAGACTGAATTCTTTAGTAAGAAAATTGAACTAAAAATTAAAATTCAAACAAAATTTTGTAGACTCGTAACTTTTCTTTGTTGTTGTTGTTCACTACAATGCCTTGCATACCACAGACATTTTCAATAATTTATTGACTCCTGTAAGCGCCGCAAAACGCATGTTTTTCCAAAATAAAATTTATTTCAACTTTTTTTTCCTGTCACTTAAGTATTTTGCGTTCATTAAAAAATTTTTTTTGTGCAAACAGCTTTAATGTATGTACTACGTGTGATTATTAAACGCGCCGTACTGAGTGTTTCCGATGCAAAGTAAACAAAAAGCAAACAACGAGTAAAATACGTATAAAATGAAGAACAAAACCAAAAATATTCTATTTTTAAATATACGTTTCGTAAGAAAAAAAAAAAGAAACGTAAAGCAAAAATATAAATAAAAACAAAATCAGAAAAACAAAAACAAACAGCAAAAATACAAGATGCACAAAAAACTACAACAGAAATAAATGAAATAATAAAAAAATTCACTAAAAAACAAAACAAAATAAGCTTTAAAACAAAGGGTAAAAAGAAATGCATAAAAATAATGTTGCAAGGCAAGAGGATGAAAATAAAGATCAGAAGAATTGGTAGGTGCACGTGTTGTGCCGAAGAATTCCGCTAGGGATATAAAATCTTTTAAGACAACTCTTTACAAAAATAAAAAAAAATTACGAGATGGTGAAAAATTTCGAAAATGAAATTTCAAAGTTGCATTTCGAATATGTGACGAATCATTTATTTACCGAATACATTTACCCTTGAATGCAAAATAGGCCGGCTTTACATTTAACTTTAAATGAGACAGATTGGAAATTATCGCCTCCCATTAGCATTACCTAGAAGTTGTTAGGATTATACGACTGGTAATTGAAATCGTAATTCGAGTAGCACTGGAATTACAGAATTTTCCTTTGAAATATTCTACTCACTTGTGGGTCAGAAAAATTTCGCAAAAGATATAAAATCTTTTTATGTTCTTTAGAACTCTTTCCAAAAAACTATGAAAAGTTCCTACAACATCGAACAAAAGATTATTTAAGTGTCTAAAACGATGATTTTCAAAATTGTTTTCTAAAATTAGTAAATATATCTTTAATTTCTCTTTCACCAAAATAATATCTTAAAGATCAGATAAACTAATCGCCATTAAAAGGTATTTTTTAAAAATTTTTTCAATATATGCAAGTTTGTGCTTATTTTGATTTTAAAACAATTATACTTAGTTTTAGAAATAAAAAAAAAATTTAAGCTGCAATTAAATTTGTAAAAAACAAAAATGTAATCGTTTAACCAACTACAATTTTAAGCTGTAAATATGGAATTTTCAATTTCAGTTGATTAGAAATGAGGAAAGAAATGTAGAAAGGTCGGGATTCGAACCTGGGTCCTTTGGGCAGTCAGTAGAGCACGCTACCAAATCGAATAGCGCGGTCGCCAATTATCTCTTAAAGTAAAAGCCGTAGGTAATGAAGGCACCTTCAATTGGGAATCCTACTTGTGTCTTTCCCGTCAGGCGTTTAGGAGATATATCAAAAATAGTGAACATTTTGATGCCATTGAAATTCCTCGGATAGTATTTTTCAGTAGAATCATCCATTTGCAGATATTTTTCTCACAAACCAATTGATTTTGGTCGATTCGACATTGAAAATGATAATGATAAAGAGGTTGATTACAACATTGATAAAAAGTAAAAACTTGTACTACAGAAAATTTATTTATTTGAGCTTTGACTATGGGAGTATACCATTCCCATGAAACACACATATTATAGTGCTTCATTTGGGAAGATTATAAAAATGTTTTGCTGAACGGTTTTTATACATGCAGATACGAGACTGGTAAAGTTTTCTGCAAGCCTTGTAAAGCTTCCAACTTCCACACAGGTTTCGATTTGCTTAGGAAATTTGTAAATCATAACGAAGCTGGGATAGTTCAAGCAAGAAGCTTGATGGAGGTTAGACTAATACTTACTTTAATCATTTCTTAATTTGTTAATGGGAGATATGGTAAGTTGTGAAGTCTTGTCAATCGAATTTTATGCAGGAGGTACGAATATATTCTTAAATATGCACATATTTACTTAGCGAAACTTAATGAAAGTCATACCGAAGCTATAAGCAGGGCTATTATTGCAAAGTGTGATAATTATTATAAATGTTTATGTAACCATCAATATAAAGTAATCGGAAGTTTCAATGCACAAGCAGAGAGTACCCGGCAATGCACGGGACTTTGCTCTCAAAACGCCTTGGAAACTTGAAAGCCCTTTTGTGTATTAACTTCAAAAACGTTACGTTAGCTTATTCATAATAACTGTGATGATAACTTTTGATAACTAATTCATTTGATAACTGATAACTCTTGAAAACAGCGGTCACTGATATCATTTGCGGTATTTTATGGAAGAATCCTGTTTGTAACTTTAAAAGTTTTTGAGTTTTAGGTTTTCTTCATTATTTTGTTAGTTTTTCATTTTTATCAAGAATATTTTCCACAAAATTTTATATTTAAATTTTCATCTAAGCTTAGTGCTATTATCAGATTCATAAGAAGTCCTTGTAATAGAAAAACATTTACTTCATAATCTTCTGACTATCTATGGAATTTTATGAATGATAAGCAAAATGAAGTGAAGCTTATTGAGCAATATTCTTTGGGCAATAAATGATTTTTAACCTTAAAAAACTTATGCTGAGAAAAGCAATACAAACATTGAAACGACAATGGTTCGAATAAAGATTTCAAATATACGGTTAAGAGAGTCGTAGGGTGCCTTAAAATATGCGGGCCAATTACATGAGTTATTTAAAAAAAAAAACAAAATATACGGGTGTGTTAATAAAAACACTGATAACCGTTTTGGTAATTTTCAGATGTTTACAACACGTATCGAGTTCAAAACCAGGTTAATGACAAACATTGGAAAGATAAGGAACTGCGATAATAATAACGTGATATCTTATCAACCTTAAGGGCTGTCGTAAAGAATCAATGAAGCTCTTGTAACTTTGAATACTTTGCGGAACTTTTTGAAAAAAAAAACATTTTGTATATACAGAGAGTAAATAGAGAAAGTGAAAATATTTTTAGATGTTGGTTTTTTTTTTAACAAAATCGTACTTAATGAAGAAATAAAACGAAAGAGCCACCAGTACAATTACACTAAAAATAACAGCAATAAAAATGCCAAATTTATTGGGAGAAATCGTAATGAGAAGCGCGCATTACAATATCAACAACAACAACAACAACAAGAGCACTAAGAATTTGGTATTTAAAATCAAAAAGCTGTTAAAATCGTGAACAAAAACAACAAAAAAAAAACAAATAAAATTGATGAGGCAAATAATGACAGATAAGAAGAAATCAACAAAGAGAAAAATTACTCCAAGTTTTATCGTATAAAGCGATTACAAGATGGCAGACATAAATAAATAAAGATAGAGTCTTTAATAGACAGACACTCAGACGGACAAATAGACGGAGAGACCTTTTTAAAAATAAAACTCATGCATTTCAATTAAATATCAATAACACGGTTTATTTTTAGCTGCGCAGCTCGTGCGCATGCGCAGCCAAAATGTAGGCTTTCGAGCGCTTCTGATGTTTATTATGACAACAATGCATAAACAAAACATAAAAACCTCTGTTGAATTAAGAAATTGTAATAATGTGCCATTAAGAACGTTGAAGGTGGAAAATAAAATCTTGCCAATTAAAAACATGTTAAATACAGCAACAAACATACATTTATATGAACAGATATAAAAGCCAAAGAACAAACTTAAAATTGGCCCAATTGCAGATGTCTTACAGCAAGTAAAAGAAACAAGAGAAAAAACGAAATAAAAACTGATAAAATTTCGCCTTTTTATCGGCCATTTCGCGAATCTGCTGCTGTACCTATTTGCATACACATTGTGACTGGGTGTGTTTTAGTGTTGACATTATTTGTAAAAACCAATAAAAATGTAGCAGCACCAACAACAACAATTGCTGCAATAATTTAATAATATTTAAAGCAACAACAAACAAAAAGGCCCTAAAATCAAACGTGATTTATATGATGAGTCAGTTAAGACTTGTTCGCCTTTAACTAGGTTGCCGAGAGATGGCTGAAAAGATATAGTTAAATGTTAACCGTGAATGCCATGCCTGCTGTTAACATTTTTTCTGCATTAAAAAAAAAATGAAATTTTGATGTTAGGATAACACTTTGAATGCTTTGCGATCCTCTTTGAAAAGCTGGTTAAAAGTAAATGTTTACAATTTCTTAGTGGCTCAAAATATTTAAGTGTTGCTCTTTAAACGGCTACGTCTACCAATAAAGTGAACCGACATTGTCCTAAAGTGAAACGCATTTTTTGGCCAATTACTTCCAAGCTTCATCGATGAGAGAAAGTGTATCAATGCAATGTAAAAGCTGTACATATTGTGAAGCTGAGTTTTTTGTCAGCTTTTTAACTTTTTTAGCTTTTTATTTTTTTGGGCGTTCATATTTGGAGAATATAAATAATTTTTCACATGTGCGAACTTTTACTGTACATTTGAATTTGACTTCGAAATTAAAAGAAAAAAAAAAACAAAAACACGGTTAATTAATGACATTTGTATGTAAGAATATGCGGTACCTTCATATCGCTCCATGTAGATTGTCAGTAGTTACGAATACTTGGGAGTATACAAATTTAGGTCATTAGACTTGTTTTGTTTTCATCAGATTTTGGGTCAAGGTTTGTGGTGAAAGTTCCGCCGGGCATTGAAAAATGAGATGGCATTTTTTGAAGTTGTAACAATTAATATGATCTTAAGATACAGTCTTGAGCTGTGATATTGTCATACAGGCAGAAATAATACATTTTTTTTTTTTTTGTTTTGTATCGACTCAGTTGATTAAAGCTGAAGGAGATTCTATTTGGCAAACAGTTTCTCGTTCTAATTAAGTTATATATTCCTGAAATATATTTCCAAGTAGACTTTCTAAATATCCTAAATATCAATCTGAAGACTCTGTTGCTATAGATTATTTCATAATTTTATCGTGCTACCGAAGAACGATCTATCGCGGTAAAATGAGGATCTCAATTCCATATACTTTTACTATAATACCACGTACCCCTTGTCTAGGAATTGAAGGTTGAAGGTATTAAAGCCCAACAACTACATAGATCTTCTGAACGATAATGCCAAGGCAATGTCATATCCTAACATCCATTCGACCATATCCTAGGCATCACTTCCATAACTCCACACGTAACCAGCAACCTAATATAGTGGTTTCAATACCGTAAGCACACTACATCTTCTTATATTTATTTTAATGAATATACAGTACGGATAGTTATCAGTATTCGAACGCAACAATGGCAATTTATGAATTGAATTAGTTGACTACAATGCACATTTATTGGTAGAAACTGAGATCCGTCTTAAATCTCTTACAATTATTGGGCATTGCCATCCGGTTGTATCACTGCGCAACTCTGCGACGATTAATGTAGGTCTGCTCGCGACGTTGAGCTACCACAGCCATCACATTCCATATTCATCATATTCCCCGAAGGGTCAGCCATACAATAGTCGCCCGGGCAAAAGAGTTTTACAAGGACACAATACTTCAATATTTCGACCATATCTATCCTAAGCTTCTTAATAACATCCAATAGTCCGATAATTAGTTGAACTCTAGCAATCACCATGTCATAAACTGCTCCTCACTACGCAATTAGCTAGACCTCTCCATTTCAACGCATCATCATCATCACTTTACAAAACTGAGCTGTCCGACTTCATCCAATAGCTCACCATATACTGCACTCATGCAATTTCACGATTTTTGAAGTAATACTGCTTCACATTTTCAAATCAATAAGTTATACAGCCAATCGACATTTAAATATGATAGTGGTATTGTGTTCGCATGAGTCAAGGTAAAGGTTGAAAGGTTGAAGAACACGGGGATGTTCAAAAATTTTTTTTCGCATCATTGCTATTGCTTTGAAAGGGCATAAGGCTAAAGTTGTATATCAATGGTCTCACTTGCTTCTTAGGTTGGGTGATCATCTCCAGGTTCTGGGTAGTCCCTTTCATTTATGCAGGATAGGGCGAACCCGTTGCTTGAGACCATCCTCCTTTATTCTAACTTTTTACAGGCGGGAAAAATTAATACCAGACTCTGTGGGCTTTTTGGTGCGACCGAGTGAATTTGGGAAATATTTGAGCTAGTGGCATCAGTGTGTTTTCCCTTGAATAAAAACAACATCGCGTAAATGTCCAAGAGAGTTGTTAGAGGCTGAATCGCTTTCATCCCCTGTCAGATATATCACAAAACGTCAAATTTGGTCAAGAATCTACAAATACGACCCTGCCCGAATGAAAAGTGAACGCATTGGTTCCATTTTTCGGTGAGAAGCACCGTTTTCTTACGAAAATAATATGTTTTTTATGTATAATATAGTTCGACAAAATCCGACTTTTGGTTGCAGGTAACTCCGCCTGGAATTACTCCCAGTCTGTCCAAAGCCAGGGAAATGGAGGATGGTTGAAGGTGTAGAGTGTTCCGCCGGGCATTGAAAAATGAGATGGCATTTTTTGAAGTTGTAACAATTAATATGATCTTAAGATACAGTCTTGAGCTGTGATACTGTCATACAGGCAGAAATTATACATTTTTTTTTTTGTTTTGTATCGACTCAGTTGATTAAAGCTGAAGGAGATTCTATTTGGCAAACAGTTTCTCATTCTAATTAAGTTATATATTCCTGAAATATATTTCCTACAAGTAGACTTTCTAAATATCCTAAATATCAATCTGAAGACTCTGTTGCTATAGATTATTTCATAATTTTATCGTGCTACCGAAGAACGATCTATCGCGGTAAAATGAGGATCTCAATTCCATATACTTTTACTATAATACCACGTACCCCTTGTCTAGGAATTGAAGGTTGAAGGTATTAAAGCCCAACAACTACATAGATCTTCTGAACGATAATGCCAAGGCAATGTCATATCCTAACATCCATTCGACCATATCCTAGGCATCACTTCCATAACTCCACACGTAACCAGCAACCTAATATAGTGGTTTCAATACCGTAAGCACACTACATCTTCTTATATTTATTTTAATGAATATACAGTACGGATAGTTATCAGTATTCGAACGCAACAATGGCAATTTATGAATTGAATTAGTTGACTACAATGCACATTTATTGGTAGAAACTGAGATCCGTCTTAAATCTCTTACAATTATTGGGCATTGCCATCCGGTTGTATCACTGCGCAACTCTGCGACGATTAATGTAGGTCTGCTCGCGACGTTGAGCTACCACAGCCATCACATTCCATATTCATCATATTCCCCGAAGGGTCAGCCATACAATAGTCGCCCGGGCAAAAGAGTTTTACAAGGACACAATACTTCAATATTTCGACCATATCTATCCTAAGCTTCTTAATAACATCCAATAGTCCGATAATTAGTTGATAGTGGTTTCTATACCGTAAGCACACTACATCTTCTTATATTTATTTTAATGAATATACAGTACGGATAGTTATCAGTATTCGAACGCAACAATGGCAATTTATGAATTGAATTAGTTGACTACAATGCACATTTATTGGTAGAAACTGAGATCCGTCTTAAATCTCTTACAATTATTGGGCATTGCCATCCGGTTGTATCACTGCGCAACTCTGCGACGATTAATGTAGGTCTGCTCGCGACGTTGAGCTACCACAGCCATCACATTCCATATTCATCATATTCCCCGAAGGGTCAGCCATACAATAGTCGCCCGGGCAAAAGAGTTTTACAAGGACACAATACTTCAATATTTCGACCATATCTATCCTAAGCTTCTTAATAACATCCAATAGTCCGATAATTAGTTGAACTCTAGCAATCACCATGTCATAAACTGCTCCTCACTACGCAATTAGCTAGACCTCTCCATTTCAACGCATCATCATCATCACTTTACAAAACTGAGCTGTCCGACTTCATCCAATAGCTCACCATATACTGCACTCATGCAATTTCACGATTTTTGAAGTAATACTGCTTCACATTTTCAAATCAATAAGTTATACAGCCAATCGACATTTAAATATGATAGTGGTATTGTGTTCGCATGAGTCAAGGTAAAGGTTGAAAGGTTGAAGAACACGGGGATGTTCAAAAATTTTTTTTCGCATCATTGCTATTGCTTTGAAAGGGCATAAGGCTAAAGTTGTATATCAATGGTCTCACTTGCTTCTTAGGTTGGGTGATCATCTCCAGGTTCTGGGTAGTCCCTTTCATTTATGCAGGATAGGGCGAACCCGTTGCTTGAGACCATCCTCCTTTATTCTAACTTTTTACAGGCGGGAAAAATTAATACCAGACTCTGTGGGCTTTTTGGTGCGACCGAGTGAATTTGGGAAATATTTGAGCTAGTGGCATCAGTGTGTTTTCCCTTGAATAAAAACAACATCGCGTAAATGTCCAAGAGAGTTGTTAGAGGCTGAATCGCTTTCATCCCCTGTCAGATATATCACAAAACGTCAAATTTGGTCAAGAATCTACAAATACGACCCTGCCCGAATGAAAAGTGAACGCATTGGTTCCATTTTTCGGTGAGAAGCACCGTTTTCTTACGAAAATAATATGTTTTTTATGTATAATATAGTTCGACAAAATCCGACTTTTGGTTGCAGGTAACTCCGCCTGGAATTACTCCCAGTCTGTCCAAAGCCAGGGAAATGGAGGATGGTTGAAGGTGTAGAGTGAGTCCAAACTTCCTATACCTGTGTATAAAGAAAAATCTTAAGCCTTGGTGCAGCGCTAAATCTTGCCAGTAGGTAATATACAATAGTAGCCTTATGCCTGCGTAGCAGTAGCAATGATGAGATATAGCAATTTGTTAGCATGGGAATAGTCATCCACTAAGATGAACCACTAAAATATCACTGTCATCAGCCTTTGTGAAAAAAGAAGTCGAAATCTGTGCCAATGTCTCCGGATATTGGAGGAAGAAATAAAGAAATATTCGTCGAATTTCAAATTAATTTTAAAATAAGGATATCCACGGGTACGTATCCTAGTTTTCACACGAAGTTCTGCTAACGAAATATTGTTACGGAGCAGGAGTAGTATAACCATTGTTTTATTTGGTTGATGTTTGTTGGTATTGATGTGGTTTCTTTTTTTTATTTTTGTGGAACCTTTTGCCGGGATGACTATTGTGGGTTGGCCCTTCGGAGAGTATCGTGCTGGCTCAATGTCGCGAGAATGACTTATGGTGGTCGATGTAGAGTTGCGCTTGTCTACAATTGGGTGGCAGTGCCCACCAATAATTTCAACCAATAAATGTGGATAGTGATAACACTAAGCCATGCTTAGTTTCAGTGATGTTATGTACCCTGGACTAAATATTCATTTATAACATGTAAGGTATGGATTCATTATTGTAATAAAAAAAAAATAGGGTGGTTGTCACACCTGGAATCAGGGAAGTGACAACCAGGAAGTGGTTAGAAGTAAGTTTGAATTCCATAAACAACCATCATCCTGATAACAGTTCGAAGGGAGTACAGTGTGGCACTACCATTCTGAAAACTCATTTTCTGAGTAGTAATTCTTGAGCATTAACCCCACTTAGTATTAACCCCACACGGAAGGTGACTACGTTAAAAACAAGATTTTCGGGTTGCAGGATGAGAAATTCCAATTGTTGTGATTGTAGACATAAAAATATAGTACACCTGTATTCCAGTTTTTATGTGTCAGGCCGGAAAGAACTTTTAATAACATGTCCGCTTTGCTTTTTTCATGCATTTTTTCATAACTCTGAGAGCTATCTTTAAGAGAGTTAAAATGATCAAATTAATTCAAATGAAAATTCTCAAATCGATGTAAATTCTCATTCTCAAATCTCTTTGCCTCATAGCTTTCGTATACTTCATCCAAACATTCTGAAAATTGCCATGCATCCATCATTCTTTAAAAAATCGGATATACTCATCGGATATAGAATGCTTTTATAGCCTCTCGCAAAGGTTTTTTTTTATACAAAAAACATTTTTTATGCTATCCCAGATATTTTAGGTAATCACGGTTAATTAAAAAAAAAATAAAAAATTTCTTTTTCTACATCTATCCTCGGATTTTCTAGGTTCGAGAATTTTTAATGGCTTTACAGTAAAAACATTAACAAAATTTGTGAATCTTACTAACCTCAACCTCAACTTTTTCATGTTGAATGTTATTTTCTACTCGTATAGTGAAACGTCTATCTGACGTAGCTATCTATGAATTTAGTACGATTTCTGTTAGCATTTCGCTATTGATTGTTCCGAGATATTCATCATAACCATAATTTGTCCAAGTTTATCGCTATGAAATTCTCACCTTGTTGGGCCTAATAAATCAACATAATTTTCTGTACCCCTGCCTAGTCTCAAACACACGTTCTTTGACGAAAGATCAATACGAAATATCTTGTCGGGTCCATCTAGTGGGGTTTTTTTTCTTGTTTTTTGTTTTGTGTTCGGCAGCATTTGCATTAAAGCATCAGGCAATGAGAGAGAAAAATAAACTATATAAATTTTAACAAAATGTAAATTAAGAATTTGGAAATTTTGACAACGGAAACGATTTCAATGCATGCAGCAGCACAACAGATACAAAAACAACGAATTTATATTCATAAGAATTCAAGTCAAGATTTGGAATTTCAAGTCGCACTAAGAGCCGAAGGCTGCCGGTTTTGTTTTTTCTTTTGGTCTTTTTTTTTTGTTTTTGTTTTTAATCAAGTTATGTATATAAGTAAAGTTAGAGCCGAACTAGCAAATATCTAGATGGTATGAGCCGAAAAAAAACAAAAAACACTATTTAACTATTTGAATGTAATATCATAGATACTTTTTCGAATGTCTGCGAGTTAATATCTATTCATATAAGAACAGATGCGTAGAAAGAACAACAAATACACGCACACCTGTTAATAGAAAAAAAAAACAAAAAAAAAAAAATAAGAAAAGAAAAAGAGAACAAGCAGAAATAAAAGTAAGAATACACCTGAGAACGTACACCTGAGAACAAAAAGCTTGGAAACCTGCGTGACCACTAATTAAAATTCTTCACGTAGAGTCAAACGCTGGCGTCGGCTTTGTCGATCGGCAGAGTCGTCAACGAGAAAAAAAAACTTTGGTTAGAACTGAGGTTTACTTGAACTACGTTTGTTTATAAAATAATTTTTGGCATTTAACAGCTTAACAGCGCAGTATAAACTAATTTCTGTAAGTATCTGTTTGTATCTGTATCTGTTGAAGCAAAAACCGCAGCAAAGTACTTAACAGCAAATGCTGCGCATTCAACTTTATTTGTAGCAAAGCCTCGCTCGGTACGTAGTAAAAAACTTGGCTTACAACGGCTATGGTTTCGGCGGTTTTTGGCTACAAGACCTAACAACAAACAACAATAACAACAACCAAATCAAAATCGTTGAATAAAGCATGGAAAAATATCAACTATTTTTTTCATTTTATTTTTTTTTATTTTTATTTTTATTTGCTGTATAAATTAAGCTACGGAAAGTCAAAGTCGAGAGAATAAATTTAAAAAGAAAGAAATTCCAAAACGAACTAATGGATAATTCATTGCCATGTTCCAATAGAATTAGTAGCTTGTCTTTTTCTCAAAATAAAATTGTTTCTTTTTTTTCAAAATTTTATATTCATGCATATGTCAAGACGAATTACTTTTGAGAAGACAAACATCCAACAAGTTTGGCAGATCTTATCGATTCATGAATACTTTCCATATCAGATGGTTCTCTTTTATGTTATGGCCAACACTTAAGTGCTTACAAGTTGTTGTTGTTGTTGCAGCATTATATTAACGGTTAAATGCAAAACAACCGGCTTATTTCGCCTCATTCACTTCAAAAAAAAAAACATGTTTGCATAAATTATAAAAGATAATTCTTGACTTTTAAGCTTCAAAAAAATTAAAGCTCTTAGCCAAAGACAAAAAGCTTTGACTCGAAAAAGTGTCAATGAAATATTTCTTACAGCGTCGGATTAAATAAATTCACTTAAAATTGAAAGTTGGCCTAAAAACACAGTTAAAACCAAAGCTATAGACTGTGACTGTTGTTTCCAGCAGCAAGTCGAGTAAAACTGCTTAACCCTTTGGTGGGTACATTAAATATAGTTAATAGATCTTCATGAAGTTTACTTCAGAAAAGGTTTTAGAATCTTTGATCACGAAAATGGAGTTCTTATTTTGATTCCAGGCCGCCAGCTATTAATCTTCTTACCATGGGGTTAAATATGAGTATTTAATCAAATCTTTTTGGCGGATCTTGATAAAATTTCTCATAGGAAGGTTTCAGGTTCGCTGATCACGGATGTGTGATTAAAATTGAATCTTTTAGAGCTGCCAAGTGTCATATTCCTTATAATGGTTCCCAAATTTGAGATCTATTTTGACAGATGTCACATGTAAACAGTTATTTTTTTATAGAAGTACTTATCATGCTATTCTGGAAAACCTCTTCTAACGAATTTCCAAAATATCCATATACTTCGACAAAAATCAACAAATAAGTACAGCATATTGACTGTTTTAAAATTTTTGTAGTATTTTGTTAGGCATGTTAAAATGTTAAAGGTAGCATGTTGAAATTATGCTTTTATGCTCTTTTTTCGGAAATATTTAATATGCCATCTTGGAGAACTTCTTTGGATATCCAAAAATCGCAGATTTGCACAAAAATCAACAATGACAGTATATTTAAAGTATAATGACTGCTGCCAAAATCCAGATATATATTTTTTTAACAATATATTCATACATATCATTAGCGCGACATATATGTGACATTTCCCATGTAAGGGTTAAGAAATCATGGCCACAAGCACTTTGGCCGAAAACGAATTCTTTCCAAACGATTTTTGGTTGTTGTATCTAGGCAATATATGTTAAGTGGAATTATTTATGTTCCAACAACAAGCAATAATTATTATTTTTGGAAATATTTTGGAATGTTTCATCTTAGCCGGTTTTGTTTTTACCATTTTGGTTGCACAAGTATTAAAACACAAAAATGCTCATACTTGGTAGAGACTAGTTTTTAACCAAATAGTATTTTATAACTTCTTTTGTTTTCGTTTTTTTTTTCTTTTGCAAACATTTTTTTTTTATTTTTTATTTCTAATGGAACAAGAATAAAGCGACAAGAGATAAATCAAAATTTTGTGCTTTTAAAAAAATTTATGGTTATAACTTTTGTATGTTGGCTTGTATATTTATACAAAACGAATTTTTATCCCTCTTGTTGGATTTATGTGGTGGTGAATGGTAAAGTAGCCTACGCCACATATACCTACAAATAATCAAGATAAATGGTTTTGAAAATTTTAAAAAAATTTCTCTTTTATAAGAATACTCTTACTGCACGAAAATGGCCTTAGCTGGAAATTTGATATCTATAAAAAATTGAATTTATTTCAGAAATGTTTGATGTAGTTTTAAATAAAAATTTGTGGATTATAAGGAGTGTCAGGGCGCTTGACTAAAACACCAGAGGTCCTGGGTGCAAAACGTAGCAAGGTCATAGTCCTGCGCTTGAGCCTTTTTTCATTTCTTTTCTTATTTTTTATCAACTGAAATTATAAATTCATCAATCCAACGAAGTAGAGCAAGATGTGGAGAGTATCGCTTAAACTTCAATTGATCCCTTACCTCAGATCTTAAAGAAATTCCCAAAACTTTCCAAAAATTTGCCATTAACCTGCTCATACATATATGATAAATCCTCAAATATGGTGAGATCAAGAGAACTTCTAGTACTTCTAAGAGAACTTCTGTCCAGTTTAGTCCATTGGATTACAAGTATTCAAAATATTTCTTCCAAATGGAGTCTTCAACTCCAGCCTCAACTTCCTCATCTTGTTTCTGAACCTAGTTATTTACTAGTGGCCATATTAATACAAGCTTTTTAACATATTATTAGCTATAAAGTCATGAATATATCCAGATTTCTTTTATTGGGTCAATTTGAAAAACTGAAGTTCGTTTTTAATACATTGGAAAAACTGAAGTTCGTTTTTAATACATTGCAAGAACTTTTGAGCAGGTTCAAAAGACTTTCAGCGCGGATTTGTTTGATTTTTTTTTCATTGTTCTTATTAAATGTATATTTCCTATATAGTTCAACAATATATTTGCATACATTTGTAAACTTTTCATTTAAAATAAGGTACGGAATGGCCATTTCAGCCCTTGAAAGGACTTTGAACGAAGACTTTTCTTATGATCAAATTGTGTTGTGCGTGTTATTAAATGTTTGGACACAATTGATCGAGAACTGGATCTACTAGTTTTATGCCGAGTCCGAACGGCTAATGTGCATGTTCTCAAGAAGCTTTACATGTCATTTTTTTACTCTCTGAGGTTTGCCATTGTCTGCAAAGAAGTGACGGCCAAACAGAAAAATTAATTTAATTGAAAAACTTTCTGTATCAGATGGAAATTGAACCAGGGTTCTCTGACGTATGGGTCACGCACTGTACCCACTGCGCCACGTCCTCCACTAATAAAATGGAATGGAATGTATGATACACTTTAAAAAATTAACAGTATGAAACAACTACGAGCACAGAGATAATTAGTGTAGATAAGTAGGTATAAATACATAGGTTTTGAGAGTTCAAATGAGTCTACCTTCTAATTGCATTATTCCTTAAAATCTGGGTGTTGTATTTTTTATGACACTGAAGTAAAATTAACAATAAACCTAAGTTTATTTCCTCGCGGGCTTCATCAATTTTTAAACTGTCTAGTTCATTGTTTTAATTATTGAACCATTTATGTGAATAATAAATTGGCGAAATATCAACAGATTCATGCATGTAATTTGTATTACCTTTCTCGCTTCAAATTTAAAAAGAATCAATTATTCTTTTACAACACTTCCATTGAATCAAGGAGCATTATTCAATATAAAATTTTTCATTAAATTGGAAACAATACTCATTTACCAACCACTTCTTTTAATGTTTTATCTTTGTTAGCTTTTTAATTCAATGAACACAAATAGTGTGTTCAAGGTGTGCTCGTGATTGCCCCCTTCCTTTCCAATAATCTATCTCCCCATTTAAAAACCAAGGAAGACTTGACTGAATTGGTATTACACCTGATATCCTTGGTTCAAACTTAAAAAAAAAATTGGAGATAGAGTATCTAATTTTTATTTAGTAATCTCTGCAATTTTACTCTTTAACAACTTTACCAAATTTTAGACTTCAACTTGAATGGTCCCAAAATGCACTGACACTTGATCCGCTGTTTTATCAAAAAATTTTGATTTTCTCCCGGGAGAAGGAGTGCACCGATGCAACCCAAATTTGCGATATCGAATAGCATTAGAGTTATAAGTTACACAGCCTCGGAAATCGGTATTCGACCTCAAATCACACGTACGTATTGGTTACATTCTATGGGCGTTGAAAGAGAGGCGAGTCATTTCTCATAAGTCACAAATCAACGAAACTCAGTAGGAACTTCCTATTTAGTCACAAGGGGGCGTGACACCACCCATACAATTTAAAGTTTTTATATCGAATAGCTTTGGAAGTAAGTGCCGTATGACAATGAAATTCAATATCGAGTTCCCACTTGGTGATATCCTTCTACTACTGGGATAGGCATTGGACAAAGGCGTGTGGCTCCGCATATATATATACCAAATTTTTGGTATCGAATAGCTTTGAAAGTAAAAGTTACAGAACATAGAAACTCAGAAAGGAGTTACTATTTTGTGATTTCCTGCTGGTGGTGCATATGCTGCGGTATGAGTTCAATTACATTTGCACATGAGTAAAGAAAGAAAAAAATGTTTTCAAAGAAATTAGGTTGAACAGATTTGAAATATATCAATTTTAAAATTTAATCAAATTCACTATAAAATATAATAAAGATTTAAAAAGTAAGTAAGAAGGAAACAAAAAGTGCAGTATAGTAGTTGATAAGGACTAAGAGAAAGAGAAAGATAGAATAGATTGCCTTAAAATGCATGTATAATGTAGCTATGTATAACTGGTAAAAAGTACATAAGTTCTTCAACTCAGTTAATTTCTTTT
Organism: Pherbina coryleti; assembly: GCA_943735915.1. NCBI lineage: Eukaryota > Metazoa > Arthropoda > Insecta > Diptera > Sciomyzidae > Pherbina > Pherbina coryleti. The sequence continues at coordinate 133,248,058 of OX030952.1, forward strand.
TACAAAAGCCAACTTGTATAATCTTCCAATGATTTTTTTCGCCGTGCAAATTAGGGAAAAATTCCTAACTTATGTGAAATTAATAAATATTTTAGATTTAATTCGCACATGAGGTCCAACTACCTCAACAACTCCAGAAACCAACTCTAGAAACCAGTATTGCACTTTGTAAATATAATGCGGTAGAGACCAAAAAGAAAAATCTAAGTGGAACAAAAGTCTCTTCATGTGACATTAACCCGCAAAATCCATTGGTTAGAACAATGTAAAAGGATATTGTCGTGGAACCAGCACTAGACCTTTTTGGAACTAGTTAAGAAGTATTTCAAATTGTATCCATTTTGCTTCAAGGTATCTACAAACTCTGAACTTGTGAGTACATCCTACCAATTATTCTCAATTTTTCCAGTTCTTTTCAGATTGTTTCTGCCTTCACCATAGCACCTCATTCTGTGTTCCATTCTTTTTTTTTTAAAAAAAATTTTTTTTTTTTTTTTTATATTGTTATCTCGCTCGCACTACGAGTTGTCGATGCCTGAAAAATGTTACTTTTATGCCAGGTTTTTTTTTTTTTTTATTTTTTGCTGTGAAATTCAATTTAATTGATAGTCCTTGAACTTGACTTATGGTACGCATTGCGTCTTGAGCGTCAACGTTTTATATTTGTTGTTTGGGTTTAATTTTTCTTGTTTTTTTTTTTTTTTAATATCTTTTTTATGTGTGTACGTTGATTGTTTTGATTACTTTTATGTGGGTTTATGCTTTTGTTGTAGTTTTTTTTGTGGTAGTGGTAATTGTTGTTGTTGTTGTCGTCTTCGTTGCTGTGACTACCATTAGCTGTGACTGCCATAAATTAAATACACGCCATAATTTAGTTGTTTGCTTCATTTTTTTAACCCTTGAATGGCTGCTGAAATAAAAGAATCAGTCTCATAAGAAACGTTGCTTGTCCTAGTTTGTTAAAGTTTATAGTAGTTTTTACCATAAAAGTTAACAATTTTTTCTATTTTTATACAAAGTTTAGCAAACAAGAGATCACTTAAAATCTGGATTGAAACTTATAAAGGCAGTTTTCAATTTTCGAATAACTTTTTATTTGTAAAATTGAGATTTAAGACTAAATTTAATCCTCCATATATCTGCTTTTACTCACTTGGAAGAGAGAACAAAAAACACAACTAATATACATTGAAAAAAATAGTACCGTTTATTGTAAAAATGTCTGTCGTCAAATAAAATTTTATAGGACATGTTTGTGATCTCTTGTATCGTCATCTGTATCGGCAAAGGTTTGAATATGTAAAGGCAAAGTACCCCAAGGATAATTGAGTAGCCTTATTGGCACACGTTTTCAATATACATACATCAGATATCTGAACTATCTTTGGTGGAGGAATAAACCCGAAGTAAAACCGCGTTTTAATATTTGAAATAATATAATTTAAGTTCTTGCTGTCTTAGGATGACAGCCATCTCGAAAAAAGTATCTGTTTATGACTGCATCCATGAAAATTCAAATTCGGACCGAAAAAAAAATAATTTAAATCTTATCGTAGATTTTAGTTTCCTATTCCTAATTCCTTATGGGCGTGAGGAGAGACAAACAGAAATTTAAACTGCCTATTGTGAAGCTTATAACGTTCACCTATTAACAGATCGATTCTGTGCGTTACCGGTAACTGCAATATTGTGACCGAAACTCGTTACCAGTGTGACCAGATAGTTTTTGGAAAAAGCGCGAACTACAAATTTTTATCGCCCAAAAATCGCCCAATTTTTCAGTTTTTAATATTTTGTAGCAATACATTCATAATTTTTGTAATATTTTTTTTTTTTTTTTAAGTCCCAAAAATTTTCTCATACGCAGCATTATATCTTAAAAGCTACCGAGTTGAAACTTATAACGTATGAAATTCAATCTGCTTGATTGTGGGTTATTTATGAAACTATATATTTTATAGTACTTTTTTCGTCTTAAAGGACTATTTTTAAACCAATTGTATGTTTCTTTTACAAGAAAACCAGCTTCGCTGCTAAAAACATTCGATGCTTTGGAAGAACATAAGAACATAGGCTATGACATATGCACTTTACAAGAATAATATTTGAGATTGCTCCCTTAGCCTTGTATAAATCGAATTGTTAATGCCACATTAATTGCTTGCACCATCAGCAACCTATTCTTTTTTTAAGAGTCAAATTTTGTGTTTCTAAAAACTGTTTAATTGCATTAAAAAGTTCTTGAGATGTTGTGTTAACTACATGAATTAACCCTAGAAAATGGTTCATTACTTTTGAACATTTTGTTGAAAACTATTGAACGCACACACAAAGATACTTCGTCGTACTTTTATCTGTCGATTCATCAACTATTTAGTGAATCTCCGATGTCAGAAACAACAAATTTTAAATTTTTTTTTTTTGGAATGACTGAATATATGTAATGTTTTTCACAAATCTTTTCACAAAAGTAGCCCAAAAAAGCGCGAGGCGCTTTTTTAATAAAAATAAACGCAAAATTATAAAAAAGACCGCCCAATTGGCGCTTTATCACCCAATCTGGATACACTGCTCGTTACCGGTCTTAGAAATTGGTATTCTGTGCACTCGGTTACGCTTTCAACAGTCGTAAACTCACCTTATTGGAATAAAGCTCTCTCTTTTGTGTGGTGAAATATGAACAATGGAAAATGAGAAGTAAATACATAGAATGAATTGCATTATGTTAACTTTTTACATAATATTTGTTTTTCTTTATTTAATTTATAAATTAATTTTATGTAAATTAATATTACACAGTGAATTGCTATAAATTTTTATTCATTGAAAAGTGCTGAAGAAGCAACAACAGTGAATTTGACATAATTTTTTATTTTTATTTGCTCTGATTTCGATTTGAGGATTTTTAATGCAAGCTAAAAAATGTATCCTGTTTTGCTTGTTACCACCTAAAGAGATGGTAACAATATTCACAAGTAACACTTGGTCGCAGAATACCAACAGAGTGTTCAGGTTACTAAAATGGTGAATTTCTATCGTAACAAGATTAACGTTACCGCGACAGAATTGGTCTGTAAAAGGACTTTTGACCAAAAATGCACATTTTGAGGCAGAATTTCAAAATTCAAGTTACCTGCAATTATAATATATACCTGCAATCTGCACAAGGTTACATGGCTGATTGATTTTTTTTTTATTAAACTTTTGTTACATTTCGACAATAATATTTTTATTTGTCGAATAACAGTAAAAGCTAATTTTAACTTAAAGTCAATTGGATAAAGATTAAACTGGCCATGTTTCTACTAAATGGGGGTTTTATAATACCCCTTTTCCCCTTTCCTCTGCGCCTATGCTCGAACTTGCCCCTCTGCTCTTCGCCTATGCTTAAACCTGTGCGTGCACACTTAACAACATGCGGTAATAAAAGCTAATTTGACTTAAATAAATTTTAATTTTCATTTTTTACCAAAAATAAACGCACGTTCTTTGTGTGGTTTAATCAAACAAATGAATAGACAGTCAGTCTTACTGACAATCAATAAAAAAGGCGCGTGTAGTCAACGATTGAATCGAAAGCAATAAGAATAAATAAAAGAAATTTGCTCTCTAAAATATCAGAAAAGTCGAAAGTTCAATTTTGTAATTAATGCGCACATGAGACGTGGCTGATCTATGCATTCAAATTTCAACTTGGACTCCAACGGTCTCCATTAAAAGGTAAATATTGAAAAGTCAGATTGAAAAACAACTTTCGAAAAAACTCGAAAACAGAACCAGACCGAACAAAATACTCCGTCTGGTCTTGCTCTATCCATTTCTTGTTTAAATAAAATATATTTTAAATCATCTCAATCATTCATTTGAGCAAGTCACAAATCTTTGGTTTTTATTATTTGTTCAACAAACAAATATTTCAACATTTCTTTTCACTACCTTTTTTTCTCGCTCTGTGCATTGAAGCGAGCTCATTTTTGGGAAGCCGGTACTAGACCTAATTTACTTTTTTTTTTTTTATTCGAAATCTAAACTTTCCACAGCTCTTCTCATAAACCTTCAATTTGAAGTTGAGATTACTTCTTGTTTAACGCTGTCAACGCATAGCTTTACCTTTCTAACGACCATATCGTACTTAGGCGCCTCTGGCCAATTGCTCTAAATCCTTATCGCATGTCTTATTTTAGTAAACATGCGTACGATTTTATTTGATTTTTTTCTTTATTTGTTGATATCTCGAACGTGCTTTAGTGAATTCTCTCTTTCAACCAAAGTCGAATTGACAGACTCTCTTATCGTTACGTAGTTTAACTATTGTTATCGAATTTGAATTATTTGTAGTTGGTTTTTTCTCCAGTTTTTAATCTCCGTCGAAATAGTGAAAAATTATTTCTACTCGGGTTTTCTGTGTCAATGAACTCGTTTGAACTATTTCCACACATTTTTTGAGATATTGTATTTTAATTTTTTTTTTTTTTTTAATAAAGTTCTCTCGTGCTCTTTTGCGCTCTTTCCTCCATGTATGTGGCTATGTAGTACGTATACGATTGCGTATCTGGGCCATGGTTGCCGGGTATTCATTAAGTAAGAATTTTTTAAAACTTTTATACGCATTTTTTTTTTTTTTGTTATCAGAAGTTGATAACAACTATTTTTCAATTGTTACATTTCTCTAGAACTTTTCTCTAAATTCAATCAAATTCCAAGTTAAATAAAAAAATGTTATTCAATTTTTATCGAAATTGTTAACTAAAATAAATTACAAACGAATTATTTCCACTACAAAGTTCCAATTACAACCCATCTTTTACATTGTTGCAAAATTTGCTCGAGCATAACACGCACACCATTATAAAAATTTACAAATACTCGTACAAGTTCGACTATTGGAATGAAAAATATTTTCGGTCTGAATTTATTTGAATTGGTTTCACGCCATTCAAGCGAAAAACAAAAAAAAAATATATCATAAATATTTCCAAATGATGATATTCAACATAGCGTAAAGCCTAGAAAGTACAAAACACAAAACTATGCAATCAAAACAAGTCAAACGCCCACGTGTTGCAACAACGACTGCAACGACTACAAAAAAAAACATCACCAACAACAACAACATCACACTTCAATGCCAACAGCTGTTTGTTCGTCTTTCAACAATTAGAGTTGTTGGAGTTGGCTGTGTGGCTTGATTGGGTCGTTCGCCATATTTGTGTGGCTGCGCCATCTTCGTCTGTAGCTTGTACCATTACTTGCCGTTACTCACTGTTTAGATTTTCCAAAATGGAAAACTGCATCATAATGAAAGTGAAACTCATTGGCATTGGATGTGGGCTAAGATACACTGATGCCAGATAAACCAACAACAAAAGCAACAACCTAAAATTGCAAAAAAAACAAAAAAAAAAAACGACACACAGAGCTAGTCGCTGATATTAAGACCGGCCAAACATGCTGGTCAGCGTATGGAATTTCATCTGATGCTGCTGTGGCTGCCTCTTCTTCCATGGCTTCTGCTTCTTCTTAAACTTCGGGGTATGCTGATCGGTGAGTTTGAGTTTGTCATTGAAAGTGAATGTTGTTGACGTTTTTCTTGTTGATGTTGTTGATTTCTTGTTTGCATGTATTTTTCAAAGTTTCAGCAAAGTATCAATATTTTCTATTGACATCGGTAGGCTTTTTCCCCTGCTCAGAAATACAGATATATTTAAAAAAAAAATAACTACAGTTCTTTTCAACTGCATAACTGTTTAATGTGCTTGTCAAATATGTCAAACTTCTATGTACAAAAGTCCAATCTACTCATAAGAGGGCTTGTACAAAAATATATTGAACACCAGTTTTTTAAGATATATCTATAAGTCAATCGCTTAGTTTTTGAACTGACCTTTTCTGAAAACATTTAATTGTTCTCATTCTCAAGTATCAATCGGAAAATCATGAACAGTTAACTTCGAAAAACGTACAAAATGTGTTATTTCTGACATTTATCTTTATAGTTTTAATCCAAGAATTTCAGGTGTTATACCTATTTAGTCTGTCTGTCTTATTTCGAAATGGGATGATAGTGGGAAAGTAGGGAGAAATTAAGTAAGAAGTATGAAGGATGTTCAAAGCTTGAAGGGAAGCTGTAGAAACAAGTAAATTAGAATCTGAGTTAAGTGGTATGTCTTTAAGGTTATATATAAATAAATAAAATAAATAAATGGCCATTTCAGGCCTTGAAAGGACCTTGACCTAGCTTCTTATGATCAATTGTGTTGTGCGTGTTATTAAGTTTGTACACAATTGACCGAGAACCGGACCTACATGCTTAACGCCGACTCCGAACGGCGATGAACGGAATGTTGTCGTTCTCAAGAAGCTTTACATGGCATTGCGATTACTCTCTGAGGTTTGCCATTGTCTGCAAAGTGGTGGCGGCCGTACAGAAAAATTATTTTAATTCAAATAATTTTCTGTCGCTGCTGGGGTTCGAACCTGGGTTTCCAAAGTTCTTTGACATAGCGGCCACGCACTTTAACCAACTACGCCGCGGACGCCACAAGGTTATATATACAGAACTTTTTTTTTTCAAAAATTTTCTTAAAGCCTTAAGTCTCAAGAATATGTGGTGAAAATTTCAAATCGATATCTTAACAAATAACAAAGTTAAAGCCTAGTAAGTGAACCCCCTTCTACAGCGCGCAGTGCTGGCCCTTGTTTTCAAACGCGTTTTTCCGAAACCATGTTTTTGGAGTCGGTGACCAAGATTTCTTGAAACTCAGTGAACCAATCGTTTTGATTTTTTTTCAAGCTTATTTTACTCATAATAATCTCGTACTTGTCATAGGATTTTTATTTTTTTGTTGCTTCGTTCATTTTTTATAGGCAAAATAATGACGAAATTTTATTCGAAAATCGTTAACTTACGTTCGGAAGTCCGCCATTTTGTGAAAAATAAATATTTTCAAAATCGGCTTTGACAAGTACGAGCTTTAAGTATCTAGTTTAATAATATTTTTCATTTTTTTGTTTCAGTTGAATTTAGAAGGAGCAATCTTGGAGCTCTACAAAAAATGCTGTATCTACCTTAATATTACATTTTTTCTTAATAAAAAAAAAAACTAAACATACTCCTGAATGTGTATATTTTAAGGTATAAAAACCCTCATTTAAAAATATCCCTTAGGTTTCCTTAAAAAAATTCACAAACATGACTTTTTTTTCGGCCTCTGGGTATACAGCCCCCTTAAATCAGTCAATTCGAGTAAAAAAGCGATCCTATCCAAATTTTCCACCTCCAAATATAGATGAATTTTCAATTTCAGTTGATAAGGAGTGAGGAAAGTAATGCAGAAAGGTTAAAGCCTGGCCTCTAGGGTGGACTACTGAGGCCACTAATCAATTTCTTTAGATAAAGTACTTTAGATTTCTTTATTTTAAATTTCTTTAGATAAGTATAGAACTCTCATTCGGTAGATCATGAAAAGGTACGTGAGTTTAAGACCTATGACATGTACGTGAATTCAGACATGGGTCATCGAAAAAGTCCCAACGAATTATACGATTTATTAGATCGAATGAAAATACGAGTATATTGCTCGCAATTAAGCAATGATAGAGTGTGGTATAAATAAGCCCTTAAGTGGTCATAAGGGTGCGCAGTTCCCTTTATGACAATGTATAAACGGAGAACACAGTTCATGTTCTTCGGAGAAAAAGAGAGTAGTAAATTCATCGCAATGGAGCACTCCGTAAGGGAATTTGAATGATAATTTTACCACTGGGAAATAAAGACTTCAAAATGAAACTCTGAGTATGTCGACTAATAAATCATTTTCAGTTTACTTATTAAAGATCGCCCATCAAGACCTCTTCAACTTTTTTTGACGTCATTCTGTGTAATTGTAATTCTTAAGATTATTTTATTCATCGCTTTTGAGTTTCCCAAGTGGCACACTTGTATCCATATTAAAAGTTTCCAGGATGATGCTTCATGCATTAGTTATTTTTAAATCATATCTACATTTTTTTAAAAATTTTAATCTTCTATAACGTCATACGAGGGTTGCCTTTTAAGTCTTGCGCCTAACAATGATTGATGAAAAGCAGTATTTAATTAGTCGAAATGTTTTTATTGTTTTTCAAAGTATTCTCCAAGTTGATCAATAGACTTTTGCAATCGTTTGATTTGAATAGACACTAGCAGGTTGGTTTCTCCGAAATAAGGTTTTTGAAGGTCTCGACAGCCTGTTCGGGAGTAGAAAAATGCTCGCCACGCATTTTTTTCTTAATGTGAAGCAACAAGAAGAAGTTATTAGGTGTGAAGTCGCAACTGTCAGGCAGATGACTCGTCAATTTCACCTTCTGAATGCTTAAAAACTCTTTTGTTTTTAAAAGAGAGAAGCATGACGTCACACGGCACTTTTTTTACATTAACTGTATGCATTTATGTTCTATATACTAAATATTTCTTTTTTTCTTATTTTTACAATATGTATATGGACCTCTTAAACTTATTGGTGTAATATAATTTTATCGATCTTGACTGGTTTAGGAGATACAAATCATGAAAGTTTGAAAAATTTAAATTTTTTCGTACCTATACGAAAATATAAATTTTTTACACAGAACAGTAGTTATTTTTACTTTACTTTTCCGCAAGAATTTATTTTCAATTTCCTCAATTTTTCCTAAGTGATCGCACATTTGCATTCATTTTATAAAGCTGTATGACGTCATGCATTCAATTGAGAAGCATCAGATAACGGGCCTGCGGAACGCGTAATCTTGTTTCCATCATTCTTGGTTTGAGCTGATGTGTGGGAACTCGCATTGTCGTGATGGGAGATGATCTTCCTTTGGTGGTTGGTTTTCCTCAATTCTCCGAAGACTTCTGGCAAACAAATAGTTGTGTACCATTCAGCATGAACAGTACGCCGTTGCCCAAGTGTTACAGTTGCGACATTCTGAAAAAAAACTGTCAACCATTTGCTTGGAACTGCTCCATCCGCGGACAACTTTTGTCAGGATTTGCTCACTGTGAAACACCCAAACAGTAGATTCCCTGCAGTGTAAGACTAATCAGCAGTAAATCATGAGCAGTTTTTATACTAGTTCAAAGCAAACTAGTTCATATTTTGTCACAATTTACTTGTTACAAAAGTAGTTGAAACACAACTAGTTAATGTTAAATCGCAATAAACTAGTTGTGAAACTAACCAAGCGAAACTAGTTTAAATAATGCCAAAACTAACCACTTGACCAGCTAGTTAAAGCCGAATAGTTATTAAAATAGTGAAACATTTTCAGATGATATCAAAAAACACAGCTTACCATATCTAAGTCTAAATCTGAAATTTGGATTTTTACCAAATTTAATTGAAATTCAGATTTTGGATTAAAAAAGCTTTATCGCAACTTTGTTTGCTGTCAGTTGCTTTTAATTTAGAAAAAATGCTCGAAAGAAAATTCAACCCGAAAAGGACAAAGGACTCAAAGGACAAAAGATTATCCATCTGTCGTTCCTTTGTAAAACTTTGTCATCTTAGGATGAGAAATGGGTTGGTAATTGAGTTACCTAGACAGTCGCTGCCAAGGAGCGTGTTTGCGGACAAGCTCTCGAGACGCTACTACATATTTTTTTAATTTTTTTTTGTTTTGAGTTAATACAAAACATTTATCAAGTCTTTTGGACAATTACCACGTAGTAACTGTTATTAATACAAACAAATAGTTGTTTTTCCCAACGTTTAAGGAATACAAAATTGCTTAAAACAAATACAGATCAGTGAATATGTGAACGAAAATTATACACATGTGATAAGAAATAAATGCTGCAGCTTTAGTTAAACTATTTGCCAGTTTCCATCTTATTCCGCTTTCCTACTCCATTCTGTGCCTGGTTAATACTTGCCGCCATTCTGCAGTTGAGGGTGCTTTGAGCTCAGATGAGCTTGTAGTCTGTTGAATTTGAACAATGCACTCATTTTGATTGAGTGCCTTACTTGGTGGCGGTGGTGCCTTGACAGTGAGAATTCCATCCGATGAAATTGTTGAGACCACATTTTGGGGAGCATACTCCTGGGGTAACGTATATTGCGCAGTGACTCTGAATCAAACCATGGTCGTCTTCGCGTTCCCCGTGCTTGCACTCGACCACAATAGTTTTATACACAGCTTTTACAATCAATTCATTTGACTTGAACTTGGAAACATCCATGCAAACTGGAAAACCCTCGTTGCCAACTGTGGGCGACAGCTGCGAAGAGACTTCGTCTCGTCGCCGCCATGACGACTGGTAGCACGAGTGAAAGCATGGTAGTGGCGATTACATGGCAAATGGCGGCGACGCGGATGCAGTAGCAACGATGGACGCGAGGAACAGAAGATCTTCTAGGATGAATGCCAAGGTCCAAAAGGCGATTCGCCTGCTAGTGGGCTTTACTCGGTTCGAATTTGCACGCCAAATTCACCAACAGCGGAATAATAGCCACTCTTTTCAAGTTTTTGCAACTTTTGTTTGTACGCTTTGTTTGAAGATGTACTTGTTTTGTCGAAGTTCTTTTAATTTAATTTTATTGCCAAAGTTAATTTAATTTTCACCCCAACTTGGCGCAACTTGTTGACACAAACTTTTTATGACTTTTTATTTGCTTATGACAGATGAAAGAAATGCGCCAGTGTTGCATTTACCTACAATCATGGTACATTGAAATTAAAGTAGTCGCCATCCTGATACAAAAATAACAAGGTAAGTTCAGTTTGACACATACGTCATTTATAGCCGGAATTTTGACAACCTATGAATATATTGTTTTGCTCTCTGTTTTTATTAAATTTTTCCATATTCAGAACAAAAAAAAACTTTGTTTTTGTTCATGATGCAATTGTACAGGTAGCACATGATACAATTATAATTTAGGACTAGCAGAAACACGCTCTCTCTGACTACAAATCAACAACAAAACAATAACAAAGGCGTAGGTATTTCTGCTGTAAATTTTCTGTTGTTTTAATAAAATTTATTTTGACACTTGAAAACAGCATCTATACTATTATATAAAAGGCGTCTCTCGAATTTTCATCGTTCAATCAAGGGGGTAAATGCTGAACCGATTTAAATAATTCTTTCACTATTCAATTGCTATAATAAGCGACCCTGCTACTGGGTACTACGTTTTTGGTAAATCTTTTTATTTAATTATTTAAGAATTCGTGAATTTTAATCCATGCTGCCATTGTATAAGCAGCACGAAATAACAGCAAACAATAGCTTAAGCTCTTTGTTGAGAGAGAGAGGTGAGATTCTACAACTCACCGCGCTGGTCTTTTGAGTGGAGAGTTGCACTCAGTTAATTCCTGCTACAGTGTAGCCATAAGCCCAATATATCGTATTTATTTGCGTGCCACTCTTTTTATTTCAATATCTACTGAGTTAAATAATCCAATAAATATATTGAGATAAATTTTACAGCATCCTAATATATTAAAATGAATAGTGGTTTGTTCGGACGCTTAAAACTTGAAAACGACTGGACCAAATTAGATACTTCCTTCTGTGAATTTGTTCGTAATTGTTACGCGAAGGTTTTGGAAAAAATGCACGGAACATTGGACAAGGAGGCGGGGCACCTCCAATACAACCCAAATCTACGATAGCGAATAGCTTTGAAATTATAGGTCGCATAGCATCGGAATTCGGTGTTCTACCTCAATTTACAAGTGCCGTTCCACAGGAAAAATTTTATGGGTGTTGGATGTGGGGCGTGGCACTTTTTCAGCAGACCAAATTTTCGGTATATCTTTCAAGCTATAAGTCACACATCAATGAAACTTGGTAAGAGCGTACTATTTAGTCGCGTCCTTCGACTAGCAAAATTAAGCAAGCATTGGACAAGGGGGTGTGACACCGCCCATATAATTCAAAAATATGATATCGAATAGCTTTGGAAATACATGTAGCATAACAAAAACTCAGAATGGAATTACTATTAGGCGATGTCCTTCTATGTTCTAGAAAACTGAGACGGAATTTGGAAAAGAGGGTGTCGTTCCGCCCATTCAAGCTAAATTTGTGATAAAGAATATCTTTGGATATAAATGTTGCACAACAATGTTACTCATTATGGAGTTGCAACTTGGTGATATCCTTCTACTGAAAAACTGGGACAGACAGGTCTATCCATGTATAGTGGTTGGCATGTACGTTGAGTGTTTTAACGTTATCTTTTTTGGGCCATCTTGAACACCAGAGGGCGATGTAGTACAACATTTTTTGCAAAACCACCTTAAACTCCCAAAACGTTCATGCGATTAGAATGAAAATTGATATATAGTGGCGTACGTGTAGTTTGTGTACGTTGAGTGTTTTTCTGCTATCTTGTTTGACGCATCTTGAACACCAGAGGGCGCTGTAGTATAACTGTTTTTACAAAACCACCTCAAACTCCTGAACCGCTCATGCGATTAGAATGAAAATTGGTGTGTAGTGGTTTTCAGGTACGGTGAGTTTTTTTTTTATCTCCTTTGATCCACCTTGGACCTAAATAGAATTTTTTGTTATTTTTGTAGGTAATATTTTTTTATTTTTATATATTATTCAAACTTGACTTATACATTGCGTTTCTTAATAAATGAAGTATATAACCAGAAAATTTGGCAGCGCTATATAGAAAAATGGCTTTGCAACAGTCAAAAATGCATAAAAGTGGAAACATTTAGCCAGTTTTGCTCGCCAAACTGCAGCAACGCGCGCCGGGAAAAAGCTAGTAGCAAATAAATTGGTTACTGTGTCTATATTTGTATTTGTAACTGTAAATATAATTGTATCATGAGATAGCATTGATACGTGTTGATTTTCTCATATACAAGGAAAGCAGCTTCTGTCAAACAGCTATTCGTGCAACGAAGCTAAAATTAAACAAGTGTCTAAAAAATGCTGCTCAGGTTGTTCTTTTCTTTCACATAGTTTTTTCAATTCAACGTTTTGAACATTGTTTGTGTTTTCACTGATTAACAATGCCCGATTGTGAGCGCTTTCTTTTTGACAGGAGCTGGTTTCCCAAGCAACTGTCAATGCTACCTTGTAATTATTATACCATGGTTTTTTGTTGGAGTTTTGTTTTGATTTTTGATTGAGGGAGGGTTAAGCAACCTTCATTTAAATCATTAATTGGGAATTTTTTAATTGTAAATACACAAAAACTTCATATCAGCTGTCATGTGTTAAAATTATTGTGGTTTTGTGCCGCGAGACAAAAAAAAAAAATGTAAAAAATCAACAGATTGCAAAATTTTAATTAATTCGAGGAAATTTTTCTTGTTTCATTGGGAGAGGAGCCAATTGTGTTAAATAAAATTAAAAGTTTTTACTCTTCTCAATATCTTGATCATGTAGCACGCATATAAAGAAAAATCGAGAAAAGTATTAGAAAAGTACTTTTAAGAAAAAGTACTTTCTATGAATCGATGTACCTTATTTCTCATCTCTGAACATTTTCATAAATAATTGTTTGTAGCCGCCAAAAGAATAAAAAAAGAAGCTCAACAAACTTGGAAAGAAAATCTAATTGGAAGAGGACTATTTATTAAAGGTAAAGTAAAAAATGAGTAGTAAAAGACATGTAAAACGTCTTATTAAAAGACAAAAACCTTCTAAAACATTCTAAACATTCTATTAAAAACATTCTAACTTTTTTCCTTTTTCATGGCTCACTTCAACTTAATCAATGGAGCTCAACATGTATCAAAAGCACGGATCGACGGCTGAACTGGCAAAAGCAAAAAAATGCAACTGTTTAGAGGAGCTTAAAACTAAACTTTTCCAGGTCGAGGGTATGAAATAAATACATAATTAAAAATTTATATATAAAAAACAATATCTTTAGCTAAGCTTGATAACCAAGCCACAATTATACTGGAAGCACTGGCGGAGCAAAAAATTTTGATTCAAAAATTGATGAGGCAAGAAAGTGCCATTATTCCGATTGCATCACTCTTCCCTTTGAAAACAGAAGAAAATTTAAAAACGATGGAGGCAAAAATTATTTCAGAAAACAAAGATATTTACGTAAGTTTCAATGTGTCTTATTTTAAATGTGTCCCTTTGCATAATAAGAGATTTATTATTTCGACATAACATTTTAAACAGGTGACGGCTGTCAGGACTTTGCTACGCCAGAATGTCAAAAAAAATGTAAGCAATATCTTTTCGAATGACATTATACGTGATTTTAATGTGGATGGCACCCACGGTAAAAAAAGGCTCAAAGAATATAATCAAATATATCGAACAATTATTGGTAAATCATATAAATAATTTCTGTGAAACCAGTTCTTCAATTGTCACGTTGCCATCGAACGAAAGCCCAGAGCGTCAATTGAGACATGCTATGCAGCTTATAAAAAAAGGAATTTTCAAAAATTACATGCACAAAAAGTACACGCGAAAAATACAGACGTCGAAAATCAAGACAGATTAAACGTTTCTTAAACATTTTTAGTTTCTTGCAAATTTAAGTGTCCACTTAAGTTTTTAAACGAAAACAAAACAACGCTGTATAAAATATTTAATTTAATTTAAATAATGTTAAGAACTGGTTTCACAGAAATTATTTATATGATTTACCAATAATTGTTCGATAAATTTGATTATAATCTTTGAGCCTTTTTTACCGTGGGTGCCATCCACATTAAAATCACGTATAATGTCATTCGAAAAGATATTGCTTAAATTTTTTTTGACATTCTGGCGTAGCAAAGTCCTGACAGCCGTCACCTGTTTAAAATGTTATGTCGAAATAATAAATCTCTTATTATGCAAAGTGACACATTTAAAATAAGAAACATTGAAACTTACGTAAATATCTTTGTTTTCTGAAATAATTTTTGCCTTTAAATTGAATTTAAATAATAAAGTTACTTCAAAATCAAATATTTAATACAGTGTTGTTTTTTTCGTGCCCACTTGAATAACATCGGTTGTGTACATAATACAATTAAAATTTTTTTCATTATACTTTACTTTTCATAAACTAAACATAAACATAAGAAATTATACTTTTTATAAACTTATATACTTTAAAATGAAATAATAAAACACTTTATGTAAATTTTAATTTAAAAAAAAACTTAAGTTGTATTCAAATTACAATTAATTTTTTTATAGCACTCATGTACTTATGTTATTTTAAAAAACTTATTTATTACTATATGAAATAATAAAACGCTTTTATGTAAATTTTACTACAATTTTTTTTAGCAACTGGTTGAATCATTGGTTAGATATTACTAGTTTTAATGTAATTATAATATGACTAGTTGCCAACCACTCAGCAAAAGTTAAACTATAAACTAGTTCAAATTTATGCAATATATAATTTGTTTACAACTAGTCACAACAAACTAGAATTTAAGTAACAATAACATACTAGTTGTAAACTAGTTTTCATGTGCTTAGAATAGGACAATTGATATTTCGTATGACATCGCCATGTTAAAAATACCAGTTGGGTATATAAAAAAAATACGATCTTGAACTAGTACTGCTCAGTTTTCAACTAGTATGCAGACTGGTTTTTAACTAGTTGGTTACACTGCAGGGTTACTGCTTTATTTTGAGCTCATAAGGGTAGATCCATCACCTGAGGTGATGTCGTAGACGTATTTCGAACTATCGTATTTTTCAGTATTTTCTTTTTCGAAAATTGTAAATTGTTGCTGTATTTTTGCGGCAATTTCTTTTTTTTTAGCAACTGTCAAATTATGAGGTTCCAACGGGAACAAATTTTCCTGACGCCTAAATTTGCTAGTTTGCTAAATTTGCTTATTTTGCTTAGCAACATCGATGGTCGAAACTTGTAAGCAATAGGTCCTATGAAAAAAAAAACCAAGCAATTGCTTCGAAGTTAAAACTCCAAATAAAGTAAATTCAGAAAGCATTTCCTTGTGGTGGTATGAATGTAGTGTTACTATTGTATATTTATTAGAAATTTGGAATTTAGCATTTGCTTAATGTTGCCACCAAACCGAAATAAGAAAGCAAGCAATTACTTCGACTTGGCAGCAATTGCTCTAAAAATGTTGTCGCTTATGAAATAAAGCAATTGCTTCAATATGGCAAGCAATTTCTCTCAAAATGTTATCACTTACGAAATCAAGCAATTGCTTAAAACTTCAATTTTATTCATATCAGGCAATGTCTTGGATAATCAAATCTTTATCATCAAAAACTCCTGTATATATCAATGTGCATATTTAAAAAATTCCCAACCAGAATGGTAAGACAAAAATAATCATGCTTGTACGCCGCCCCTATTAAGTTAATAACGACCCTAATGTAAGAGTCCGAATTTAGGACTCTAAAGAAAAAAAAAAACCAAACCAAAGTGCCTCAATTAAACAGGTAATGCTAATGTTTTTCCTATAATTAATTTATAGCCTACCTGTCGAAGTAGACGCAGTGTTGTAATCAAATTTCTGCATGCTCGCATGTTAAGGCAGCCATAACCTGTTTACATCATCGATCTCGATCGATAACACGCAATCGGTAACAAGTGGCAACAAGTTGCATACGATATCTAGATATGGTAGCTGCAAGAGTAGAGTTTGCAGAGTAGATGCGGTGAAGCGGTGGCTTGCGTGCTGATTGCTTATCTGAGGCAATAGCAATTTTGTTAAAAACCATGAATTCTTGTCTTTTTCGACGAATGCCATATTAACATAATTTTTGAAGTCATTTCGAAGACAGGGGGACTTTGAGAATTCCAACCCAGCATATTAACTATCTGGCAGATTAAAGAAGCAACGCTGCGAGATACATGCAAATACGACAGACCTACCAACATACCACCCCACAAAAATTTCCCCTTTTCCCCCACTAACTAACTACCTCTCCCCCCGCTATGCAGGATATGTTGTTAATGGTTCAACAACATGTTCGCTTGACATTGAGACGGAAAAAAATACGAGATAAAAATGCAACAAAACAAAGAAAAGTGTTTGGCTTGGCTTCAAGATTGAATTGCTATAAACGCGTCGATAACTCTTTGTAACAACTCAGCAACCACAAAAACAAAAACAATAACAACGACAGCAACATCTACTAGACACGCAGCATCTGAAGATGTTGTCTGGCACTGGCTCTGGCTGCGGCTGTTGCTGTGGCTCTGGGTCTGGAGTCAATCGCGCTGTAATAAATCTTCAGTTGCATCGCAAAAGAAGAGCAAATCAACGTAGACAACGCAGAATCGACGTTTTTTCACAGAACTATCGTACAAGCCATGATCTTGGAGTGCCTTTTATTGATAGGGCGGAAAAAACTGAAGAACCTTGCATTTTTTTTATGCGCCAAAAAGATTGGAGCAAGCAGAAGAGCTGCACTGCTTATTATCTTGGTTTTTTTTACGTTAACGGGTTAATAAATAAAATATAAGGGTTAATTAAAAATCTGCATATTTTATGAAAGAAATCATTTTTATCAGTGTATCTGTTAAGCTTCATATAGAATCCAATCGTTCACTTAAACACACTAACGGGCAACACTCTGCTCTCTGTTGTTGTTAGTAGAATTGGCTAAAATTTTATTATTTTTAATTTTCTTGGTATGCCTAGAATCAAAGTTGCTTTCCTTTACTTTCTTTTTATTTTAATTTTATGGATATTATCCATGAGATGTAGAGAAAAGTGACCATCGATAGTAACATGAATGTGCTCTTCACTGACCTCTTATTGTTCGTTTTTATATCTATAGAATAGTGTGCATTCGATCTCACGAAAAAATCCATTCAAGATACTTGTGTCCAAGTCCTTAAATAATATCTGAATTTTAATTACTTTAAGCATTTGTGGGCTTTTTTTTTGTTTTTTTATTCTATGAAATTCCTTAAATATTTCGAAACCAACCCACTGCAATCAAGTGAATATGCGTCGCTACATGAAATAAAAGTGAATGCGTTCGCTGGCATTGCAAACTCCAGACCATCTTCATCTCCATCCACATTGCAAGCGGATGGTTTGTCTGTTGAAAGCGGCTTTTTGCTGCTTCTACTGGCTTGATTGGCGTGTTCTGTGTCCTGAGGTACCTAATTATCTCAGCTTGTGCGCAATCTTAAACACATATTTTCAGCTAAAAGAAAAGTGAAGTGAAAAACTGAAAAAGAAGATTCTTGCAGCAAAACCAGATAGAAACGTGATTTTCCGGTTTTCAAGTTTACTCTGCGCACCAAGAATACCACCATTTGTTGCAACTCTTACAGGCAGTCGGTTTAAAATAACCTTTAGCTATTGGATAGATTCCTTTCTGGCAGTTAAAAAATATACACTCAGCAAAGTATTGCTGAATATCTGAAAATCAAGAGTATGAGCTGATGGTAAAAATTGAAATAAGTAGATAATAAAGGAATGCAGAATCTTAAAGGTTACATCACCGATTAATGCACGAAATTTGAGAAAATTCTAAAGTTAATGCTTAAATGCTTTAAAAAAAAAAACTTGTAAGAAATGATCTTCGACTGGGTCGAAGTTAAAATACCCCCACAGCCGAACCAAAGTATATTCAAAGTCTTAAGCAATCAATAAAGTGTTTATCTGTAAAAACATTTTCGTCATAGTTTAAACAGAAAATATTCGCTTTTGTTTTTTGATAAAGTCACTTTGTATGGGAGGTTGGTGTGGTTTTAACTCGATTTGGTTGTATTTCATACACAGAATATATGTTATTTATCAAAGTTCATATGCAAAATTTCAAGTCCATATATTAATTTTTGTTTAGATTTAAAATTTAA
This sequence comes from Pherbina coryleti, assembly GCA_943735915.1. Lineage (NCBI taxonomy): Eukaryota > Metazoa > Arthropoda > Insecta > Diptera > Sciomyzidae > Pherbina > Pherbina coryleti. The sequence continues at coordinate 133,266,822 of OX030952.1, forward strand.
AGAGTTTTTACATTTTTGACAAAGTCACTTTGTATGGTAAGTAGACGTAGTTTTCATCCGATTTGGCTCATTTTCAAACTTGACCTTTATTTTTTAGATACAAGCTTAAATATCGAATTTCGTGATGAAAGCTTGAAAATTACGGCTGTAATCGTGATCACAGACAAGCGGACTGACGGACAGACAGACGGACATGGCTAAATCGACTTGGACATGGTGGTTATGCTGATCAAGCATATATATAATTTTCTATACCTACCACGAGTCCTTATAGGCGTTACAAACGGAGTGACAAAATTAATATACCCCCATTTACGTTTTTTAAACGTGGGGGTATAAAAATATATGTAAGCAGTGAGTCAAAAAGAACCTACTTTAAATACCACAAACTTTTATCCTTTTAAAGTTGCTTCTATTTGGATACATTACACATCCAACTAACAATTGAACTTCAACGAAGCTAGTTCGGTTAGCATTTTCCCTACCTTTACTAGATACTTGTACTTAGAGGTTTTTAGAGGCTTACTTTCGTATGAAATGTCTTGCTATTACAAGAAACTACACTGAACTGTTCAACTGTAAGAAACATAAATCTGATTGATGAAAAACAAAATAACATTTTTCGAATTTTGTCAGTTCCCGCAAACATATTCTTATACATTTCAACTTCTCTCAAAGCAGGATGTACAACCCCACTCATCAACATTTGTATTTCACAAGTACTTTGGAAACACAAGGGAGAATTATACTTCCGCTCACAATTTCTGAAAGACCTCTCTTCTCAGCATAAGCACCTCGATAAATGTCTTCGCAAGAGAAAAACTTTAACATAGAGTATATATTTTTCACCAAAGTAATATATTGTTTTATACATATTTTTTTTTTATAAAACAATAAATCACTGTGGTGAATTAGCATTAGTTTTTAATTTCCATATAAATTCTTTTCATCGAAGCCCAGATTAGGTGATTTTGCCATTGTTTTTTTTTTTCTAGGTGTAGAGGAGGTCGACTGGTTTTCATCCGATTTTGCACATTTTCGAACTTGATCTTTTTTCTGGAAAAAGCTTAAATATTAATATTTATTACGGCAGTTTCGTAATTTCGCCTGTAATCGAGTCACATCGCCAAATCGACTCAGAAGATGATGATGATCAAGAATGTGTACATTTTTCTATACCTACTACGCCTCGTTATGGGCGTTAGAAATGGAGTTACTTAATATACCCTTAACGCAGTAATCGTTGGGGTATTTAAAATGTAGTTTTCAATTTCCAAATTGAAAAAAAAATAATTTTAAATTTTTAATAATGTTTTCTAAGTAATTTTAAATTTCAAATTCGATATCACAATTCAGATAGTCATGAAATTTTTCAAATGTATTTATCATTTAATAAATTGTTTCTACAAGTTTTGTGCCGGCCGTGTGTGGACGACTCGATGCCAATGCGAGCCCAGGTTCGAACCCCAGCTGAAACAACAGAAAGTTTTTTCAACTGAAATTAATGTTACTGATCGGTCATCACCTCTCTGCTAAGAATGGCAAACCTCGGGGAGTAAATAATGCCTTGTAAAGTTTCTTACGAACGTGCACATTAACCTATCGGAGTCGGCATAAAACTAGTATGTCTCGTTCTCTATCATTTGAGTACAAACATTTAATAACACGCACATCAGAATTTATTCATAAGAAGCTCGGTCAAAGTCCTTTCTAGGGCTAAAATGGCCAATTTATTTTTATGTATTTTATATTACAAGTTTTTTCAGCTGAGAAAGCCGTCTTACGCTTCACGTGAAATGTCCCATATATATTTTCAAAGTTAAGGTTAAAATTCTATAAATGATGGGGAATGAAACTATTTTTTTAAAATTTTTGAAACACCGGATCATTCAATTTCAATTCAAAAAGCATTGAAACGCATAAAGAGCGTCTAAAACTGTCCATCTAAAATATGAATTTTAAACATAAAAATTAAATGATTTAATGATAACTATTTTGTAATGATCATCGTAATTTTACGGAAATATTTATCGATTTTCAAACTATTCAAACTAAGAGTTAAATTATTTTCTGCTTAAGTAATTACATTATTTTTTGATATTCTTATTAACCCTTTCAAGACCAAATTAAAATGGACGGGATTATACATTTTTGAGGACAAATATGTGTTAGTCTTGACTCAAATATGAACGGAGAATAATTTCAAACTCCTTGGTGTCCTGGTTCGCTTGTTACAGGATGTTATCTATAGGCAATATTGGGGGGTGGTTGGACAAACTAAACACTTTTTTCATGTTTTTTTTTTAATAACTCTCTGACTTTTATTCATTTATTTTGTTTAATCGGTTTTACAATAAAATAATTAATTTTGTGTTTTTAAACACTTTTTGTAAAAAACACTTTTTTCGCGAAACGGTCTTGATCTTGATTTTGACAAATTCACTCTACGGAGAACGGCTACTAAATGGACACGTGCACAGCTTACTATGTAACAAATAGCTGTTAGTTTGCACCATTCATAAGGCTACATAATGCAAAAAACCGCAGGTCAAAAAAATTTAAATAGTGGGACTAGAAGCCTATAAGTAAAATGTTGCCTATAGGTAACATTGGGCATGAGAGGGTTAATAACTCTGGAGCAACCCCTACCTGGTAAACTAATTCTTTCGTTTACTTATTAAAACCTTGAATTAGGAAAAAACTTAAAAGAACTATAAAGAATATTGACCGAAACTGAGCCAGAAAAACTGCTTCTGTTTTGGAAGACGCAAAAGATATTCTGCAGCAATTGACGGAAAGTAAGGAAAGTAAACGTTTTGACTGAACGTAAATGTTTTGAAAAAGTAAGGAAAGTAAACGTTTTGACTGAACGTAAATGTTTTGAAAAAATCGAGAGTGAATAAAAATTGAAACTCAGCAGCATATAAGACAAGCAACAACAACATTGGCAGCATTAATAGCATTACTGTTGCTGCTTGCTGCATTGCGGCAGACATGCTACATGAAGCATGCAACAGAATGGAACAGTGAAGAGAAACAACTTGAGCCTAGTAAGCGTTGAAAAACATTTAGCAGTTTCAATGTAGTATGTACTGTAGTATAAAGTAGTAAACAGCATGTTGCAGATGATGCTGCTGTTGCTATCAACATTTGACATGTGCAGCATATTGCTTGGTTTCATCTGCTCAGCTAAGTACAAGACGGTGAAATGAAACTTCGGGCGGAGGCACGAACACGATTGCATGCAGTTTGGTTTTTAAATGTTGTTGGCAAATGGCAATGTTTTGCTTCATGTTGTTGTTGTTGTGACTGGTCTGTTGAGGTTATGTTGGAAAATAAAAAATTGAAAACAAAGCGTTGGCGTGCTCATAGCGATGGCGCGACAAGCTCGCTTGTGCCGGTTTGGTTAGTTTTTTTGGCTACAACCTGAAGTCTTGTTATTTATTGGTATTTTTTTTTATTTATTTATTTATTTTTTGTTTTTTGTTAGTTAACAACAAAGCGGCCTTCCCTGCAATTGCAATGAAACTGAAAGCAATGCTGATTTATTATTGTCCATAGGATATTGTAAGTTGGTAACTGAGCTTGTTTGTTTTGTTGTTTTTTTTTCTCATCAATTTTTCAATAGTTTCACATTGTATCTGCACATCTTTAATTTATTGTACGTGCATTCTAATAAATGCATTGTACTGTGGGTCGGAAATGTCGAAAAAATACCACAAATTTATTTATTTTAGCTGTTGTATCGCATTGCAGTTGAGTCTGAGAAAAAAAAATTTTTAACAACGGGCATTTCAATAAATATTTTGCGAGCTATTTTTAACTTTTACGTGTGTCGTTTTAATGTGTCGTGCATTTTTGACCCAGTTTTATGATTTTAACTTTAGGATGTTTCACTGTGTAATCATTCGTGTGTATTCGTGTGGGTACTATTTTTGGCTTTATATCGTAGGCATCGTACTGATACTCGGCAGCCTGTGCAGCCAAAATCTCTCTCTTGTAATTATTTTCTGTGATTTATTTAAATTTTTATAGAGCTACTAGTTTAAGCTATGGAAGCTGTTTTATGGGCGGTGTATCAACAAGAGATATGGGATTTGTATTTTGAATAAAATTAACAATTGTTTAAATGTCTCTTAAATTTTTATTGGATTATAAATATAAAATATATATTACAATATTACAAAGAGTTTTGAAATCTCTTAAGCGATAAGCTTCTATATAATAGCCTTTGCAAACCTATACCTCTTGTTGGTAAGGCCTTTCTGTGAGATGGTAATTATTATTATTTAGTTTTATAATTATTATTATTATAATTATTATATAATTATTATTATAATTATTTATAATTATAATTATATTATTATAATTATTTATTATTATTTAGTAACAATTTTTATTTCTATTTGTCTTTCAGGTTACTTCTCCTTTTGGACTTCATTGAACATCACAAAGATAAGGTAAGTGTTGTTATTAAATGGTAATGTAAAGATGCTAAAATTTAAGACTTCATGTGGAGATGCATTAATGATAAATGAATACTTTCACACGTTTTTCCGGATTTTTATTTTTTATTTATAACTATTAATACTGATCAAAATCATCGCAAAATCATCGCAATAGCGAAAAACTATGGGGTTTGCTGAGCACAATTGAAAGGAGGTGAAAGCCACATGGACTAAAAAATCAAGTGTATGGTATCAAACACGCTTTTTGAGACTATATTTTAAGAAAAAAGTTCTTATCTTAGACTTTGCACATTTCGCAATTATGCTTTACAACAACAACGACAATTTGCAACAATAACAATAACAATCTCTTGGAGTACAAAAATTCACAAGCGATTCTCGAGGTACCGATATATCGGCAAATAATCAATGTTTGGTGCGCTTTTTGAGCCGGTGGTGGATCATTGGTCCTTAGTTCTTTAAAGTGAGACCAACGAGAGTGTAACCAAGTAACACTGTGTCGTTAGCGTAAAACAATTAATTTTCAGTTTAAAATGATGTTATCTCAGTTTTTTATTTCAATTCAAAGTTCAAAACCTCTAATTCCTCGCCCTATATTAATATTTCGCTTGTTAAGAGGTAACTATTGAGTGTACCAACAAGAGGTATAGAATTTGTATTTTTAATAAAACGAACAATTGTATGAATGTCTCTTAAATTTTGATTGGATAATTAAGTAACTAAGTACAACATCATGTATAGAACAAAATATGTATCTTTTAAGACTACCAAGCAATCAACTTTTAAATAATAAACTTTTGAAAACTTTACAACTCTTGTAAATATATCTATTTAAAAGTATGTATTAACAATCTTTTTAAAAGAAGTCAACTGAATGTTGCTATACAATTTCAAATACAAAATTGAATCAAATTCAACAAGTAGAAACAAACTTGTAACAAACTCTACTTTTAAAATTTTAAAAGTGCCACCAGAAATCACACTCTTGAAAATCCTGAATCCCTTCAGAAAAATTTTTTGACGTGACGAAGTTACGTTGTACTGCTCTAGTTTCCAAAAAAGTTGAAAAATGAATTTTTTAAAAATTCATCTGCGTTTCATTGAATTGTTACTCGCTGGGTATAAGAGCTATGATTAAAAAAATAGTATGACCATAAAGGTTAATTCTTTGACTATATTAAAAAAACAAAAAAAAAATTTAATACGGCATAGGGACGAAGTGGGAGCTGCGTAAGCAACGCAACTGAAAATTTGTTACATGGAATTATTAGTCGCTGAGTATTAGTGCTAGGATTAAAAATACGATACGCCAATAAAGGCTTATTGGAAGCCCTCACAACAAAACTAGACAAAAAATTTTTGACATCATGGGGACACTGAGAGAGCCGCTCAAAGATCGATAACGCAACATTCATGCAGCGGCGTTGCATTAAATTTTTACTCAATGAGTATATAACCTACGATAAAAGTTTAAAAAGGAAAATGAAATTTTTATACATGGCTTTACGACAAAAATAAAAAAAAATTCCGGCGTCGTCAGGTCGTGAATATAGCAGCTTATGTAACAGAAATGTAATATCGTTGCATAGAATTATTACTCCTCCTGAGTGCTACAGTAAATTTTGTTTTACGACAGCAGGGATGTATTATTACGCTTCACAACTAAATTACAAAAAAAATTTTGTTGTCATGATTTCAGGGATGCAATCACATAATGCAGTAAAAATGCTACAGCCATGAAAAAACGTTGCATGGATTTTTAACTCTTCGACTACTTGTGCAACGGCAAATTTTATGGTACGAAAACAAAGGTGAGGTCTTCGGGCATATGACAAAAATAAAAAAAAAATTTGACGGCGTGTCAAAGACTCTCAGGGAACCGCCTAATGTAACGTATATGCATCACTTTTGCTGGATTAATTGAAATTAGAGCACAACCAATGGGGAAGCAAAAAAAAAGCCAAAAGAAAAGCACCAACTCCAAATCCAACAGCATCTCCAACTCCAACACCAACACCAACACCAACACCAACAACAACAACAACACCAACACCAACACCAACACCAACACCAACCAACACCAACACCAACACCAACACCAACACCAACATCAACACCAACACCAACACCAACATCAACATCAACATAAACATCAACATCAACATCAACATCAACATCAAAATCAACATCAACATCAACATCAACATCAACATCAACACCAACATCAACATCAACATCAACATCAACATCAACATCAACATCAACATCAACATCAACATCACAATCAAAATCAACATCAACATCAACATCAACATCAACATCAACACCAACATCAACATCAACATCAACATCAACATCAACATCAACATCAACATCAACATCAACATCAACATCAACATCAACATCAACATCAACATCAACATCAACATCAACATCAACATCAACATCAACATCAACATTAACATTAACATCAACATCAACATCAACATCAACATCAACATCAACATCAACATCAACATCAACATCAACATCAACATCAACATCAACATCAATATCAAAATCAACATCAACATCAACACCAACATCAACATCAACATCAACATCAACATCAACATCAACATCAACATCAACATTAACATCAACATCAACATCAACATCAACATCAATATTAACATCAACATCAACATCAACATCAACATCAACATCAACATCAACATCAACATCAACATTAACAACAACAGCAAGAAACTTCGTCACGTCAAAACCTACGGGTGTGTCCACGGCACAGCCAACTCTTTTTTTTTTTTTAATCAAGTTTATTCCAAAATTTTATTTGACTAAAATATATTTGAAATGATTTCTGGAAAAAACGGTTATTAAATAATCTTCATCATTGGCACGAAATTAGTTTTTGGCTGATAAAGAATGCTTTTTTAGAGGAGTAGAGCTTTGAATTGAAATCAAATACTGAAATTATATGAGATTTAAAAGAAAGATTCAAATTAGAAAAATAATTTTAGTGTTTGGGGTTGTAATATGATTTCGGAAATGTGGGCACCGTGGCCGGTTTGAATGTGGTGCATTCTGGAGGTTCAATTTTCAACCACTTATTCAAGCATTTGGGGTTGCATCTTGACAATGGTTCGCGCAATGTTGCCTTCCAAGGCGCTGGTTTATTCGCATAAACCAATGACTTCACATAAGCCCAGAAAAAAATAATCCAAAGACGTAAATCGTATGGTCGATGGCTCATCCAATTTGGCGCTCGCATTGTGCAGATGGTACGTTGTTCTGCTAATAGAGTTGCCAGATCTGACCATTTATTAAAGAATGGAATCTCTAAAAAAATACACTTTGGGCCCATTTCGATGGTTTTAAAATAAAATGGGTTTTAAGAAAATAGTTCTGAAAAGGTGAAGGTAACTTAGCATGGCATCATCAATAGAAAATAAAATTATCTTATCCTTACTAATTTAGTCTCAGTTGGAAATCTAAATCTTCTTACTAGCTTGAAATTAACTTCACTAACCTCACCATTTTTATTATTATTATTATTATTTTTATTTAAACAACAAATAAACCGAACATGAATAGAACCTGTAAAGATTAGGGCGTTTTAAGCAGAACTTGAAGAAATTTCAGATTAAGTTTTATGAGCAGCCAACATTAAAGAAGCTTTTGTTAACTTATTCAAATGCTCTACATTAATTTAAACACTTATTTACTCAGTTAGTCAGTAGCTCAGTCAGTCAGTCAGTCAAACGCATTATTTAAGCCCATTAAACTCGTTAAGACTAAACTTAAGCAACAACAACAACAACAACAACAACAACAACAACAACAACAACAATAAATATAATTCACACAACAAATTTAATCAAATGAAACTATTCTACTAAACTAGTTTTTCCGCTTCATCGTTTTCGTTTTCATTGTGCTGTTTATGTTGTTGTTGTTGTTGTTGCAGTTGCTATTGTTGATGCTACAATTTGTCAATCGTGTTCGTGTGTGTGTGGAAATTTGCATTCATTGCAGAAGAAAAAAAAAACATTATTAACAGTCAATTGACGGCTAAACTGTAAATGACGCTGCTGAACAGCAGCAACGGCACCAACAGCAGCATCAACAGAAGTTATCCATAAATTGCTTCAGACAAGCAATCCACTGCAATAGTAAAAAATACAACTCTTAGTTTTAATGTTTGATCAACAGTTAATGAATTTATTTGAACAGCAATAAACTTTTTAAAATTCTGACTTAAAACAAATTTTCCAGTTAAATGTTAAAGATGAAGTTAAATTTTGATGCACCCTGCAAAAGCAGTAAGAATCGCGAACATTTAAAGTTAAGTGTTCAGCTGATAACGCATTCGAATGTGTGACAAGCAGCGACGCCGACGGTGACGGCGATGTCGACTTTAGTCGACAACAGTTGAAAACAATTTTATAGTTAATGCAAGTACAACAACATCAGCAACAACGAACCGCACTTAACTTGATTTGCGTTGGCATTCGCAAGGCTTCCAACAGCAGCAGCAGCAACAGTTGCAACAAAACCAAAACAACAGAAAAAACAAACAAAATGCACAAGAGTATTTGTGCGTATGCTTAACAATTTATCTGCTTATAGGTGTGTATGTGTGTGTGTGTGTGTGTCTGTGTATTTGTGGGGGAATTTCAGAATATGCGTCCCCGTTATTTAAGGCGTTAAATCAACAGCAACAACAGCAGCGCCAGCAGCAAGGCGACCAATTAAAATGAACATGTTGCAGCAGCTACAACAACAACAAGAACAACTTGACGCTAAATGCACTCGTTCGCTCGCTAGCTTGCTTGCTTACCAGTGTGCTGTGTTGTTGTTGCTTGGCTTAAATTGTGTCATTGCACTTGTGCGCATCTCATAGATACAAATTGTTGGTATGTATGTATCTGCGATTGTGTATCTGTGCAACAGCCACCGCGCATTCGTGCATTTTGAAATTATTTCGTTTTCATTTTCATTTTTAATTTCGATTTCATTTCATTTTCATTTTCAGCTCGTTGCTTGTTTATATATTTTTGCCACTTATTTTCAATGTTGTTGTTGTCGTTGCATTTCATTCACATCGATAGCATGATTCCGCTGTTGGCCGACTCGTCAGCCAAAGTCGCATCACGCTTCGATGACGTCGATCCAACTGTCTATCTATCTAGCTGTCTGTCTGTCGATTTGTTCGTTCGCTTGTTCGTTCGTTGATCGGTTGATGATCGTTCAACTGCAGCCGCCGCCGTCGATGCTGCACAAAACACAGCAAAATTGCAAAAAAAAAAGCATTAAACAGATAAAAAAAAAGATTAACGTGTATAAATATAAAAAAACAACAACGACTAGAGTTTTTCTCATTTTCACTTTCACTAATTATGTCATGACTGAATAAAAACGTTCATTAAAATTCAATGATCATCAGTATTATTATCATTGTGTTGTTCTCCTCGTGTGTGGCTGTGCAACATATTGTTAGCAACAATGTTGATAGATCAGAACAAGTTTTTAAGCCGATTCGATATGTCCCCAATGAATTTTTTGACGCTCGTCAACTAAACCGCATTCTTTGTTTTAAAGTTTTGACAGATCTTGTTGATCTTGGTAGAAACGTATCTTCCAATATAAGTATCGCAGATTATCATTGAAAATTATACGAATTTTAATTATACGTTAAATTATATAAAATTTCATAGAAATTGTTATTTATAGCTAATTTATTTCCGGTATTTGAGTGGTAAAATTGAAGCCATTACCCATCCCCTGGCAAATATCTTTATTTGATTTTGATAAATTAAAATTGTTTACTTAACCCTGAAATGCATAGTGTTCCATATATGGCACAACCAAAAAATTTATCCCCATGTCTGAACGAGAGTAATTTTGGGAAAAATAATAAACCTTTTGGGTCACACCGATTTAAAGCTTTCTCTTCTAACGGTTATACTTCTATAACAACGGTTATAGAATTCAGCTGACTGAATTATTTCAAGCAAAAGTGAATAAATGTTGAATGCAAAAAAAAGGGCCATGCATTTAAGGGTTAAAATAAAATTAGTTTTTGAAAGAAACTTTTTTTTTAATCAAAGACCCAATACAAGAAATCTTGGAAGATATAAATCAAAATTTCTGAATTCATTTTCTGTGGGGCTGTCACAAGACCCAATTCAAGAAATCTTGGAAGATATAAATCAAAATTTCTGAATTCATTTTCTGTGGGGCTGTCACTTCTCTGCAGATAATGGAAAACCTCAGAGAGCACATAATGCTAAAAATATATTTTCAAGCCTTTGTGTGAACAAAGTGAAATTAATGAATTATTCAATCATTGCCTTTTTTCTATTAATTTATTTGTATTAATTTCTTTTCATGTTGTAAAGAACTGATTGTACCGTTAGAAAAAAAAAATTGTATCATTTTAAAAAATAATGGGTGTATTCACAATTTATTTTATTTGTGACCAGAGTACAGAATGGTCTGCAAGCGTGCCATTGTCAGCATACGATTTGAAAAGGTACTCTGGATACATACTATACAAAATACTGTATTACCCTTGTCAGCTGAGTCATTGCAACTTTTATGATTTGTGTGAGCTTCTAGGACACTAACCTATGACTTTATGCTAAATAGGTTCCACTTAAATGACTTACGGAATAAGTTGAGCCATTGAACCTTGTTGTGGTTCTATTGGCGTTTTCAACACACATCTATTATTCTCTTCAGTGGCCAAGAGGTTCCACTAAGGCTATCTATGGAACTATTTGGATCATTACAACTTTTTTAAGTGATGTTGACTCCATGATTCAAAATCTATCGTTAGCCTTCAAATAAATTCCACTAGAATTACTGTACTTTTTTGGGTTTTATGGACTATTTGGACAAGAATCTATGGATATCAGTCGAACATAGTAGGTTAGACTGGGATTTTATGTATATGCAGCTTATTGGATTATTGAAAGTTTAAGAGTTTTGTAGACTCTTTGGACAACAAGCTTATATCATCAAAAAGTCATATTAACTACAGTAAAAGAATATATGAAAAACAGAAATCAATAAAAATTCTGAAAAAAATTTTAACCAAACTGTCCACTAAATCCAAAATATCTATGATATCCATTAAAATCATAGATTATTTCCAAGAGTCCCCAAATCAAAAAAAAAATTCATAATCTTACTAGTTTCATAGATAGTTCCAGTACCACATATTTATCTGAAATTAAAACTAAAAAAATTCCAATAATCCGACTTGTTCCATTTATAATCCCAGTGAAACCTATTTGACCAGGGATTTCAGGTGCCAAGTTTCGGGTAGTCAAGTCTGCCTTGGTTTGAAATGGGGTGATATATAAGTGGGAAATAAATGGCAATTAAGACGTAGCAGCTCCATACAAAAAAAGATATGGCGTTTGGTAGTGAATGGGTATGATCGCCAAGTCTTAAAGGATGTGCCAAGAAGCTATCTTCGGATGATCGCTTTTCCTACTGGAATGTTCTACACATGTGTAGTGGAAGGCCAAAGAAACATATGAATTTGAATCTGAGGCAAGTGTTATGCCTTTACCTCAGTCAATACAAGGTATAAGGCAATCTCATCCACAAACTTCTCAACCATCAACTACAACTTCAAGTCGTAAATATTGATGAATTTTCAATTTCATTTGATTAGCAATTAGGAAAAATATGGCTTGCCCGGGATTCGAACCTGGAATTACTAGGATGGTAGTCAAGTGCTCTACCCCTCGCAAATCGCATTTGAGGCAAAAATTAAGAGAGTAAATTTAAATATGCAGTGAAAAGTATTCCTATCATTTGATCATTTCACAGTTACAGAATCTAGCAGAGTCTGGCAGGAAAGTGATTTCTTAGTAAAAATCTAAGTCGCTGCTTGAAAGTAACTCTTTAATTCTTGAAATATTTGTACTTACATTCATTAAATTAATTATATTTTATTCACAAAAAAAAATAAATTTATTCCACTTAAGCCGAGCTGAATGCTTCTGATAATTTATGACTTCATCTGCTCTCTTAATTAAAAGTACCAAATTTTGCTCCAGCCAGACACATTTATTACTCAATGGCTCACGAGAATATTTACACAATATTTTTTATGTTGTCTGTTACGAAGGCAACAACAACAACAACAACAACAACACAACTTAATGCTTACAGCTGTTTATGGCTGCTTTTGTGTGCACAAGCAATCCATATATATACACTATGCATTTTTTTGTATAAATATGTATCAGCAATATGTGTATGAGAAATATGTGTAGTATATATACTAAAAATATATGCATACCTATATACTTACAACAACAAAAACAACAAAGGAGCTATGTAAATATGTATGCCTCAAAACCAGCATATCTTAAGAGCAGACTGGAGCGAAGCTGCAAAGCAACCCTTAAAATAAACACTGGATTCATTGGACATTCTCCAGCATGGGCCAGCATGAAATATGTTGTCGTAGTCCTGGATAACAAGACAATTGTTTTCTCTGAGTTGTCTGGGAATTGATACACATATTTTAGTTCTTGTCCTCATTTTAAATTTAATTAAATTAATTGAATGAACGACTATTTTAATCGATAAAATACCAAACGAGAAAAATAAAAACCAAGTGGGTGGTATTTATCCTTAAACGCTGTCCTAAAAGGTTTTACTCGGTTATTAATATTTTTAAGTTGAACAAGAAGATATTTAAGATCATTAACAAAATACATAATTTTTTCCACTTTAAAATTTCTTTGTCTCTCTTCGGCACCAACTGCATTCCAACTTTTGTTCTCCAGACACATTTAATACTATTTTTGCATCTTGTCTTCAAATCTACTACATTTTGCTGGCACGCAAGCACTGCCGCAAGCACGGACAGCCAGACTGTTTGCTCTTGCTCTTTGTACTCACGCATTGCATCTGAATTTGGCAGAAATTCTCACAGATACTCGAAATACTATGCCTTGCATTCTGATGCAAACGTTATATTTTTGTGTGAAGAAGAAGTATGACGAGGACCATGTCTGAATAATGTGAACCCTCCATCGTGTCCAGACGAAAATAAAGAAAAAAAAAAATTGCAGTCTACGAACGTGGCGGTGAACCGACCAACAACCGAACAATTGAGATGAGAGTGAAATTGGGCACGAGATGAAATGAAAATAATTGAAATTGAAGAATGAAAGAAAAGTGAAGCAGTGTGCAGATAGATACAGAAAATGTTTATAGCAAGTCCAACCGTGTTTGTGTGTGTGTGTGTGTGTGTGTTTAAGTGTGCATGTGTTTGTGTAAAGTGCATTTCATGCTGCACTCGTCTCTTGTTGTTATTGTTGGTTTTTATTGTGTATTCATCACCGGGTTCACATTTTGTGATTGTATAAGTCTTGAATTCGGTTTCATTTCGTTTTGAAGTTGTTGTTGTTTTGTTTCTCTTCTGCTTATAGAAGACTTCAGCTTCTTCGCTGCAAATAAATGCAGCAGAAATAGTATTGATGAATAACTTTATTATTAAATAAGACGACTGTGAATGAGCAGAGGCACTGCAAGGAAATACAAAAAAATAATTATCGTTTCTTAGCCCTAGATACATTTTACTTTGAGCTATATTTTGCATATTTCTTAATTTGTCGATAGTTTTACTGTGATTGAATATAAATATCAGTGCGGTCAACTCCATCTCGGGCAGCCCATTGCAATCGTGCCTTCATGTGCACCCAGTGTGTCTCTGCCTGCTTTTGTTGTTGTTGTTGTTGTTTTCAAACTGTGCAACTACTTAAACATGTATCTGCCGCAAGTGCATCTGTGTCTGTCGCTATATCTGCGCCTGTGACTGACCTATCTCAATGCAATTGCATGTGTCGTTTGCATTTACTAAGTTGTGCTCATTTATCATCATGCTAGCAATTTGTTGCTGTACTCGGTGTTGTTGGTATTGTTGTTGTTGTCGTTGTTGTGTTGCTTGCACTTTAGTTTTTAGTGTCGTTCTTTTTTGTTTTTTGTATCGCTCGGATGGAGTTACAAACATGCATCTATAAACGTGCATTGAATGTTTGTTAAATTTTTTTTTTTTTTTTACTAAATCAATGCTTAGCAACATTGTTGCCACTTTAGTAAGATTTGTTGCTGTTGCTGTTGTAACTGGCGGACACGAGTTGTTGCAATAATTGTAGAGCTGGTAAATAAAGATATTATAGTTGTATTTGTTTGATTTTGTGTTTTTTTTTTTGTTTGATTGCACAAAAAATAATAATTGTGCTCGACCTTGGAAAATTTGGGTTTTCTTTTATCTGAATCCAATTGTTTATTAAATTTCAAAGTTTCATTGACTCGAGAAACTTATGTTAAATTTGTTTTAACAGTTTTGAAAGGTATTGTGTTCCTTACATTATCGCCTTACGTCTATTTTTAGTCCTATAAAAACTTAAGAGACATCCAAACAATTCTTCTGTTATTAAAAAAAACACATTGTACATCCCTTTTCCAAACACCCCATAAAAATATTATTAAACGATTTATTAAAAAACTGCAAAAGCTATAAATTCTATTCTATGTACACTAAGGGAAATAACGCATATTAGCATTATCCACGCCTCAGTATAAATTTTATTTTAATATTTACGTGGATAAATCAAATGTTTTCCTTACAACTCGTTTTTTTTTCCGTATTTGAATTTTATTTATACCACACACCTACACACACATTCCATACAGCGGCCAAGCAGCCGCCAAGCAGCAGCAGCGTCGCACTCTGTTCCTGCAGTTATTTCTTGCCGTTGCAGGTTCTTATAGTTCTCGTTTAGTTTGTGTTACAAGGATAATATATAATGCACGTTTGGTCAATATGATTTGTGATTGCGATGGGTGATGTGTGCGATGATGAATTTATGTAGGGTGGAGTGACAACTCGATATTTTCTCAAAAATATCTTGCAACGGTTGTCACTTACCTGCATATTTGCTTCATACTTTTTCTTACTTTTTCTTCCTCTTTTCTTCCTCTTTTCTTCCTCTTTTCTTCTTCTTTTCTTCCTCTTTTCTTCCTCGTTTCTTCCTCCTCTTCAACTTAAATATGTTGTTTTTTAAAATCAATATTTTTATATAAATTTTCTTTAAATGCGATAGTTTTATTTTCAAATAGTAAATATTTGAAAGATATTTAAATATATTCGTGCATAATTTTAATATATTTTTTATTAATTTTATTTTGAATATTTTAATATTTTATTTAATAAAAAAGTATTTAAATAAATTTTAAATATTTACGTAGTCGGTTTAAGTAAATGCGTTATTGGTGCAAAAATGACTCGCTTTTTGGATAAATTAAAAAAGTTTTTCGATAAATTTAATATTTTTTTCCCTTAGTGTATAAATTTTGCTGTTCACATTCATGCTACGAGCGCAAGAACATGTAGCCTCTTATGCTTCATCAAAAAGCCCCATCCTTCCATTTCAAGTAGAGAAACCTACTCGAAATATGGAAAAATTCTATAAAAGTAGGTCACTTTGTGCAAAACAACAACAGATAATAATATAATAAAAACAAAATTATTTAATATTGCACACATGCAATACGCAATCATGCATACATGCATAGATTCAATGCATACACAAGGCATTCGCTCAGTGTTGTTACCCTCAAGTTTCAACACATAAAGCAACCATCTCATAGGGTGCACAAGAGGCAGACCACTTCCTTTTATTTTTTTTTTATACTTTATATTTATTCTGATTTTTTGTTTTTTTTTTTTTTGCTATATTAAGTTCTGTGCCATTTTAAGTGTCTTCTTAATTTTATTTTTAATTTTTTAAACATTTTAATTCTTAATTTTTAGATTATGTTTTTAACAATTTTGACTGCGTGAATAAAAAAATTTCTTTTTAAAATAGACATTAACAGATAAATAAAGTGTTCTTTTTGCAGCATTTTAATGGTATTTTTTTCTACACATGCACATGTGTGTCTGAAAATATTTTTCATTATAATTCTCTCATATATTTTAAATATTTCTTGCATATTATATAATACGCCAAATATTTGTATAGAGCGTGTTTGTGAAGCAATAATTTTATTTTCATTCCATGATAATCGTTTTATCCACAAGCTTTTCTTTTAAAAGCTAATAGAAAAAGTATGGATTTTCCTTTCTGAGCTCAATTCAAAATATTTCAAAATGAATAAGAAGTCAAGGAAATGCTATCAGCTTTTTGTGCCAGTACAAACTTAAGACAAAGTTATATCTGTCAAACCAATAGTCAAATTGCAAATTGTCAGGGTCATTTTTGTTTAGAAGACTTTGTAATTTCATCGTTACGCTTCAACTATGCTTCAACAACGTTACAAAATTTTAGAAATTTGATTTCAAAATAATGATTCTGTGCACCAAACTTATAGAGCACTTTCACCATATTACATCTGACATAATCGACCATCTAAGACCGGACCGCTATTGTGGAAACACGGTCGTCCACAACATTTTCTTTGCAAGATGTAACGGCACCCAGAAGCATCAGAAGAGTACGTATTGCAGAGAATATTGCATTTGTTCAGGAGAGTGTTGAAGAAGATTAAAATTTATCGATTCGACGTCGTCTGCAACAGCTTGGTCTTAGTCCGTCGACCTTATGGAAAATGGTGCGGAAAGATATTTGCTTGATATTGGGTTCTGGCGGCCATGACCGAGTGCGTTAATAAGTGCTTGAACAAATCCTCGATGCCAATTCGAGACCAGGTTCAAATCCTAGCATAAGCAAAAAATGTTTCTAATTGAAACTAATTTTTCTGATCGTTCCGCGCCTCTCTGCCACAATGGCGAAGATCACAGAATAAATAATGCCATGTAAGCCTTCTTGAGAACATGCACATTCACCGTTCAACGAAATTACGTTCAAGTAAACATTTCTCAAAAATAGGAAAATGCAAAAATATGCTAATTATTAATTCGCCAAATTTAAGGAATACGTTAACACTTTAATCAAAGTAGAAAATGTTAACTCCAAGTATCTTGGAGAATACTTTGAAAAACAATAAAAACATTTTCACTTTTTAACTTCACTGTTTTTTTTAAATGTTAGGCGCAAGACTTAAAAGGCAACACTCATGTGTTCTCAATTGAATTGAACAAATAAATGGTTATTCATGTGCTTTTTTGAAAATCAAAGTGAGTACTAGCTTTAAAAACACCATTTATAAGTGCGGTTGCACAATATAGGAGTATTTTTTGTATTCTGCCTAAAATAGTAGTTATAGCACGTCAGTATAATATACCAGAAAGTCGCGATTAATAAAACTACACTAAGGGGAAAAAAATATTAAATTTATCCAAAAACTTTTTTAATTTACCCAAAAAGCGAGTCATTTTTGCACCAATAACGCATTTACTTATATCGAATACGTAAATACTTAAAATTTATTGAAATACTTTTTTATTTAAATAAAATATTAAAATATTTAAACAGAATTAATAAAAACTATATTAAAATTATACACGAATATATTTAAATATCTTTTAAATATTTACTATTTGAAAATAAAACTATCGCATTTAAGGAAAATTTATATAAATATATTGAAATTGAAAAAAAATTTATTTGAATATTTCCCACGAGCTGCGTCCATCAAATGACATTTGGTAGTATATTTTATTTTCTTTTTTCGTTCTCTAATTTATACTATTTTTGACAGTTGGTGCAATATTATGGCATCAAATGTCAAAAATAGTATAAACTTTAAAAACATAGAGAATAGAAGCAAATTATGCAGGTAAATGACAACCGGTGCAAGACATCCGTCAGAAAATACCGAGTTGTCACTACACCCTACGTGATTTCATCATGCATGGCACTCACCATCGCACTCACAAATTATATTGGCCAAACATTCAGGCTATATTACCCTTGCAACATTAACTAAATGAGAACTATAAGAAACCTACAACTGCAAGAAATAAACTACAGGAACAGAATGCGAGTTGCTGCTTGTCGGAATATGTATGTGTGTACGTGTCCGATGCTGTTGCTACTTGATAGTATGGAATATGTGTGTACGTGTGTGGTATAAATAAAATTCAAATACGGGAAAAAAACGAGTTGCAAGGAAAACATTTGATTTATCCACTTAAATATTTAAATAAAATTTACACTCAGGCGTGGATAATGCTAATATGAGTTATTTCCCTTAGTGTACGTGTTGGTATCTAATAAGAATTTATCTCAACTCTTAATCTTTAGTAAAAGCAAAGATTTAAAAAAAACACATTTTTCATAAGTTTTAAAACTGTTGTATGGGAGTAACTAACTTTACTTACTTTGCCTGTATAAAAGAG
Organism: Pherbina coryleti; assembly: GCA_943735915.1. Lineage (NCBI taxonomy): Eukaryota > Metazoa > Arthropoda > Insecta > Diptera > Sciomyzidae > Pherbina > Pherbina coryleti. The sequence continues at coordinate 133,285,629 of OX030952.1, forward strand.
TTACCAGTCAAAAAGCTCTGTTGTTACTTAAATTTTAGTCAATCGGAAGGCTTTTGTTAAGCTTTATATTTGCTCTTTATCAATTAGTATGCAGGCGAGAATGATTAATAAAACATATTTACAAGGAACGCATGTTAGGCGCACGCTACTCTTTTTAAATTTCACTGCATATCGAGTCATCCTTTAAATTAATTAAAAAGTTAAGTTTTTTGTGTGCTCTGAATATTAAGCTGGTTAACAATTGATAGGTACAACAACAGCAACAACAAAAAGTGCCAACAGCTACACTTGACGTAACGTGCGTGACCACTTGACACTTGAAGTGCTATTGTTGTTGTTAGCTATTACGACACACTCAAATTAAAGACCAGCGACCATATAAGTGGGCGTTTATAAAAAAACTGATATATTATTTTTTTTCTCACAAGTACAAAAATAAATTGATCATACTTGTGTCAATACAGCAGCCTACTCAGCATTTTACCAAATTGAGGCGCTAATTATTTTATGCCATATTAGAAAGAGAAAGAGAATCAACACTTCTGCCAATAGATACTTGAAACACTCATAATAATTATATGCGTAATAATTGCGAAGAAAACACTTACAATGACTTGATTTTTTTATTATAAGATGAAATACAATATAAGTGATGTATTAGCTACACTTAGAAAAAAAAAACCAAGATAATTAAATTCTTTCTGAAACAAAAACTTTGATTTATGCATTTGAAACTTATAAAGTAATGAATTCTCTCAAAATATGACAAGAACCTAGAGTTGCTGTGACTTTACCTAAATAAGTTGCTTAAAAGCTTAAGTGCCCTGCAAATGGCTCAATTGGCTAACTTTTCTAGTCTAGTAAATTTACTCAAATCATTCAATAAACAAACGAAAATAGCAAAGACAAAGCACAGACTTAGCGATGTTGATGTTGCTTGTGTGGGTCTTACTTGCTTTTTATTTGGTGACCAAGGATTATTTTATTAGGTACAAACTCTGGTTGGTTCTATTGGTTTTAAGAATGCAACCCTTAGAATTAAAAATTTTATTTCCAAAAATAGTCACAACTCTTGTCAAATATAAACAGTAAAACATAGCATCTTACATAACGTTGTTATTGAGGAAAATCTGCAGGAGTATATTCTCAAGCTGACCCCATTTCAAATTTAATAAAAACAAACCTTGTTAAAAATTCTTGCTGGCAACTTTAAAAAATCATCATTATCATCATCATCATCATCATCATCAACGACATTATTTCCAACAAGCAGTTTTAAATTAACTAAAAATATCCACAGTAACGAGCAAAAAATCAAACGAACCACTTAGCGTCTTCTGCTCATCCTCTGAGTGAGCCATTAAAATTTCTCTCTTTGTTTGAATTGCCATTTTTATTTTAGGTCCTTTCTTGAATTAAATTTTGCCATCAATCACAAAATTCGCTGGAAATAAAACAAATTTATTTTCTTTTATCTCTGATGTTGACAACATTTTTTACTTTGGTATCATTTGTTATACGCCGCTTAAGAGGTTTTTTCGCTGGTGGAAAGAGATTTTGTTTGAGAAGAGTATCATTTGGCCAAAAAGACAACGGAATAAATTGTAACTGTTGTATGAAGAATATGTTAAGCTGTTAATACAACCAGTTACAGTGGAACAAACGCATAGAAATTTGAAGATGATAAACTCGGTTGTGCGCTAGTTTTTTTGTATTTTGTATTTTTTCTAAAGGTCAACTCACAATTGAACTTCCATAAGGTTATTGCGAGACACATTTCCCATCCCTAGCTAGCACTTGTGTGCTTGATGAGCTCCTTCGAAGTTCATTTGAAGCAATTTAGTAGTTCGCTCTCGTATGAAAAAGCTTCGCTCACACAAGTTTTATTAAAGTTGTTTGGATGTGTACTGACTGTCAAAAGTTATTTCGCTTAAACCTATACGCAGTACACTAACGAGGATTTGCTCTCACATGAGCAATTTTTAAATTTTATTTTGTTTTATCTCAAACACCTTCTTACACATACTATACTTGTTCGATTTCCGGATTCATAGAATACTAAAGAGAAGCTTAGGATAGTAATAATTTTTGTTTACTAGGACTTGCACACAAACTGCATTACACTGTGATCCAATACACCATCCACTGAGTCAATCTATTATATACTTTTTGTAGTATTGAATTCGTATAAATTTATACTGAAAATAATCTTGTAAAGAAGCTTTTTACGAACTTTTCGCGAGGTAGGCAATACAAGCTTACTCAAGTAAATTTAAAACTTGTCCTCATAAGTACTTCAGAATGAGTATCGTGAGAGAAAAATTTCGCTCATAAGTTTTGAAGGGCTTCTCAACTCAACTTCGCCTCAGAAGTATTTTCAAAGCTTATACGAGGTTATAATTACTTCGCCAGAGCTACTCGGGAAGCAAGTAATACAAGTTCACTCACAAAAATTTTAAATTTCCTTACACAAGTACCTACAAAGTATTATCGATGGAGAAAATTACAACTTTCATGCAGAAGTGTCTTATAACTGGGAAACCTATAAGAATCTCAAAAATGTAACCAATTTAAAGTTAAATTGTAAGTTGAAATATCAGTTGTCTATCAAAATTATCTTTTTTTATTCATTAATGAATATTTTACAGGTAGAAACTCACCGTGTAGACATTTTTGGCTCTCCTAAAGAGTAATTTTGGAGAATGCTTTCTTATATGTTTGCAATTTGTTTCCAAACGCATGTTCACTGGTTATAAATTTTTACAAAATCATTTATGTATACGAGGGTTACTACATATATTTCGGAAATAAATATAAACACCTAATTTTTACTTTATTGTTTTTCAAAATATTCTCCTTTATGATTAATACATTTTTGGATGCGTTCGAATAATTTGTCATAACATTTATCCCATTCCGCTTAAGACACCTCCAAAATATAGTTTTTTAACTCATCAAGGGCTTCTTCGTACTGTGAATATCGTTGTCCACGCAGTTTGTTCTTGATATGTGGCAATAAAAAGAAGTCATTGGATGCCAAGTCAGGACTGTACGGTGGATGAACCATACATTCGATGTTTTGAGTGCTCAAAATCCCTCAAGCCTCCCTGAAATAAGGGAAATATATTATATTTCTTATTTTTCTACGGGTCTCCCGTAGTAGTACCGTGACAAAAAATTAACAAAAGTTTTTTTTTCAAAATTAAAAAAATCCGGCCTTTATATTTATTCCCGAAGCATATGTAGTAACCCTCGTATACAAAAATGGTATATTTACGATTTATTTCTGGACTTGTTTATGATAGTAAAACAAAAAGCCTTACAAAAATGAATAAAAAAATATAAAAAAAAAAAATAAAAAAATTAAAAAAATTAAAAAAGTTAATTTTTGACTAGCGCAAAGAAAAAAATTAAAGGAAAACTAGTAAAAAATTATCTTCGACTGGGCCGAAGTTAAAATACCCCCACGGCCGCACCAAAGTTTATCTATAAAAACATGTTCGTCATAGTTTTAAAGGAAAATATTCGCTTGGGTTTTTGGTAAAGTCACTTTGTATGGGAGGTAGGCGTGGTTTTCATCCGATTTGGTTCATTTTCGAACTTGATCTGTATTTTTTTGATACAAGCTAAAATATCGAATTTCGGGATGAAAGCTTGAAAATGACGGCTGTAATCGTGATCACAGACAAACGGACATACAGACAGACAGACGGACATGGCTAAATCGACTCGGGTGGTTATACTGATCAAGTATTTATGTACTTTTCTATACCTACCACGCCTCCGTTACAAACGGAGTGACAAAATTAATATACCATATACCCCTCTTACGTTTTTTAAACGTGGGGATATAAATATCAGCCCGAAGGCATTCGCTCAACTCTCACCATTTGCCAAATCGCCTTATCTTGTGCTTCAGTGGGATACTCGTATATTGAGAAGATCTGAAACAAACATACTGTAGTGGATTCTCTTGTACGTTTTTTAGGGCTGCAAACGTTCCACGGTGCCTGTCACTGACTGCACTTTAATCCAGACGTGGCACATTTTTGCAATATTCTTATTTTTTAACTACTTATTTTTCATTCATTATGTAGGTGTTCGTTTCTTTACTTAATTCATGCTATCTTCTTTTAACAGTTTTCAAGAGTAAGATTTTTTTTCATTTTACATTTGTGCACAAGTCTCTTTTTTTCATTTCACATATTTATGAGTTTCATTATTTTTGATGTCTTTCGTGCTGCATTTTGATTTGAGTTAGGTTAATTTTTCGATGTTAATGGAATTGTTGCAAAAGTGATGAGTGGTTATTTAAGTTTTTGTTGTTGTTGGTGTCTTAAGTCATCATAATCAGTACTTTGTTTGTTCTGTATCAACGCATGCGTGACTTTGTTTGTCTTCAGAAGAAGGCTTCAAATTTAAAAAGAAAGAAAAAACTACCCAACAAGGAAGTGTTATAACATGACATTAATTCTTACCATAACCCAAGTCATATATTTTTCTGAACCTTGTTTTTAACACCCTTTACATGTGATGACAGAGCATATTAAATTTATGAGAACACTTTTGACACTTTACAATGTGCACAATATTTTAATTTGGTAAGAAGTTGAAATATGCTGGCGTTCAGTCATGGCAAAAATGTTTAAAAGCTCAAAGATGCATTTTATTACTTTCAAATAATTTACCGTTACTTTTAAGATTTATTAATGGCTTTGTTTATAGATAGCAGCCAACTTTGTTTTAGTTCTTATTCGATAATTGATAGAAAGCAAGCAAATGCAATAATTTACAAAATACAAGCCCTTCGTCTAGTACAAAAAAAAAACTGTAGAACTCGAAGCTAAACATATTAAAGAAGCATTAGATACTTTATGTCCAAAATGACCGAGTATACTTTTTTAACTTGTGTGATCTACATAAACAACCGTTACTTGCTCATTTTATTTGTATTTTCTATAAAAACATCCCAATTTGTTAAATAAACATTGTACATATCTACTTAAATGGCAACAAATAAGGCAAATACCCAAATTTTTTGAGTCGAAAAGGCAACAAAAGCCATTTCACTGCTACTCAGCTCATTAATCTTTACGTCTGTTCGACGCACCTTTTATTTATTGTTAAACCACACAGCTGATGAATCATTTCTTCTCTCATAAACTTTACACGAAATGCTTATTCTTGCTGTATATCTATGTTTGTTTGTACAAATATGTGTGTGTAATAAATTTTAAACTTTTTTGAAACGATTTTGGGTATAATCGCTTAGTTTTTTTGAAATGTCGCAGAAAATCCATTTGAAACATTGGGATGGAAACAAATTTCAACCAGAAGTGAATGTCGAAATGACTCCGATTCTTCCTAAACTTGAATTCGCTTTAAAAATTATTTCTAACTAATGTTTTCTTAAAAAGTTCTAAACTTTTATTTTCCAATACCTGTTAAAAATTTGATACTAATATTTTTTTTTATAAAACTGTTGAAAGTCAAACTCAACTCATGGTAAAATTTTAAATTTGACCTCAAATCAAGAGTTGTAGTTTTTAATTTTCAGGGTTTTTGAAATACTTTCTTTTATACAAATAGCTTTTTGAAGAGTCTAAATCGTCACATAAAATGCAAAAAAACGTATGATCAAAAAATTCGAAATTGTGTTTTTTATTGATTACGATTCACTACATTATATTACATGTGTGTTATGAATTTTAAATTTATGCCACCAAAAATAACCAAGTTATTTGATTTGAAAATTTCGTTTCAATATCTCAAGTTGTTTGAATTTTATATCGTTTTTTGCTTCTCCTGTAAACTTACACTGTGTGTAATTTTTTAAGTCATGGCAAAATAACCATATACGGACACCACTACGTGATAAAAGACTAAAAAAAAGACCCGTGTCTTTCCCAAAGTCATGCGGTGTTAAAAAGACGAGAGTGTCTTACAAGCATTCAAAGAGTGTGTAATATTTATTTCAAAAGAAAGTATTATACAGTTTCCTTGAATTTTGAACGGTTTGCTACCTATGGACCTGAACAGGAGAAAAAAGGTAAAAAAAAATCAAATTAAAAAATTTTCGGCAAATTTTTCACTTTTGCGTGCTACCTAAACAGTGTTAAGAATCATTTCTAGGAAGTTTATATGTTCTAGAAATTTGTTTATTGAGATCTTAGGTAAATTTTTGTAGTTGATTGTTTCCTTGAATTTTGAACAGTTTGCTACCTATGGACCTGAACACGGGAAAAAGGTAAACAAAGCGAATTTTTTAAGTTTTTTGCGATTTTGATCTGGAAGGTGAATTTTTTTTTATTTTATATGTTCGCAATTTTTGTTCTTTATGACAAGAGCTACAACTTTGCCTCAGAGAGTAAATCGAAATTCTTAACGGTTTGCAAGATATGAGCCCGAGAAAATTATCACTTTTTTGCGAAAATGATACCGAGGCCCCAAATCTTTGGCGGCCCATAAACAAAAAAGTGCATGACTTTGGGAAAAATTGGGAGACACGGGTCTTTTTTTTTAGTCTTTTATCACGTAGTGGTGTCCGTATATGGTTATTTTTTTCGTGTTGCACTGTGTTATCAAAAGTGATGTTACGTTATTTTGCATTTTAGGTGACGAAATACACTTATAATAATTCACAAAACTACTCTTTTCATTTTTTATTTGATAGAAAAATAGTTAAAAGTTACGTCTTCGTAATTCCACATCGATATAATGAGAATTGTGAGTATATAACACATATATTTCAATTTTAAACGAAATTTCCTTGAAATCATATTATTAAAGACGTACTATCGTTATACCCCCCCCCCCCCCCCCCCCCCCCCACGTTTAAAAAACGGAAAAGGAGTATATTAATTTTTTTCACTCCCAAAATGTTAAGTTGAGAGTGCTAAGCACTTGTCACATTGTTAAGTCAACTAATCATGGTTCAAATCACAACTCGGCCAAAAGAAAAAATATTTTTATTTTTTATAAAAATTAAAAATAACAAAATATTTCCTAAAGGTTTGAGTACAATTTCAAAAAATCGTTATTTTGGCGGGAATGTTGAGGGAACCTATAAATATTTTAAAACTTTCCAGAAACTGGATTCGAACCAAGTCCTCTCTATGCCACACTTAGCCCAAAACTCTATTGTGGTGTCTTTAGAGTCATGCAATCGATTTACTTTAAGTTTTATTTTTTAATGTTACAAAAGATATGTATTTTCCATAGGGGTATTCACGATCCGGAGCTCTTTGTAGAGCTCTTGTGCAAAAGAGTAAATGTGTCACACAAAAAAAGCTCTCCAATTATAAAATACACGTGCTGTTAAAATTGTACTCTTTTGCACAAGCGCACTGGCGATACCCTGCAGTTCTTTTGTTGTGCGTTTGAGCTCATGAGAACATTTTGTGAATTTTTGACTTCAAATAAATAGTGATGGTATATTTTGTACACTTCTCAGTACCAAATTCTTTTTAATATATAACGTAATAGATTAATATCCCGTCGCACGGTAAATTTCAATAATTTCATCGATGCTATTGAAGCATCAGCTTATTACAGCGGAAATGTAACAAACAAGCAATAAAATATCAAATCCCTTCATAGATTTTTAAACATAACACAAATATTTGCTACAAAAATGTTAGTTACGAAGTTGATTTTATTATTTTTATCATAAAAGTCCTCACAACAAATTACATCAACAATCAAAACAGAAAGAAAACGTAAAAGTTTAGTGACAACTTCAGCAACTTCAATTCAATATTCAACAATTTCGGATTTTTCATTTTTCCTTGTCATTCTGTATTCTTTTTTAACTTAACTTATGAAATAAAAAAAAAAAATAAACAAAACACAGCTGACTGAACTAAACTGCAACTGCTTGATCTGTGTTTGTGGAGTGTTCACAGTTTGTTGCACTTTTTTACTCGTTTGTACAAGAGCACAACAAAGAGCTCCTGATCGTGAAAGCCCCTCATGTATTATATTGTATTTTTATATTAAAATTAAAAATAAAAAAGGGTTGTCTGTAAAATATTTGCATGTGCCAATAAAAAAAGTAAGGAATACAATACCCCCTCCATTAATTATACCATTGCCCTTTATATTAACATCTTATGTCAGTGTCACATGCTTTCTCGACCATTTCAAGAACAAAAGCAAGAATAATGACAGCCACATAACAATTTAACTATCTACTAACAAGTTTCAATTTAGAGCTGTCAAAATTTTTATACATGATTGACATGACAGCGCTAAAACTAAACTAAATTGCTACGGGAAAATTTTTAATTTCTCAATACTAACAAATGCAGTAACAATAACATTTACAGCAACAATTTTGTTTTTTTTTTTTAAATTATTATTAATGATTTAGAGGTCAAATCGTTTAAAATATTATTTAACTAAATATCGTGAATACTATCAACTCAGCTTCAGTTGTTTCTTCGTCGCCATTTTAAGTAATAATAATAATAATAGTATAAGTGAAGCTTTTTAATAACAATTAATTGTTGTTTTATTAAAAAAAGAAAAAAAAACACAATTTTGCATATTTGTTTGTTTGTTTACTTTATTTGACAGTCCGTATCACATCGCGTTATGTACTCGTATTTCTATTCAAATATATTCTGTGCAACGATTTCAATGTGAAGGTCAAAGTCAAAATTTATAACAATAATAAAAATTATCAAATAAATAAAAGCACGATAGCAACCAAATTGAAAAAGTGCGGAGAAATTAAGTGAGAGCGGAGATGGAGAGCGAGATTTGCGTAGCGAAAAAAAAAATAACTTATATACACTCAACGAAAACTCAGCAACAAACAAAAGACGCCAAAAATTTAATCATTATCAACATGTGTACGTGTGACAAACATCACACAAAAACAGGTTTGACTGTATATCCCTGTGTTAATAGAACCAAAGTCTTACTTTGAACTCATCAGCCCAAAGAATATTGCTCCATGCAACAATTTTCCTGTGCCTTTGAATTTACGGAAATGAGTTAAACGGGGGTTTCTATCAGTAAGTTTTAGGCAGATGAAATTAAACGAAATGAAAATGATGAAATGAAATCGTCAAATGATAAATTTAATTAAATGTCTTATATAGAAATTTGTTCTTTTTTTTTTTGACTAGGCAAGGTTACGTTTTACCGCGCAGGTTTCCAAAAAAGTTGAAAAAACATTTTTTTCAAAATGATGCAGCTGAACAAATTTCACGGAAAATAGAAATTACGAAATAAATAAAATAATAAAAATTTTAACATTTTTGAAAAAAGACAATTTCACAAAGGAAACAAATCCCAATACATCGCATCTTCTTTAACTTAAAAATGGTATTTGCTATATTACATTCTACCTTTACTATCTTATGAGTATTTGAAGGGTAAAAAATGTGGCTTAATTGGTACCTATAACTTTGTAATTGGCCTTGAAAAAATTTGAGGGGCTTGCTACTTTCAATTAGAATTGTTCTATGAAACAAACACTTCATAACTCTGCGAATAGAGAGGTCAAGGAATTTTCATCAATAAAAAAATATCTTTTTTAAAATAATTTTACAGCTCGTTAAACATAAATCAATTTGAAATAAAAGTGTTGGCAAATAAAAAAAAACTTAAATATATACGAAGCATTTAACGATCTTTTAACTTTTGATCGTTAACCAATACTGTTTAAACACACTCATCGTCATCATTAACCACTGCAGCAACAACAACAACAACAACAACAACAACAACAATTACAACAACAAATCAGCAGCAGCAGCATTCATACAGAAAACGAAAAACAACAAAAACAAAACGAAACCAAAGCAAAATAAAGTTCCTTGACATCTGCAACTTTGGCTGCTTTTTTGCATGTATGCTTTTGTTGTTGTGGTGCTTATTGTTGTTGTTGTTGTTTTTTCTGTTTTCATTGCTAAGAACTTTATTGCTTTCAACAAGTAAAACCAAATAAAGCTGCAACCATCAAGAGTATCCATGCACATGCGTCTGCACTGTCCAAGAATCGCCGCAGTTGCTGTCGACGTTACTCCCCCCTCCTCCCCCCACACCTTCTGGGTCTAACTATCTTTACCTGTATTGATGACTGACTGACTGCATCTTCAACTTTTGTTGTTGTAGTTATAGCTGAATACGCTGTTGTTGTGGTCAAAGATCGTTCACATTGCATTGAAGCTGCACGCTGCAAAAGCTGCAAAATCATATATTGTTGTTGTAAATGCCTACCTACATTGCGCATGTGCTCGCGCAGACAACCTGCGTCCACGTTGCCGGTCAGACCAGTGTTGCCAGAGAGACGAACTGAAATTTACCACTATTTGTGAAAAAAATTACTATTTTTGGAGAAAATTTACCTTTTCCTAGAATAAAAAATAATTAAAAAAATTTTAAGTTAATGATTTACAACCGTTAGTACTCATGTATTTATAAAGAAACAACAAAAACATAAAAAAATAACATTTGTCCACTTCACACAGCGAAAAGCAACGCTGATCCGACGACTGCTCCTATTCTGGACCATGATACAATTATACAAGGTAGGAGTGACAGTTCTTTTGCACCAACTGTCAAAAGTAGTATAAATTAGAGAACGAAAAAAGTAAAAAAAGAAAGTAAAATATACAGGCAAATTACAGTCGCTACAAGACACTCGTGAGAAAATAGCCAGTTGTCACTCCTACCTTGTATAATTGCATCATGTTTTGGACTAGTTCTCAGTCGAATCCTCTGAGAGAGGATCGCCAACTGACAACCGCTTTGGTTCTGTTCGGGCTCTTAAACTACTTGTGAGTATGTTCAGACAGCCCAGCAGAAAAGTGGACCAAATTTGAAATAGTTCTGAACTAGTTCCAAAAAGTACCAGTACTAGTTCCACTACAATACCCTTTAACGTTGAACGAACTGACGCTTTTTGCGGGTTGATGTCATAGGAAAAGACAATTGTCCCCAGAAACACTCCTTTTTCCCTATATTTGAACTAGTTGCATTAGGAACATTTTTAAACTGGTTGCTTTCGCAGTAGCCTGAAAGTGGTTCTTTTTTTAATTAGTTTTAAAGTGAACATATCAAAAGTGTAAGAATTCCAGTGTAAGAATTCCATCCACAATCCAGAAAAAATTTGGCTATAAACATTTTTTTTAATTATTTTTTCTTGTGCGCAACAAATTTTAAAAAGTAGCCAGAACGCGTTTATTTTTGGCAGCAATACTTTTGAAAACAAAAGCAAAGATCTGTTTTTCAGTTCTACACTGAACGCCTATTGTACTTTTTCAGAGCTACTGCGAACTGCGCTAGAAATGAACTAGTTCACTTTTTCAATTGACTCCAAAATAACTGCTGGGAGGTAACAGTGCTGCCTACTCTAATAACTCAAAAAATTAACAAGTCTAAAAAATTATTATTTTCGCAAAATTTACTACTTTTGGTCAAAAATTACCTATTTTACCTCTGCCCAAAAAATGAGTCAAAAATTACCTAAATTAGGGAAATTTACCTCAATCTGGCAACACTGGGTCAGACAGTATAAGAATAAGAATTCTTTTGGCCATGCTTTTTCTAGCTGTCGTATTTGGTCTGGCTGCTAAACACATACCCATACCCATACCCAAACACACACACACACACACATTCACACATTCACACATTCTCTCATTCGTACCTGCTCATCTGTGCGTATGTTTTTGTGGTTGATTTGAAATTGCTGCTGCGCACAGGTACTGGGCACATTGAACTCATTGACTGACTGACTGACTGACTAACTGACTGACTGCTTCGTATAATGAATTTATTGTGTGAATGATCATGTTTTCGTTTGAAGTTGGTTTTCCCCGGCTCAAAGCCAAGTTTCGATACTCAAATTCCAATTTAAAAGTGAGAGATAGTTTTATGGTTTGGTTCAGACGTAATTTTGAAGCAGTTTCTAGTAGGCCAACCGGATCTGATATACAAATAATGTTTACCTCTTAAATATAAAATATTAAATATAATCAAATATGAAAATTAGTAGTACTCATAGATAAACTTATATATATCAGGATTATATCGGTGGAAAGCAATTGAGGGTGGGGACTTATTTCTTAAAGCTTTAAGTCTCAAGAATATGTGGCGAAAATTTCAAGTCGATATCTCAAAAAATAACAAAGTTATAGCCTAGTGAGTGAACCGCCTCCTAGAGCGCGGAGTGCTGGCCCTTATTTTCAAACGCGTTTTTCTCGAAACCATGTTTTCAAAGTCGGTGACCAAGATTTCGTGAAGATCAGTGAACCGATCGTTTTGATTTTTTTGCAGGCTTATTTTATTCATAATAATCTCGTACTTGTCATGGGATTTTTTTTCGTAGGTTCGTTCATTAGTTTAATGGCAAAATTATAACGAATTTTTGGTCGAAAATCGTTACTTTACGTTCGGAAGTCCGCCATTTTGTAAAAAATCAATATTTTCAAAATCGGCTATGACAAGTACGAGTTTTAAGTATCTAGTTTAATAATATTTTTCATTTTTTGTTTCAGATGAATTTAGGAGGAGCAATCTTGGTCACCGCATGTCACCCTTTTTTCAGAGCGCTCTACAAAAAATGCTGTATCTACCTTAATATTAATTTTTTTTTTTATAAAAAAATACTCTTGAATGTGTATATTTTAAGGTAAAAAAATCCTCATTTAAAAATATCCCTTAGATTTCCTTGAAAAAATGCACAAACATGATCTTTTTTTTCGGCCTCTGAGTATATGTCCCCCCTCAAAAGCAGTACGCTTCAGTTCAGCAAAACCTAATCAAATCCCATACTTTGATCACGGTAGATAACGAACCACAATAAGCCTTAGCCATGTGACATTCAAATAAATCTAAACCTTTAAATATTCCACCACATATCCGCAAATTTTTAATGAAAACAAGAAAAAAATTAAAAATAAAAATAAAACATATTCAATAAACCCAAAATTAATTATAAACTTATGTATTCACAAAAATTTGACATTTGACTCAAATTACCAAAACAAAGTTATTTTTTAAGGCTATAATTCCGATTTGAGGGGACCAACTAATACTCGGTATGAGTTCGAACCGAGTTTCAAAGCAAAGTATTTGTGCCTTAGGTCTACAGAAATACAGTGTGCAGCAAAAGTCATGGTACCCCAGCCGCAGTATAAAATCATTCGTTCTTTTTTAAAAAAATATATCGCAAAAGATATGATTCTTATTTTTATTTAATATATCCATTTATATACTTCAAAAAACCAAAAAAATATTTCAAATATTTATGTAAACAAAAATAAAAAAAATTAGAGATCACGTTACCTTCAGTTTTTTGCACAGCAAAAGTCATGGTACCCCTGGTCATAAATAGAGTTGCATTTGATTTACCCGATTAAATATTTGTACGAATTGTTGGCAACCCTTAAAGCTTTTGTTTGCTCTCTTTTAAAAATAAAACGGTACTTTCCAAATTTCCAGTCAGCAAAAGAAGTTTTTTATAATTGCAAGAAGGAGAGTCAAATTATTTCTTAAAATGTCGAGAAAAGAATTATCAATTGAAGAAAGAAAAATAATAATTAATAACCACGAAATGGGTAAATCTTACTCTGCAATTGCTCAAATTATAAACAGAAGTAAATCAACTGTGCAAAAAGTTATTAATCGGTTCAAAAGAGATAACGTTATTGAAAATAAACCGCGAACAGGCCGTCCACCAAAGCTCAATAAAAGGGAAGAACGAAAAATTGAAGCCATTGTAAAGAAAGATCCATTTACAAGTGCACCTAAAATAGCAACAGAGTTGAAAGAATCATTTGGGAAAGATGTTTCTGCAGATACGGTGCGTAGGTTCATCAAGAAGGCTGGGTACAATGCTCGCACTGCTCGTAAGAAGCCGCACGTTAGTGAAATAAATAGAAAAAAACGCATTGACTTCGCCAAAGAATATATAAATAAAGATAAAGATATAAATGATTTTTGGGAGAACGTAATTTTCTCCGACGAATCAAAATTTAACATTTTTGAATCGGACGGACGCGTATTAGTGTGGCGGAAGAAGTGCGAAGAGCTTAATCCAAAAAATACACGGAAAACTGTGAAGCATGGAGGAGGTGGAGTCATGGTATGGGGCTGCATGTCTGCAGAAGTTGTTGGCAATTTAGTGTTCATTGAGGAGACGATGAACAAAACGGTTTATATGAATATTCTTAAAGAAAATCTGAACCAAAGTGCTGAAAAACTAAATATTCGTGAAAACTATTACTTTCAACAGGACAATGATCCTAAGCACACCGCTGCAGACGTTAAGATGTGGATCGCATACAATACACCACACATGCTAAAAACTCCTCCTCAAAGTCCAGATCTAAACCCTATTGAGCACTTGTGGGATCATTTAGAAAAACGTATTCGAAATCATACTATTTCGAATAAAACACAGCTTAAAGAAATACTTTTGAATGAATGGGGTAAAATATCCGAAGATTACACTAAAAAACTTGTGCACTCAACGCCGAACAGATTAAATGAAGTTCTCAGACTAAAGGGATATCCTACTAAGTATTAGGTAAGCAAATTAAAGTCAAGAATCGTAAAATTAATATAAAAATTAAAATATTTTTCCAGGGGTACCATGACTTTTGCTGGGCAAAAAACTGAAGTTAACGTGATCTCTATTTTTTTTTATTTTTCTTTACATAAATATTTGAAATATTGTTTTGGTTTTTTGTAGTATATAAATGGATATATTAAATAAAAATAAGAATCATATCTTTTGCGATATATTTTTTTAAGAAAGAACGAATGATTTTATACTGCGGCTGGGGTACCATGACTTTTGCTGCACACTGTATATTGTTGATCATATCATATGAGTAGCATCATATATGAGATGAGTAACGGAGTAACACAAAACAAAAGAAATCCTAAAGTATTTAAAGAAAAATAACTCCAATCTCCCATAGATCATAAAAGGCAAGATACCAACTATTCAAAGATTTCAGAATAAAATTCAAAACAACATTTTCCATATTTGTATTGCGCACAATTTTAACGTGTCAGTAAATTGCACTCAAGACTCATGAAATGTGGTATAATAATGGAGACTATCACTCAACATATACTTGTATAAATGAGTCAGAAAAGAAATAATTGAGTAAAATTGGCTGAGCCAAGGTTAACATTTATGTGCATACTTTTGAGGTAAGAACGTGAATATGTGTGTGATAATTTCACTTTCGTTATCAAAGGTCAATTGTAATTTCGTGCTGTTGTTGTATGCATTGATAACTCCGCGACAGGCTTTACACCAGTCGTGACCAAGCAAATAACGAAATGAGCCAAATCCGTTTATAAAATTGATTAACCACAGGACTTAGGATAGAAAAGAATTGTGATATGCAAAAACATATACGATATGAGTACATAATTATGATATAGAAATTATAAAAATACTTATATAAAAAATATAAAATTTTAATCTAATTAATCTATTAATTATTATCTGAATAAAAATCTGTAGCAAAATGTTGAAGGCCAGGTTACACCAAACAATTTTCGAAAAATCGAAAATTTTTTTTCTTCATAAACTGCTAGAAAATACTCTCAGAAATGATATAAAATGAGTCCCGAAGATACGCGTGACCGAGAAGTAGCTAGAGTAGTTGAGTAAAATTCACCTTTCTCCACGATTTTTCACGAATAAAAACTTTAATCGGCTTTTTCTCGAAACCACGTTTTTTTCAATTAGGTGTCACTCTTATTTCAAATCTATCATGCGTATCAACATGAACTAAACGGCATTTTACTCCCTAGATGTCTCTCTATGGTCGGAACTACAACCAAATATAGCACTGTGTGACCGATTCGACCTTTAAAAAAGTTTCAGCCTAAGTTCTTAAAAATTCCGAGAGAGGGACATCTTGTGATTATATCGCGACTCGTCCGACCTCTTAGTTCCATCACAATTTTTTTTTAAAAATTCTCAAAGTCAAAAAGTAGGAATTCTAGTATTCCGACTTTTAACAATTTTTTACATATGCTTAGGTTGTGAGAATTTAAAAACCAAATGCACTTTTTTTCAATAGAATTAAACGTTAAATTTAACAGTGCCAAAAGATTTTTGAAAAAAATTATTAAGTGGGTTTATCGCAATGGAGAAGTCAATTTTTCAAAAATTTTGTACAAATGTTAGTTCTTCTTTATTTTTTAAAAAATTGGTAACAAACAAAAATCCTTAGTTTTTTTACAGGAATTATTAAAACTACTAAGTACCTTTCAAAAAAGTCTAAGATAACTGAAATCAGTTGAAAATTGTAAAAATTGCAGAAGTTTTAGAGTGTTTTTTAAGTCGACAATCATCGATTTTTCTGATATACGTTCACAGCGTTCAAACTGCTGCCATTTAACCAAATGATAACGGATTTGGCTCAAATATGGCTTGTTAGAATGCACAAGCCAAATGCCACATTTTGCGATTCTAGTTTTTGTAGAAAATAAAAAAAGGCGATATCAAACAAGATATCACAAGATTGTTGTGAGATAATTTGAGTGTCTATACGATTGAAAAACTTCTTATTTGTGCTACTTTATTTGGAATTGTGTAATTTGAATAGTGAAAAGTGCATTGCATATTTTCCAAATTATTTCCGAAAGAAATTTTATTAGAGCTCCTTGCTGTTGTTATATCCTGCGGTAAGTAAAATATTGTGTACTTTGAGCAGATCAAAAAAGTGAAAAGTGTGTTCAGACTTTTTACTGATGCAATGGGTTTACCATCTGTTATACTTTTCAGACTTTTTTATTCATGATGTGCGATAAAATAAACACTCTTTGTTACGTGTGTTTAGATATACACTAAAATCATATCGTCAAGCGATTTTAGATGAAGTTCAAAACGCTTATAAAAGTTATTTTGTCCTTGATATGCAAAAAAATGTTTCTTGGGCACCCAATTTTTTATGTTCCTTGCAATACATTATGTTGGCTTTCATAAAAGGCTTCAAGAAAGTAATGCCATTCGGAATACCTGTGATTAGAAATCTGTTCATCGTCATGCTAAAAGTTCTGCTACTGTTGTGTCAACAAAAAAGTATTGAAATTCAATCGAAAAATGCAGAAGCCATACGTGTATCAAGACACTATGTTCGTATTTCTTCCCAAATAACATTCTGAGGAATTGCCAATGCTACATCCAGTTCCAGAAATAAGCGCAGCACGAAGTCTTGTCTCTGATTTTATGGAAGCGTTTAACCAGCTCAATGTTCGAATGTCACTTAAAGTTCTCTTTCTGTACCATCATATAGATGTATTCGGACAGCCAATTCCAACCATGTCTGATGAACAAGGCGAGCGCTTCCATCAAACGACAAAAACAATGGTGGACCGGTACAAAAATAAAAATTTGCAATCTTTTATTGCTAATTTGTGTTTGTTTTTGGTACTGGATGAGGTGTTGTGAAGAGCACCAACATAAATACAATTTACAATAAAGGCACAAACATACATTCAATCAAAATTTGAACCTTTATCCCAAAAAATTAATAAAACTTTTATTATTCGCAGTCATAAGATATCGCCGTTTTTATTTTCTACAAAAACTAGAATCGCAAAATGTGGCATTTGGCTTGTGCATTCTAACAAGCCATATTTGAGCCAAATCCGTTATCATTTGGTTAAATGGCAGCAGTTTGAACGTTGTGAACGTATATCAGAAAAATCGATGATTGTCGATTTAAAAAATACTTTAAAACTTCTGCCATTTTTCCAATTTTCAACTGATTTCAGTTATCTTAAACATTTTTGAAAGGTACTTAGTAGTTTTAATAATTCCTGTAAGAAACTAAGGATTTTTGTTTGTTACCATTTTTTAAAAAAATAAAGAAGAACTAACATTTGTACAACATTTTTGAAAAATTGACTTCTTCATTGCGATAAACCCACTTTATATATTTTTTTCAAAAATCTTTTGGCACTGTTAAATTTAACGTTTAATTCTATTTAACAAAAGTGCATTTTGTTTTTAAATTCTCACAACCTAAGCATATGTAAAAAATTGTTAAAAGTCGGAATACTAGAATTCCTACTTTTTAGCTTTGAGAATTTTTAAAAAAAAATTGTGATGGAACTAAGAGGTCGGACTAGTCGCGATATAATCACAAGATGCCCCTCTTTCGGAATTTTTAAGAATTTAGGCTGAAACTTTTTGGCGGTCTCACCGTGTAGTCATTATTATTTAAAAAAGTTATAAACAATTAAAAGTGCAAAAAAGGGTCGAAAATTGAAAAATCCGCCATTTTATTTTTTTCTCGGTGGAAATTTTTCATTGTAGTTTCGACTATAGCGCCAATTCGATACAGAATATTAAACAGTTTTGCTTTTTGCTTTTAGAGGATTCGTTTTCGAGAAATCGTGACACCCAACACGGAATTGAAAAATTTGAGCAGCAGTTTCCAGAGCCACCTTAATGAAAAGAAAAAAAAACAAACACTTTGTCCAGTGGCTAAATATGTATGCTTTTATCGTGTAAGAAGTTTAGTTTCCAAATATTTTTTAAACAATAAATAAACATTCTTTGAAAAAGTACGTTTTTTGGTGTAACCTGGCCTTAAGTAAATTAAGTCGAAAAATATAGTTTTGAATTAATAATATTTTAGAACTTTTATAGAGTGTATCAACAAGACATGTAGTTCAGCAAAGGTGTATTTGTCCTTTTAAAACGTGGAAAATTTACCATGAAACGCTTTGCAGTGAAAGAACAGAAAAGCAAAAGCACAAAAAAATCTAAAGAAGTTCCGACAAGCTGAAAACAACAGTTTTTTCGTGGCAACCAACTCTGGCCGCAAGCAACAAAATAACACAATGAAACCAGAGTATGAAACCGGAAAAGGACTATGACAAGAATTATGATATAGATAAGGACAAAGATTTAAACAAACTTAAAAGGAAAGGCATTCGTACAAGAATTAAGTCAAGAATTTGTTCATGGACATGAAGTAGGAAAATTATTAGGACAAATAAAAAAATAACGGAAGGATGAGAATAAGTTTGGGAACAAAGGAAAGGATAGAGACAACGATAAAGAAACACTATTACGTCAAAACCTACGGGTCTGTCCACGACACAGCCAACTCTTGTTTTTTTTATTCACTTCAAAGGGAATCAAAGTTAAAGCAAAGGGAAACAAACATCACAAAGCGCTGCTAGAGAACGGCAGAGAAGTATCAAAACAACAAAAATTCATGCAGCAGCAAACACTCGACTGTTAAGCGAATCACCCGAATGTCTGCATTGTCTGGAGGCTACCTTTTTTATATATTCGCAATCGTTGCAAACTGTGCTTAGCACCACTCGTTGTTTACGAACTCGAGCGGTATGCGTGCATTAATTTTTGTGTGCGATTGTGGCTGACGACGATTGTTATTCGAGTGGCAAAATGACGATTGGGCTTGTGCAAATCTCTGATACACACATGCATGCAATGTGTATCTGTCTGTTAATCATTTTTCAAATAATGTCATCGATAAGATAACAAAATGCTTTTATTTTCCTTTTGTTTTTGTTTTTGTTTTCTTTTTCAAAAATTGCAAAATTCACTTTTTTGCAGTTGCTGCCGCTACTTGACGTTCTTATCAGACAGCAAATTGTGTCTTGAAAATTATTTCTTTAATTCTGCAGCAGCTGATAGCGTTGCTTTTTTAAGCCAATTATTTTCTTTTTTATTTTTGTTTTGCTTATTTTTCACTCTCACTAGTGTCATAAAAAAAACTCTAATCATTAAAAAAAATGCAATAATATTTTGTTTTTTTTTCTAAAAAAGTGGCACTGACATTGAATTTATAAATAAAACTGAATTGTTGTTGTAGTGAATCTAGCTTTTAGGCTGTTGGTGGGTATGGGCGCGTGTGTACGTGTCTGAGTATGTGTTATTTTTATTTTTTTGGCAAGCTGTTTTAACACTAACACTGCTTTTGCTCCTCGCCATGCCACGCAGACCTGCTGCGACCTCGCTGATAAAAGTTTTTGGATTGCGTTTTGTTTTTTTTTTATGTACATTCTGTCAATGCAGCTCGTGTTAGTTACGTTTTTACTTTCATTTAATCGAGACGTGGTGATGGTAAAAAAGTTGTTATAGAAAGTGAAAATTTTTCAAGGACACTACAAAAGTTCATTAACGCAGCGATACAGTTGCAATTAAAATAAAAAAAAACAAAAATAAGAGAAAAAACCCTAAAATTAAAAAATTAATGTTAAGTATCTGCTGGTATTAAGCTTACAATAAATAAATAAATAAATAAAAAATAAATAAATAAATAAATAAATAAATAAATAAATTACTAAATATCGATTGTTTTAAAATCAGATATAGCCATGGAGCATGGCATTAATTTATCGTAATAGTTAAGATTTCATAAAGAGAATAATTTTTGAAAACAAAAGATAGTTAAAATTAAATTATTATTGATTCATAAATTTCGGTGTTAGGCAGTGTTGCCAGAACTTTTTTGAGAAAAGCGCGAGATTTAAAAAAAATATCGCCCAATGAAAAAAAAAATCGCCAAAAATCGCCATTTTTTCTAAGAAATTTATTATATTAGAAAAAACAAAACAATTTATATACATTTTTTTTTCAAATAATATTGAGATCTGTTAATAGTATTAGATATTCTTATTTTCATATTTTTGAGATCTATAAAAAATAATAAAAAAGCTACTTCATTTTATACGAGAATTTTGATCGTTAAAGAACATTTTTTTAGAGACTATAACTTTTTAGAATTTTTCAATATGCAACTTTAAAAAAAAACTTTTTGCAAAAAACGTAGTTCCTTCAGCCATATTAGATTCTTCCTCCGTTTCGTCAATTCTCGAAGTATTGTTTAGTTCATACATTGATTTAGTTTGTACAAGATGAATGCCAACTTACAAATATTGTCAAACATTTTTTCGCCAAAGGCTGTCTTAATTTTGTATGCCGATTACCAAAATTCTTCACTTTCAGATGGCACTTTGTTTTTGAAAACATTGCTCCATGGAAATGTCAACAAAGATTCGTATTCGATTTCTTCTGCACGTCGCTCTTCAAGAGATAGATAACGAAGAGAGAGTTCACGGAAAGAAGGTCTTATATAGTTTAAACATCTTTCAGGACATAAAATAAAAGCATTTTCAAAAATTTCTAACAGACTAGGTAATCGTTTTAACATTTCCTTGATTAAAACTATAATAAAATTCTGGCATTTTAATGGTATGTCTATCATAACAATATCATCACTTAATTTGTGGATTTCTTCATGGAACTGATAATGAAATGTAAGGTCATTAATTCTTTTATAATTGCTTTTATCCGCTAAAATTTTATTTAAGCTGAATGTAGCTAAATTATCAAAATTGAAATTTTTGACAATGTCTTCTTTTATAATTTTTGAAGCAAGTCTTTGAATAAATGTTGTGATTTCAACGTAAGCTTGAAAAAAGTCAACTTTTTCTCGTTGAAAATATGAATTAGTGAGTTGATGTTTTGAAGAAACGGTCTCAAAAAAATAATTATTTCGATATAAATAAATTGTCCCTTAAATGCACAAGGCGCCCGATTTTTACCAAAAAAATATATTTTATGTAAAATTGAGTAAAAATAAAAACTGCGTTTTTAGTTTTGAAAAAATTTTTTTTTTTTCAAAAATTTTTTTTAAAAAAGTGATTGTATCTATAAAGTTTCAATGTGAATTTACCCACATCTAAAATCCCTATTAAAGTATATCCAAATAAAAGAAATGTGTTATGAAATTTTTATTAATTCATTAATTTTAAAAAGTTAAAATTATCAAAAACTGCAGGGAGTGCACACTGTGTCTTTAAAGATACAACCAACTAAAGTGATCCAGTGAGGTGCCAAATGATGGAAATTTTTTCAAACCACTTAAAATCACTAAAGGACATGTTTTGAAAGCAGTCAGCATTTTTTCCTAATCAAAATTATTTATCTTTTCCTAGAAGTTAAGCTGTTAAAAATAGTGTTTATTTAATTTTAAAAAAAAAATTTTTTTGACTTTGTACATAATTTTTTTAAAAAGTATGACAAATAGAAGTAAAAACTATTTTTTTATTTAAGACTTATAATATTCTAAATAATATAGAACCAATTTGAAAAAAATCAAACCAAAAATATAGCCGTAGGAATTTCTTGAATGGTTGTATCTTTAAAGATACACGGTGCATTTAAGGGTTATCGATAAGGGCTTGTGAGCTGTGTTCAGTCGCATTGTTAACAGAGTGTTCCAAACACTTAAAACAATCGTTATTTTCTTTAATTGAAATTTTAAACACATTAGATGAGTTTATGAAAAAAGGTTGTTTTTACAAAAATCGCCAAAAAATCGCCAGGCGATTTCCTAAAAATTTAAGCGCAAAAACACGAAAAAAGCGACCAATTGGCGATAAATCGCCCAATCTGGCAACGGTGGTGTTAGGGTAGTTATAGGTATAAATCAACATTTTCATTTTTACATTTTAATAACAACATTTTAATAACATGCCTTCAACTAACCTCCCTGTTTAGCATTTTTTCAACCCAACTCTCCCACCATATACCTTAAAATGAAAATAAAAAATATTTTAAAAAATAATTTAGGTAAAAACAAATTTTAATTTGCCACGTTCTTAAAACGAACAAAAAAGTTTAAAATAATTTCTCCTAGAGAAGGGGTTTTTGTTCTCCTAAAAACGTGGGGCGTATGCTATAGAGAATAGTAAGGAGTGTTATTAATAAGTGTAGTACGTTAGTGAAAAAATTATTTGGTTTTTTGTATTTTTTGGGCTCTAGGTCTTCTTTTAAAAAATGTTATAAATGTTAATTATTGTGAAAACATTTTCAAATTTTCCTGAAGACGGACACCAAAGGTGCCCGAAATATTGAAAATTAAACAAATAATAAATGTATAAAAACAACAAAAAGAGTTTTTATAACATTTTTTTAAAAGAAGACCTAGAGCCCAAAAAAATACAAAAAAACCATACAAACAAAAGGTCGAAGAAAAGAAAAAATTATTTCTTAGCCCAGATCCCTTGACTATCAGGATAGAAGTCCTTGCGTGGATGTCAGAATCAAGTTTGCAGACTTCTATTGTGTTCAGGCCAGTTTCCTGGGTTTCGGAATTCTTCAATTTTAATGGAAGTTATCAAGCCTGAGGAGTTTTTTTTTATATGTTAAAAATCTTCCTATCTATACCTATCTATGATGAATTATTGAGAAATTATTTGTTAGCCTTTTAAAATTTTAGTATGTTAGTGAACAAATGATTTCTTAACAAACGCATTGTTAAGGCATGTTACTATTTGGCGCTCTCGGTATTCGAGTGAAAATTTAAAATTTTTTTTCCGGAAAAAGATTAGAGATAATGGAAAATTTTTTTTAGGAAACTAAAGTTTGGCAGCACCTAGAAAAACAAAAAAACAGAATTCATAAATAATATGAGTATGTTTATCGTGTGAACTAAAATTTTTAAGTTTGGCAAAAAAATAAAAAAACTATGAAGATTTGAAAAAAAAGTCATAAAAACGAAAATTTTTTTCTGGATGTTAAGCAAAAAAATAAAGAAAAAATAAAAATGTTTGCAATATTTTAGTTCACACGGAACTGCACATGTGGAAAGTATGCTGTTAAAATTTGGAGATAATTGGACAAGGTCATTTTATGTAAAGATGGTAACCAGGTATAAAAATGTAAAAAACTTAAAATTAAGGTTTCATACATAAACATATGTTAGAAATAAAAAAAATTTTTTGTATACATTTTTTTTCACCCCAAAAAAATTTGTCATTATCTCATACCGTTGTCTTGTTAAAAAAATTTTAAATATTCACTTGAATACCGAGCGCGCCAAGTAGCAACATGCTTTTAATAAGCGAATAACGTTGTAAAAATCACTTTTTGCAAAACAGGTTTTTTTTTATGCAAATTACCGTTAACATGACTCTCTCACATTGCTCAAACATCAAATCAGCCAAAATTATGCATCTTATCGCTATCAAAATGCAATTAGAAAGTGTGAGTCAGTGAAAGAACGCTGAAAGTTACTAATAATACGAGAACGGAATTGTCTTAAGTAAATGACAAGTGTAAAAGAGATACAAAAAGAAAATATAATGTAGACAATTGGAAAGATAATAAAAATAAAAAGTTGAGAAATAGTGGAGATGCGTAAAATACAACAAAAAATAAGAGTATACCTCAAAAAAACGCTCCAGAGCAGGTAATGTGGAAAAACTTTTAAGGGGGTCCTCTGGTAATCCGAAAAATTTTTTTTCGATTTTTTTTTTTTCATATTTCTATTGCTCAGATACTCAAAAACATTTTCCCAAAAGGATTTTTCAAAAGGGGCTGGAATTGCCGATTAATATTCGTAAGTATTGTATTAAAAAAATATGTGTTAATGTCATTTGTGTGCCTCAAAATTGAAGTCAAAACTTTAAACGCGTTTTTCTTGAAACCATGTTTTTCAAAACTTTGCGCACGATAACTCAAACAGTTTTTGACCGATTTTGATATATGAGGCATGAAACGACGCAGAATTTACGCCGCTATAGCCCCTACCTCAAATTTGCCGAAAAAATAATGTTTACTATTTTTTTTCTACACTAGACTACAAAAAAAAAGGTCGAAATTCGATTTTTCATTTTCAAAGTGGCGGCTCCCCCCCTAAAAAAATTTCGATTTTTGTTTCCGAGTTAGGGGCTATAGGGACATTCATTCTAAGTAACTGAATATTTTTTTTTTTTTTCAGACGATGTTTACTCTTGGAATCGTGCGCAATTTGGACCCACCTTTTTTCCGGAGAACCTCGTTACCAGGCCGAGAACTTTCTGAACGGTCCATAAATTCACTTTTTCAAAATTTTGTATTTTTTTCAATAAATTAAGCTACCCAAATCAAAAAACGGAACTAAAATATCTTTACTCGTTCTCTTTCCACAATATTTTGAAAAAAGGCTAAAATTTGGCATAGATTACCAGAGGACCCCCTTAAGTACACATTTGGTTTTTTTTTTTTTTATTTGAATTCTTGCTGTATAGATTTGTGATATTGCTACTTTTATTTTAAAGAAATTTCAAAGTGTATAAGTCAAATAAAGGCTTCTGTGAAGATAGCCCAAAATCTTCAGCCCAACTTTTTGCTTAATTCGCCGCAAAAATTATTTGATGCTGAATTCGCCGCAATGAAAAAATAAAGGTGTTTGATAATTTTTTTAAAAATAATGGAATTTAAAACACAAATTACTCTCATCATCAACAAATTGCTATCATTCGTCCTTCATATCGTACAATAGCCTAGAAGGAAAAAAGTTAAGTCATGAAAATGTTATGATAGGAGAAAGCTCTAAAAGTTAAAATTGTAGAGCGATTCGCTTGAAATGGACAGATTGAACCTTCAGACTGTCAGAAAAAATTTGCATTATCCTTTTGATAATAAAAAGATACAGTAGTTTCAACTATGTCGTAACACAAGACGTAGAATTATTCCATTCGCTTTTGATGACATCTTTTTTAAAAATATTTATTCCATACACCTGAGGATATAACCTTTAAGAGAGTGCCGGAGAGGGTTAATATGTATCACCAGCCCCCATTACTTTTGCAAAAGGAACATTTTTGCCTTTGACACCTATTCCCTCCGACCAATCCTTAGGGGCGCTCCCATACAAATTTTATGCTTTTGTCGATAAAACCGGAAACTGTCCATAAATAGGTAGAAAACTTAAACAAGCAAACAAAATTTGTTCAATGCTATCAAGTTCAACAACCCATGTGTCAAAATTTCACTGTCGATAATATGCCCGGATATTTAATTGGCTGCGTTTGACATTTCAATAACAGATTCTGTTAAAAAAGCATGCCCCTCAAAATTACTCAGTATTACTGGGCTACGCGAGTCTGTTAAAAACAACATGCCCCCAAAAGTATGCTTTTTTTTAATTATAAGATTTATGTCTTCACGCTAGATGGCGCTGTCTTCGCCGTCGAAAAAACCGGAAGCCGTCGATAAATAGGTAGCAAGTTTAAGCAAACAAAAACATCAAATGTTGGCTTTATATTTCATGTAATTGTGTAAAATTGATATAAGTTAGACAGTTCTAACATGAATTTTTGTCGCATTGAGGATCAAGCAGACCAACAAGTGCTAAGATCAACATTGTACGATTAGTACTTTAGGCCCACCAAAGGCTCAAAAAGTAATGTAAATACCGACACCTGATCACTATCAACCACCCTACTTACCTCCGAGAACGACGTATTCTACGTCAAAATCGTCCTTCGTATGGCTAAATTGCATGAAATGAGTTATTAGCAATTTTGAAGTATTTTTTTTTTGGAATAAACGACAAAAGAGGTAGAAGATGAAAAGTTCACATCCTGGATTTCTGCTCAAAATTGTAGTTTTATACGGACAATAAAATGAAACTATGCTCAAGTACCGATCTATCGTCCTTGGTGCCGAAATTTGAGCCAAAATAGGAAAAAATGTGATTTTTGTATGAAAGTCCGATTTCCACACCCCGAAACATGTCCCAAAACAAAAGTTCACATTCTGGATTTTTGATATGTGTAAATCCAGGATGATTTACATCCTTTCATAAGGATGATTTACATCCTTTCTCCTTTCATAACATATTCATGGCCTGACTTATAAATTTCATAATGAAACTTTCAATTTGAATGAATAACATCTTCGAGGTTGGTCTTGCATGAATATACAGTATTTTTAATTTTTTTCTTTCATATTTAGATTTTTTAAATGTTTTCTAACATTTTTTTTACTTACGGCGAGTTAAAATTTTTTTGGGTTGAGTTTACGGCGAATTCAAAAGTTGGGCTGAGTTGAAAATTTGGGATAAAGAATTTGGGCTAATTTCACACCGGTAAATAAAGGCACATATTCTATAAAAAAAAAAAAAAAAAAAAAAAAAAAACAAATGGATTTTTTATCTTCTTTAACCCTCAATGTGTCCGCTACGACAATATCGTCCTCCAACTTTTTGCGGTGTTGCAAAAAAAATGCTTGTTTTCGACTGTTATAAAATTGATTGCAAAAAAATGCACAAATATTTTTGAATAAAACCTACTTTATTTAAAAAGAAATCACTAAAAGACACACCCTATACAAAAAACTTTGAAAAAAAATACCGGGTAGATTTTAAATTTTCACGTTATGTTCCCAATACTACTATGTTCACGTTCGTATTTGAAAAACAAAAATTTTCAAAAACCAATTTTCAACGGTAATAGGTGGATTTATTTTTTCTTTTTTTTTTTGTTTCTACCATCAGATTTAAATTTATAAAAAATCACCTATGAACTTAAACCATGGTAGAATATGAGAGGTAGACGCATTTCCGACTGCGCTCTCTTTCTCATACCCAAAATTGTCTTTCAATAGTAATTTGAAAATGAAAAAAAAAATAATCACTTTCAGATTTTCTATGGGCTGTCAATTTCGTTTTCACAGTTGCGGCAGTCTGGCTCTCTGAAATGCTTCTACCTTCTTTTCATTGTAACATGATTTAAATACATTTTTAGAATTTATTTTTCTATATTCAACTAATTTTCATTGAAAATAATAAGTTTTCTAATAACAGAATTTCAGTTTTCAGTAAATTTTGTAAAAATAAATTTTTACATCACATAACGACAGATTTAAAATGTTCAAAGTATTCGACTGTAAAAAATTTATTATTTTCTTAGATTTATTCCTAAGCTAAAAATAGTTGTTATTCAAGCCTAATATTGCAAGGATATATGCTCAAAATACATTTGATTTGTGTGTTGCGTATAAGACAAAGGTCGAATTTAAGAATCATTGTGAATTGATTGAATTATCTACAAATATCAAATTAAAATATGTTAACAATGCTCAATACGGCAGTTAATAGACCACATCGCGTATACCCTTTGAAAAGCTTGTGTAGAACGTCTCTCTCTTCATCATATCTTAGCGATTAATTGATAATTAGTGATTCAGAACTTTTATTTTAAATTAAGAAACACCAATTGATTTGATATATTCCATATATTTCAAATAAAGATGTGCGTGGAGACCAAGCTGCGCACCCATTTTGGATGGCAACTAAGGAGTCCACATGTTGGAGTCTTTTGTGCTCTACTCAGATCCAAGTTGAGTTCCGACTCAATTAAAACTTCTCTCATTCATCACACGAGTATTAACCCCTTCATGCTGTATACCGAAAAAGCACACCAACGTTAAGAAAGGAACGAGAGGTAGTAGAAAGTTGTATGGAAGATACTATTTCTGATGGTTTCTTTATTGTCGTCCATGACTTTGTCTGGCATATTGAATGATGGGATTAGTCTGTAAGCTTGGCAAAAATTAAATCCGTAAGGATTTAATCTCATTATTTCCGGTATTACGCTCAGCTCATGTTCATTTTGATAGTAGTTTCGTTCATAATTTATAATCCTTTTATTTGATAATTTGTAATCCTTTTTAATTCGTTTGAAGTTTTCTGAATTTCAAAGTGAATATACATGCCTCTATAATATACATGCCTCTATACAGAATATGTTGTTATTACAACAATTGATTTTATTAGAACAAATTTTATTACAAATGTATTTTTATTTTTAACTTTTCAGATACTGCCATAAAATAGAATAAAAAACAACAACTCTAACAACATCACAGAACTAAAAGTTGGTATATAACTTTAGCGGAGAATTAAACTACCTCGTACTATTGTACAAAAACAGAAACGAAGCATTTAATCGCATCACATGCCATAAAATAAGCAGATACAACCGCCCTTGTTGTTCCAAACGAAGTTAGAAATGGATCAGTTTGCGATACATCGATCGTCATAAAGAACCCACAGTCCTCAAACCATTTCCACCGTTAACTCCTCACCTCCACACCCTCCCTAGCCCCCCTCCGGAATCACTCCTTTACCAAAGTGACCACCTGACTATGCATCCAACACACACAAATGATGTCGACACGACAAATCATCATGCAAGCATCAAAGCAGCAAACTTAAACATAAACACCAACTCCAATACATCTCCATTGACGACACCAACAAGAAAAACACCCCCAGTCACAACAACAAATGGCGAAACAAATGGCAACGGCACACCGCTGCATAACAGAAACGGAAATAGCAATGGCAATACAAACGGTTACCAAAATGGTGGTCGACGCGACTCAACACAAATATGGACACCATTGTTGCCAAACGGCGGCAGTGTCGGCGGCGTTGTTGATGCACCCGATACAACCACTGTTATATATGATCCACCCAGCAGCAACAACAATGAATGGAAAGACTCTGAAGAGATCAACAATCTGAAGAATGGTCTGTTACATCATCCACCACATGCGCTGAATCAACTCCTCAATCACCATAATTCAGCCAGCGTTGGCGTCGGCGGCAACAATAACGGCTCATTGCTGAATGGCAAGAATGGAAGCGGTCTGCCGCACAAATACGATGAACAGGATCCGCTTACCGGCCAGTATGTGGCGCAGCATCAGCATCTGCGTGCCAGTGAATGCGATGAGTCAGAATTCGACTCGGATCTGAGTAGAGCACAAAAGACTCCCACGTGTGGACTCTTTGGTTGCCGCCCAAAATGGGCGCGTAGCTTGGCCTCCACACACATCTTTATGGTTGTCTTCCTGCTCGCCTATATACTACAGGGCATGTACATGACCTACTTTGTCTCAGTGATCACCACTATCGAAAAGCTCTTCCAAATCAAATCCAAGACGACAGGTTTTTTGCTCAGTGCCAGCGAAATGGGACAAATTAGCACAGCCATGCTGCTCACCTACTTTGCGGGACGTGGTCATCGCCCACGTTGGATTGCATGTGGCATGGTTTTGTTTTCTATCGCTGCCTTTGCTTGTGCTCTGCCACACTTTATCTTCGGTGATCAGCTGATACAGTCAGCAGCTTTGCTAAGTTCTGGAAATATACAGGGCTTCAGTACCGGTGGTAAGCCATTATCACGTGGCATTCACTCAAGCTTTGATGATTTGCAGGCAATGAATGCGACGGCTAGTTCATTGACGGCGACACTTGGTGGGCACGATTTAAATCTATGTTTGGCTGGTGATGGTGTTGCTTCCTCTGGTTCAGGTAAGTTTAACTGTGGTACATCTTATTGTTCGACTTTATAGTTTTGTACCTTTTAGAGTGCAATGAAGATCGCAAGCTGGAGCAGGCTTCACACTCCAAGATTACCGTCATCGTGTTGTGCATTTTCTTTGGCAGTCTGCTTAGCTCTGGTATTGGACAAACAGCGGTGGCCACGCTGGGCATACCGTACATTGATGATAATGTGGCTAGCAAGCAGTCACCAATGTATATGGGTAGGTTTGGCAGTTGTTCAATTAAAACTAAATACTTTTCATTGCTCCCACTCTCGTTTTAGCCATCACTATAGGTGTGCGCATTTTGGGTCCAGCCTCCGGCTTCATTGTGGGCTCCTTCTGTACACGCTGGTACGTTAACTTCTCAAATCCCGGCTTCGATGCTAGTGATCCACGTTGGATCGGTGCCTGGTGGTTAGGTCCTGTCATCATTGGCAGCCTAATGATGCTCTCCTCTATTGCCATGTTTTCATTTCCGAAACAGCTGCGTGGTCGCAAGATGCCTAGTAACGCTGGCAAAGATAAAGGCGGCGTAGATGCAGTTGTACAAGAACCCGAGGAGACACCGAAACTGAGAGGTACGCGTTCACTAATCAAATGGTTTGGTCTCTATTGAACTCTCATTTCAACTCTATGTAGACTTTCCTAAAACTGTTCGACGTCAACTCAGCAACGATATTCTTATGTTCCGCACGGCTTCATGCGTTTTTCATCTACTGCCCATCGCCGGACTCTACACATTTTTGCCAAAATACCTTGAGACCCAGTTCCGCTTGGCCACATACGACGCTAACCTCATAGCCGGTTTCTGCGGTATACTCGTCATGGGCGTCGGCATCGTCATCTCAGGCATCGTTATACTCAAGTTGAAGCCCTCTGCTAAATCGGTGGCCGCATGGATAGCCTTTACGGCTCTCTTCTATTCCGCAGGCATGGTTATTCTCATGTTCGTTGGCTGCAGCATGAATGATTTTGCTGGCTACACACCGAGCACTAGTAGCACGTGAGCCTTTTACATGCATTGCGGTTATCTGCTGTAAACCAGACTAATTTGAAAACAATTTTTTTTTTTTTTGTTTGGGTTTCTTCTAGCCCCGCCATGATAGCGCCAGCATGTGATGCGGCTTTGAACTGTACCTGCGATAGAGAAAACTTTGCGCCTATTTGCGGAGTAGATGGCAGGATGTACATTTCGACGTGCCATGCGGGCTGCAGCGCAAGCGAGATGCATGGCAGCGATAACCGGACCGTGTTCTCGAAATGTGCTTGCATTCCAGATAGTAAGTTATGCTGTCACTGCAGATAGTGAAAAAGTTTACGATACTCCATGGCGTATGAGTGATTTTCAATATTATGTTTCATTAATGTTGCGTATACGCCATGGTGTCAAGATTTCATCTAATATTTATCTCTTGAATAGTCAAGGCTTGTTTCTTTCTCTTCAAGAAAATATGGTTAATTTAAGGTTTGTTTTAATTGTCCGTTTGTTAGTTAGTCCCAGGAATGAGACATATGAAGCGGTTACCGGTTACTGTGATAGTAATTGCAAGAATTTCATTCTATTCATACTAATATTTGCTGTGTGCGTCTTCATGCACTCTACATCCGAGGTGGGTAGCATGTTGCTGGTCATGCGATGCACACATCCCAAGGGTAAGAAGCAAAAAGAAGAAGGTTTCATGCCATTTAAGCAATTGTGTTATTTCTTTCAGACAAAGCCATGGCCATGGGTGTTATACAATCGGCAATCGGGTTATTTGGAAATGTTCCTTGTCCCATCATTTATGGCGCAGTTGTAGACTCGGCGTGCTTGATTTGGAAAACAGTTTGCGGCAAACATGGCGCATGCTCGCTCTACGATGCCGACACTTTCAGGCACTACTTTTTAGGTAAGAAAATCTACCCATCATTTCCCATGTAGTTTATTCAACATTCTCATCTTTTGCAGGTATAACAGCTGGCATCATGTTTTTGGCATTTATCATGGATCTGGTTGTTTGGAGCAAAGCGCACCGCATTGATATTGCACCCGAAGATGGACAGGAGGAAGATAAGTCGGCAGAGACAGAGTGTAAAAAGGCAATGGCATCACCGGATACAACGGTTTAATCTACACCAGTCAATAAAAATCGCACAAGATTGCTCCAGTGAGAGCTCCAATTCTCACTCAATCGAAAAATTGCAGCCAGAATAAGAAGAACAGAACAG
The DNA here is from genome assembly GCA_943735915.1 of Pherbina coryleti. Taxonomy (NCBI): domain Eukaryota; kingdom Metazoa; phylum Arthropoda; class Insecta; order Diptera; family Sciomyzidae; genus Pherbina; species Pherbina coryleti. The sequence goes on from OX030952.1 coordinate 133,317,976, forward strand.
CGCTCTTCTTTATTGTTAATAATTGTGTCTAGTGTTAGTTTAGTGAATAAATTTAAGTAATCTAGCAAATAACAAGCGTAAAAAAATTAAGAATCTTTAAAGATGCAATTTACATGCCTACGTAGAAGAACCACAGCACGAACAAATATTTTAACGTGTTTTATGACTTGTCTTAAAATAATTGTTTAAATTCTTTTTTGGTTTTTTGCTTGTTTCATAACCGTTTTATGTGTTTTTTAATGCGACTTGTGCATGTGCAGCTTTTTTGCAAATTCCTTAAATAAATCAACTCAATTATGTTTAGAACAAAGTCGTTTGGCAGAAACAACAACAGCAAAAAAAAACAAAAAGTAGAAAAACAAAACAGAAATATACGCATTTCTTAGTGGAATAAACGATATATAAATAAATATGGGTAGCAACATATACACACACACACACAAACACATACCGCATGTATGTAGGCAACAACCTCTACCTTCTATGTAAATCTCAATAAATTACTAATCAATATTTAAACAATTTATTAATACAATACTTATTTAGTTTATTAGTTTTATTCTTAGTTAATTCCTAAGCAGAAACATACACATTTTTTATACAATTAAATAATTCAATAATAGTAATAATAACAAAAAACTTTATTTAAAATTATGTTCAATTAACACATAATTGCAACCTATCTGTGGTAGTTAAATTTTAGTTAAAACAAAATATATAAATACATTTAAGTTTGCATAAAATCAAGATATTCTACAAAAAAAAAAAAAAAAAAAAAAATTAAATAAACAAATGTACGACAAAAACTAATAATAAATACATTTACCTACTTTAATTTGTAAGTGTTAGCATTTTCATCTATTTATTATTTTGCTAATTTTTCCTGAAGGAGACGCTGAGGGAGAACGCTTGCACATTTAAATATATTTGAGTCTCTAAGCCAGTGGGGCCCAAGAAATTTTAAGCGAGCGCCAATGCTTAAAAAAATAAAGACAAAATGTAGCTCATCGTTGAGTTTGGCAAAAAATTAAACAAAACACAAGAACAATTACAATGCAATAAAATCACGTCATGAAGTACACTGTAGATAGATAGATATGTTTGCGGCGAGCTAATTCAGCTCTGGTACTGCGGCATCTGTGATGCCTATTGTGCCATACCTTTTCATTGCTTAAAGCAGTTCTATTGCTTTAGTTTTTTTCAGAAAACATAGTATGTTTTCGAGGTTGAGGATCACAAGGTGTCCTTGAGAGACTTTTTCGCTATTTAGGATTTTTTTTTCTTATATGGAGAAGAGCTGGACATTCAGTGAGAATATGTCTGGAGATTTCTTCATCCTCAAGGCATAATCTACATAATGAATCAGAACCGAGATTCATTTTTTGTAAGTGTTTCTTTAGTTTACAGTGTCCAGTTATAATTCCGGTCATCATCTTTAAGTCTTTCTTCCCTAAGTTGATAAGAAATTTCGATTTCTTGGGAGAAAGTTCTGGAAATATTTGCTTAGTGCACATCTGTCCTAAGCAGTTCTTCCAAATGTCTTGAGATTCGCGGAATGAGGTTGTTTTGACGTTTTGCTTAAAGAGATTCTTACCAACGCCACAGAACGGTTCCAGTCCTATGAGTGGTGATGCTGCTCCCTGTTTGGCTAGGGAGTCTGCTCTTTCAGACTTGCTTGGATTTTATAATGGGTGATGTCAGAACTTTAAGGGCAGCTTGACTATCAGAGAAGACGAAAATTGATTTGCCCCTAACATTGTTCAGACAGATCAGTCTGATATATCTGTTAATGGCAAGGATTTCCACTTGAAAGATTGTGGTAAATAGACCTGCACTGAAAAGTGCCTCTCATTGGAGTGTTCTCCAAAGACCCCTGCTCCCGTGCCTTTCTCCATTTTGGAACCATCTGTGTACCACACAAGGTCGTTTTCGGACGGGCTTAGTTTCTCGATAACTACGATGAAGTTTTTGTTAAAGCGGCTTTTGGGAAGCATGTCATCTAATGGCTTGCAGAATTCCTTTTCTCGCTTTAGGGTTGTAATTAAGGTGAGGTGTTCCTTTAAGGGATGGTTTGGGACAGTATAACCCAGATGGAAATGTCTGTGAAGGCTGAGCTTCGCCTCCATCTGGATGTGTATGTGGATTGTGGTGAGCCCTAAGATGACATTGAGGGCTGCTGTTGGCGTGGATCTTATGCAGCCTGTCATACGTATCTGTCAACCGCTTGATGGTTGATCCTTCTAGGGTTTTCGACCACCACACTACAGACGTACAGAAGTACACTGTAAGAAAATGTAGTTTATTTTTTTTTTATTTATATTCAATGTTCGATAGGTATTACAATTTTGACAACACAATGAACTCAATTTTATTTGCCAGTGCAATGCCACAAGACTTTATTTCTATTACAATAACAATGCTTGCATGAAAAATTACTCGACACACAAGTAACGGGACAATCAGCTTCAGCATCGACATCATCGAGTGTGCGTTTTAGAGTTCGCTGGAAAATGTGCTGAACACTGAACGAGTGCGGTTTGTGTTATTGTTTTCTGCAGGTATTCTTTGATTTTGGCTCATCGCAAAGACGATGAAAGATAGAAAAAAATTTGTATGAAGAGCTACGCGGGCCATACGAGCAACTACGTGGGCATGTTTGCTCTAAACAAAGGAAATGTCATGTAGATGTGCCAACTATCGAGTAAATCTTCATATATTCAAATCCGTGGTTAGAATGGCAAAATTAGGAAAATTCCAAACATTCCTCTTAGACTTGAATTAGTCCTGCATAGTTTATGGCTTCTGAAACTTATCCGTTTGTGGTTGAATAATTATAAATGTTCCATACACCCTTTGACTGTAATCTCATATAGTTAGTTTCAACCAGGGAATGGAAAAAAACCTTAACGATCGGTTCGTTTTTGATCTGTTCTGCATTTTTTAGCAAGCGCTACCTTTATTTCTCCTCATTCGTATATCGCTTTTCGACTCAATCACAAGCGCTACTCTTAACACGCAGAAGAGAGAGAGTGGAACAGAATGGAAAAGTGGTGTTGAAAAAGCACAAAACATTATTTGCTCTGTTGTGGTTTTTGCTCGCCATCGTAAACAAAAACCAAAACCGTACCAAATGTATCGTTCGTTTCTACGTTTCTTTGTGCAATCGTATTGCAAGTATCCAATTAAATCAAGTATCCAAATAATTCAATGAGCTTGTGTGGGAAACGCTTAATCGTATTAGGACTTTTTAGGATTCTGTGGACTATTTGGACAAAAATTGATAATTTTTTATTTTAAAATTGAAGATGGCGGATAGGGTTGCCACCTAATTTTTTTTATTTTTACGAATTCGATGCTGGGGCGAACACTAGGTAAAAATGGGTCGCTGAACCCGAATCCATTGTCAGAATTTCAAAATTGTGAAATTTTTAACCCTATAGGGTTGCCACCTAAAAATATGCTTTTTTAAAAGTTTTAAACACGATCCTACAGTTTTCGGGGGTCGCTGATTTCGAATCTGATGTCAGAATTTTAAAATTCAAGATGACTGGTAGGATTGCCACCTAATTTTTTTTTATTTTTACGAATTCGATGCTGGGGCGAAAATTAGGTAAAAATGGGTCACTGAACCTGAATCCGTTGTCAGAATTTAAAAATTATGAAATTTTCAACAATAGGGTTGCCACAATGTGCCATCTTGAATTTTAAAATTCTGACATCAGATTCGAAATCAGCAACCCCCTAAAACTGGTAGATAATGATTAAAATTTTTAAAAAAGCATATTTTAGGTGGCAACCCTATTGGGTTAAAAATTTCACAATTTTTAAATTCTGACAACGGATTCGGGTTCAGCGACCCATTTTTACCTAGTGTTCGCCCCAGCATCGAATTCGTAAAAATAAAAAAAAATTAGGTGGCAATCCTACCAGCCATCTTGAATTTTAAAATTCTGACATCAGATTCGAAATCAGCTACCCGCAATTTTTCTTTGGAAGACGCTGGCGCCAATAACAGTAGCAATAGCAAAATCAATAACATTCTTAAACGAACAACTGCAGAACCGTACCGGAATTTGGTACGGTTTCAGTTAGCGATGGCGAGTGAAAACCTCAACACAGCAAATTATGGTTTATGCTCGAAAAACAACCCGCTACCATTCTGTTCCGATCTCTCATTTCTGCACTATGGTGCTAGTGCTTTTGTTTGAACCGAAGAGCAACAAACGGAATGCAGAGAGAAAAAGTTTTTTATCGCTTTTGTAGCGCTACGTATAAGGTACGGTTTTTTTCCATTCTCTGGTTTCAACTCACGTGCCAAATTGTATATGCCTACGACAAATCCTTCTATTTATTAACAATTTTTGTATGGGGCTCAACCACTGGGCGGAGTAAAGCTCATAAATTTTTACATCGTATTCGAATTTGGTATTTAACATTGACGTACACTTGACCGATGATCTTACAAAGGATCTTTCTCTCGAAGGCTGTCTAAGTCTTTATATCAGAACTGCTCAACATACAGATAAACCTGCATATAATAGAACAGACATTATTACTGACCTACAGACCGTAAATTCGTAGGTCCAGAAAGGGGCCTGATTCTCAATTGTCTACCATTTCCATTGCTTAACTTCAATAATGATATCGTTGGTGGAGTTTATGGTGGATATCAAGAGAGCGTCCTCGAAATTCTTAAAACCTCGAAGGAGGTTTGTTCAACCGTTATGTGGTTAACACAACGCTGGTACTGCTTGTTTGTTGAAACCAGGTATTTGGTCTTATCTGAGTTCACAACAAGAACTACTCGACTCGACATTTTTTTTATAATCTGGATTATTATATCGATATCTTACGAATGTGCTAGCAGTATAGCACACTTATAAAATATTGTGTCAGTACAATTACTTACTTTTTTCGAAGTATCTGCGTCTTTCCTCAATGATATTCTTCCAAAATGCAGTGACCGCCACGCTTCCTTATGTGCAACAACCAGTTTATATTTCATCAAATCAGTCAATATTTTTTTTAAATTTGTCATCATTTCACTCTTATTTAACCACTCAAATATTTCATTCTTGCTTCGTCTTGACTTGAATTTAAGTTGACTTTAATTCAAAAATAGCACATACACACGAACAAAAAATATAGTTGAAGGTATTTATATAACAAAGGTGGCTATTTGGTTTTATTAACATTTTATGAAATCGTTTGTGGAATTAATTTCAACATTTTTATACTAATTTCTTAATTGTACTTTTTATGTATTGGTTAAAAAAAATATCAATTTGATCTATTGTGTGCAACGGAAAATTAGAGTTTCAGCTTTGACACTGAGTGCCGTCAGTAGGTTTATAACACCTTTTAAGGTTTATAACACTTTAACAAATATTTCCAACAATTATTTTTATGTCTTCAAACATAAAAAAATTTGTGATAAAAATAAAAAAAGTCAAACAATTGAATTATCATAAAAAAAAAACAAATAAGGATACATTTTGTAATCAGCTCTCGGGAGCCCATAGCTTAAATGTGCGGTCAAATGAAGTCGTTGCTATGTACTGCGAGTCATTGGATATATCTATAGACACGATTTTGCCATCGTGACCCTGAAGCGTCTTGAGCGGTTGCCATGTTTTATTGGACCAAATTTTTGTGGTGCAGTCGTAGGAGGATGTAACCAGAAAGTTGCCACCGTCACGTTGATATTTCACATCCGAAATGAGATTGACGTGCGCAGGTATTGTATATACCGGTTGACGTCGACGCAGATCCCATATCTTGCAGGTGTTGTCTTGTGATCCGGTGGCAATGTGATAACCGTTAGGTGAAAAATCCGCACCGAAAATCGAGCCCAAGTGACCCTCAAGGAACATAACGCAACGACCTAGAATAATTTGTAAGTTTTTGTTCTCTATAAAAATTCATTGATTTTTAGTTTACCTGTCCGCAAATCCCATACACGACCGAAGGCATCCAGTCCGCCTGTGACCACTACACTGCCGTCCGATTGAAAACTAACGCAGTGCACTGCCTTTGCGTGTCCTTCTTGATGTAATACTTCTGTTTTCTGCTCCAAGTCCCATAGACGCCAAGACGAGTCGTAGCAGGCAGTAGCTAAAAATCTACCGGAGGGGTGAAAAGCTAATTTGGAGACTCGATGTGGCATGTGTCCAGTGATATCGGCTATGGATTCCTCCGATCCGAATCCCCATAGCTTTACGGCGCCATCATGTCCCCCAGAAGCCATAGCCACCACATTATCATCGTTAATCCTAACACCTGGACGAAATGCCACACCGCCAACGTAGCTGGCATGACCACGCAGTGTTTGCTTTAGTGTACAATCGGGTACGGACCAAAGTTTGCAAAGTCCTGACCATGATGATGTCAAGAGCATCGAGGAGTCATCACTAAAGGCACTTCCGCTGACTGGCCTTGTATCGCCCACTTGTGAGCACTGTGGTGCCAGTGCCTGCAGTCTTTTCTGTAATTCTACCATACGACCTGCACGTGTGGCGCTAGGCAACTCCAGTGCCTCCTTCGCTTTAAATAGACGTTCTTTAGCTCGCGGGAGGGAGTAGCTGGCAATCCAAAGTCTCGCCACACGCAGAGTATCCGGCCCCTCGTGGTACCATGTTGTTTCTTGTTCTTTTTGCAATTGTTTGCGTTCCTCTTCTTCCGTTTGTTTTTGTTTAATAGCATTTTCGCCCAGACTTGCCAGCAACTCTTTGAGACGTCGACGACGCTCAGCTGGTCCTTCCCCAAAATAACAAATTGGTTCATTCAGCTGTCGCAAATTTTTCTTTATTTCAGCATCATCTGTGGAAACGTTGATTTGTCGCGCTCGTCGCTTACGCTCAAATTCCTCCAGCAATGCCACCTTATCCTTGGCCACCTCAGTTTCGATATCGAAATAATCATCATCGATTTTATTGGCAAGCGCACTGGCAGTTGGTGGTGGAGCAACAGCAGTTGTGGTAGATCTCTTTGGTTCATCGTAGTCCTCATCGGAATCTATATCTTCTAGATTTACGGACGCAATTGTTGCAGCTGTATTAGATGCTTGACGATTTCTTTCTCCTTCTTCGAGCGAACCATAATGAAGTGTTCTCGGTCGCTTAATGTACTGAATATCGTCGTCGTCAGACATAATATTTTAATTTTAAAAATATTAGTTCCAAATAATTAATTACTAGCAAGAAAGGCCGAAAATTTAAAACGCGTTAAAAAACTACAAACAAAACGAGATTTGCCGCTTGGTGCCAAAAACAAGACGTCAATTACAATTTTTATAACATTATTTAAAGCTGATAGATCCAAAACCCTTCGAGTGCTGCCAAGCCTGTATGAAGTTACAATAATTTAGATTTACATTGGCCCGTATGCATAAAAGAATTAAACACTAGACTAAGTAGTGAACACTTGATTTTTCACTTCTGATATACATAACACGAATGCAATATATACTGTTAATAACTTATCTTTTTGACTACACTATTTTCGAAACACTACTTGCTAAAGTTTGATATGCATAAAAGAAGAATTCACTACTTCAAAAGAAGTGACCACTATTACATTTTTGTAGAGTGCTATTGAGTAGACTTTTTTGTAATAATTCCTTTCGAAATAACGATAAAAGTAATGCTTTTCGGAATAATTGTACTTTAGAGCCCATGCTTAAATATTTTTTTTCTAATTTTTATAATATGTGTATGCGCCTCCTAAGCCTAATGGTGCAAAAAAAAAAGGTCGGTCTTGAATGGTTTAGGAGATAAAAATCTGGAAAGTTTCAAAATTCAGTGCAAATTGCCAAGTGCGTGGAAGAGGGCCCAAGACCAAATATTTTTTTTCTTATTTTTATTATATGTGTTAGAGCAAAAAAAAAAATACTTTGCTCAATTCAGTTTGAAGTACTTTTCAATTTTGTCATAAAGAATATGACGTCAGATCTGTACACCTGAAAAGTATAAAAGGAAAAATTGGAACTGAAAAGTTGTTCATTTTATAAAAATATTTGGTGGTGTACAGAATTGAAAAATAATAAAATAAAAACTAGAAGTTTCTAAAAAGAAAAAAGAGTTTCTATCATCAGAAGTGGGATAAATTCAGCCTACACCACACTCTATTGGGAAGATGACTGAAGATGACTCCAATCTAAGAGGTCATATTCAAGAAAATTTGAATCTGCAGGAGGAAAGTCCAGAGTCGAGATCTAACAATTTTGTAATTACGGTGGAAGCAATTAATAAAATTTTAGAATCCACACAACGGTCACAATCAACCGGCGCGTTGGTGGGTTTTCCGAGTTTTGATCCGGATCACTCCCGCGTTGATATTCAGAAGTGGTGCTCCGATATTGATGCAAGGGTACAACGAGACGGTTTGCAGAATTTTGACATTTTGCCTAGAATACAAGTTTCTCTGCTTGGGAGGGCAAAATTATGGTTCAACAAGTACGGATATCAACTTTATAGCTGGCCGGATTTACGTGCTTCTTTGATACACGCTTTTTCTAATGGTACAGACATTATTACACAACTCAGGAAGGTTGCCAACTCAGAAAGCAATGAATATGCTTCCTATACGGAGTTCGTAATGGAAAAGGTTTGTCAAATTAATCAATTACCTTTTCAAATTCCAGAAGACAAAATGGTCAAAATTGTCATCGGATGCATTAGTGAGGTGAGTTTGAGAAATTCTCTTACATTCGTTATGCCATCAACCGTGCAAAGTTTGATAAGTCATTTGTCTTCGATACGAGAAAAACCTTTGCGAAAAGTAGAAAATTTAACACGCCGTTTGCAAGAGAATAAACCAGTATTCAATATTGAAAAAGAAGACAAGTTACCTTATCCATTGAAACGTAGGCGCGTAGAGGATGAGAAACGTTGCTATGGATGTGGCAAAAAGGGTCATATTAGAGCTCATTGCACGGAAAAACAAAAGACAAACGAATTGGTTGTACAGAAAATACCAAGCAAACCCATAGAAACCAAATTTAAGTGTTCTTTTTGTGGAAAATCTGGACACGCAGAACAAACCTGCTGGGCTAAACAAAGAGCTGACCGAAAACAAATAAATCTATGCAAGATTTCGTTGGTATCAGATAATTACACTCCAGTGGTTATCAAGGGAAAACTATATCATTGTCTTCTTGACACGGGATCTGATTGTTCGTTGATAAGATCCGACATTGCTGACAAAATATCTGCAAAAAGAACTACAAATTTACTGTCTGTGCAAGGTATTGGGAGAGAACCTATTTTACTATCTGAGAGGCTTGAAACATTTGTAGAATTTGAAGATCTTATTGTTGAGGTTAGCCTTTATTTGATTGATAAAAAACATTTACAAAATGAAATTATTATTGGAAGAGACATTTTGAAAGATCCTACAATTACAATTACGGTTACTGCCAATGGATCGTACTTACATCGCAGTAAGTCAGCTCTTTTTCTCAAAAACAAAAATATTGTTACCACAACTGGTAGTATGTCAAAGCCTCGTACAAAGGAGCTGAATGTTATTTTGGATAAGTACTCAAAACACTTTATAGCGGGTTTTCCTACGGCAAGGGTAACTACAGGATCCCTAAGTATACGCTTAACGAAAGATGCCAATATTTTCTTTAGGCCATATAGGATGGCACACAGTGAGCGACAGATAACAAAAGAAATTGTTGCAGATTTAATAAAAAATGGTATAATAAGAGAGAGTCACTCACCGTTTGCGAGCCCAATGATTCTTGTCAAAAAGAAAAATGGACAGAATCGCCTTTGTGTAGATTTTAGAGCACTAAACAAAATAACTGTAAAGGATCGCTATCCTTTGCCGAGGATAGAAGATCAACTAGATGAATTGTCTGGAAATAAATATTTTACATCATTGGACATGGCATCTGGTTTTCACCAAATTCCAATTGCTGAGGATTCTATAGAAAAAACTGCTTTTGTCACACCCGATGGACATTATGAATATTTGCGTATGCCATTTGGTCTCGCTAATGCACCTGCAGTTTTCCAGAGGGCTATAAACGCGGCTTTGGGTGAGTTACGAGGCAAATTGGCTTTGGTATACATGGATGATGTGTTGATAACATCCAAAACCATTGATGAAGGTCTTGAAAAGCTTGATATTGTACTCAAGGCATTAGTTGGAAGTGGGTTTACCTTAAACATGGATAAATGTAAATTTCTTCAAACTACTATTGAATACTTAGGACGAGAAGTATCTGGAGATGGCATACGACCAAGCAAAACCAAAATTGATGCGTTAGTGAGTTCCCCGACACCAAGTAATGTTAAGCAAATACGTCAATTTATGGGGCTAGCGAATTATTTTCGAAAATTTGTACCAGAATTTGCTGCAAAAACTGCCTGTATCACGGCATTGACTAAAAATAATACGGAATTTGTATGGAGTAATGAATGCCAAGCAGCAAAAGATTACATAGTAGAACAACTTACAACTCGACCATTATTAGTATTGTTTAATCCTGATCTTCCAACAGAGCTGCATACGGATGCAAGTGCAAGTGGATACGGAGCTATCTTATTTCAGCGAGTTAATGGAAGATTGCATGTAGTTGCTTATTATAGTCAGGCAACTAAGTCGTATGAAGCAAAATATCATAGTTATGAGTTGGAGACACTTGCGGTGGTAAATGCGATGAAACATTTTAGGCATTACCTAATCGGTGTTAAGTTCTTGTTGGTAACTGACTGTAACGCTTTAAAGGCAACAAAAGAAAAAAAGAATTTACTTCCTCGCGTTGCTCGTTGGTGGATTTTTCTTCAAGATTTTGAGTTTGAGATTGTATACCGAAAAGGGAAGACTTTATCACATGTAGATTACCTTAGCCGAAATGTGCCAACAAAATCTTGTTATCAAATTGAGAGTTTGTCCGAAACATGGTTGCATATTGAGCAGCAAAATGATCCAGGTACATTAGAAATCATAGAGAAAATTAAAAGTGGTGATACCAACACATCAACGCACTTTAAACTCAAAAACGGATTGTTATACAAGAAACTGGAAAACACTAACAAACTTTATGTACCCCAACAATGTCGATTGTCATTAATGAGACGTTTCCATGAAGAAAACTGTCATGTCGGATGGGAAAAGACTCTTATGAAGATACGAGAGCATTTTTGGATGCCGCATATAACTAAAAATGTCAGAAAATTTGTGAATTCTTGTTTAATCTGCCTGGTGGCTAAAAGGCCGTCTGGAAAGAAACAGTGTGAACTTCACCCAATAGAAAAGAAGCCAATTCCATTCGATGTGGTTCATGCTGATTTTATGGGACCATTTGACGGAAAAGACTATCGTTATATTTTCATTTTGATTGATGCTTTTACAAAATTTGCAGTTTTATTCCCTTGTAAAACCCTTACAGCTGCGGAAACTGTTCAAATGTTTTATAACTATGTAATGCTATTTGGAGCTCCAGCTAAACTTGTAAGTGACAGAGGCACTAATTTTACTAGTGCTGAGTTTAAAAACTTGTGCATGTCGTTGGGGATAACACATCATTTAATTGCTCCTGGTGCTAGTAGAGCTAATGGCCAAGTGGAACGTTATGTGGACACTGTTGCTAACTTATTGAGAACTAATTTAGATAAATGTGGCGAATGGACTGGTTATATCAGTCGTGTACAACTAGCTCTTAATACAACGGTTAATAAAACAACTGGATTTTCTCCGTTGAAGGTATTAACAGGTATATCTGGACGGACTCCAGATATAAGTGCATTGTTAGCAGAGCTCGAAATTGAGCCACAATTTGACGACGTAGAAGAAATAAGAAAGCTTGCCAGTGAACGAGCAGAGTTAAATGCAACTCGAATGAAAATCAGATTTGATCAAAATAAATGCAAACCAACTCAATTAAAAATTGGACAAAAGGTTGTCTATTGTAGTAACCAGAGGCGCAAATCGAAGTTACAGCCGTATTATCGTGGTCCTTACGAGATAGTTGGTGTCCTTCCCAATGATAGATATAAGTTGAAGAAAGAAAACAGCAAAACTTTTATTGTTGCAGCAAGAGAGGTCATTCGGCCTTTAAATGAGAGTGAAGACGAGAGGGATGTTATCAACTAATATAAGGTAAAATTTTCCGCAAAAATTCTCTATTCAATAAGAATCGAATTCATGAACAAGCTTAAGATTGCCTCTGAGTCACAACTTTCAGTTTATGTGTTGAAGTTTTGAACAAGCTTAAGATTGCCTCTGAGTCATAACTTTCAGTTTAGATGTTGAAGTTTTGAACAAGCTTAAGATTGCCTCTGAGTCATAACTTTCAGTTTAGATGTTGAAGTTTTGAACAAGCTTAAGATTGCCTCTGAGTCATAACTTTCAGTTTAGGTGTTGAAGTTTTGAACACGCTTAGGATTGCCTCTGAGTCATAACTTTCAGTTTAAGTGTTGATTTGCAAACAAGCTTAAGATTGTCTCTGAGTTGCGATTCAAGAAGTAACATCTGAAATAATGATTCTGTTTACAGCTCTGGATATATGGTGGTTAATCGTACAAGAGGACAGTAATCTGTGTGGAATTTGAAATAATGAATTTGTGGGTTCTGTAAACTGTTTGTTTTTTGTGATTTTAGCTTGTTCTTTCTGTAATAAACAAATGATTGTTTTGAAAACAAAAAGTTTTGAATTCATCGAGAGCGATGATTTTACAGGATGGCCGTGTTAGAGCAAAAAAAAAAATACTTTGCTCAATTCAGTTTGAAGTACTTTTCAATTTTGTCATAAAGAATATGACGTCAGATCTGTACACCTGAAAAGTATAAAAGGAAAAATTGGAACTGAAAAGTTGTTCATTTTATAAAAATATTTGGTGGTGTACAGAATTGAAAAATAATAAAATAAAAACTAGAAGTTTCTAAAAAGAAAAAAGAGTTTCTATCATATGTATCTGGTCTTCCTAAGCCTAATGGTGCAATAAAATTTTGAAACTTTCCCGATTTTTATCTCCTAAACCATTCGAGACCGACCTTTTTTTTTGCACCATTAGGCTTAGGAGGCGCATATACATATTATAAAAATTAGAAAAAAAATATTTAAGCATGGGCTTTAAACTACAATTATGCCTTTTAATACTAACATCGATTTCTGATAAACTGAATTTTTGAATTAAAATTATATTGAATTTTTGTTATTTGAACAGGAAAGAAAACGTAATAAAACGTCAATAAAGAAGGGAACACTTAAATTCAAAATTCGAAATTAGAATTATCTTAAAATTTGTATTCATACCAAAAATAGTATTCACTACCAAACTTTCATTACTTGATAGTTACCACTACTCTGCAGCGCTCACTATTTTTTATGAATACGGGTTATTATTTAGCAATTGAAATAAGCTTGTTGCATTTCGAATTTCAAAACTGTGATTATGGGCGCTGTCATTTATTTAATTTGACGAGAGCAAGGCTGGAAAAGAAAATTTATAAAATTTTTTTTATTCTTCATACTTATCGAAGTGCTATGTCTCAACTGACCAAGCACATAGAGCAAAATTAAAAGGGCAGTCTACCATGCTTTTATATCTAGAGATGCAATAGGTGCCTTTTTGGTTTTTTTTTATCGCTATATGCGCTTAACAATATTCTCATATAAAAAATTGCTTAGCTAAGACAAGATAATTTTAGCAGCTTAGCTCATAGTTGCCGATCAAGAACACTACTGCAAGATCAAGAAAGTGGTACTTTAAGTAATTTAAAAGTAACCATGTTTTTTTCTGATCTGTTATAGAAAAAGTCTATTTATACATTAAAGCTGTGTGCTATTCGGAAACTTTTCACTCGGATGATGAAATTTTGACAGTCTGAATGAGAACATTTGGCACTTGTGAAGTGAATATAAGTGTCCAAAATTCATGTAGCCCCAGGGACTAGTATAAATTTTGATAATCGGCGTGAACACTTTGACATAAGGAAAAATAGAAAAAAAAAATCACTGTGAGTTTGTGAATCGTAAAAAAGTTCAAAATTTTGTGCTTCCGACAGCTTAGCAACCAGAACTGGAAAATATTTGCGTAATTTTCAGTATATATCAACAATTTTGCAAATTATATTCAAATTTTGTGCTAATACACAACCGAAATCTAGAACGACAAAATTTCTAGTTTTCATAACTTCATCGTCCTTTTGGCACAGCAAAAATGACAATTATATTCCAACAGACAGAAATTTTATTCAACGCAGTTACATCTTTTCTACAACGAGTGAAAAGTTTCCGAATAGCACACGGCCTAACAACTTGATTCAACTTAAAACAAAATTGATTCTACAAAATTTGTTTTATAAATACAAACCATGAGATTATGAGTTAAGATTTTAACCTGTGGTGGCATCTTATAACTTCGATTTTTGACAATTTACTTCTTCGTCGATAAATGTATCGTTTCGATATTAACTTCTTAAGTGATGTATTAAAATATCGATCTGACTTCCTCAAATTCTTACTGGATAGAATTTAAAAGTTTTGATAGTAAAATTGTACCACAATAATGGATTATACGCTTAATATTAAGATTTACATAAAATTTTTGAATATATTTAAGTCAACAAAAATTTTTAAGATTTATTACACCAATAAAATCGATAATAAAACACAATTTTAACAATATTTTGTATTAAACCTCTTAAAGAATATCACACAATTAAGTTTTTTAAGTAATATTGCTTCAGTAATCTTTTTTTATTCGTCTTACAGCACAACCTAAATTGGTACGTGTTGCGTTACGTCTCCAAACACCACTAATCTAAACTAATTAATTTAAAATTATTTGTCGCATTTAAGTAAGAGCCTTGCGTGTAAATCTTAGTTGTATAAAAACAGCGTAATAGGTTCTTACAACGTAGGATACTCTTAAAAATTTAATTATGTGAGTAGGACATTTGGTACAACTTCAATAACTAAAAAAAACAATCTAGACATTCATTGAATATGGCAACTCTTCTTTAATGACACAAAGCTTTTGATCCCGCTTCCGCTCGATTATATTTCATAAACTATAATGTAGTCATCCCTGTTTAACTTTGCCAAATATACGTCAACTTGAAAGCTCAAAAGCAAAAACTCAAGAAAAGAAGAGCAAGAAATATTTGTTCAATTTGGTGTGCGACGTCGTCTTTCGATGTATGTAAAATTAAAGTATAGCCGTTGGTTGAAAAACAACTTAAAACTTTAAATTAAACCCAGCATTAGTTGATAAAACAACATAACTATTTTGTGCTTAAAGATTCAATAAAAAACATTAAAGTTTTGTTTGCTCGCAATCGAAAAAGTGTTTCTTTCTGGAAAATAAAGCAAGAAGAACAAGAAAAAAGAAATTGTGGCAGATTGCGATAGTGTGTGCGTTTATGAAGTGTGCGTGTATGATTGTTAATTGTGTGTGTTCCGTGCGGGCGAAGGGCTGAAAAACTGCGTTTTAATAACAACAAATTTGCGTAACTTTGTGGAAATTTCATTGGTTTTATTAAATTTTATCAAGTACAAAATAAAAACCTTAAGAAGCACATAAAAGAAAAGCGTAAGGATAAAAACAGTATCATATAACTTTAAAAACTGAGTGCAGCAAAATTCTCAAGATCAGGCAATGGAAGAAGAGTGGCTGGGCAAAGCGGTATCGATACATTGCGATGAAAAGCTGGGCATCTTCCAGGGAATCATCAAAGAGATCAGCGCTTCGGAAATAACGATTGTGCGGGCGTTTCGCAATGGAGTGCCGTTGCGAAAGCAGGACGCGGAAGTAACTCTTAAGTGGGTGTATTTTTTAACTTGAATCGACTGTCGATTGTGACTGAAAACTTGTTTTCTTTTTTCCCATTCAAGATCTACAGATATCTATGAAATCCGCCTCATACCCGCCTATAACGGGCAAAGCACTGTGACTCCGACTGTGATCAATAAACCGACGCCTGTGAAGCAGCCTAACTTTGCCAATGCCGGCAATGGGCACCAATTTCAGCAACCATTCAATGATTCGCCCAATGTGAGCATCCCCAATTTAGCAAATCAGATGACTGATATGAGCATTGCGCTCAGTGGCCAACAAAGGTTGCGTACGCAAAAGTAAAACTTTCTAAAATTGATAGTAATTTTTTTTTGTTGCAGATCACCGCCCGCGGAGAATTTTCCACCCGCACCTTATGTACCGCATGCTTCGATGTTCCCGAACAATGATTGTATCCCTCGATCTCCGCCGTGCACTTCAAATAGTGTGGCACAGTTTTTTGGAAATCTTATTCCACCTAAAGTTGAAGTTCGAATGGGGGCCGTCTTCAACTCATGTTCCTCTACCTTAATATCTACTGGGACCAGCTGTAATGTGGAAGGTTTAAGTTGCAGTCAGCCTGGTATAAATGCTCCTCCAGCGTCGTTTTTGAATTGCAATGGAAATGGAAAAATTCGTAATGGCTACCCTGTGAATGGTAATGGCAATGGCAATGGCAATGGCAATGGTAATGGTAATGGAAACGGTAATGGCAATATTAACGGTGGCAAGAAGCAACGCAAGCAACTGCGGCGAGAACATAGCCTGAAGCAGAATCAAACTTTTGGAAGTTCAATGGACGATCCACTGTTGAATGAAGATTTCGACTTCGAGGGCAACCTGGCGCTCTTCGACAAGCAGGCACTTTGGAACGTCATTGAGTCCGAGCAAAAGCCGGATTTAGTGCGGCAGGCGATGTCTATGCGTGAGAAAAAGTATCGACATGATGAGAACATTTTGGTGAGTGAACCGCTGCAGCTGCGTCAAATTGAAACAATGTTCGAGGGTTCAACGGATTTTGTAACAGGTTGGAATAAATTTTGTTATCTAAAATTGCCGTTGTTTATATATTTATTTTTCTTTTTCATAACCAGATGAAGGACTTGTCATTCCGACCATTCCAACATTTGTACGCTCGAAAATTGAGTTAATGGCCGAGAAGAGCGGCTTATCGTTACAGCGTCAGACCGACATACTAGCTCGTGGTGCAACAGATCTGACGATCTTGCTGCTCGGCGGTGCACGTCGATTTACGCCTAATAATTGCCATCAGTGGCCAACAATTGCCATTATTTGTGACAAATCTGAGAATTTTAGGTATGTATCATTGAGCTCGCTGAAATGTTTATTGTATGTAAAATCTTCTCTTGGACAGAGTAAGCAACATTGGTGCTGCCACTGGACGTCAGCTGGCATCGCATGGTCTTAAAGTTTATCTCTATTTGGAAGAGGACTCAAGTATTGAGCAAAAAAATAACGAGATATCATTATTTAAAGCAACTGGAAACACGGTCGTGTACTCCGTCAATGGTAAGCATAAGAAAAATAAACTAAACTGGGTGGTTCCTGTCGAAATAGTTTGTTCTTTTTTAAATTATGTTAAACAATCCTGTTATAGTATCCTTATCATTAACAAAGAAATGGGAAATATTGGAACAATGTGGCTTCAGACAAAAGTTTTGCTAAATCCTCAGTTCTGCCTTAATCCTGAGCTTGAGATATCTCGAATTTAAAAAAAAGTGGCGCAAAAGTAAAATACAAACAACATCTATGGGGAAGAGCAATCTCTACAGTAAAAATTTTAAAATATATCTTTTATATAAAAATAGAATATCTATATACTTCTCTACCACCAACTACGACTGTTATAATAAAGTCTTAGATATTGTTGATCCACCCACGCTGTTGTTTCTGGTTGTTTTCACTTTTTCTTACATCTTTGATAAAATTCCTATTTGTTAATATATAATTGTTCTAAAAAGGACTTGAAGCCAGGCTAGTTTGTGCGGGTTGAAAAATTTTAGAACTCTGTAAATGTGAAAAAAGTCATTTTAAACAGATTCATTTCTACTATATTACCTTCTAATAATCAATATAACCACGGTTATTATTAATATAACAACCCTCATATTTGATTTCTAAATCATGTTTTTATGTTCACCATATGTTAATACTCAAAATAACATTTTTTTTATCTAATAGCACTACCCACACCTGATATTGTGATATTATCGACAAATTCAACCCATTTGTCAGGAGATGTTAGGAAATGGCTCAGTGAAAATCGGTAAGAACGGCTAATATTGTAAGGTCCTTAAAATAATAACATTTTTCTTTGGTTTAGCGCTTCAATATTGGCAATGGATCCGCCACCCAGCGGCATCGACGGTGTCCCTATAAAATACGCGATCCTACCAATACTACCATTAAACGGCATATCATCGAACAATTGTGGCAAATTATATTTATGTAATTTAGGAATTCCCGATAATTTTTATCGTGATGCTGGCATTAAGTACAAAAGTCCATTCGGACATAAATTTGTGATACCAATTCACTCAAAGGACTGAAATATTGACAACTACCATAGCTACTACTACTGCAATAAGAAGTTGAAAAAGAAGAAAAATAAAATAAAGAAACAATTAACAATTAATCTTAATTCAAATGATGAAACAAACAATATAGCGAAGGCACAGCAATATGATGAGACAAGAATGGTAGAGCATAAAGTAGTCGATACGAAAAAAATACACGAAGGACGTAAAAAGCAATCTGAAGCCTCCGTAAAAACTCTATCTGCTGCTGCCGCTACCGCTGCAAACAACAACTACAACATTTAAATATTCGTCACTTTGGTTTTTAGACACAATAATAATAAATTTTGTGTGGTCATCATCATCATCAGCAACATCGTCCTTATCAAACTATATTGAGTGACTGGAAAAACGTGCTTGATATTTTAGGTTGTGAAAAATAAGTTTTCATTCAAAAAAATCAAACCGAATCGTAGTTAAGTTTAAGATCCACAATTAAGACACTACCTAGAAAATAATTTTATTGTACTTTACTTTTTATTTTTATCAATTACCATATGGTCGCTTTAGTGCACACTTGTTTCTCCATTTCTGAAAATTGTTCAAGAGAACAAAATATGGTATTCATACTTCATCTAAATTTAATTTACTTTCAAAGTATTTAGCGCTATAGACTAAGTATGATTTATGGAAAAACAAATACCATTTCAGAGAGATTCAGTTTCTTTGAACAGTTTTCAATCAAATAGCCATTTTTAAAAAGCATGAAAATACAAGTGTGCTCTAGTTAACGATATAAGGAAATTTTAGTTTATGTTAAATTCAGAATGAAATTCAGCACAACTAACAATATTACACACGTTCTTCCAAGCAGCCTATATATTGCCGATAAGAAATAACACAATTAAAATAGTCATAGCAGCATTTAATTAAAGAAACTTAAACATTTGCTTGTAAATTTATTTGAATTCAGTATTCATTTGAGAATTGAATGCATTTTGTAATTATTTAAATTGATACTATTTTGAAAACACATAATTTAAAAAAAAAGAGAAACCACTTAAAAAACAGTGCGTACATGTAAACATAAATATATTTTACATTTTTTATTATAATTATTTGTAATAAAGAATGCATTCAAGAAGCCTATAAATTTTCAAACAGAATCCATGAACAAACAATGCAAAAAGTGTGTAATTCACGCTTTATTAAGTAGCATAAAATCTAAGAACCGTCTACTTAGAAATTTTGTGCCGTCTTTCTTCCATTCAATTCTAAAGTTAAGTGTAAAAATTAGCTTAAATACTTCATTGTGCTTAAAATTAGTAAATGCGTAGCTTTAAACCTTAAACTCAAAATCGAAATTTATTCTTCATATACAAAGTATAACAAATTGTTTTTCTTTGCAATTTTACAACAAGCTCAATTTAAATTATTCAAACTTGTTCCTTTAATTTAATACTAAAATTGTATCTCCACTTATCAGAACATAATTTTAATTAGATTCGAAAATGTAAATATTAAATACATATAGGTTATCATTAATATGATGAACAAATGCCAAAACATTTCAATTATAAACCATGATGTATAGCCTAATCTTAAAAAGCAAGTAACAGTTGGAAATTATTTTGTACCCATCGAATAGTAGATTCTATTAATTGAACATTGTATTAGTAAAAGAGAAAACGAAACAAAATCATTCAGATATTTTAACCTTAATGATTGTAATAAGATGATGATCATCACAATCCAGAAAAAACTAGTTTTTAAAATATAAATAATAATTGTTAATTGAATGTGATTGAAAAGACCCAACAAAATCAACAAATGCAAGGAAACTAGTTGTAGTCGTCAATGATTATGAGTGAAGTAGAAGAAAAAAAAAATAACAAAGAAAAGAGGAGTGAGAAGGTTTATTTTAAAAATTCGGTAAAAAACAAACTTATAAAAGCAAAAACATCCCTTTTGGACAGTCAACACAAAAAACAAAAAAAAAAAAAAAAGAATTGTGTAAAACAAAAACAAAATTATTTTTTGGTACAATAGCTTCATACGAAATGTTAAAAAACACAAAAAGATTAAAGAAAAAATACATGGTTTAAATGACTTAAAAAGTTAACAAAAATCAAAATACAAAAAATGAAACAGCAAAAATCAAAAATAAAAACAGCAAGAAAAACCTTCTCATGGGGAAAACTTGTGTATATTCATATAGCCAAAGTCCAACATAAGGTGAGTAGAGTTGATAAGAATTGTATTTTTGAAAAATTTTTTCTGAATTAATTCTATATTTCTATGCTTTTCCTACACTCGTGAAGTTTTATTTTTTAAGGCGGAATTGTGTGCTAACCCAGCAAACACAAGTCAAAAGTTTGGGAATTTTTTTCTCAAATTTGATATCAAATGTGATTCTCAAATCGAGAATTAATGTTTGAATTAATATTTGAGTTTGATTTAAGGTTGATTTGAGAGTAAATGTTTTTCTGAACAGTTTGAAAATTACATTTGAAACAGGTTTGAGATCAACATTTGATATCAATTTGAGAATAATCATATTTTTCAAGGTATAAATAACCGCTTCTTAGTTTTACGTTTTTCAACACTTCCAGAGCAAGGTTGCACAAGTACGTACTTTTGTACCATTTTGGATACTTTTTTATTATTTAAATACGAAGTACTAATCTTTTCGTACTAGTACAATTTTATTTCCATCCTCCCCTTATGAATTTTGTTCTTGGTGTTGCCAAACATCTTTAGATTTACTTTCTTTATCAGGGACCGAAAATAACTGTTATTTTCGAAATTTCGATTCAAAAAGTCAAGCGGAAAAAATGTGTCTTTTCGATATTTGAATAAAGTATAGCGATGCTTGTTAACTAAGGAATAATAATCTTTAACGATTTTTATTTATTTGACTTTTTTAAAAAAAGTCAAAAAATAATAGTTATTTTTGACCGATTTTTTTTTGGTCAAAAATAACAGTTAAAATTTGACTTTTATTTTTTCGGTCAAAAATAACTGTTAAAATTTGACTTTTATTTTTTCGGTCAAAAATAACAGTTAAAATTTGACTTATATTTTTTCAGTCAAAAATAAAAGTCAAATAATGACTTTTACTTTTTCGGTCAAAAATAACAGTTAAAATTTGACTTTTATTTTTTTGGTCAAAAATATAAGTTAAAATTTGACTTTTATTTTTTCGGTCAAAAATAAAAGTTAAAATATGACTTATATTTTTCCGGTCAAAAATATAAGTTAAAATTTTACTTTTATTTTTTCGGTTAAAAGGTGAAAAAATATAACAGAAGTATAAATTCTATTCACTCTACTCTTATCTGCCTTTGTTTGGCTTATCACTGCACCTTGCGTTCCCTGTCATTGTTGTGAACTGAAATGATCATCAGAGAACATCACAGAACTGAAATGAGTAACGGACTGAAATCGGATACTCAAATCATACCCGAGTTACTTGTTGTTCTATACCCTATCCTTGCTCAATGAAATATGTAAAATACTTATACAGGGTGGGCCAAATATATACTATTATATACTATTTATAACTAATAACTATAAACAAGGACGCCGAAAATTTTTTCCCCATCTAGTTTTCGTCTTCAAGTGAAGAAAAGGAACTTTCATGGTTTTTTGAGAAAGTTGTGTTGCACTGTATAATAATTAAATATTAATAAAAATCATTTTCAAATAAGCGAAAAATCGCGAAAATCCAAAAAGAGCACGACAAATAAATTTAGGCTGCAAAACAACGTGTGCCGGGTAAGCAAGTAATTAATATAGGATGTCACTGTCAAATTGTGTACCTTTATTTTTAATAGAAAAAAAATAAAATAAAAAATAAAACTTAAAACTAAAAAATAAAAGTCAAATTTTAACTTATATTTTTGACTTAAAAAAATAAAAGTCAAATTTTAACTTATATTTCTGACCGGATAAATAAAAGTCATATTTTAACTTTTATTTTTGACCGAAAAAATAAAAGTCATATTTTAACTTTTATTTTTGACCGAAAAAATAAAAGTCAAATTTTAACTGTTATTTTTGACCGAAAAAATAAAAGTCGTATTTTAACTTTTATTTTTGACCGAAAAAATATAAGTCAAATTTTAACTGTTATTTGTGACCGAAAAAATATAAGTCAAATTTTAACTGTTATTTGTGACCGAAAAAATAAAAGTCAAATTTTAACTGTTATTTTTGATCGGAAAAATAAAAGTCATATTTTAACTTTTATTTTTGACCGAAAAATTATAAGTCAAATTTTAACTGTTATTTATTGACTTTTTTTAAAAAAGTCATAACAGTTACGGTCCCTGTTCTTTATAGTTATATGGCAGCACTCCAATAGCTAAACCAAGATTGTTTACGTATGGGATGCAGAAAATATACAAGGAATACCATATCAATGAGGAAAGTACGAGGAATACCAAATATAAAGGAATACGAAATATGGAACGTACTTGGTACCATCCAGTTTATATGAAATTTTCATACAAACCAAATGGTACCAAGTACGTACTATTTCGTACTTTCTTTATATTTGGTATTCCTCACACTTTACTCTTTGCATCGTATTCGTTATAAGTTTGTTTACAAATAATATTAAAACAGAGTGAGGAATGAAATGATGTTGCCATGCCATTTTAAATAAATAATAAGAATTTTTCATACGATGCAACATTTTTGTGCAATTAGTAAATGTTTTTATTTGAAAGCTTTATTTGTGGAAAGTTAATAAAATGCAAAAGCAAATAAATGTAAGTAAAGAAAATATTGGACACATTAAAAAAATTAATATTTGTTTTTGCTACGGTCAAATTAAACAAAAATCAAGGAAAATTTTATATCAAGTCAAATTCGAAAGGGTTAGTGTGTAAGTAAAAAAGTGTAAGTGTATTGCAGCTCGAAAGGCAAAACTTGACCGCGTTACCCCCGTGTAACCCACTTTATGGGCGAATTGAGATGGATCACTTTGCTTTTCTTTTTGTCACTGGATGTGACTGTTGGAAATTATATCTTGCTAAACATATGTTTTACTGACAGGTAAATGCAATTATAGACCTAAAATACTTTATTGAATACATATTAATATATTTAAAATATAAATAAATAAAATATATTTATACTTGACAACACATAGTTTTATTTCACTGAATATGCATGGTAAAAATGTCAATAAATATTAATACATAATAATATACGATTATATAATATAAATACATTAATTTATTTTTTTTTTTTAAAGTCATACCTTGTTAGAAAACCGTTACTTTTTTATGAATGTGGCACCACGTTTTATTTTTTAATACAATTTTTTATTTTTGGTGCCAACATTTATTATTTCAATAGTACTTTTTTATTTTTCTCCGATGCAACCTTGTTCCAGAGGCCTGTAAGATATAAGTGCTGCCACCAGATTTTGTTAAACAACTTAAGAAGAGTCACAAACCTTAAGCGGTGATTTGTGCGACCGGACATTCACACTAAACGAACGAATTTTAGTCCACTTCAAGTGTTTACAGAAAAATCGTATTGAAAAAAAAATAATAGCACACATAAAACCTTGAAGCAGCCATACTCAAAAACAATAGGCGACTTTAGAAAAAAAGATTTTTCAATTCGCTGTAGCTTATCTAATATCCTCAACTCACACGGCGATTGCCAATCAAGCAATCCCGTGTGAGTTGGCCAATAGGGATATCTGAAGCTTATGTTGACAGATCGAAACAATTTTTTTATTCTATTTTATTCAGTAATATTACGTTCACACCTAAGCCAAATGAGCAAATTTGAATATCTCATTAAAAAGTGTTCACACTTATAAATCTCATTTTGTACGACGGTTGTTTTTGTTGTATTTTAATATTTTGTTTTGATCATGGTGCAATAAGAAGGTAGGGTAAGGAGCTTTGACAAGACCTACTGCCAATGTCAAAACCATAAAATACTGTGCTTCCATATCTTAAGAAAAATCCTATGACAAATCCATGTTTCATGGTTTCCGTAGGTAAGCGTTTTATATAAAATGCATTGCTGAAATTATTGATAAACGAGGAACTTTTAAAAATAAGTTGATTTATCTTCAACAGTTCCACTGTCTTAAGAAGACTTAAAAAAGTTTTTTATAAGATATCGTATGCACATTAGAATACAATTTTTTAAAAAAACAAAGAAAACAAAAATAAGCAAAAAAATTATGGGCAATATTATATTAGTGAAAATAAAGCTATAAAATAACTTAAAAAGCTCAAGCCTGTGTTAGATAACTCGGGCGCATAGGTCAGACGTAGAATACGTTAGTCATTTTGCAATTAAAATATATGAATTAAATATAATTTTTGATAAATGATTTAAATCTATCTAATATATACGCATACAGCTGATAGCTAGTTATTAAGTTTTTGTACCATAAGTAGGCGTTTGTATGTATTAAAGTTAATTAATTTTTTTATCATACGAGTGTCTCCTTTTTTTGTTTTAAAAACTGTTTATATGTTGAGCAGACGGACAAACTTTGGAAAAATGAAAAATAGAGTCTACATGTAGAAAATATTTTGTTTAAGGCTGAATAAATGCAATAAGATTATCAAAATCTATGTCAATGTATGAAGTTTTTATACGAAGAAGATTTTCTAAATTTGTATCAGTCAATAGGTGCCTGTGTTTGCTTTTAATAAATACTATTTCGGAAAATGCAGACTCACAGCCATATGTTGTAAATGCACATTGAGGATGTCTTAAAGACGTGGCCAACTGGGTAAGCACAATTTTGTTTCTCTGCTTCGCTTATCAATGTTGTGTATGTACACATCGTTCGCTCTTTTTGCATTTTCAGTTTGCATTTGCCCTTCTTGGTCATTATACTTCTTCTATTTCTCACACTGGTTCTGTGATGAACACACAGATAATCGTACTGCTCTTACACATGATGTTATAATACATAAAATACAAAGCATATGAAAATTAATACAAAATTTGAAGGAGTTAAATTTTGATTTACTTATAGAATCTAAAAAATTATATGTAGCAATATGATTATTAAAACACAAATCAAAAGAAGACATATTAAATATGTTATGACCATACTTGAATTTTCTTTAATGCATGCATAAAGTATTAAAAACTTATAATGAAAGTGACAAACATTTTCTCAAAATTTTGTGCTCCAGATCAACACCCCTACCTTACCGTATAACGTATTCGTTAACGTATACGTATAACGTTAAAATTCGTTGTTTCAATTATACATTGATTCAAATTTTTCTTATTTACCGTAAATAAAATTCCTTTTCTATGTGTTTATCCCAAATTTATGAAATATACAGAAAATTGGTATCGCTAAAATGTTTTTTAACATAAGCAGTAGGTCATGTTAAAGCTCCTTACCCTACCTTATTATTGTATCATGGTTTTGATAAAATTTTTCTGTGTACAAATTTTCCTTATAGTATGTTCACACCTAAGCTACTTTGCTCATTTCGGCCAAAAATACAAATGAGATGCGTAATGAGCTAATTTCTTATAGAAATATTAATTTAATATCCAACTCATTTCAACTTATTTCAACGAAATGAGTAGCAAATGAGATAATTTCACGTTAAACACATAAATAATTTTTTTGGAGTCAAAACTGTTGAAAAAATAGTCGAATATGGACCTTCGATTAAACAGCCGATATAATTTTCATTTTTAACTTTTTTTATTATATTACAGGTTTATTATCCTTCCCTTAAATCAGTACTCGAAGAAAAAAACCTCTTTTGTTTCATATAAGTGGGAAAATTTTGACAGCTACAGGAGATACTCTGCGGACCACCATTTACTAAAAAATATAGGAAAATAAAAAAATTATCCAATTATGTTATAAACTTGAAAAAAAATTATTAAACAAAACTTATTTCACCCTGTAGGGGTATCTCCACCCTTAAGAAGTTTCTTCGTTTTCAATTTAATTTATTGACAGACTTCTTGTGGTCTGTCAAAACAAAAATGTTGCCAACTATTCAGTAAGTAACAGCTAAGTGAGTAGCCGTTTTTTCGTAATTGAGCTGAGCACTGGCGAATCGAACGCAGCTAATAATTCAATTCTAAACTTGGTAAAAATTTGCTTAACTCACTCGTTGCATTCTTCACCTGTTTTGAGCAGCAGAATGTAACTAACTATTTCATATAAGTAACTATCTACGTATTTTTAAGTATAGATTGAACATGAATTGCCTTTATTTGAAATAATGAATAAATAAATAAATAAAACAAAAATATAATTATGATTTTAATTATAATAATAATTATAATAATAATAAACTTGATTTACAATAGGTCAATCTTTATTTTAACAAAGAAACATTAAATGACGTCAATGGCACTTTTAGAAATTGTGACAGAAATTGAATAAGTTTGATTTCATTTTGAATGCCATCACAAAACTGATAGTTAATATGCAAACACTAAGTGGGAACGTGACTTGGAGATGCAATCCAAGCGAAAAATCTAAGCTTTCTAACCGAGCGTTTCCACCGCCCGAACGAACGAAGAAATCATCGCGAACAAATCGTCGCGATGAATTCTTCGTTCGGCCCAACTGTTTCCACCGCACGAACACAAGTTGCGAACATTGGTAAGTCGCCATCTTGTTCGTTCGTGCAGTGGAAACACTTAAATTCAATGCTTGCGAGCATCAGCGTTGATCAATATTTGTTTATGCAAACGTACTAAATTTGATTAATTTTTACTACTTTTATGCCTTTTAATTTAGGTTTTATGTAAGTATTTATGTAAAGAATTTATTATATAAAGAATATTATATAAATAATTTGCTTATATAAAGTGCTAATAAAATAACAAAGCACAACAAAGTTCTTTTGCATTAAATTTTCAATATATTTTCTTTCTTTTTTGTTTTTCCTACGTTATTAACTACAATTTCAACAAATCTACTACCTATGCGCAAATAATCACTGGATTCGCCCAAAAAGATCGAGCGTCGGCCGATCATAGCGAACGAAGAAATCTTCGTTCGTTCGTGCTGGAAAAGTGTTTACACTGCGCGAATAGCGCTCGCGAGCATTTTGTAAAAAACCAATGTTCCGAACTTTGGTTCGGACCAAACTGTTTACACTGCCTGAACGAACGAAGAAACCTTCGTTCGTTCGGGCAGTGGAAACGCTCGGTAACAAAACTGCCATTAATATTGCAAGTTCACAAAGAATTTATCGCCCGTAGTACGCTATCGTGTGTATTGTATCATGGTATGTTTGTCGAATGTTGGTATTTACGTTGATCTGGCAGCACTGTTATAGATTCTGTTCTCAAGAGGTTTCGGTTGAATTTTTTGACATCTGGTGAGCGTACGCTGACTGGCACGAAAAGAATAAATTTATTCGTGTTCGCTTTAATTTTAGTTTCAATTAAATTCAAGTTAAAAATTTTGTACTTGTGAAAATCAATCGAAAACACCACAAGAAACTAAATAAAATGTAAACTATACAATTGCTTCAATGATAAAGGGCATATGTGATAAATAGTCACAAAAAGAATATTGAAAAGAGAAAAGCAAGCAAAGTTGAAAAAAGCAAAAAAAAAACAATTCTGCATAGAATCACGTTTTAAAATCAATTGTTGATGTAAAAACTATTTATTAAATGTATTTTTATTGAGTTGCGTAATTAATAAAAGTGTGTGGTGCAGTGAGTGAACAAGACGCGGGCGAGCTGTAAAAAAAATTTTGAAACGTCTAGGATTAAATTCAGCAAGAGTAAGCAGAGCATTAAAAGACATTGCAGTAGAACGGGCAAACAGAGTTCAAAGTACATTTAATGCAAATGACAGCCACCTGTCCGGGAGGGTTTGTAGAATGAAGGCACCTCCTCTGGACTTACACTGACAATGGACCAATGCCAATTTATGGCTTAATCATTGAAAACCTCGACCGAGAACAGTCGTGTTGTATACCTTAATTGGCAAAAATTCACGCCTGGCTAGTTTTTGCCCTGGACATCTTGCGTTTGTCTTCCTCGACACATTCCATGCTTTTTAGCTATAATGTCGCATCTGGCTGTCGTTAGTCTGTCTGGTTTTCATTCCTCTTTGTTGTCTGAATTCTTGTGATATTAACCTACGATGCAACTCATCGAAGTTGCGTTAGTGTCTGTTTCGCCAGCTCCTTGTCTGCGTGCACCATGCCACGCACAATTCTTTTGCAAGGTTCTTTATTCAGCTCTTCACGTTGAGCTCAAAAACTACAATGGATGGAATTGAAAAAGTGCTAAAGATTGTTCATTATTGACTCAATTCATCTCAACCAACTTCTTTGTTGTTGGCTTTTCTAGAATTTGTATTTTCCAATAAAAATAAAATAATTATCATTTTTTTGTGTGTAAAGAGTCTCTGCCGTTATGTCGAGTCGTTCTGCAACATCTTCAGCTGGTTTGGTATCAGTGCCGGTTCCCGCGACCGGAGATGCTCCACGTCCACCGCCTCGTCGTCGTGCTGCTTCTGTTGCTGGCCAACAGCGCCGTTTCTCCTCCACGGGTCAGGAATATGGAAATGGATATACACCGCGTCGTTCATTGGCTACTGTGGTAAGTTCTGCACTTTATTAACCCTTATTTGGATTATTTTTTTAAAACATAAAATTATTATAAAGTCATCAAAATGATGATACATGTAAAAATCCCAAGTTTTCATGTTTAAATACAATAAAAATAATTGTTTTTTATGCTTTTCTTGAATTCATAGTTATTTATGATTTTAATGCAAAAAAAAATTTTATGTATATCGTCGCTCATATGACTAACTGATGTATCTGAATTTTCTAAATTGTTCAGAAGAGCACTTTCTCACATTTCGCTTATGTGTTTTTATGTGTAATATGTTAGATTGACTCAAAGCCATTTACGTTTTTTAGCCTTGCTTAGTTATAGTCATAATATTTTCTAACATGATGCAGTATGATATTTTGTATATATCTTTAACTCAATTTTGCAAAAACTGTTAGTTAAATCAGTTAGTCATACCAGCGACGATGCAATATCCTTAACTGAACATTTAAAACCCGAAAATTGTACAAATTTTTCAAAAAATCAAAAATTTGTATTTGATTTATTCATTGAACCACAAATCTCAGGTCGATTCCATAAAAAACAAAAAAGATAAAACATTTTACGTCTAAAATGTCATCAGTTGATGATAAAACTGGATGAAGTTAAAAAAAGATTTCAGTGATACATGGAGAAAATAGCTGTTAGTTCTTCCGTCATAACTTTAGGTCACACAATTTTAATATTCAAAAAGTGCGATAATATTTTTGGAAATTGTATTGTTTTAAGTTATGACTTAAATGTTGTTTTTATAAATTTATTTCATAATTTACTCTCATAATTCTGTATCATCATAATATATAAAAACGTGTAATGAGTATATATGTCTGACCATCACAGCTGAAATACTTAAGCTATTCACCTAAGGTTGTTTGTGTAAGACACCCTAAGAGGCGTTGGGGCCGTTTTTGTTTTTTAAATTCATATTTATGGACTGATTTTGTGAATATCAAATTCACACAAAAAATGTTTAAATAAAATAAAAGTCTGCTGAAATTAAGGCCAGATAGATGGGACTGGGGAAGATATTTACGAAATTCTAGTTTTCCCGTATAAATACAGGGAAATATAATAGTGGTATTCAATGAACGCCGTATTAGTGATGTAAATGGCGTATGTGCCGTATGTTTACAGAAGCGTATTTTGCAACAACAAAATTGTATGGGAGTAAAAATACGGAGCTTACGACACAAAATCGTGGTGTATACAGCACGTATAATTCGTGAATGCAACTGTGGGCTCATACTTTATTATTCACAGATTATAAGCGCGCATTTTTCAATTTTTTCTAATACATTTTTTTTTTTGTTATTTAATTAATTTAATTTTTTCGCTTAATTTTGGCATTTATAATTATTTGGCGCTCAAGAAAAAATTAAGAAAATTGGTTCAGTATTGCCATATGTCAAAAATGTCAATATGGATTTCAAAAAAGTTTGTGATGGCAACTTATTTTCTATACAATTACACAGTTTAATTGGTATTTGTTCAGGTGGTTTCGTGGATACGGTCGGCGTAAACTTATAGTTTTACGCTTCCGTATATACACGGCGTTCATTGAATACCACTAATAATTTTTCATAGAAGATTTGCAAAAACAATTTAAAATTAAAATGAATACTTACATTAAAATAAAGTCCTGAGTAACAACGGAAATATCAGCTAATCTATACTATTATATAAAAGGGTTCTCTCGGATTTTTATCGTTCAATCACGGGGTAACCGCTGAACCGATTTTAATAATTCTTTCACTATTCAATTGCTATAATAAGCGACCCTGCTACTGGGTACAAAGTTTTTGGTAAAACTTTTTATTTGATTATTTAAGAATTCATGCATTTTAATCCATACTGAGTCACAAAATAACAGCAAACAATAGTTTACGCTCTTTGTTGAGAGAGAGGGGTGAGATTCTACAACTCACCGCGCTGGTCTCTTGAGTGGATAGTTGCACTCAGTTAATTTCTGCTGCAGTATTGCCATAAGACCAATATATCGTAGAGATATGAAAAAATGTTTTTATATCATATTTATACTCCCAAGCATCGTTGGGAACGGGTATGCTAGTTAAGTATAAAATTCTATCCCATTTTTAATTTAAAAAAAGGCTGTGCGCAATTTGACAGGTGTACTTTTCGCATTGTCATTTTCCATTGAGCAAATGTACTATTTTTCTTGCTGTAATTGATTCGAGTTTTACGTATTATTACACTGATTCAGGATAGTCGCATATCGAGCATCACATCCGTAAACGGTACAAGCATTACGATCAATTGAAATTCAATGCGATATTTATAAATTCGATAATTTTCCCAGAAAATAAGCTTCCGTGTAAAAAGTGAGGTTATCCAATTCTATTGCAGGGCATTAAACAAGGGAGTGTGGCTCTGCCCATACAAACCAAATTTTTAAGATCGAATAGCTTTGGAAGCAAAAGTGACAGTATTTACATTGAAACTCAGAATGGAGTTACTATTTGGTGATGTCCTGCTACTGTGAAATTGTAAAACGACAATGGTGTCAAACTATGGGTCTAAGAAAAGTTTTGAATATACTTATTATGTTTCCATATAATTGCTGAGTGCAGCAACGCGCGTCGGGTGTCGCTTATTCATAATATATACAATAGGCAAAATGGGTAAATTAATTCATCTATTTTAATACTGTAAGCATGTATATACGATTCCTTTATTCATATTTATTTATATTGATTTGATAAAATATATTACATAAAATGATGTTACTTATGCTAGTGAATAGTAACGTTATTATTGAATACTGTGACAATAGGTTTGTGGAAACTAAAATACCATACGTGAACATCGGAAGTTACATGAGTTCGAATTGTTAAAACATCGCATCAATGGATCTATTCGTCCCCAGTGTTCAACCAGAAAATATATCTAAATTAAGTTTTTTTTTTTTTTTTCAATTGTACAGAGCGCAATCCGTCATCTTTATCGAATTGAATATTTTAATCGCCAATCAGTATGAGCGGTAATTCATAATAGCGTTTCTTCAACAGTTTTGAACCACCTTCTATATGTAGTTATTATATACATAGATAATTATATACTTAACTAATAATGCCTCGTGGAGAAAATCTAATATTTCTTCAATGTTCTGATTAACTGAATTAAAAACAGACCAAAACAATTTGTTGACCGTTAGGCAAAGTGCATCTCGCGGCCCATATGTCTCCAAGAGCATTTTTAGTTTCACTTACGTTTTGGAAATTTCTTCTCAAGTTAGCTTCAACACAAAGTTAAGTCATGTTGTGAATGTTGGTCGCCTGTATTGTGTTATGCAATTAAAATATTCAATTCAACCCGTTTCTCGTAGTGAAACCAAGTTTCTGATAACATTAATACATGGGATTTCTGTATTATTTATACTACCACGGACATCATTACATGTGCCCGGAGACTGTGGGAATTGAGAGAAAAGATAGTCATATTTCCTCTGTGGATTATTTTTTAAGTATAATCTGATCAATTGTATAAAAATGAACAGAAGAAAGCCGGGTAAATGCGTTAAGTAATGAAAGCATCGTTTAATTTTCTTGTGTACCATGATCAAATCTTTGACGCCCATCAGTAGGTACAATATGAAACAAGTATTTTCTATCTTTTTTTTTTTTTTATTTTCTATTTTCTATCTTACCACCACTGAAAAGTATCGTTATGGCACAAAGTGAACCTCGCCAATACACAACGCTTAAATTTTTTGTTAGTATACCAATACAGAACGCTTACAGTATTTAACACTTGATTTCATCCCCATATTTGTTTCGTACCGCGGGCTATATATGAAAATCGATTCTTAAGGAGTTAACTTAAATAAACTACAAAAAAGAAGACACTAAATTTTGTAGAAATTTGTTTTCTGTGTATTAAGCTCCTGCTAGACTCTACCATGTTATTATTTATCGCTTCAGTATGTACATAATTAAGATAAAATCTTAGATTTTATATAAGATAAGATAATGACTGTTCGCTTAAATGCAAACACGATTTTATTAAATCTTGTGTTTCAAAAACTGCTGACTTTAATATAGGCAGTGAGACACCTTCTTTAAGGTGTCTGTCTAGATTTGTGGATGTGCAAAATTGATTTTTTATTTTTTAATTTTTTTATTTTCTCAACTTCTCCAGATTATAACCCTAATATACACACATAAACTTATTAGTTCATACGAAGCTCATTTAAAATGAATACTTTTGACGTGGCAACGTTACGTTTTACCGCGAAGGGGTCGAATTGCCTCTTCCGTGAATGTACTACTAATCACGTAAAAGTAAGCATTTGGAATTATAGCATCCGTGAACGTACTTAACTTATCGTAATTTGATATTATTTCTTCAGTAAGCCTACTCTTGAACGTACCGACTGCTACGAGCTTTCATTCGATCACTTCACAGCGAACGTAATCGTGCAAGTTGGCGGATAATTTAAAATCAAACCGAAAAAGTTTCTGCGAAATTGGAACAAAATGTGAAAAATTCTAGTTAACACTTTAACTGCCACCATACAAAAAAAATATCGGGTCCTCCGGGCCATTTTTTTTTTACAGATCTAGTGTATTTTGGTGTCAGAAAATCCGAACAAAATATCAGAAAATGTTTTTTTTTTTTTTAATATTTCTGTGAAACTTTTAAATATTTTATTGACGCACAACATATCGCTCGTTTTCTTCAATAACGTCACAATCCAAAAAACATAAAAATTGAGTTAATTACACAGCAACATTCGTGTTACCATGATCAATGCTGTGTACAATTTTGGTAACGATATCTTCTTTAGTTTTTGCAGGAGAGTTGAATTTGTGATTTATTCACCTCAATATACATATTTCCGATTAGATCGTATTATATATCGATAATATCCAGTTTTTTTTGTCACTTTGTATGGATTAAACCATGTACATTACAGTAG
The DNA here is from genome assembly GCA_943735915.1 of Pherbina coryleti. Taxonomy (NCBI): domain Eukaryota; kingdom Metazoa; phylum Arthropoda; class Insecta; order Diptera; family Sciomyzidae; genus Pherbina; species Pherbina coryleti. The sequence goes on from OX030952.1 coordinate 133,351,856, forward strand.
TACTTGTATATTTCATGTTTTGTCCATATTTTGAAAATGGTGAATTAATTCCCTTTTTCTGGATATTCCTAGGTTAACAATCAAAATGCACTAAAAGCACTAAACTCAAAATGAAAATGCACTGATGTTGGTGCTTTTTCATTTAGTGCTTTTTAAAAAAAAAAAACGCGTATTGGAACATCAAAAAGCACTAGAACTAGTGCTAAAAGCACTGACTTGGCAACACTGTTATTTTCCCTCAACTGTTTTCGTACTTATCTCTCATCATTCTCACTTTCATCATCAGCAGTGATTTTTTCTCATACGAAAGCCGTTTCGTTCACGGAAGCGGCGATTTGGCCCCAGATTTCCAAAAAAGTTGAAAAAAAGCATTTTTCTTAAATGCATGAAATTGCATGGAATTGTTACTCATTGACTATAAGTGTTATGATAAAAGTATTGCCACAACAATAAAGGTTGATTCTTTGACTTTACAACTTCAATAAAAAAAAAGTTTCATCGGAACGTGGAGAGAGAGCTGCCTAAACAACGAAATTTCAAATTTGTTACATATATACATACATAGATTACTCGCTGAGTATAGATGCTACGGTAAAAAATAAATATTTTTGGAGCCAGTCTTTAAGGACTAGATAAAGAATACAGTTTCGAATACAGTTACCCCGAAGATAATAAGTAGCACTTTTTGCAGTTGTTAATTTGCATGAAAAATGCATGCGATTTTACCCTGTTTTTATGTGGCTGTCAAGGTTCCCTGTTGCATTCTCTTTTACGTTTTCCTTCTGCAATTAGCAACACTTGTAAGTCACACGCACTTTCAAAGAAATTGACCCATCAATCAATCAATTAATCAATTTAGTTTGCTGAGCTAAGTTTCTGTCTGTGTGTGTTTCCTCTATGGAAGTGAAGTTTTGTATGACATGGTATGGGAAGTTCGAGAATGAACAGGATATAAATACTACTTAAGTCAATGGGTAGGTTAAGTAAGTTTAAACTGTTTTGGAATTTGGAAAAAGGACAGTTTAGCAATTTAAGTCACGGTTTGGAATTTCCTTAAGGGGAGAAATACATGTAAATGCTTGAAAATCAGTAATTTTTCGTGGATTATTTTGAGGATGATAAAATAATGAAATCATTTTACACTTTTGACATAATTTAATGACATGTGTCTAGTAATAAAACCAATTTTTTTTTATAAATGGCGGCGCTACAGTCCCTCCACGAAGGCCGTTTTTGGGCGAAGTCGTAATATGGGTGCCATCGCCCAGCTTTTTCTATTGGTCTGAAATAAAAAAACAAAAATATTTCGATTACTGATGAGTTTAGGCATAGAGTAAAATAAAATAAAAAATTGAGAAAAAGTACGAAATAAAAAATTTGGTGCACTTTTTAATAAAACATTCGTATTTTCGCATATTTTTTCGACAAATATTGCCCCCTTAAAATTGTTTATTTATGCAAAATGTGTAATATTTTAAGATTATTCTATGGTTAATTATGCTGCAGTGGCAGCCGTTTTTGAAAACGTAATTTTGAGAAAATCGCGTTCAAAGTTTTAGGACGATAAAACTATTAGTTTTTACGACTTACCGATCAACCAGCAATTCCAGGTGCATACAATAGTCCTCCAGCTTCGTCGAAAAGTTGATTATCTTCCAGTTGTTGCTGTTTCCTTGCAGTAAATTTTACATTAGATTTTACATGTATTTCGCCCCTTAAATTTATTTTTTCAATAGAACATTATTATTTTCTAAATTCCCAAGGTTTAAATCATGATTTGATATGATTTCAATCATGATTCGATTTCAATTCCCAAGCTTTATATTTTACTTTTTTTTTTATCAAATTTAATGTTCAGTGTTATACTCGTATAATGCCCTCGACATGCCTACCTACAACTCCTGTTGAAAAGAAATGTGTAGGTTCTCTCCTGTCCGTCACCGATACGAATAATAATAGATAGTCATTATGTTCCATAATCGCGGTAAGTTTATACTCGTATTTACTTGGCTCGAATTGTTTTTTTTCACAGCTTAGCTATTAAATATACTAATACAATCTGCACTGTGGCGACCGTGGCGCAGTGGGTAGAATGCGTGACCCATACGCCAGCGAACCCTGGCTCAATTCCATCTGACACAGAAAGTTTTTTCAATTGAATTAATTTTTCTGTTCGGTCGTCACCTCTCTGCAGACAATGGCAATCCTGAGAAAGTAAATAATGCCATGTAAAGCTTCTTGAGAACATGCACATTAGCCGTTCGCAGTCGGCATAAAATTAGTAGGTCCAGTTCTCGATCAATTGTGTCCAAACATTTAATAACACGCACAACACAATTTGATCATAAGAAGTTCTGTCAAAGTACTTTCAAGAGCTGAAATGGCCAGTTTATTATTTTTTTGTTTAATACAATCCTCATTTACTTTGCGGATATTACTAAAAAACTATTTGAATTATTCGTTACTCATATAAAATCAAAGTTCAAATAAGATTATTTCATAAAAATATACAAGTAGATACAGTTGAACTTATAACATTAGTTGATGACATTTTAATATTAGAAAGAGTTGTGTTAAAATTCACTTTAATACATATAATTCTAAAATAAGTTAAATTTGATTTACATAAAAATGAGTTGTGTGGTGAAAAAGGTTTCATAATTAACCGAGTAACCGAGTTATCATGGAAAACTGATCAGTGAAGAATGAAGCTATTTAATTTTTTTCCAAAATATAAAATATGACAAATAAAATTCAGTTAGTGCAGCGTAAGAAGAATCTAAAATTGTATTTTTGTTAAAAAAAAAACATACAACTACAAAAAGTCGGGGAAAGGAGTAAACATGTGAAGAAATAAGCGTACTTATCACAATTTAAATCGTTGATACTTTCCCAGTATGATGACAGATTTTGTCACAGAGTTAAAAAAACAACCTTGTACCATGAAGATAGCCAAAATAGTTGAAAAAAGATTGTTTTCAAAATGTATCGACATTGCATGAAATTGTTATTCGCTGAGTAAAGTTCTAAGGAAAAAAAATTATGGAACTACTGAAGTGAGGTTATTTCTTTGACCTTGTGACAAAAATATGAAAAATTAATTACATCATCGGGGCGCAGAGTGAGCTGCTCATACAACGAAATTGTAAATTTGTCACATGGAATTACAATTCGTTTTATATAGGGTCTGGGGTAAAAAATAATACCAGTTAGATGTTAAAATAAGGAAAATAAAAGATTTGTACTTGGTCTTACCAGAAATCTAAAAAATATACATAATGGCTTCGTTAGGTCACGGAGATTATGCAACAAAAATGCAATATTGTTGCATGGAACTATTATTAAATCAGTAGAGGTGGTAAAGTTAATTTTATGTTACGATCGCAAATATTATTTTTCTGACCTAAAAAAAAAAAAAAATTGTGGTGGCCTGACACCACTCAGGCAGCAATGAAAAAACGTTGCATTACATTAAAACTCCGCTACGTTAAATTTTATAGAACGAAAATGAAGATGACGTTTTCAGCCAAAAATGAATGGCGTCATGAGACCCCTCAGGGAATAGCTAAATGTAACGTAAATTAACCAACGTTGCAGTTGGATTTATGTCTTGGCGCTAATGTAAAAGCAAAAGCAAAAGCAAAAGCAAAAGCAAAATCAAAAGCAAAAGCAAAAGCAAAAGTAGAAGCAAAAGCAAAAGCAAAAGCAAAAGCAAAAGCAAAAGCAAAAGCAAAAGCAAAAGCAAAAGCAAAAGCAAAAGCAAAAGCAAAAGCAAAAGCAAAAGCAAAAGCAAAAGCAAAAGTAAAAGCAAAAGCAAAAGCAAAAGCAAAAAAGCAAAACGGTAACGTCGTCACTGTACTGCCTCCGGCTGTGTTGATGTATAGCCAACTCCATTTTTTTAAAGAAAACTAAATTTGTCAGCCTGTCTTTGTAAAATACAAAGAGGCATAGTCTATGAACATAGAGTCAAAAGAAATTACGTCGTACATTAAAAGTCTTGAAATAAATTATCTCCCTAACGACAAATGGTTGTATAAATAAACAAAGTTTGTAAAAATCTTAATAAGGGAATTTCCACTTTAATTAACTTAATGAATAAATCAACAGCGTTCAACTGCAGAAATATGCTTGTCGTCGCCAAGAACATTCTGTACAAGCTGTATTTATTGAAGTCGTTAAAATGATTTACGTTTTCTGGCTACAGTATTTCAATGATTTAAACTTCTGCAAAGTCACTTAAAATCATTTAAAACTTACTTAATATCATATGAATTCTCTCTTTTTGTCAATAGTAAAGCATTTATTGGCTTTAACAAAAATTATATTTATAACTTTTAAGACTAGCGAATTTGAACTTTCAATGAAGGTTTTCTTAATTTCGTGCAAAACCATGAACCTTATTTTCAAACCGAACACATTGAGTTAAGCTTCTGTAGCCATGCTTTGTGGAAAAGCAAAAGGCTTGTTTGTTTTTTTTGCGATAACAAACGTTTAAAACTGCATAACAGTTAAAGTAGGTTTTGTTTTTTAACAGACTTGAACTTTAAGAAATTCTTAAAAGTCCAAGATGTTGGATTTAAAAATTATTCTCACCTGCCTCTGAATTCTTGTTCCTCATACGCAACGAGACACCTGAAATGTCCTTGATCACAATTTTACAAGGTAAATAAATTTAGAGAAGAAAAAAACCAATCTCAAAAAAAAAAGAGACAATCAGCACATGCTTTGGGTGCAACACAAACCCAATGTAAACACTCCCCTTAAATTCTCTCCACAGCGACATCAGCAGCAACAACAGCTGTTTTTAGTTTTCTCTAAATATGACACATATACTGACAAAGCAATCATACACACACACAAACACGCAACTAAATTCGTTGGAGCTCTTTTACGGGGGCATTAATGTGTAGCTAGTCAGAATTTAACGAAAAAGCTTCATGCCTTCAACTTGACGAAAAAGCTGCTGCTGCTGCTCCACATCAACACCAACACCAACACATGCCCATGCAGGGCTGGCTAACACGCGTGCCGTGAGTAGAGCTGTTTAGGTACGTACATATATGAGAGACACGCGAGCGGGAGCGTAAAGTTTAAACATTAAAAAAACAAAAACACCATGAGCAAGAAATCCATGTCAGATGACTTCTTCACAACCAAATTTAAGTTAATTCAATTCACTTGAGTTCGTGCGGTCCGAGTTCTGTTTAGTTTAGTTTTGTTTAGTAGACAAGAGCGCGTCGGACGTGTTCCCCCAAAAGCAATGACCGCTACTAGAGTGCGATTTTTTTTCTAAAATTACTTAAATAAAATATTCTGCTTTATTGTGCCAAGTCTAACACGTTCATCTATATCTGTCTGTATGTGCGTGTCTGGCTACGTGTTCCTATCAGTGTTTGTAGTTTAACACTGTTGTTGTGTTAATTAAAAATTGATTTAAAAAAAGCAAATCAAATAAAATAAAAATTAAGTTAAAAAATAAAGCAAATAGATGGGAAATCTAAAGTTTCGTCAAGTTTTCATGAGCTACACTCAAATTGGTTAAATAGAAGAACTATGATGAAAACAATATTTTTTCCCCACATATTTTACTTGATTTAATTAGTGTGAGTGTGTGAAATAATCAATGCAGGAAAAAAAGCCATATTTTAAGCTACAAAAATACCAGCGCATTTAACGAAAAGAAAAAAAATATTCTCTTTCTCATCGCGCGGTTGCAAAATAAGTTCGTCGTGTAGAATAATACTTCAAGAAACATTCAAACATTTACATACTATATAAGAATTCCTTTGCTTAAACCAGTTTTTTTGCGCTTCACTCGCTCGCTCGCTGGCTCAGTCTCTGAAAGTATTTATGAAATATAACTATTTTTCGTTATCAAAGTGCAGTAGAATTTTACGCCGCCGCAATTTGACTTTATTACTACTGCAGCGGTTATTCTCGCTTCTGTTTTACATTGTTTATTACGTTTTTTTGTGCGTAAGCAAACTTCTGAACTTCGATACGCTGTTCTTCAATATGGCTGAGGCGCCCGATGATGCTCCCGAAATTCATGGCTACAATGATGTAAGTTTAAGAAATCACAACCCCCTACCCTGGGGTTTTTTCCTTATGACTATTATATTGCATGACTCCTTAAACAATGTACCAATAATGGTTTTTTTTTCACTTTTTACTCTTTAATATAGAACTTATGTACAATGTTGTGCATATGTTTGGCAATACAAGTGTGTAGCCATGTTTGTTGTAGTGTTATTTTTCTTTTATTCTCATCGATTTGTCGGATTGCTGAATTTTTGTGGTGCGGCTTTTGTTTTGCCTTGTACATGTATATTTCGATACTGCGCTCTTGTTGCTGTTGTTGTTATACTCGTGTTATGCATATGGGAGTTCTTATTCGCGTAATCTATACATATATTAATTTTAATTAAGCTCTCGCGTGTGCTGCTCTCCCCATAGTTGTTGCAAAAGCTGTAAATTTTGACACGCGTTAGATGCCCTCGAAATTTGAATACGCGAGATATTTGTTTAGATCAGATCGAATCGGATCGACAATTTAGTTAAAGTTGAAAATAAGATAATTTGATATCATTAAATGTTCTCACTCATTTAGCTGATTACAAAACGAATAAACTTGTAATGAGCGGAGAGAAAAGAAGAATATTTTGATATATAAATCACTAGAAATTGGAACTGTTTAAACAGTTTTAATCTTGTCCTCGTAGTATCTTTATTGACTTTACTATTCAACTCTATATTTAAAGTGAAATGCTTGAAATTCAGGCCAGCTGGATAAGATGCTGATGTAATAGTAATTTTATTCATAATATTTATGAGTGATGAAAATGAACGGAAATCTTGAATTAACTTGTATAAAATAGTCAAGATTATTTGTTTTTTTTTTGTTTAATATCACTAGACTTGGATATTACTTTCATAATGATTAAGTGAGTCATTCAATCTCACGAATCTTTGGGTTTATTGGAATGAACAATGTATTTGTGAATTAATTAAGCTTAATTCAAAGATAGGAGATCGTAATTTATAAAAAGAAGAAAATTGCTGCGTTGACAGTTCTTGCAGTAGGAATATTTTTCGTTTTGTTTTGCTTGACATAAAAAATTGACGAATAAAAGTCTCTAAACAATTTCGTATGGAAATTAATCATGGTTTTGTGGTGAATTATCTCAAAAATTATGGAATCCAAGCTTGCCTCCCATACAAAATGACTATTTCCACTAAGTGACCACTAAGTGAAATTTCTAAAAATTCCACAAAAAGTAATCTAAAACCTCGAAATTCGGCAATAATCTCTGGTTTGAAGATTGAAATTTGTATAAATCAGAAGAAAACTCCTGCTGATTGCAACACAGAGGGACGTCATCATAATAGCAAATGCTTCATCAATGCCATACGAATTAATGTATTGACTTGATATTTTTTACATTTAGATCAAAACGTACAATGAGTTTGAAATTGTTATAAATTCAATGAAAACCATGTCTGTTCTCCATGCAAACTGACGTCATCAAGGCTATAAAAATAACTTCTGATATAATATATTATTCACTATGTGGGTATACCGTGTTATTTAGTATTTTAGATATTAAATTTCTTATAAGTTTTTAATTTATCTGTCTTGCCGCCCTTTTTATCATATAATCTAATTTAATCATTCTCTTTCGCATAACTGACCTATTTATTGCATTGCAATAACGATTATTTAACAAATATTCTCTCTTTGAATTTTCTCTTATCTCTTTGTATTGCTTTTTTCTGCTTTGTTTAAAAATTTGTTAATAACTTTCGCCGAACAAGTTCATTATTCAATAGCCATAGAGAGATTTTTCAATAGATAATGGATTTGTTTCTTTAATATTATGTTGTTCTATTATGTGGAAGAATTCCTATATATCCTATTAAATATAGAAGTGCAATATATTTATATTTGCATAATTATCAGAAATTGTATTTTATGAATCATTTCTATATAAATAACTCTGTACCGGTTATGCATAAATGTTTTATTGGTTTTATTGTATAAAGTTACATTTCTGTTGGTTAAATCTAAAGTTAAGCGAAAAATTAGCACAGAGAAGAGAGCTGTGAAGATTATTTTACGCAATGTAGTTTAAAATCCATACTTAAATAATATAATGATTGGACATCAACGAAAAGAATATAATTTTTAAAATTAAAACAACATTTTTGGAATTAGTAAATGAGTTAAATTTTCTTGGTTTGTCAAACACGAATCATAAAAAAAAAATACAAAAAAGAACTATAGTCATTAGCATATCCCTTCATCAAGCATGCCCTCAAATTTACTACCATGCAACAGAAATATTCTGTGTTTTAGTTACAAACATCTATCTTAATTATTTATAGACACCCTAGATACGAGTAGTTATTACATCCAACAATATTTTCATTCTGCCCATCAACAACTTGTTCTCTCGCCGTCATCAAAGTAAAATAATACATTAAACTATTATGAATTATTCCTTACCTCGTCTGATGGTATTCAGGAAAAGCCCACAACGCCTGTTTTATATTGACCTTTGTTGTCTCCACTTCAGAGACTATCAAATCAATTAGCCCAATAGTGTGTTGCGACTTTGCATTATGAAGATAACGAGCGTAACCATTGTAAAACAACAACAATAACAATATCGGTCAACGTTATTATTGAATTTACACTATGTCAAATATGAAAGCAACCAACCAACCATGAGCAACAAACACACCCATTTGTGTGACAACAGCACCAAAGCACGCCAAAGGGATAAATACACAGACGCAGAGAAAATCTACTTACAAACATACAAGTAAATAAATGCAGTAAGAATTTCTGTGAAATACGAAAATCGAATCGAAAATGATACACATTTAAAGAACAAAACATCGAGGGATAAATACATATACATATAGATAGGGAAATAAAACGAAGAAAACTACAACAGGTGAAATAAACGTACATCGATATAGTTTATCGGAGCTACAGTTTGTATTAAAATAGTGAGGGTATTTTACGATAAAAAATGAATATATTCATAATTATTTAGATAGTGAGATAACAAGAAAATTATGCAAGATAATTAATATTTACTATAATTCCGAAAATCATAGGAAACGTCGTTGTATTGTCGTGAAATGAATCATTGGTCAAACATATACCTTTAATAAAATAAAAAATTAGAAAAAAGTTATTTCTTTTGCAATCATGTCGAATAGTGGTTTTTGTTGAACCCAGTTGTAAAAAGATTATTAGAACTGTTATAATATAAATGATTTGAAATACATATAAAATTAATATTAAATTTGAAGATACGGTGCAATTCACGCGAAGCCAACAACAAAAAAATATTAAAAAACGAATTGGTAACTTAAGCCCTAGAAAGGAATTTGACTAGCTGTGATCATGAGGACCATGAGTAGGATTTTCTAAGCGTGGCTGAAAGCCTTAGAAACATGTAAATTAGAATCTGAGGCAAGTGTTATGTCTTGACCTTAGCCAATCCTATTTTTAAGGCCATCCCATCCACAAGCTTCTCTAACACCAATAATAACGTTTATGAATGAGTAAGTCACAAATTTTCTATTTCAAATGATTAAAAATGGGGAAAGAAATTCTGAAAGGTTAAAGCTTAGAACTATGGCCTGGCTGGAATTTGAATCCGGAAATTTACTTTCCTTCCAGTTGTGATATTGTATTTTTTTAGGCCTTTTTGTTAAACTTTTATTACAAATTTAGGAAACTTTATCTAAAATTAAATTTAAAATAATTTTATAAAAAATTTTTTTACAAGAGTTAGATCTTATTTGGTTGAGGAGATATGCAATTTCAAGTGGTAAATTTAACTCAATTCGCCTTAAACTGTTTTAATAAAAAAAAAAATTATATAGCGATTCAAATGGGCAATTTAACGAATTTTTAGTAGTGGCATTAAATTTAAAATTATGTAGGTAACTTATTTTTATAAGAAAAATTTTAAAAACTTATTATTTTTTTAAAACTTTCTTTAGTTGTAAATGCTCAAATCTTTTATAGCAACCCAGCAAACCAAAATTTCCGAAATCGTTACGAATTCGTTTCGAATATTTCGGTATCTTTCAGATTTCGGAATCAGATTTCGTTGCGAAATTGTTAAGAAAATCGTATGAAGGGGTTGACACGAATTCGTGACGAGGTGTCGTAACTATTTTGTAACTATATTTCGTTAGGAAATCGGAACGAAATATCGTTTCGAAATCGTAAATAAATGTAGTTATGAAATCGGAACGAGATATCTTTCCGAAATCTTAACTAAATGTAGTTATGAAATCGTAAAGAAATGTGGTTACGAAATCGGAACGAAATGTAGCTACGAAATCAAAATGAAGGAATGCATATAACTTAAGAACGGTTTAATTTAGATATACGAAAATTACAAACTTTATTTCATTTAAATTTCATATTATTGAACAATTTCAAGCGGTATAATGAGACTTTTCTATAAAATAAAATATAAATAAAAGGAATATTGAAATTAATGTCAAATGTTAGTTGAATATTTCAGAGTATATCAGTTTCTTCCGATTCTGATTATTTTTCTTATACTGTTGTATTTCTTAATGGTTGCATCGATTTTAGATATTTTTGCATGCCAAATAGAAAGCACGCAGGCATCTGAAAAGTTAATAATAATTTTGGTTATAAAATAATATTTATTTGAAAATATATAAAATTTAACCACTAAAAGAGCGATCATGCTATATAGAATGTAATAACCAAAACGGTTAAGTAATAAAAAATAAAGCAATGCAATTTTTTCTTAAATATAGGTGTTATACCCTTATGAAACACCTTATCCTTTTTTAATGTAAGAGTACCTTTTAAAGCTTAGATAATACGGAATTCTTTGATAGACATGTTCGAACTGAAATTAGTCCATGAGAATTTTAATGCCAATTTATCATCACCAAAAATTAGTGTCCGACCGAATGTGAAATTTTGGCCGAAGCCGACGCCGAATGTTCGGCCAAGTGGAAGTATTCGGCCGAATACCGAAGCCGAATATTAATAAAATTTTTTTCAAGTACAAAAAATAATAAAATTTAGTACAGGCTTGTAAATAATAAAATTTGTTTGGACAGACATGCTCGAAGTTCATATATGTTCGCTTGTTTAAAATGGCGTGCAAATTTACTGTATATTCAATCTTTTGGTACAGTCACAGTAATCTTATCATTTGACTTTGTTGTATATTTTTGTAAGTGACAATTGTCATAGATGACATTTGCATTAAAAAAAGTTGGAAAATAAACAACATCACAATTTCTATGTTCATCAACTTCAGTGTACTGCATCTTTTTAGCCCTGTGGAGCCCTGTTTAACGAAAGATGTCAAGTTACAGCTTGAAGTCTCAGCTAAAAGTAAAAAAAAATTCAGCTGCTCAAAGCTGCAAATCAAAAAATTGGAGTACGATAATGATGTTAAAAAATTATTAAAAGACTATGCTTAAATTACTTATTCATGTTTGTTCTATTTGTTTTTTTCTATGGGAGGTGGGCGTAAAAGTGGGCCGATCAGGTATATATTTTTAGGAGCCCATTCTACAATTATTATATATATTTTTTGTGAAAATTGAGTTGATGCAGTAAAAATCAAGGGAGTTATGCCACTTTTTCAATACAAGTTGTATGGGAAGTGGGCGTAAAAGTGGGCGGATATTTTTAAAATTTCACACAAATGATTCTGAGTGTTTAAAAATGATATGTGCCAAAAAACAATGCCGTAGGTCAAAATTTCATTTTCTCTTTGTATGGGAGGTGGGCGTAAAAGTGGGCGGATCATTTTAATTTTTCCATTTTTTTCTTGATTCAAACAAAAAATGCCTATGTACCAAGTTTCATTGTCATTCGACAACTTCTTTATTTTTAGCCGCTCGTTCTATGAACTTCAACCAATGTGTGTCGGTCGGACCATGATACATGATTGTAAGGTAGGTTCATATTGGAGAGCAGGGTGCGCTAGTTGTCAAAATCAGCTGTTAATTTTTAGTTTTTCTAATTGTTGTTGTTGCTTTTTTCGTTTGACGTTTATAGCTTCTACAGCTTTGTTGTTGTAAAATTGGTCATTTGAGCAGCCATCTTAAAATGAGCTTACCTTGTAATTGTATCAAGGGTCGGACTCACTGCATTTATCATTTGAATAAAGTTTTCAACGAGCAAAAATCAACTTATGAAAGAACAGAAGAAAGAGAAAAACAAAACGAACAAGTGTTTCAAGTATGGAATTTCGAACGGAATTCATCGAATTATACTGAAATTTTCTTAAAGAATTATAAAAATATTTTTAGTTATTACAAAGTAAAAATATTCGGCCAAAATATTCGGCTGTTTAGGCCGAAACCGAAGCCGAAACCGAAAGTTAAAAAATCGGCCGAATATGCCGAATACCGAAGCCGAATATTCGGTCGGACACTACCAAAAACCCATTTCGAATTACATGTGATGAATTTTGTGATGTCATCATTGTTTTGGCGGCAAAATTTATCAATATGAAAATTTAGAATAACAAACATAAATATATATTCAGTAAAATAAGAGAAGTCATACCAATTCTTTCTGCATATCTTTATTCAATTTTAAGTCAGCTTAAAATTTTAATATGGCATCAATATGTTGTTGTAGTAGTTGTTGTTGTTGTTGTTGTTGTTGTTGTTGTTGTTTGTTGTTGTTGTTGTTGTTGTTGATGTTAGTATTTGAGAAAAAAATGGAGTCCATACGCCTTGCAGCTTCTTTTTTACACTTTTTCTAAAACCTTGACGCGACAACAATTAATTTTAGAAATTAAAACAAATTTTACCTCAATCACCGCAACGCGCACTTCTTTAGGTTGCACTGTTACACATTTATTTAAAAAAAATGAACGTTGTTTGCCTAGCCAACTTTGTTATTTTTTATTTATTTGTACAGTAATATCATATGATAAAGAATAAATCTTACAAACTGGCATATATCGAAACTCGATATAAGTTCGTATTAAAATCGAAACTGTTACGAAATTTGATGTAACTATATAGTAACGAATTTTTTACGACAGTTCGAAATAGTAACGAATTAGTCGGAATTTCGATAATATCGTCAAATTTGGTTTGCTGGGAAGTTTCGAAAACGACCGCAGATATCATTTTGAAATTGTGAAAAATGATAAAAATGCAAAAAATATTAATCAATGTACGGGGTGTGTTTCAATATAAAGGGAATTTTTATTTTTAGAAAGAATTTTATTTAATCATCTACATTAATGTTATTCCTTTCTAGGTAGTCCCCATTAGATATTATGCACTTATGCCAGCACTTATTCCAATCCCCAAAAACTTCTGAAACTCGATATTTGAGATAGGCTTGACCTCTTTCAGCTATTCACTTGTAATCTCCTCAATGCTTGCAAAACGACGGCTCTTCGAGGCCTTTTTTATTTTTGGAAACAAAAAAAAGTCGCCCCGTGTGACTTTATGTCACAACTTGAATACACTCAAGAATTGAATGTTCCAAAAGTTAGCGTATGAAGATGGAAATTAAACTTAAATCCGTGGTTTCTTCAAAGAAGGTTAATATTAAAAATTGCGTCTTATAAAACAATTCGAGATTTACTCCCCTATTCTGGCGTTGAAGTGACAATAGACTGTCATTGAAATTTTGTCACCGACCGTGTTATGCACTTGTTATGCACTATTGTTATTTTATTCTACATCAAAGATGACACCTAGAAAGCTTATGAAACTCCCCACACTATGGTGAAAAGCTTTTTTACTTTATTAATATGTGCCAAAATATTTACAGCCCTATTCTGCGTTTTCTTGATAATTAATTTATCAATAAAATTTGTAAAGAATTTTATTAAGCGAAAGCTTTTTTAGTATTCTACAGCAACCTTGATAAATAAAAAGTTTTCGTAATTCACCAGAGGAGGTGAATTCCTGTTAACAGCTAATTGTTCTCATTAATAGCATGACACAGAGAGCAGAGCGTTAGAAGCAGCGTGATGTGCATGAAGAGCAAAAGAGGAGTGTGAAAAGCAGCAACACTCTATATACGAACAACAACAGCAGCTATAATCACCGTTGCCAGATTGGGCGATTTATCGCCAATTGGGCGCTTTTTTTCTTGTTTTTGCGCTTAAATTTTTAGGAAATCGCCTGGCGATTTTTTGGGCGATTTTTGTAAAAACAATCTTTTTTCATAAACTCATCTAATGTGTTTAAAATTTCAATTTAAGAAAATAACAATTGTTTTAAGTGTTTGGAACACTCTGTTAACAATGCGACTGAACACAGCTCACAAGCCCTTACCGATAATTTATTTATATCGAAATACTTATTTTTTTGAGAAGGTTTCTTCAAAACATCAACTCACTTACTTAATTCATATTTTCAACGAGAAAAAGTTTACTTTTTTCCAGCTTACGTAGAAATCACAACACTTATTCAAAAAATTGTTTCAAAAATTATAAAAGAAGACATTGTCAAAAATTTCAATTTTGATAATTTAGCTACATTCAGCTTAAATAAAATTTTAGCGGATAAAAGCAATTATAAAAGAATTAATGACCTTACATTCCATTATCAGTTCCATCAGGAAATTCACAAATTAAGTGATGATATTGTTATGATAGACATACTATCAAAATGCCAGAATTTCATTATAGTTTTAATCAAGGAAATGTTAAAACGATTACCTAGTCTGTTAGAAATGTTTGCAAATGCTTTTATTTTATGTCCTGAAAGATGTTTAAACTATATAAGACCTTCTTTCCGTGAACTCCCTCTTCATTATCTATCTCTTGAAGAGCGACGTGCAGAAGAAATCGAATACGAATCTTTGTTGACATTTCCATGGAGCAATGTTTTCAAAAACAAAGTGCCATCTGAAAGTCAAGAATTTTGGTAATTGGCATACAAAATTAAGACAGCCGTAGGCGGAAAAATGTTTGACAATATTTGTAAGTTGGTATTCATCTTGTATAAACTAATTCAATGTATGAACTAAACAATACTTCGAGAATTGACGAAACGGAGGAAGAGTCTAATATGGCTGAAGGAACTACGTTTGTTGCAAAAAGTTTTTTTTAAAGTTGCATATTGAAAAGTTCTAAAAAGTTATAGTCTCTAAAAAAATGTTCTTTAACGATAAAAATTCTCGTATAAAATGAAGTAGCTTTTTTATTATTTTTTATAGATCTCAAAAATATGAAAATAAGAATATCTAATACTATTAACAGATCTCAATATTATTTGAAAAAAGAACGTATATAATTTGTTTTGTTTTTTCTAATATAATAAATTTCTTAGAAAAAATGGCGATTTTTGGCGATTTTTTTTTTCATTGGGCGATTTTGGGCGATATTTTTTCTAAATCTCGCGCTTTTCTCAAAAAAGTTCTGGCAACACTGGCTATAATTAAACGATTTCTGCTTTCATTTTCCTTATGTTCCACAAAAAGTGTATTAATTTGTAGAAAATAATTATTATTATAAACATTATTATGTTGATATTAACCTTGATATTGCCTGCTACGAGCAACCACAACTCTCTTGATAAATTTATCAGTAGCAAATGAGATATTGACAAATTTATCAATTAAACAGCTTTTTTTTCTATCACAGAATACCAAATCTTGATAAATAGTCAATACTTGATGAATATTCAATAAGGTGAATTTATCAAGTACACAGAATCGGGCTGTTATTCTGAAAAATTTAAATTGTAGACAAATAGAATATTTCAACGAAAAAATGTAAGTTAATAATTTCTTTAACTTTTGCATATTTTAGACATTTTCTTATAATTCAGGAGCAAAATATTCGAACGTACAACTGCAGAGCAACTGCAGTTTTATGTTCAATTCTGCAAGGAGCATCCCGAACTGCAGGCTGGTGAAAATTCAGCGGAAAGGCCACGAGTGTTTATTCATTTTCAACAAAGTCTTCTTAGCATCCGGAATGTTTCCGTAAACACCGATTCATGCATAGAAAAGGGATTGGTTGTATCTCTCAAATGCTTCAGCCTTCGCCTTTTTATTTTATTATTATTTCTTTCGGCAAGAATGGACGAATCTATTTTTATAAATTATTTTCTCATTGTTCATTTATTTTTTTTGAAGTGAAACTTCTTAGGCGGCGCTTCGAAATTTGAATGAGAATATTGAGGAGTGAAATTTCAAGGTCAATTTACTTCATTTCGTTACACGATAGAGAAGAAAGATATGTTGTACAGTAGATAGAATGAGAGAGATAAACATTGTATAAAAGACTGAAAAAATTTCTTTGTTAGCGCTGAGTATCGAACCTGCAATCGCAGTTTTATGAAGTCAACGTGCTATATGCTGGGCTAAGGTCTTCATATGTAAATGTTGTCTACATACCAATTAATCAAACTACTTTTGCTGTAGATGCCAGCGGGAAAATAAACAGCGCTCCTAGCGGGAAAATATAACAGCCTTATTCATAAACATTTTCGCAACCATGTTTTTTGTTTGTCTTTTCGTTTAATATCAAAGACATGCTCCATATGCGCCCTTTGCAGCATTTTTTTTATGTGGCGGCCATTGCAAATCCATTGGAATTCTTAATTTTTGTAGAGATTTTCTTTAGTTCAGACACAAACCTTACAAACATGAGCAGCGAATGAAAAAATGTTTATGAATAAAGCCCAAGAATGATAGAAAAATAGATTGCGCAGATAGTAAAAATAATTTTCTACGATCTGCGCATCTACGTTACGATAGACTTACGATATGAGCTTACGATATGGCTTTCTGTCAAGTCTTGTTAAAAATGTGAACAAATATGAAACAATGGCAAAAGATTCAAGAAACAAACTTGGTCTAGCGTGACGTCATGATCGTAAAAAATACTTTGTTCGTAGCTAGAAATGTCAAAATGAAAAGTAAACAACATAACGGACCTGCGCAATGCGTAATCTATTTTTCTATCATTCTTGAATAAAGCGTAGTATGCTGTAGAAACGAAAATTTCTTAGCATTTAATTCTACACCCGAACTATTAGTGTAGAGTCAAAAATGTTTGTATGGAGAAAAAAAGTAACTACAGTACGACCTTGCTCAATGCAACTAATTAAATATTCGGGCAATTGACATAGTTAACGTTGAAGAAACGCAATTAAACATCTAAACATAAAGCTTTATGTCTCTGAATCTTAGATATTGTGGGTTATTGCACTTTGTATCCTTAAATATTGTTTGAATAGATTTTTCATTAAAAATGTATTTTACAAGCAAAGAAAAACTGAAAGAATATAAGATGAAAGTTTATGCAAGTTTACGCAAATGCAAGTTGCGATAATTGTGCAATTCCATGACGCCAACTTGACACTGTGCGCAAGAATAGTTGGAATAAGTTCTTTCAATAGATAACTATTTTATACATATCTTAGTTATATAATTTTATATCGAACTATTTACTATTAATAATAGTAAGTATAATGTGTGTGTGAAAGTTTTAGTTATCTTTTCACATTTAAAGTTTTGAACAAAAAAGTATTTATAAGGCTTAATTTTTTTAAAGCAAAAATAATAACTAAAATTTGTCCCATAGTTTTTGAGTACAAAATAACCGGTAATTTTTGATTTTTAGTTTTTAAGGCAGAAATAAAAATGAAAGTTAAGATCAAGTTTATAGTTGAGGTAGATTTATTGTTGTGACATTGTTCTGTGAAACTCCTTATTAATATGCCAAAAAAAAATTTTTGAAAAACAAATTTATAAATCCACCTGAAGCTCCCATTGGCAAAAAAATCG
This sequence comes from Pherbina coryleti, assembly GCA_943735915.1. Taxonomy (NCBI): domain Eukaryota; kingdom Metazoa; phylum Arthropoda; class Insecta; order Diptera; family Sciomyzidae; genus Pherbina; species Pherbina coryleti. The sequence goes on from OX030952.1 coordinate 133,369,659, forward strand.
CTCATTGTAGTTATGTAAAATAAAAAAATCCCTTTTTAAGAAATTATTCCCTTAATATGTGGAATATGCAACACTTGATTTTCTCACGATCATACTCTCGCTCTCAAACTTTCAATAAAGCTACGCTCTGAGTTTTCTCCCTAGTGCAGCGATGGGTTCTATTCCAGATAGAACTCTACGCCACGTAACGTTGCGTAGCTTTACGATTGCATAATCGAGCCTTTACACTAAAATCGTTCTTATTCTAGAAAAGAAAGAGTGTATACATAGAAGAAGTTTCACTTCTTTACTGTATACACGGTATACTGTATCTTTTTTTTTTTATTTTTCGCACAATTTAACAATTTATATTTTTTAAGATTTTACAAAACACCGATTACTAAAGAAAAAGCGTTTCACCAATTCGCTTGTCACCTACTCCGTTGGTGATGACAGCTAGCAATGACAAATTGAATTTTTTGATCTGTCACTTATCTGCTAGAATAGAAGAACATGACAATAGTCATTCCCAACACTTTGTCACGATTTTGTCACTGTGTTATTTTTATTTTTTCCAAATGCGCGAGAAAGAGTACATTTCGTCAGGGCAAACACAGCCCTCAAAATTTAAAAATTCAAGTTACTTTTTTAACACCCTTCGTAAATTAAAATGACTGCTTCGGCGTAGTTAATGTAGCATCCTTTTTTTATACCTCAAATAATACTAAAATTTCCCTTTTAACTAAATAAATTTTGCTTTTGAAGTACACAAGATCTAGTGAAGTATTCGTACACAATGCATTACATTGATTTTTTTTAATGCGTATAGCCTCCATCGTGATGAAACCCCTTAAAGTCATGCGTACTTTTTTACATTTTAGAATTAAACATTATTAATTAAACATTAAGAAAAAAAAAACAAATAGACATTTTTAGACAAAGTAAACAGAGTTGAGTGTTACTGATTCGGTCCTCTTTGCTTTTCTTGTGCTACAATTTTACTGCAGCAAACATATTCTTAGATAAGCATAAAAAAACAAATCCATGATTTTGAACATCTGCCAATTGAACTTATGCCAAGTTGACCTTTGTATATACTTCTCTTATGTATGGGCGTATATATCTTTATGCACATGATGGAAACTAAAGTCCAAAATTAATAAACTTATTTCTAACTTTTGAGGCTGATGAATCATCAGTTCAATTTGTTATCGAATTCGCAAAGTAATAAATTTACAAATTTTTATTGTTGATTAAAGGGGTACTCCCTGTTTTTTTTTTATGAAAGATAACAAATTTGTTTGGTTTTTGTAACTATTTATAATTTTTAAAACATTATAGTTTCTGAAAATAACGTTTTGATGGCTTATGGTTAGTTATTTTTTTATTAAAAACTTGGCAATAAAAATAAACTTATATTATTTAAATTTTCTTCTTGAGCTTCTATCTCTTCTTAATACCACTCTTCCATTGTCTTTTGGGCATTCATTTCAGGCATCTTGAATCTTTTAATTGCAACTGTTCATATTTATCATTCGATTGAAAATAATTGCAATAACAACAATAATAAGGATGACTTTGAACTTTTTCTATTAATGCTTAAATATCCGGTTCTTCTTGTTTGAATCAAGATTGAAACATGATGAGATCATTCATTATTTTTAAATTCTTAATTTAAAAGAATTTTGTATATTTTAACTCAAACATTCAGTAACTAATGAAAAAAAATCATTATCTTTAACGTCGTCTCTGAAAAGTACCTTTTATGCAAGCATGAACCGAATAAAACTGCATTTTTAAAATGGCTAAATTTAAGCTTAAATTGCAGAGAATTTAAGCAACTGCTGGAATTCTGTTATTCTGGAATTCTATGAACTTAAATGAAAACTATTTATTTCCATTAAAACCTCTCGCGTGTTGCGTCAGTGCCCAAAAAAAAAACTTATTGCTCTGTCCAGTTCTAAATCCACCCAACTATTGGGAGTTTAAGTGTGACATGCTCTCAATTTTTCTTAGTATCTACCACGACGGCACATTAAAAATAGAAGGCTTGCAGCGTATTTAATGCATTTAGCATAGAGTGTTCTGTGTACTTAAGCTCAACGCCGCAGTTTCTACCGTACTTTCCATAATCGTCTGCAGCCCTCAGTGTGGATTATTTACGCAGTTACGCCTGCAATAATTGCTGTTTTTGTTGTTTCGTGCCTGTTGGCCATGCAGAATGTCAGCGTTTTTTCCACAATACATTTATTTTAGTTTTGGTTTTGTTAGCCTCATTTTGGGTGTATATCTTTTTTTTTTGTATTGAAGCAATTTGTGCTATTTTTAAACTTTTGTCCCTGTACCCCATCACGGACAGGTTGCCTCAGCAGTCAAGCTGAGCTAAGCTTGGTATAGGAAGAAAACAGCTGACACTAATATTGAATTATTCCACAAATTAAGCTCTCTCTCATTCTCATTGTGTTTTTCATTATATTAATCGTCTTTTTTTTCTTACACCTTTTTTAGAATGACGTTGCGGACACCTGCCAGTTGCGCATTGTCGTACTTAGCGGAAAAGCGTTGGCTAAAAAAGACATCTTTGGCGCCAGGTGAGTTTTTATTTATCTTCTCTCCTGAAAGAATAATTATTAATATGTTCAATCTTTAATAGCGATCCATATGTCAGAATCGATTTGAACACGATCAATGGCGATATAAATATTGACTCGGTTTTAACAAAAACCAAAAAAAAGGTGAGTTGAAATTAAATGAGGTAGTTATTTATTAAGAAAATCAAAATTATAGTTCATTGTAATAAGCACTTAGAGTATATAAACATTTATTAGCATTTATTTAGCTCATGTCGAATTTTTGTTACGGTAACGGGATTTTTTAAAGGGATCCTTAATTTTGAATTTCTAAACATTGAATACGAATGTGAAATAAGCTTTGTTACGAACTGTTGCTTCGATTTAAATCGAAATATTTTGAAAATAATTGGGTGAAGATAAGGAACCTCTATTTAAAATTTTGAACCTCTAAGCTCTAAAAATAGTAGATTGTTTACGTACTTTTAAGACTAAAACAGAGGCAAGACAAGCTTTTCGAACTAAAAATTATAACATTGGAAAAATGTCAAACAAAGTCGATTATAAACGATTCCCGTTTCCTTTCCATCGCTGACTTCATACGGTGCATCAGCGAATGAAGTTGTTCACTTTAATCACTTATTTTGTAACATATTCTTGTTCGTCCATTTTATTTTTAATAAAAAACATTCCCGAATATAAACGGAAATATTCCATGGAATGTAGGTAGCATTCCCTTTCGTTGACACTCCATTTCTTTTTTTTTACACACTGTGTCATTGGAGGGAAACATTCCTCTACACTCTATTCAAAACGAATGAGGAAGCATTCCTCTCCGTTGGATTAAAAATTTAATCCTCTCCCTGTGCTAAAAATGATTGTACAAACATTCCTCTCCGTACATTCAAAATTAATGTGCAAACAATACTCCATGATGTTATTATTTATTTATTTATTTATTTATAAGCAAATCAACAATAATTAAAAAAATTATAAGCTCAAATAAAAGAAAGTACGATAGCATTATTTACAATTTTGTTTTTATTATTCGAGATTTTGTTATTAAAAAAAATTGAAAATTGAATTAAGCGGCTAGTAAACTATTTTCTGTCCGCATTGCCTCATAACAAGCAAAAGTTTTCACATGTAATCCTAAAGAAGCGGTTTGCAAACAGTAATTTTTTAATTTGCGTTGTCTGCGTTTGGAAACAACATCAATTCAAGACTACTAAGTTTCCAAAAGATACGATATATAATGTTTCCCCATAACTTCCATATGGAAGTCTTCTCATTTTGCCTATTTTGCCTTTAAATGTTTTTCAAGTGAACTGGAACTATCAGGTAATATCAGCAAGTTAAGAAAAGGGTATGTTAGTATGGTGAAACCATGAAAAATTATTATACTTGGTAAACCATGAATGAGGTGCGGTACTAGCTTCGTGAGCTGGTTTGTACGTACTACCAGTTTAAAGTTTAAAAAATTTTTTTTTATCAGTAGATGACAACAGTGGTCAGATTTTAGTGCCACTGGAGTAATTTCTTTTTAAAATTTTGTTCGGAACGTCAACGTGGAACGTTCAAACAAAAAGCGAAAGCATCAGACGATGAATTTGAGAAGTTCGTAATTTTTATTTAATCTACAAATATTTCGTTTTTGTTTCTCTAAAAGAATGTTTGTCTCAATCTATGTTTAACTTTCTTATGCAGGACTTACATATGTGTTAAAATTTTCACTTATTCAGTTTTTTAAGGGGTTTTTTTCTAGTTGTAATTTAAATAAAACATTAAATTCTATAATTATAAAGGAGGTTTATACGGGAAAAGGAAACAATGTTTAATTTATTAAATTTGTACTTGTGTTGGAAACAAAGTTTAGGTAATTTTTCGAAAAAGAAATGGTGAATGAAAAAAAAATTTCAATCAAGAATCAAATATCTATAAAATGCGAGCAAATGGACGTGCCGTGTTTAAAAAATACAATTAAAAATCATCTCCATTATCTAATCGAAACCGTTAAATGATGGGGTATCCAACGGGAACAAATCTTTCTGACCCCTGAATGCTCATGTTAAATCGAATGTATGCTTGTCCCAAGGATGACTACATCTCACGTCATCTCACATGCCGGTTTGCTTCCAACAGTTCACGCACAGCATTGATATTTTCTGCCACAACAGTCGTTCTAGGACGACCTTCACAAAATTCGCCTTTAACTCACTCGCCAAAAACTCATTGAACTAGTGTTTTACAGTCGCTGGGTGTGGTGCTTCATCAGTAAATGTCAAACGAAGTTGATAGATGCATTCTTTTCTTGGCAACCTACTTCGAAAATCGTAAAAAAATCATTCCTCGAAAATGTTCATGTGTTAATTCCATTTTTTTGCGGAAATACAATTTTCAAACTACTGTAAACGAGACAATAAGTGCACATTCACCAAAACTTTGTGAATACGTTTATGCTAGAAAATGTCAAATTTTCGAATGGAATTGTTAAAAATCATCTGTCAATGCTAAGTGTTGCCGGGGCGCAAGACTTAAAAGGTGACCCTCGTGTCATTTGAAAATAAAAAATTAACGATTTGTTCAACTATTTAGTAACTAGTCAAAAATCGGTGCATTAAAGTGCCAAATTACAATATTTTTTCAATTCAAAGTCACCCAAAATTTAAGTAACTTAAAACACTAAACTCGTGTCCTTTTTTATTGCAGACTTTAAATCCATCCTGGAATGAAGAATTTATATTCATGGTAAGTAACCACAATAATGAGAACAACGCCACTTAAGCTCTATCCAATGTTTATCCATGAGTGCTTTTACTTATCGCCCCTCCTGTTTTATACTTCTTCTTCTTCTTTCCTAACAGGTGAAACCAAGCGAACATAAATTGGTTTTTCAAGTATTTGACGAAAATCGTTTAACACGTGATGATTTCCTTGGCATGGTTGAACTCACGCTTGTCAACTTGCCGACAGAGCAAGAGGGTCGCACAATAGGCCCACAAAGCTATTCACTGAGGCCTAGAAGGTCAGTAGGGTATGTTTATTTTGATTTTAATTTCATTTTATTTATGTTCTCTGTATAATTTATGAAATTTAAATGCATAGAAAAAAAAACGACTGCCTCTAATGAAGTTGTAGTCATTGCAACAAAGCAACAAAGACCATGAATTTATTTATCCTATGCAGAGTTTGTTCTTAATTTCAGTAAGCTACAAAATTGTGTTAACTAACTGTTAGTATCACACGAATTATTGAATCCGTTAACAATCAAACTGATAATGTTCGCTTAAGAGCTGTATAGTTCGACCCGACCTTTTTTTGGTTAAGAGTCTGTAAGCGATTCAGGAGTTTTTGTGTATATATTCGTTTATCTTAACCCTTAGTTGTTATTGTCCTTTTAGTTGTGTAACTGTATTGTCACAAGTGCTTAAAAACATATATGTTGCGCTTTAGCATTATCCTTGGAGTTTTTATCATTTATTAATTTTATGAAATTATTCACTGAATAGCGCAAAATCACGAATAAAAGGTACATTAGAAATTTATCACGCCTTTATATATGAGCCACGTGACCAGCCAGCAATAAATGAAGCCGAATGGGAGCATGCGGAGAATGTGTCACTGACGGGCGCAGCGCAAGCTGGGGTAAGTGCTTGATTTTGTCTTATTTTGTAAACGTTACTTTAATACATGTTTGTAGAGTCCATTTGCAGCGAATGGTCAAGATCCTTTACCTTCTGGTTGGGAGGAGCGCCAAGATGCGAACGGACGTACATACTATGTTAATCACACAGCACGCACCACACAATGGGAGCGACCAACATCGTATGTTTTTTGAAAATTTAAAGCAAATCGTTTTTATAAAGTCATAATTTTCAGCTTAAACACGAACCATTCAAGTGTCAATCTAGAAGCGGCAGCCTCAGATTTTCAAAGACGTTTCCACATTAGTGTGGATGATTCAGAAACTGGACGCACTGCGGTAAGTTTAAAATGAATGTCTTAAACTATTCTATTTTGTTCATTTCTTGCATGAAAGCATGAACTACTTCTCTGCATGCTACTTGCATAATTAATTTAGTTTTTATTTTGTTTGAAATTATTTGGTTCTAATAACTTCACTATGATTATGAATTAACAACTTGAAAGTTTCGTCAGCATATTTCTGAAAGTGAAAGCAGTATCACAGCAACTCCTTCTCCAACGCATCGTAATATAAACGTTGATTCTACAATTGCTGAAAGTGAAACCACAGCTCCTCAGTTGTTGTTGCTGCAATCAAACAGCAATGAGAGTAGCTGTAAATCTTGCTCTGATTCTTTGAGCAGTGAATGTGGTGAAACACTGGATGACGCTGAAATAAATTTACTGACGACAAGAGAAGCTGAAGCTGGAGAGTGTAGGCAGTGTAGCTCCTGCCAAGCAGACAGCGAGAATCAAAACAATCAACGAAATAGTCATCGAAATAGCGATATATTTGATGAAGTTGCAAACTTGTACCTGACGCGTATTTTCGTAAATATTTTTGAAGCAACTTTCTAGTAGACATCGTTGAATAGTTATTTGTTGCGCAATGTCAGACATTTGCTAAAATGCTAAGATATGCTGTCGGACTTTAAGATGCTAGTGTTTGTTGTTTAAAGCGTTATAAATAAGCCGTTTTAACTTTATGATTTTCAAGTATTTTTACTCCTGTACTCTTTTTTTCATCTCCCCAATCACTAGGATAATATCAGTCAGTTTAGTGTAGAGGATAATCCCACCATCTCAAGATCGCAATCGTTGATCTCTTTTAATTCCTCCACATCTTCATCCTCTCCAGTACCAACAGCTCCAAATATTTTGGAATCTGATGATATTAATAACAACAATAATTATCAAGCGCCAGCAAATGAACTACTCAGAAGGTGGCTATCCCAACCCTAATAATAAAAAAATAAAAGAAATGTGCCACACATTAATATATATCTATTATTTATGTATAAACAGCCAACTTAACGATTTAGCTCCGGTACGGCAGGCTCCAACAGTTCCTAGTGCCTTGTCACGACGCGCCATAAATAATTTACGCAATCGCAATCATGTGAATGGTCAGTCGTCCACAGAACAGATTCCAGGTTTCAATGAGCACAGTTGTTCACCTCTGCAAGAACTGGTGAACATTAAATTCTTAACCTACAATTGCAACAATAACGTTGCTATCATGTGTGAACGTTGCTTTTGTTTGTGTCACTGCTAGTTTTCTAGTTCTTATGTGTTCTAATTGTCCTAGTTGTGTTGTCCAACCTTCTTCACCGACTCAATTGACTCAATAAAAACTGTGTTCATTTCAACTCTATGCCACTGTCCCTCATCCGTGCTTGTTTGTAAATACGTTCAAAAGATCTGCTAGGACTTCGAGTTCCGTCGGTTTCTAAAATAGAGTTCCAAAAATCAATAAAACCAATTTTTGGCCCTATACAGCCAGCGAAATAATTATAAAGCAAGGCCACATGTAAAGACATAAAAAAAACCGATGCTATTTTCAAAGTCTGTTTTAAAACTTTACGTATGCATTCTATTGAGTAGTTAAGTAAATAAATAATAGAAATACATTCGTGGTTAAGCTCACAAACGTAATAACAGAGCACCTTGGTATGCGAGCTAAAACCTTATTTCATACGTAGATTTCATATTTCTCATATTCGCATTTTTTTTTTGTTCAATTATAAATGACATGAAAATAATAAAGGAATAATTGAGAAAATAATAGATCGTATTATTTGGTTCCAAAAATAGCATAAGAGTAAGTTTTAAATAAAAAGCAGTAATGATAATGTTTTTTTTTATGATGATTTTTAAGAGATATATCACCAAAAAGTATTGCTTTATAATTATTTCGCTGGGTTACTATTGTCTTAGCTAAAATAGTTTTGTTTTGTTTAATTCTAAGCTAACCAAATTTTTTACACTTTTACGCTCTTATTATTAATAAGTTTTTATTATTTGTATACTTCCAAGAATTCTTGTATCCCTTTAATATTCGTTATTTTGTGTTGTGCTTAAAACAAGCTTCGGTTTTTATTTTTGTATAGTTGTTATTACCGCTATTACCAGCTGAATATTAATTGTTTTCTTATTTCACATATTCAGAATGAAGACGCAGATCAACCGGACAGTGGAAATCGTTCCGAAAACTCTGCAACATCTACACGCAGAAATTCTGTTGATGAAAATGCAACAGCTACAGAACAAGTAAGGCAACATTTTTGTTGAGTTTTAAATTTCCATAATAATAATTGACAATTATTTTAGTCTACAAATAATGCCGAGGAAGAGGCTCTGCCACCGCGATGGTCTATGCAAGTTGCACCCAATGGACGCACTTTCTTTATTGATCATGCAGCTAGACGCACTACTTGGATAGATCCTCGCAATGGGCGCGCCAGTCCCATGCCGAATCAGACACGGCGCGTAGAGGATGATTTGGGTCCACTACCTGAAGGCTGGGAAGAGCGTGTACATACAGATGGCCGCGTTTTTTACATCGATCACAGTAAGTAAAAACTTAAAACCAGCAGCAGAATTAAGGCGCTTAACCTATTTCTGCTCTGCTTTAGATACGCGTACAACACAGTGGGAAGATCCAAGACTATCAAATCCAAATATTGCTGGTCAAGCTGTTCCTTATTCACGAGATTACAAACAGAAGTACGAGTATTTCAAGAGTCACATTAGAAAACCGGTAACTATGTTTTGTAGTCTTGTCTGTATTTTTTTAATGCTTCTTTTTTCTTTGTAGACCAATGTACCAAATAAGTTTGAGATACGTATACGCCGAACATCAATTCTTGAAGACTCTTACAGAATTATTAGCTCAGTAACGAAGACTGATCTGTTGAAGACAAAACTGTGGGTTGAATTTGAGGGCGAAACTGGTTTAGGTGAGTACTTTTCCAACAATCATGCGGAGAATAAACTAAATTTTAAATAGTTCTGAGCTAGCTAACTAACTAACTTGTTTTGATCGTTTTAAATTTATTACTCAAATGAGCATTCTTATTTTATCTTGACTTCCACCTGCCCACTCTATCCTTATTTTGAAAAAAAAAAATGTACAAAAAATCATTATATTATTAAACTTAAATAAAATATTAAACTACTCATGAGATATACCGCCAATACAAAAAAAAAAAAAAAAAAAAAAAAAAAACATGTCGAGAAAAACATTTTTCTTAATGATTTTAGGACTAGCTTTTTTCTAAATAAAAGAATTTCCATCATATCAAATTTTATTATGCTTCTTCTTCTTGTTTGCAGACTATGGTGGGTTGGCCAGAGAATGGTTTTATTTGCTTTCCAAAGAAATGTTCAATCCCTACTATGGGCTATTCGAGTACTCAGCCATGGACAATTATACACTACAAATAAACAATGGAAGCGGCCTATGCAACGAAGAGCATTTGAGTTACTTTAAGTAAGTTGTACATATTGATTCATTTATATATTTTATTAATTATATATCAATTATATGATTTTTAAATAATTCATGAAAATTTTTGAAATTTACAGATTTATTGGACGCATCGCTGGCATGGCCGTTTATCATGGCAAGCTGCTGGATGCCTTCTTCATTCGACCGTTTTACAAAATGATGTTACAAAAACCGATTGACTTGAAAGACATGGAATCTGTCGATACAGAGTACTACAATTCGCTGATGTGGATTAAAGAGAATGATCCGCGCCAACTAGAGTTGACCTTCTGCTTGGATGAGGATACATTCGGACACAAAAGTCAACATGAGCTCAAAACAGGCGGCGCTAATATAGATGTTTCCAATGAGAACAAAGATGAATATATTAAGTAAATACACCATGATAATTTGCTTATTGATTCATTGTGCTTACATTCAACTCATTTTTACTTCAACAGGCTCGTCATAGAATGGCGTTTCGTAGCGCGTGTAAAGGAACAAATGTCTGCCTTCCTTGATGGCTTTGGTTCGATTATTCCACTTAATCTGCTGAAGATATTCGATGAACATGAATTAGAATTGCTAATGTGCGGAATCCAAAATATCGATGTGAAAGATTGGCGTGAAAACACCATCTACAAGGGTGATTACCACATGAATCACATAATAATTCAATGGTTCTGGCGTGCCGTACTCTCGTTCTCGAATGAAATGCGTTCGCGTCTTCTGCAGTTTGTTACGGGCACATCACGAGTGCCAATGAATGGTTTTAAGGAGTTGTACGGTTCGAATGGTCCACAAATGTTTACCATAGAGAAATGGGGCACACCAAATAATTTTCCCAGAGCACATACATGGTGAGTTGCATAAGTAGCTGGAATATTATTGGAATACATTTTAATTTTTTTTTATTAGTTTCAATCGTCTGGATTTACCGCCATATGAAGGCTACCTGCAGCTAAAGGACAAGCTTATTAAAGCCATCGAGGGCAGTCAAGGTTTTGCTGGGGTTGATTAATAGCTTCAGCTTAGCTCTTTGTGTTGGCATGGGTGATGGCTGCTGTGGCGGCGCCAATATCAACTTTTCCTTCTTAATTGACACTAATGCGTGTACCCGTCACCAGCAACAACAACATCAACATCGAACACAACGAATATTTTCACTGCAGCGACGGGAGCGTGCCACTGAGGCCTTTTCCCTTAATCCGTGTACTTATCTGTTAGTCTGTTTTTGTATTATAATATTTTTAATAATTTTCCTTTTGTTGAGAATGTAAACGATAATGAAACGAAAATAGCAACAATCATATTGATATAACGCATAGCAAACGCTTTCTTCGTGAGTTGTAATAAAGTATGATGATAGTAATGAGCTTGATATAAACGTTTGTTGTAATGCCAAATAACCGTCAATGAGAAGTTTTGTAGAGACAGGAAGGAATACATGAAGAATGCAGTTATCTACAATAAAGTTTTAAGCCCTAAAAATCTTTAATTTGTGAATTATATGTTGTTAATAGATAGAAACAAAAAACGAATTGCGTGGGTTTTAATTAAATCATAGTTATCGTTCAATCAAAAATAAATAGAAACATTTTAAATTAAATATTCAATAAACTGATAGCGTCAAGCATTAGTCATAAAATTGTTATCAAATTATTTTGCTTGTGAAACTTGATCCAATTCAAATTTCAACTTAACTTAAAAATAAAAAAGAAAATCTAAGTATAACTGAAAAAATTAGAAGTTTTGTAAAGTTTTGAACTCTTGAATCTAAATACAATTCTAAATTATTTAAAAATAAAAAGGTTAGGCTTAATAAAAGAATGAACAAAATCAAAACACAATTGTACACAATATTTTCTTAATGCATTCCAAATGTTACTAAATCACAACTACCATAAAAGAGTTAAACTGTAGCCTCTAAGCAATCAAAGTTAAAATAGCATGAAAATAAATTTATAAAATATTTAACCAAAATACTACTGCTACGATAACTATATTTTTCTAAAAAAAAAAACAAAAACCAAAATCATCATAACAGAGTTTGTATTTATAAAATTTTTTGTGACAACCATATAACATTCAACTGATACAGAATGTGAACATAATTTATTATTTATAGTTCTTATTTATGCACATTATTGTTTTAAGTTTTCGATTTATACTGATGCCGGAATCTTTGGCTCAGCCTTCACTTTGATTATTATTGTTTTTAGCTAAGAATAATCGTTTAGTAAAACATAACTTGTTTAAAAATAAAAGCCTTTAAAAATATTGAAACCTTTAGCTTATAAATTAAATTTGAACTTGAACATTGCTTTAATATTTTCAAGGCATTGATAAGCGTTGTAAATTCTATAGCTTTTTTATGAAAAAACGAGAAAAAAATCAATATGTAAATAATCTACATCTAAGAGTTTTAATATTTACTTAAAAGAAATACATTAAAAGAAAACTTGTATATTTAAACCAGCTATGTTTGAGTTCTTAAGTAAATAGTTTATAGTTTATGTTTGAAATTCCCGTATAAAACTGTACTGTTAGTTTGACAGCTCTATCAGAGAGTTTTTTTTTAATCACGTAGGAATTTTCGCGAGATTCTAGTATCTCTTACTTTTGTTTAATTGTCTCTTTAATTTCAGAGACGCTTCCTTTAAATATCCTAGTTAGCACCCCTACCTCCTTTAAACAGTCTATTTATCCTATTTAAAAAGCATACTAAGAATGTTTTTTAGTATTACTTTTTAGTTAGTTACTTTTTTAAATTCGTCTTTGAACAATTTTCGGATAGATTCAAATTAAAATTGTGTCAAATAAGAAAACATTAAAATTTATTTATATTTTTATATCTAAATAGAGAATTAAATTTTTAAAAATTTAAAAAAGAACCTACACTAAGCTGCATCAAAATTATAAAAAATTAAACTTTGAAATCAATTATAAAATGATTATCGTATATTATATTTAAATAAAAATAAAAACTTTTTCAAATTATTTAAGTTCAAAACAATCAAAAAATTCATTAAAAAATAAACTATTATAATAACCAATTAACAAATTGAATTTATTGTGTGGTACCTTGGAGAATTCGATTTTTAATTAATACTTCAGTGGTCTGTTCAGTGAATTATAATTTATCGACTTTCATTCGATCAAATAAAAGTCGATGTAAGCCTCATAATTGAGGCCTTTCAGAGAACTGCTTACAGTAACTTAAATTCACCATCGTTGTATGGATATATAAAATGACGCTCAGCTAAATGTAAATGTACAACACAAAAGCAAAAACAAAAATATAAAATGAAAATAAAAATACAATGAGGACAAGAATTAGAACAAGTAGATGGATCAACAAGTATAAGGACGTTGACAAGTTTTGGCAACAATGGGATGAAGCTATTGGAGCAAGTAGATTTGACTGATAAAAACAAGCCCCAACTTCATTTTCCAATTATTTAAAATTTACTTTTATTCTTATTTTTGTCGACAAATGTCGTTTGGAGGCAGATAGGATGATCTAAATGTGTTCACTCAAAGAAGATGGAGCGACACTCGAGTGAATACATTTTTCTAGCAGTCAAACACCCATCTCAAATAATGATTTGATCAACAATTTGATTCCAACAAAAAAATCTTGGGAAAAGTTTTTCAAGCGGAAGTATCGAGAAGCCTCAAACATTTTCGGTAATTGCGTTTTGGGGTATTCCTCTAAGTTATTAAACATAAAATCAAGATTAACTTTATAAAAACGATTTTTATTTATGATCGAGCCTTATCTGTCAAAAATCAAATACACTTTTATCAGCAGACTTTGTTTTACACGCAATAAGTTTAGCCATAAATTTGTTTTGCTCAAAAACATCTAATTCACACGCTTTAACGAACACTTCCATTTGAGTATCAAAGTTAAAAAACTAGAAAGGAATTATCTACTTGGTATAATGCTCCCACAGCTGTAAGTTTTTAGTTCTGAGTATTTGCGAAGTTATGGATTATTTATATGACGTCAGAGTATGTTCCAGAGTATGAAAATTATCAAATATGACGTCACTTTGGGTGGAAGTTAGGTGAAGTTTTCATTAAATTTTGCCAAATGCAAAGTTTCAGAGATTAAACAAAACTTATGAACTACATATACTTGCCAAAATGTCTACCACACCTCCTTATGGGTATCACAAACGGGGTGAAAAATTAATGTACCTCTTAATACGCATTCAGACTTATTACAGATAAAACGTTCTTTAAAAGCTACGCATAAAGATCTCATATAAGGCTTTTTTATGCATTCTGGAATCGCCCGTGGTATCAAGTATATCATCCAGATAATCTTCTATCTATATTAATAAAAATCATTTTCTGTTTGTTTGACTACAATACAAATCTTAACGGCTAAACGGATTTAACTCAAATTCGGCTCAAATTTTACTTGAATCCAAACTTGGGTTATGGCATACTTAATTTTGACCACGCCTCTTCCGCCCCTTTACAAGTAACGCAAATCCAACTACTAGCGTATTTTTTTCAAGCGAAAATGCTCGACTTATTAATTTTAAGAAAATCCTGTTATTTTGACACCAAAAACATTCACATATCTTTAAAATTGCACAAACTTCTGGTATAACGTCTTTTTCTAATAACCTTAGAATAACAAAAAAACCATCAGAAATTCGTATATTTTACTTGCGATGCAAATAACTCCATTGTTTTTTAATATATTTCATTCAAATTTTTTTCGTTGATAAACTCAATTCAAGCACTTAATAAAAACAATTTAAAGGATACCGTTATCTTAGCAGATATATTTTTAATATTGCTTTCAAAAAATGTCTAAAATATTGACTTTTTACTCAAAAAATGACACAAAGTTTGTTTTTGTTGTTAAAATAATAAAAACTCAAAATTGCATTTTTGACTACCTTTTACATGACATAGCGTTTAATAACAAAAATGTTTCCAATTTTACAAAAAATTTTATTAACTGTTTCTGTCATCCCCAGTGATTTTTTGAAAAAATTAATTTTTTTCAAAAGTTGTTTTTATTCTTTTTACAGATTAGTTAAGCTCCAAGAATAATTTATGAGAAAAAATTATACCAATATCTCTTTCCGATCAAATGTCACCGCTATAAATCTATTTACTCGGCCCCTCGGTATCGCCTAATTTTCAACAGATAGAAAAAACATGGATCTCTAATATGAGCTTGAAATTAATTTAATAATCAATTTAGTTCAGCTTATATCCCATTATTTGGATTTTTAAAAATATTCAAACGAGTACTAGAGGACCCAAGTAAGACTGGGTATATCAGCTAGTAAGTATAATAAAATTTTATATTCCGCTTTTATATGGGGTGTTTTTTAGAGGTGTAGAAATTTGAATTGAAATAAAATACTGAGAATACATAATTTCAAAATGAAAATTTGCTGCATTAGAAAGAACATTTCATGCCATTATGGTTTAAATATGATTTCGGGCCATCGCGCCACTTTCCTTAATTTTACAATTTTATTGCCTGCGCAAAAAAGAAGATTTAACAGAAGAGATTTCGTTGTAGTTTTGTCTATGGGGGTAAAATTTTTTTTATAGAACTTTAGTTAATGTTCAGCTTCACCAGGATAATTTTTGAATGAAATTTATTAATTATATACACTCCTTACGTTTCTCTATAACATGCACCCCACGTTTTTATGATAACTAAAAGCCCCACTCTAGCAGAAATTATTTTATACTTTTTAGTTCGTTTTAAAAACGTTTTTTACTTAAATTATTTTTATTTTTAACTCAAACAGGACATTTTTGTATTGTCTAAAAAAAGAAAGAAAAGGGTTATTTACAAGTTTAAAATATAGATATGTCTTTTGTCTTCCAAAGGTTTTCTTTTGAATTCCATAAAGAAAGATAATAATTTTGAGAAAAAAAAAACAAAAAAAAAGAAATCACGGCACTTTTCGGAAGCCCTAGAACTACCTACAGAACTCTAAAGGAAATACTGCTTGAATCAACGTTACAAACAATCGCAATAGTGCGCTCTTCTCTCAAATTGTTTTTATTTCTCACCGCAATCTTGACTCAGGAACTTAACAATCAGCAATGCACCCAGTATTTGATGACAAGTTTTTGAGAATTTATTATTGACCATAAAAATAAATACTTTCATACGGTTAAGGTTCTTGATAACGTACCGATTTTTAAGCCTTAAGTCATCAAATTGATAGTATTAACTGAAAACTCCTTGCGGAATTTCCATCACAAACTTCAAACACCTGATCGAAAATCACAGATAGCCTTAGAAACGCTACCGAGTAAAGCGTTTGGCATAAACCAATCATTATAATTCTTGACTTATTTATTGTTTTCTTTTATTAACTTGTTGATAAGTCAAAATTTGAGATGTTTTCTCCAGCTATAAAAGTCAGTGTTCTACTTAGTTGATCAAACAGTAGACAATAGCTTGGCCATGAAGTTCATGATAGTTCTTGCTTTATGTATAGCCACAGTTGTGGCTATCGACAACGGGGAGATAAACTGGAGGGGAGTTAAGAATTTGAATTTGGATCAAATAATTCCGGTAGTTCCACAAGCGCGTAATGGCCCCAATGGACGTATCACTAGTGGTCATCCAGCAGAACCCAAGCAGTTTCCACACCAAGTTGGTTTGATGTTGTACGCGAATAATGGCCGCTTCTGGTGTGGTGGCTCCATTATTTCTAGTCGTTGGGTTCTAACAGCAGCTCACTGCACGGATAATTTGTAAGTGTACTTGTTAAGACGAGAATGTGATTTAATTTATTCGAAATAATTTGAAGGAAGGAGGGTGTCGATGTCTATTTAGGAGCATGGAACCGTAGAGACATTGATGAGAAGCATCAATCAAGAGTTTTCGTTGAAACGAAAAACGTTATTGTGCATGAGGAATGGAACACTGTTGGTTTAGTTCATGACATTTCATTGATAAAGTTGCCTTTTGTGCTTGAATTTAATGGTTGGTCCTTCAAAATATCTCTAACGTATTAACTTAACTGTTTGCCACACTAATAGAGTATGTCCAGCCCATAAATTTACCAAAAATTTCCGACAGTTATGGGGCTTATGTTGAAGAGCCTGCGTTTATATCTGGATGGGGACAAACCAGTGATAAAAGTAATTGCAGTTAGCTCTGCATGGTTCTATGTAATAAATGTTTCTTTTTTTGTAGAAGAGGAGTCCAGCTCTCCAGATATACTTCAATGGGCTAAGGTTGATATCATGGCTAACAAAGGTTGCTCGAACTATTATTTTGGTTCAATTAAACCATCGAATATCTGTATCAGAACAAGTAAGGGTGGTGCTTCGATATGCGGCGGTGATTCTGGTGGTCCACTACAACTCGCTGATGGCTCCAACACAATTGTTGGTATTACTTCGTTCGGTATTAATCTAGGCTGTGAAAAGGGTTGGCCTGGTGTATTCACTAGAGTTACCTCATATTTGGATTGGATCGAAAAAAATTCCGGAGTGGCCAACAGGACTTAAGTTATCTGAAAAAAAAAGATAAATTTCTCATAAGAGCAGAATAAAAAAATGTGTTAACTTCATCCAACTTATTGTTCATTATTTATAGTTTTTTCTGTGGTAAAATACAAATTCACTAAAATGGGTAAATAAGAAAAATTGTGAAAACTGATTATTGGAAATGTGGTTTTACAATTCCTATATTTTTTTAAATAAGTACATTTGTTAAATTCTGGTTACCACTCAAAATCAACAAATATTTAGAGTAAGCAATAAAATTATGATAAAAATTTGAGATAAAGAAAGTTTACATTTTGAGTTCTGCTCCTTTTGAAGAGTAAAAGAATTGTTGATTTGGTAAAAGATCAGATCTTTGTAAAATATTTGAATAGATTATATTTTGTATTGTTACAAAACAAAATTTTGAAATAACTTCAACATAAAATTATTGATTATAAAGTCTATGCCGTAAATTGCGATTTTTATAAATCGAGTGGCCCAAGGAAGGTCTTGCTCTGCATATATGCAATAAGGTTATTTATCTTCTGAAATATTTTGTTAAAGTTCAGCTCAAAAATTAAAACATTTTCAAAAGACAACTTATCCCATGATTCTGTATCACGGAAAAAGGCCTACAGACCTACTCTCTTCCATACATAAGAAGAAATCAGCAATTCTTTCTTCCATACATAAACCTTTTGTTTCTCGTGTCTTGCTTATCGTTAGTGTGCTATTTCGTGACACAGAATGAAGGAATGAAGGAAGAATGAAGAAGTTTAATACATACTTCTGCTGCCTGAAATTATGCAAGATACACTTATTTGCTAGTAGATAAATGTAAAATGCCTAAATATGACAGTGGAATAATCTATTACAGTAGAATGTTATTTTGAATACAGTATTTATGTTGGTATTGAATGTTTGCCAACTTACAAAATTGCTTCCGATTTCAGAATTTAGAGAATGATTGAAGCTTTTTATAGCCCTTCAGATGAGAAGCGATATTCTTACAAGAGTGATTTGATTTTTCTATAATCATACTATGATGACTAAGAAGTGTTTTAACCTACTAACATCGTATAGAAAAATTATTATTTTATATTTTAGAAAAAAATAAATATCTTAAAGCCCTCTTTTAGGAGTATTTTCGAACGCAATTTCAGAAGCATAAATTGATTTTACTTCGATAATTCTTTATTAAGATATACAATAGCCGGAAAGGCCCACCTAAAGTTCAGTGGGTCAAGGGTTCAATTCTAAATGCCTCTCGACACAATTATTTTTTTCCCTTAAATATTAAGGCTATTTTTATAATAATTTCGTCATACACGCCCTTATTCCGAAGATGTCAAAATGCTTCTATATTCCAATTAAAACTGCGTCTGTAACAATAAAAACTGCGTTAAAACTTTAAATGTTTTTCTTTATTTCGAAGGAGGAAAATTGTTAGTTTGGTATGTGTGAATATTATTGTATTGAATGAGTTCATTAATATAATTGGAAGTTTGTTGGTAAATAAAGAGAAATTTATAAAAGTTTCGAATCCATTTAAAATTCGGATGTCACTTATGAAGTGACAATCGTCATTTCCGACATTGGGTAAGAATTTATAAATCACGAAAATCCCCTGTTAGTCAAAAACATAAAGCTTGGAGTCATTCTAGAGCCAACGATTTCTACAGTGGAGTACCGACATACCTCACTTTCTACACTAAGGGAAAAAAATATTAAATTTATCCAAAAACTTTTTTAATTTATCCAAAAAGCGAGTAATTTTTGCACCAATAACGCATTTACTTAAATCGACAACGTAAATATATAAAATTTATTTAAATACTTTTTTAATTAAATAATATATTAAAATATTTAAAATAAAATTAATAAAAAATATATTAAAATTATGCACGAATATATTAAAATATCTTTCAAATATTTACTTTTTGAAAATAAAACTATCGCATTAAAGCAAATTTATATAAAAATATTGAATTTAAAAAACAATATATTTATGTTGAAGAAGACGAAGAAATGAAGAGGAAGAAAAGAGGAAGAAAAGATTAAGAAGAGAGGAAGAAAAAGTATGAAAAAAGAGAAAGTATGAAGCAAATATGCAGGTAAGTGACAACCGTTGCAAGATATTTTCAAACTAAACGAGAACTATAAGAAACCTGCAACTGCAAGAAATAACTGCAGGAACAGAGTGCGATGCTGTTGCTGCTTGTTGGCTATTTCAGCTGTATGGAATAAGTGTGTGTAGGTGTGTGGTATAAATAAAATTCAAATACGGAAAAAAAACGAGTTGTAAGGAAAACATTTGATTTATCCACGTAAATATTTAAATAATATTTATACTGAGGCGTGGATAATGCTAATATGCGTCATTTCCCTAAGTGTACCTCCGATATCTCGATATCTGTCCATTATTCAACTTTATGCCCGCTGAGACTTTTGATCAGGAGCTCGAATAGAATAACATATATCAATTTCAGAAAATTTCACCAAGGGCCACTTCCCATACAAAACGTGTGGGGTACTTGGTGGAATAAAACATTTTCACTTTTTTTGGTGCCATATCTTTTCGTGCAAAAATATAATAAGTTTATTATGGGCAAAAGCAAAACATGGGCAAATTGAAAATGAAATTGAATTGAAATGAATTTGAAATATGCGAAAGAACGTCACTCCCATTCAAATATTAAGACTTGAATGTGGTACTTAAAGACATCTAATTTCGAAAAGAACTAGGTATGTAAAATAGGTATGTAATTATAGTTTTACAGATAAACTAACATTTTTCGAATTGAGAATGCACTGTTTATTGTTTATGTTTTTGATGTGATTTTCTATTTATACTTAATCATATAAGTTTAAGTATTAAATTCAAGAAAACAGGATATACATAAATGCTTTTTCATTATTTTGAACAAGAATTGTGACATTTATGAACTAAAGATTAATTGTACAGTGCCTGCAACGTATTTTTTTAAACTTTCTGTCTGGAGAATTAGCTGGCTCTATAGCACTAGTGAAGTGGTTGGGGATTAGTAACCTATAAGGCAGTAATTGACCCCTTCGTATGACATGTTCACGTAAAATTTGCAAGTTGGACGCAATGAAAGTAGATTGAAGTGAAACTAATATTGACCATATAGAGGTTCAGGAAATCGCTAGTACATCACTAGCGCTAAATATTTTTTATTGGTATTTTATTTTATTGGCAAGTGTGGTTCTATTTAGAAGGGAAGCTGTTTAACTTACTAAATAGGAAACAGAATGATATAACGCAATGTAACTGAGTTTAACTTAAAAACGTGGTTACTGTGTTGTAAGACTTACGTTTATATCACTTTATGTTTAAAGATATTTAATAAGAATTTTAAATTTATCCGGTTTTTACAAATATTTTTTTTTTAAGTTTTGAGTCAAGGATTTCAGGTTTAACACCTATTTAGTCAAGTCTGCCTTGGTTCGAAATGTGATAATTTGTTAAAAAGATCAAGTGATGTATCGGAAAGCAATCCCACCACAAACTCTCTACTACCACCTACAACTTTTAGGTGATAAATATTGATGAATTCTCAATTTCAGTTGATTAGAAATCAGTAAGGAAATTAACAAAGGTTAAGGTCATGACCTTACCGGCATTCGAATCAGGAATTCCTGGCGTGGCAGTCAAGTGCGCTACCACTCGAATACCGAGGCCTTCAATTCTTTCAAACTTCTTAAACAAAAAAAATTAATTTTGCGTTTGATGCAAAGGTATTAGGTATTTTATATTATAAAAAAAAAATATTGTGTGAAGAATACAAGATATTCTGATTATCAAAAAAAATTTAATTTATATGGTGCAGAAAATGAAAATTCCAGTAAGTTGAAAGTTTTGTTGAATTCAATTTTTCATCATATGAATACATTTCATTCTTTATAAAGTTTATTCGAACATTTTTCTCATAGATGCAAAACATCTTGAAGAATTCACTTATTCACCTACGTCTCCTCTAAGTCTCGTAGATCAAGTGTTAAAAAACAAACCTCGTAAGAGTCACATGTTGTGGGAGTCGAGCTGAAAGATATTTCTTTTCATTTCAGTTTCAGTGTTAAAGAGTGTTAAAGAGATTGGTATTTTAAGTATTATGAACATTTTTTTGGTAAATCATAAATGTTATTGCAAAATGTTAGAGAAAAAATTTCATAATATTTATTATCTCGATTTTACTTTTCTGTTCGTTTGTAACTGAAATCCGTTTAACCGAAAGGATGATATATTGTAAGTCCGCAGTACTTTGTTTTCAGCCTTAATTTTCCTTAATTTTGAATATTCAAACGAATTCGCAGAGTTCCTTATACCTCTGGCTAAGACTGTAGATTAAAGCAATTACATAAAAATGTCACTTTTTTTCGATTTTCTTCCGGATAATGATAGTTATTGGAAATAATCTTCGACTTTATTTCTTTATAACCGCGGAAAATACGTTTCAATAGACACATGTGTAAGACGATCATAAAAAGCGGTGTAAATATTGGATTTGCTATCTCCGGTAAAATTTTTATATATGTTGTCAAGGAAGTGTACGAGTAAAGTTAATGAAAACAACTGCATTGACACTCCAATCACTGCCGGTATTAAAGGTAACCTAATACTCTTTTCTATAAAGCCCTTTATTACCCGCTATTGCAGTTAGACAAAACCTTGATAAACTTGTTGATAACTTTGAGTATCTTTCCAACTCGTTTTTTGCTATATAAACCGTTGTCTGTTGGGAGTTGTCCTGAGTTGTTTCAATATGAAATTTGCAATCGCACTTGCCATATTTGCAGCCACAGTTGTGGCTGCCAGTCAACGCGAAAACGTTAACTGGAGTGAAGTGAAGCCTTTGGATGTGAATCCAAAATTGACACCAATACCAGGCTCAATAAATGGACGTATTACCAATGGTAATGTTGCTGAACCTAACCAGTTTCCTTATCAGGCTGGTCTGCTGTTGTACGCTCAAGGTGGCACTTATTGGTGTGGTGGTTCTCTTATATCCAATCGTTGGGTATTAACCGCAGCTCACTGTACTGACTCATTGTAAGTAAGGTTGAATGTATAATAATCGAATCTATTTAATGCTTTTCATACTTTAAGATCCACGGGTGTCGATGTATATTTAGGTGCTTGGGATCGTTCTAACCGCAATGAAGTTGGCCAACAAATCATCTATGTGTCCAAGAACAATGTGATCGTTCATGAAGAATGGGATCCAACGGCGCTTATTAACGACATTTCGCTGATAAAGTTGCCCATTGAAATTGAATTTAATGGTAAAAAATTTATCAATTCCCTTCGTAAATCCCTGAAACTTACTTTTATACTCCTTTCAGATCGCATACAACCCATTAGTTTACCGAAAAAGTCGAACAGCTACGCATCCTATGCCGGCGAGCCGGCTATTGCTTCCGGCTGGGGACGCATTAGTGATGGTTGGTGAGAGTTAATTTTTTGATGCTATTGAATCTAAAAACTTATTTTCAAACAAACAGAAGCGTCTAGTGTCACCGATAAGTTGCGTTGGATTGAAGTACCCATCATGTCCAATAGCGGTTGTTCTCCCTGGTATCTAGGCTCTGTCAAAACCACTCATATTTGTATTAAGACTACCGGAGGTACTTCAACTTGCAATGGTGACTCTGGTGGACCCTTGGTACTGGCTAGTGATGAACCGACATTGATTGGTGCCACTTCTTTCGGTATTGCTCTAGGCTGTGAAAAGGGTTGGCCAGGTGTATTCACACGCATTACTTCCTATGTTGATTGGATCGCTGAGAAATCTGGAGTGGTTAATAACTGATGTTACAAATAGAGTCAATAAAAGAAGTCATAATGCAAAAATGACAAAAACCGTTTAACTGCATAATAATAACAGAGTTTTTTTCTTTCCTGAAAAACCCAAAGTTGACATATTCTTAGCTATTGATCTTGTAGGCGCTAAAAAGTCGTATTGCATCTTTTTAAAAATGAAATTAAGTGAACAAAAGTCAATTTTTTTCGTAGGATTAGCCTTTATGAGAACATACAGAATAAAAGTATAAGAACAAACAGATAATAATAAACATTCCCATTATTTGGCTTGGGCTGGCTTCGTAGTGGCGCATCTCGTCAATTCAATTACTTAAAATCTTATTGACGGTTTATGGCGCTATCTCATGAATGATTCGGATAACTCTCTAGATTGTCCAAATAGCATCGATCTATATCGGCACTCAAATCGCTAAAAATAACAAATAATTCTTGTTTCTTGTTTTTGGATCACCCTTTATTGGTATTTTTTGAATGGTCAATCAATCATAATAAAGCTGATCGCAAAATATTGAATGGTCGATCTAATCTTGAACAACTTTGATTAACTGCCATAAATCAATCTCTTAATAATTCACATTTTTACCAAAATATTTTGCTATAAAAACAATTGCATTTTGATGAATTTTACGTTGTTACAAAATGAAAATCGTGATCGCAATAGTCCTACTTGCGGCCACAGTTGTGGCTGGCAATATAGGCAAAGTTAACTGGACTAAAGTCAGGCCATTAAATAAGTTTCTTGAAAGGCCGTTAATCGCCCGATTACAAAACGATCCCCAAGGACGTATTACCAAAGGCGAAACAGCCGTACCGAAACAATTTCCTTACCAGGTTGCTTTAATTTTGTATGCTAATGGTGCCGAATATTTCTGTGGTGGATCTCTTTTAAATTCACGTTGGGTGTTGACTGCAGCTCACTGCGCTGAAATTGTGTAAGTATGGCTGTGGAGTTACGTAATTTTATTGCATTTAAATTTTTTTGCTTTTAGAATAGAGGGTGTCGACGTTAATTTAGGAGCCTGGAATCGTTTTGATAAGTCTGAGGAAGGACAGCAGAGAATCCATGTCAAGCGAAATAAGGTGTTTGTGCATGAACATTGGGATGCAATATCCACGTCAAACGACATTGCGTTGATCAAGTTGCCAGTTGAGATTGAATTTAATGGTTTGCTTTAAAAACACAATTCTGTTGCAAAGGAAAAACCTGAATAATGCCTCATTTTAGAGTTTATCCAGCCCATAAAACTACCAAAGAAGTCCTCTAACACCTACTCAACATATGAAAATGAAAATGGTATTATATCTGGATGGGGAAAAACAAGTGATGGTTAGTTTCGATGTTTTTCTATTGGCATTTCCAGCGGTCTTAAATCGTTTTATGTTTATAGGAGGTAGTGGCTCTGATAAACTTCAATGGGTTACGGTTCCAATAATGAGAAATAGCGGTTGTTCCCCTTGGTATGGATACACAATATCTGCATCCCAGATATGCATTAAGACCACTGGTGGTAAGTCAACTTGCAACGGTGATTCGGGTGGACCATTAGTTGTGACGGAGGATGGCTCACCCACTCTCGTAGGTGCAACATCTTTCGGCATATCATTTGGTTGTGAATCGGGTTGGCCAGGTGTATTCACACGCATTTCATCTTACATAGACTGGATCAATAACATAATGAAAACAAATTGATGTTAGATATTATGCGAGCTCTCTTCAAGTCAGCTAATAAAAAAAATCATAACGTTACATGACGTAAACCATTTGACTACGCTTTAACACTTATCAGCAAATTCTAGATTTTCTTTTACATAGTCATTAGCAAGAAGACTTTTTTTCTTCTTGTCGGATTTTATGAAACTTATGTTAAGTGTACGAGTAAAAAAATATTCCTGCCGATGGGGTTACCAATATATGGAATTTTTAAGGCCTTACGGCACTATAGACCAGTGGTGTCGTGGCAGTGAGCTGGATCAAAAATTTTCAAAAACAAAAAAAAAAACCTTGATATCTTTCGACGCGAGCAAACAACAACAATGCTATGCACCTTTTTTTTCTTGCTGTAGCAGCGCGATGCGCCGACAGTCATTTCTTCGAATTACAACAAACACTGGAATATTGAAGTTGTTGTAAGTGAGCTAAAAGAGCTAATTGAGCTATGGAATTTACAACTCTGCTATAGACCATAGATAAAAAAAAATAAATAAATAACTGGCCATTTCAGCCCTTGAAAGGACTTTGACCTAGCTTCTTATGATCAGTTGTGTTGTGCGTGTTATCAAGTTTGTACACAATTGACCGAGAACCGGACCTACATGCTCAACGCCGACTCCGAACGGCGATGAACGGAATGTTTTCGTTCTCAAGAAGCTTTACATGACATTTTGAGTACTCTCTGAGGTTTGCCATTGTCTGCAGAGAGGTGGCGGCCGTACAGAAAAATTATTTTAATTCAAATAATTTTCTGTCGCTGCTGGGGTTCGAACCTGGGTCTCCAAGTTCGTTGACATAGAGGCCACGCACTTTAACCAACTACGCCACGGACGCCACCATAGCTTAATACTTAATACGCCACTATAGACCATAGCTTAATACTTATTTCATCTTTGGCGTTTTTTTTAGAGAAAAATTCAAAAGTAATGAAAATATAAGGTTTGACACACGATAAGACAATTCTCTTTAAAAAAAACAAACACAAAATTATTTTTTACGGCCTTCATTTTGAACGATCTTAAACACATGAATACTGTAATAACACTTTTACATGTGATTGATTTGATTGATTTATTGATTGATTTAAGTATAATAGGCACACTAAGAGCTAGGCTCTTTTATAGTACAGCATAAACATTAATCATAATAACAACTCAATTTAAAAGAATAAATATTAACCTTAACTATAAGACAAAATCAGCTTAATCTAATTTTATTAAAAAGAAAAAAATAAAATAACAAAAATTTAAAGAGAAATGAGAATATGTTAAAAACTTATGGTATAAGCAGAGGAAGAGTAAGATATAGAGGATAAAACTATAGAGTTGAGAAATAAGATAGAATAGATTGCCTAAATGGTCCTCTCCTTATGATTTCCCTAATCCTTCGTGGCAGAGCATTCCACAACCTAATGGCGTTGATGAAAAAGAGGTGAGAAGATATTAACGTGCTATACCTCGGAACTATTAACACATGGCTTCTTCTGGACACACAAAACTGGACTTTTTCATACAAATAACCAGGTGTTTTCTCGTGGATTATCTTATGCAGGTACATACAATTTCTAGCGTTTAAATAAGCTGTCAAGTCACATCCAAGAATTGCATTTCGGAAACTAGACAGTCGTTCAAATTTACGAAGGCCATACACATAACGCGTAGCGTAATTAAATGCAAGTTGAAGCTTTAGCATAGACGAAGAGTCAAGTTTGCTATATACTACTTCAGAGTACGTTATTACAGGTAAAATAAGTTGCATAACCAACTTACGTTTAATGTTAACTGGAGTCACACATGCAGATATTCTTAAGTTGCGCAAGATATAATAAACTTTTTTGACGATACTATTTACATGATCAACACAGGAAAGCGAAGAATTAACATAGAAACCAAGATTTACAATTTTCGACACAACAGTTAGCTTGTTTGGACCAATAAACAAATCAGGGACATCACCAACACCTGTCTTAAATCTACAAATGGGAAGCACATACGATTTAGAGGAATTAAGTAGGAGACCATTGCTATTGGCCCACACATTGATGCTGCAGAGGTCCTCATTCATTCTGCAACATAAGTCATCAATAAGTCCAGAGCGTCTAGATAAATACAACTGAACGTCATCAGCATAGGCGTGAATAGAAGCGTGATTGCAGACAGAAAAAATGTCATTTATGAAGATTGAAAATAGAAGAGGGCCAAGTATAGACCCCTGTGGGACGCCACTTAATACAGAATTATACCCAGATGACAACTGACCAACTTTAACTTTTTGGTATCTATTACACAAATAACTGGACACAAGATTAACAGCACTGTCACAAAATCCAAATAAATAATTAAGCTTATTACATAAGTGTTGATGGTTAACTTTGTCGAATGCTTTCGAAAAGTCAAGTAAGCACAGGAGCGTCATAGACCCAGCATCATATTCCGGCCGTATATCGTCGATGACCTTAACCATAGCAGAAGAACACCCATGTCCTGACCTAAAACCTGATTGGTAAGGGGATAGCAGATTTTTATCAATTAAATAATTGGTTATTTGTTGCGCCATAAGTTTCTCACAAACTTTAGCCAGTGGTGATAAAATACTTATGGGTCTAAAATCATTTACACTAGAAGGGTTCTGCTTTTTTGCTACTGGAAGAACGATGGCAACTTTCCAAAGGTCAGGGAATGAAGACGACATAAAACAGAAATTAATAATATGCGTAAGAGGGTGTATTATGTGCGGCAACAAAATCTTTATAAACTTTATGGGAACTCCATCCTCAGAGATAGCATTCGATTTGATCTGTGCTATACATATACCTACATCTAGTTCAACTACAGGAGAAAAACTGAAGGATTGTTGCATGGACCGAATACTTAGTGGAAGAATGTTATTATAAGAAGGAGCAGCATTATCAACAAAAAAGTTATTGAGAACTACGGGGTCTAAGGTGCATTCAGTGTTATTTTTGTTGCAGACTCCAAGTTTTTTAATGTTATTCCACAGCGTTTTTGTTGGGAGAGAGAGTTCCAGTTTGGCCGAGAAATACTGCGTTTTAGCCTGTCTCGTTAAAAGAACAGCTAAATTTCTCGCCAGTCTATAGACTTCCCAGTTATGAGACGACGGATTTTTCCGCCATGTTTTGCGGTACCTGTTTCTTTTTTTTAATGCATCCAGAACATGTTGCGTAAACCATGGACAAGACAAATTATTAACTTTACAAGTACGTAACGGGACATGTTTATCAAACAAAAATTTAATTGGCTCCATAAGTGAGTTAAGCTTATCATTAATGTCAGTGTGAAGCCAACAATCATTAAATGATACCAGAGACACATCACGAAATAGACACTGATAATTAATGTGCTTAAAGTCGCGATATGAAAAAGTATTAGGTGGGATAAACCGAGATAGATTGACATTTAACGAACAAAAAATTAAATCATGGTCTGATACAAAGTATACTTGACTAAAAAGCAAAATTACAGACGGATCAGATACAATAAAGTAGTCAAGAAGACTCGGGGTGGTGTCATTGGAAAACCGCGTGGGCATTGTGTCATTTACTACAGATAAACCTAAGGACGATATTTTTTCATACAAAAGTTGTTTCTGTAAATTATTAGAGAGAAGGTTTATATTAAAATCACCACACAGTAAGATATGATCATATTCAACAATGTAAGTAGACAATACACTAAACAACGGCTCAACAGAAAGACATCTATTCGGATTATACACGCAAGAAACAAGTATTTTATTGTTATTGTCGGATATACATATGTTTAAAAATTCAATTCCAGATCCGCTAGAACGACTAACAACACGAGTATTTAGGTAAGTTTTACAATAAATTGCAATACCTCCACCCTTTTTAAAAGAACGGTCATTTCTAAAAATCTTGAAATTATTAATATCATAAATACTATCACTAATGTCCCTACATAGCCAAGTTTCCGAAATGCAAATAATGTCTACTGAAGAGTTTTCAAAAATGAATTTCACGTAATCCAGCTTGGCCAAGTTTAAGCTCCGAGCATTAAAGTGAACCACATTAAAGCCATTACGTTGTTTACATAATACCTGAACTAATACCTTTAGATTTTCATCAGCGCCACTAGGTGAACCACTAGAGCCCGACATAAGGATAATCATAGAGAGAGATCATTACCGGCAAGTCAGAAAACAGAAAGAATACAATTAGGAGAAAAGTAAAAGAAAAAGAAGAGTAAAAGTTGAAAAATAAAGAATAAAAAATAAAAGTAAATATGAGAGAATGAAAACAATACATATAAAAAAACATTAAAATAATACACCGATAATTAACTGCCAGCTGCCAAAGTATCCAAGCTACTATTTCGACATTTATTGTGTAGATCATCCACACTTTTGATGCGGATGCTTTCAGCATTTTTCTCTGTCCGGATAAACACTTGGCCACGATACGTGAATGCATTATAGATGCTCTTACTACGCTTACAGGCAATTGCAGCCTGAAGAAGTTTACGGCTTTCAGCATTAAGGCTCTCAAATAGAAAAATATTGTTTTCAAAATCAAGCCCAGCATCTTTAAGGTTGACAGCTGATTTAGTTCGCCTACGAAATGCCCCAAATGCTTTAAGAACTCGATTTCTGTCAAAAGGAGAAAAATATTTGACAATCACAATCGAGTTTGTGTTTGTGTTTCGTTGGTTTGACTTCAGCCGAAAAATATCTTTGATCATCGGTGGCTGAAAATCTATGAAGTGGCAAATACGGTTGAAGATGCTCTTTAGATTTTCTTCATTTGTAAATGGCAAACCAATTAACACCGCATCAGAAGAGAAATCGTCAGTCCTGTTGTTATTGTTGATATTGCTCTTGTTTATACTGCTCAGCTTATCTTTTAGCAGCTCAAGATCATCACAGCGACGAGTTAATGCACTCAGTTGATTTTCCAGATTTAAGATTTATTTATTTAAATAAATTACATTTTCTACATAATCCATTTCTACAAACATACAAAATGAGAGAATTTGCTCTGCAGAATTTGAGGTACAAACTACTTATACCTTAACAGAATAGTAGAAATTATTATTAAACTTGTGCATTTATTTTGCAACAATAATTAACTAGTTTTTTACCTTTTTAATCAGAAATTTATCCATATCCAAATAGGAGATTTATTTTCATCCACGCCACAGCTTAGCACAAATATAACAGTAAATAATTCAAACACAAAGAAAAGTTTTGAAAGCAATGCAGCGAATGTAATTGTCATTCTATATGTTGACATTCCTGATTAGAAGTGCTACCAATGATTTTAAAATGCTTCAAAGTTGGCACCATGTTTTTTATAGGAAATTTTTTTCATTTAATATGCATAAAGATATACATATATGTGAAATCGGACGTTGGATCTATTTTTCCTAAAATCGTAACATTTTGAGGAATTTTGGCCAAATATCGGATCATCGTATCCAATGCTAAAAATCGTAACAAATCCGATATATCGGACCATCTGGCAACACTGGCCGTGAGACAGATGCTAACAAGAAAGCACAAGAGTGAGGCAGACGTTGGTCGAATAAAATTGTTTTTAGCTTTTATCTTTAACTATTTTCTTTAAGTTTTTTTAATTTACTTTAGTTGTTTATTTGAGTTCACGAACAAGATCGGCACAAGGATGAGTCAGAGGCAGATCGATTGTTTTGTTTATGTGGGTTCACTGAATATTATTATTTTTTTATTTTCAGCCGTGATTTAATTTAAAATACTTCGATATATATGCAAGAATTAATTGGATTAGTTGATTATTAAACTGATCATGCGTGACTTGAGAATAATAGATTTAGTTTGCATATATTTCAACAAATTATTAACTTTAGTTCAACAAAAACTCAGAGCTGTTTAAAAACACGTCCGTCCGCGACAAGTGCAGATTTTAACAATGTGTATCGTAAAAACGGTACTCTTTTGGCAAAAGCATTGTTGAATAAACGAGGTTGTCGCATGGGTGAGAGCGAGTTCCCATAAATGTCAAATCGAAGTTGACAGCTCATACAAAATCTGAAAGCGAAAATTTATAACATGTTAAGCCGAAGAAGTTGCTGTTGTTGCTTTTCATTGATTTTGACAATTATGGGTACTGAGAAGAGAGTACGATCAGCCCCGAGACAACCTTATTTATTCAACCATGGGCAAAAGTATTGAATAAATTTTTAAAGAGAATTGTCTCATCTACAATTTTTTATATATTCATATTTATGAATTTGACCTAAGACTTCCAACAACGTAGTCTTTAGTGAGTAACCAGACTGGGTATTCTTTGAATCCGAATATTTTTGGACGCTCATATGTAATTGGGATCTTTGCACAGGCTGGTTATTCATCTTATATATTAATACGCAAACATCGAATGTTGTCGTACACTTTTTCAATATTTATTTTAGAATAAGGACAATGAAACGTACATCATTCGAAAGGTACTGCACCATAGATGTGCCGAATGATGTTAGATTTTAAATTCATGACCTTTGACCCGAAATATTAACGTTGAAAGTTTATATCAATTTTAGTTAGGGATCTCAAAACTGGGAAGAGGTAAAATTAAGAATGTGATATCAGATGAAAGGTCTGGCTGCACAGTATG
Organism: Pherbina coryleti; assembly: GCA_943735915.1. Lineage (NCBI taxonomy): Eukaryota > Metazoa > Arthropoda > Insecta > Diptera > Sciomyzidae > Pherbina > Pherbina coryleti. Next base: position 133,401,336 of record OX030952.1, read on the forward strand.
ATTGAATATAAGATTGGTGACCTTTGACCTCAAATATGAGCGGAAAAAGAGCATTTATTAAATAAAAGCTAAACTATAAGAGATGGAAAAACATGATATAAGAGAGAAATTTAGACATTCATAAGATGTGCAAAATATACTTTGATATTTTTCACCATCGTTTACGGTTACCCTACAATAGGCACTTTTTCATGTAACAAGTGTCAATATATATTGTGATGGTAGAATTGCTTACAAATAGTAAATTTTGAAAAATTTCCGTTATTTTGACATCAAAATTATTGTGATATCTCGAAAACTATAGATGTTTTTAGTACAACGTTTTTTGTATGGAAATTCGTTGATTGAGAAAAATAACGGTATACGAAAACTTTTTTGCTAATATTTTCCACGAACAGTATGTTTAAAAAATTTCCCGTTATTATGACTTCAAAAATATTGCGATATTTCGAAATCTGTAGATTTTTTCCATGCAATGCATTTCTTAAAGCAATGTCATTGCCTCAGAATGAGAAAAAAACAATTGATATTTCAAATTTTGATTTTGCATGCAAATATTTCAGCCATTTTTCAATCGATTTTCCCTAAATTTTATTTGTCTGAAAGCTTAATTAAATTACTTTTGAGAAATAAGAAAAGATTTACCGTTATCTCACTAATTCAATTTCTTATGCTGTTTTCAAAAACACTCTAAAATATTCAATTTTTGCTTAAAAATTAGACCAGACATTCTTTTTTTGTAATTTTATTTTTGTTTTTCTATTTTCTTCTCTCACACTCTTTCATATACCATATCATTTATTTGCAACAATTGCTTCATTTTGACACATAATTTAATTAAGTGTTTCTATCATCGAAAATCATGAGCTACCCCCTATGATTTTTTTGATGAAAATTACATTTTTCAAAGTGTTGTTTTTGTATATTTTATAACAGTTCTACAGCTAAAAAAATAATTTCTGTGAATAAATTTTTCAAATATTTCAAACCATTCCAAAGTAATATACACAAATATATGTTTTAAGCCATTTCCTTATCTAATTTATATATTATATATATTATTATTATGTCTTTATATAAATAAGCGTAGGTAGAACAATGAAGAACCATTTTCTCCCGGGTCAACTGAATTTGAAAATTTTTTTTTTTAAATCAATAAGAGTAGGGAGAAGGAGTGCACCGGCTATCTATAGTGGCACATCCCATACAACCCAAATTTGGCATATCGAATAGCTTTAGGTATATCGAACAGGTCACACAGCCTTAAAAATCAGTATTCGGCCTCAAATCAATCGTATGTAGGGGCGTGGCACTTTTCAGCAGGTAAAATTTTGGGTAAAACTTTCGAACTATATGAAAAATCAATGAAACGGGGTAGGAAATTCCTATTTAGTCGTGTTCTTCCACTGAAAAATTTGAGCGAGCTTTAGACAAAGGAGCGTGGCACCACCCATACAATTCAGAGTTTTTACATCGAATAGCTTTGGAAGTAAATGCCGTAAAAGAATGGAACTCAATATGGAGTTCCCACTTGCTAATATCCTTCTACTTAAAAGTAGAATATGGTAAGTAGGGTACTGGGACGGGCATTGGACAAAGGGGTGTGGCACCGCATACATAAGTCAAATTTCTGCTCTTGAATAGCTTGAAAGTAAAAGTCACAGAACATGGAAACTCAGAGTGAAGTATTTTGTGAATTCCTGCTGGTGGAACGTATGGTGCGGTATGAGTTCAGTTACGTTTGCACATGAGTGAAGAGAGAAAAAAATGTTATCAATAAAAATAAAAAAATAATCCATTTTTAAATGGTCGAATTTAGACCAAAGCACATTGGGGGTTTTTCCACTTTTTTTGGCATAAACTCATAACTTTTATATTTAAGCAGCTACAGCTCTGAAATTTTCACTAATGACAGTTTATTTAGACACCTTTGTTTCTACCAAAAATGGGCGGCATGGGTTAAGTGACACGCCTACTTTCCGTATGGGCTGATGTGTATTATAGAAAGCTATTCGATCCTCATATATCGAAGCTATATCGAATACTTCCAAAGCTATTCGATATAAAAACTTTGAATTGTATGGGTGGTGCCACACCCCCTTGTCTAAACTCGTTAAATTTTTCCAGTCGAAGAATACGACGATATGAAGTTCCTACCGAGTTTCATTGATTTGTGACTTATAGTTCGAAAGTTATACCAAAAATTTGTGCTGCTGAAAAGTGCTACGCCCTTCTTTCAGCGCCCATAAAGTGTTGCCAGTGGAATGGTACTTGTGATTTGAGGTCGAATACCGATTTCCGAGTCTTTGTCACCTATAACTCTAAAGGGATGTGCCACGCCCACCATATATACTTGTTGCACTCCTTCTCCCTACTCTAATTGATTTAAAAAAAAATTGTCAAAATCAGTTGAGAAACACGGGAGAAAATGGTTCTTAACTGTTTTGCTTACTCCTATTTATATATAGATATAGATTTCGTAAAAGTTTTCGTAATAATTTTTATAAAGTCGTCAGATTTAAAAAATAGTAAAGTAATTTCTTCTCCTTTGCCTTGCATGATGAACGTACATTTTCACGCCACAATTTATACAAATCTGCATTTTTAAAATAATAGGTGCCTTAAATAAAACATACCAAACATTAACCTTCCGCAAAGTTCCGCAAACCACATTAGAGTTTTCTATTCTAAAATTCTCTGCTCTATATCACTGTACCTATATCTCTGTGTTGCTAGGAGTTTCAAAAAAGTTCTAGCTCTCCAAAATTGAAGATTTTGTTTTTTATCTCCTAATTTTAAGTTTTGTTGTAATCATTACATTATTATCTAACTAAAACAAATTTTTCTAATACATTTATACACGTATATAAAATATATACCATAAGCCTTAATCTCCATTCTTTAGTTAGTTTAAATACGCATTCAAATATTTACACAACTTAGTTTTATTATCAACAAAAATTCAACAATTTATGCAGCCATATTCTAGTCAAACAAAAACCTTCACTTCAGCAGCTAAAAAACTAACGGCAAATCGCAAAAAGAAAGCAAAAATCATTATTTTGCTTTGGTTGGAGCTTCTACTTTGCAAAAAAAGTGTTGTTAACCTTTTTCATAAATCTTGAAAAATAAGGTTAATGCCAAAAAATCGTACATTTTCCCCATTGTGCAAAGGCATACTAGTTTTACTAATTACGTGTGCAAAAATTGAGTTAAATCTATTTTTGAAGTGAAAATAATATTTATTGAACAATTTAGGGAAAATAATATTAATCTCCTTGTGTAACGTTATCATAAAAAAATATCGGATTTAAATTTCGTTTAGGAGTTATAAGACAAAATTTGTGATTAAAAATTAACTTTGACATAGAATTTTCACTTGTATTTTTTAATTCAGTCTCGCTTTTTTTCAATTCATAATGAAGGAGGGTCGGCATTTGGAACATTTACATGTGCCTATCAGAACTCGCACTAATGCACAGTGATTCCAAAAGATGCATTACCGAGGGTAATAATTGATAAATTAACATATTGATGTGGTGCTTCATTTATTTCTAATAGTTTAAAAACATTGTTTTCAATAAGAACTTAGGAATCTGGAATCGTTTTTATTTTACTGAAATGACACAACAATAAATCGATGCCGATACGAATTTCGAGTTTGTACATGATAAGGACCCAAACTTCGCGGTAAACAACTTGAGATTGAATTGAATGGTTTGAATCTAAGATAATTAAGGGAGCTTCAACACATACACGTATATTTTAAGATGGTTTGAAATTTGATGGAATACTCCAATAATAATGATCTTTATTCAATTTTCTTATTCTAAGAGGAGAATCATCTCTATCAAATCAAAGTATTTCTTTATCCCTTAAGCTTTTCCACGCATATTAGGCCAAAACACATAGAAAGCATGCATGCCTCAAGCATGCATCATGCCCGTGAAGCATGCTTGGTTAAAGCACAAAGAAAGCATGCATCGCATATGTGATAAATTTCAAATATGTTAAACTGAATAGAAATTTAAAAGAAAAAGTAGTGAAAATACATTAAATTTAATAAAAAACAACTTAAAATGGAATTGGAGGATATTTTCTGCTTATTGGTTGTGTTGACATTGCTTTTATTTCACACATGTCTTCTGTCAATGCTTTGATGCCTGCAAAAAGTTAAAAGTTCGCCAACTTCAGGCATGCTTCAAGCACCATGCATACGTGCATGCTTTTAATGTGGGCTTCTTCATAACAATACGTATCTTCAGTCACAAATGTCATATGCTTGAAACATGCATGCCTCTTATGTGTTTCGGCCTATTGGGTCCGTTCCCGTACTTTTGTAGCAAAAACTTGCAAGTTGCAAAATTCAAGAGAGTAAGCAGAAAAATTGTCTCTGAGCAATAAAAATGCTAAAAAGTACGGGAACGCTTTTTAGTAAAAACTTGCAATTTTTGATCAAACGTCAAAAACATATGTTGCACAAACATTTGGTTAATTAAACGAAAAAATATTTTTGAAGATTTCGACAATGTCTGATAAATTAACTGCACTAATTGGTTTAATATATGTATATGCTATATGTGCTTGGCGAACAATTAATTTGAATATTTGTTTTTTTATTTTCCATTTTTAGCGCAAAATTTTACTTGATGCATTTGTCGGACTATTTTTTTGTTTATTCTAGCGCACATTTTGACATTTCTGTGAACACATGACAACTTGCAAGTTTTTACTACACGAAATTTGTGTAGCAGAAACTTGCAACTTTTCGCAAGGAGGGGAAATGTTTTACTCTCTCATTGTCGCTCTCTTTTTCAAGTTTTTGGTGTACGGGAGCGTTTAGTAAAAACTTGTGCAATTTTTCGAAAGTTTTGACAAACTTGCAAGTACGGGAACATACCTATTGTTTCTAATGAAGCTATTAAAATATTTTGTATGCTAATGTTTAACAAGCGTTTTATTCAACTCACAATCACGCAATCATTAGAAATGTCTTGGTGGTGTACTATCTTAAATATAATCTTTTATAACCTATTGTAAATCATACAATTTGATAAGTTTGAGTTTGTGTCAAAATGACTGTAATTTTGGACTGTATGATTGTAAAAAACCCTTGTTTGTTTTGAGTTTATTTAGTTCCTTTAAGGCCTCTATCCAGCTCTCCAGTAATTACTCTAGTAAAATGTTTGTCAAAATTGTACTTGCTGTTATAATAGGCAGTTCAGTTAAGGACTTGTGCAGTTGTGCATGGTGCAGGTTTTCGTAAGCCACACCACACTTTTGATTGAGAAATTTATTGAAGTATTTCTTCTCTGTCAAAATCATCTGTTTTTTATTGTTATCGGGAAGTAAAAGAAAAGATTTCAACTGCGATAGTTTTTAAAAACAAAAAAATTAGAAGACATGATCGGAGAGAACGGTTTCATCCTATTTTGGGTATGGAAAATCGAAGTGCATCATTAGGTTTTTAAGTCTCCTGCACACCTTCATACAGTTTTTTTTTTAAATTTTGCTGGTATATAAACTCTCAAATGTTGCATTTGATTTCAAAGCTGTCAAATTGTTCAATATGCACAACTACTCAAGTTCTCAAGTCCTCAAGTCTAAAGCTATAGTAGAAATGCAGCTGTACAGATATTTGACGTACGTACATTTTGTTTTTGTAAAGTGCACAAGTCCTCATCTGCACTGACAAGTTCACTATATCGTGAATACACCTAATGAGACTTGCATATATTTCTTATCGATGGAAATTCAACTCGTACCGGTGATGCGGGTTGGTCATTAGCTGTTTTGGAAGTTGGTGGGTCACTTACATTCATTGGTATAACATCTTTCAGCATGTTTTTTCGGCTGTAATAAGAAGTGTTCCGATGCTTTCAATAGAGTGACGTTATTATTGGCATAGATTGAACTGCCTTTGCGTGTGTCGTAACACTAATGGATTTAAACGTAAATTAATAATAAAATTAAATAGAAACAATTGCTTTAAAAATGTTATTTAAACATATAAAGGTTTAACGTATGAGGTCTTTGGATTTTACTTTTATTTTCATTAACTACATGCTGCTAAATATGTGATGGGCTTGCTCAGCCAAAATTTGCATATCAGCCATATGACGCAAATCCTGATAGATGGGCTGCACGCCAGTTTGGTCTTCTAGTGTTCTCTCACCAGAATCATCCAAGTAACGTTCTTCTTCTCGTCTTCTGAATTTCTCCTTGTAATCCCGCAAGTATTTACTCAGCAACAGAGTATTTGAAGTTTCTTCATAAGATGGGTCAATTCCCGTTTCGTCACTGATCCAATCCAGATAGGAAGCCACTTTTGTGTATGCCGCAGGAAACCCCTTATCGCAGCCATGTATACTGCCAAACGATGTGACACCGACGAGAACACGTTTCTTTGAGTTTTTACGTCGCAGAACTAAGGGACCACCGGAGTCACCGTTGCATGTGGATTTTGCTCGCTTGCCGCTGGTGCAAATATTGGTCGTTCGAAATGCTATGGGAAAGCTACGCTTGCATGTCCTGTCATCGACTATTTGTAAATCAACGTAGCGTAGAACATTGCTAATGGCATGTACTCCGGTAGCATATCGACCCCAGCCGGAAGCTATGGCAAGCTTATTTCTGAATGTACGATACTCGTAGGTGCTCTTGGGTAGGGCTATTGGCTGAATTTTCTCTGAAATAACAATTCATTATCACAATGCTTATAAAACATTTCGATGAACTTTTTAAAATTGGGATAATATGGGATGGTTATTTTGGTCTATTTGTGAAAAGAAGAAAGAATAAAGAAATAAATAAATAAACAAACATACGATGCAAAGGGTATATCTGAAGCGTTTATAAAATATATAAAAAAATTATTATTTAAACATTTAAAATATGGAATACCTTGGTAGCGACTGGATTAAAAGAGTGATTCAATATTTTTAATACCTAAAGAGGCCATTATTCAAAATTTTAATTTTATAAGAAAATGCGTAAAAAGGGTATTATTGCAAACAGACTTAAGGGAAGGTTCATATTGTTATAAAATTTCTAAGGACTGATGTTACTGGATGAACTTCTTTATCCTTTAGTATTTTTCTGAGGATTGAAAAGACCAATATGATCAGTTCTGGATCTTAGTAGTTAGTTCATGGAAATTACATTGGGGCTCAGTCTCATTGTGCACTAAAACGGGGAGTCCTCATCAAGAAGGCTTGGTGTGTTCTTAAATGATTTCTGTTAAGTTAAGAGATTAACCATTTCCCTGCTGGGTCCAAATCCCGAAAAACTGTTTTTCAATAAACCATTCATAAGATTAAGACCAAATTTAGTACGGAGGGACTTATGGGGTAGCTTGCTTAATATTAGAAAAAGTTTAAAATTCAAAATGGTGGATCTAATATGACGGTGCGAAATTTACAGAATATTGAATATTTTTTATGTTTATACAAGTTACATATATTGAGGACAGCATGAGGAAATAATAAAACTGTCAAGAAAACTTATTTGAAATATTTGTATACCCCACATATTACTTTACTTTACTTATCTGGCGCTTACAACCGTACGTCGGTTTTGGCCTCGTATAAGAAATTGCGCCAGCCATTTCTGTTTGCGCTTGCTGGCGCCAGTTGGAAACACCAAGCCAGGTTATCCAACACCCCAACCTGACCACCCCAACCTGATCCAACACCCCACATATAAAAAACGTAAATTAATACGGGTGTGTTAATTTTGTTATTGCATTTGTAACGCCCATAAGGAGGTGTGGTAGGTATAGAAAAGTATATATATCCTTGATCAGCATCACCATCCGAGTCGACTTAGCCATATCCGTCTGTCTGTCCGTCTGCCTGTGATCACGATTACAGCCGTAATTTTCAAGTTTTCATCACGAAGAGATCAAGTTCGAAAATGAGCCAAATCGGATGAAAACCACGCCTACTTCCCGCACAAAGTGACTTTATCAAAACGGTAGAATCTCTTAGAATTTAACAAAAATTAATATATGGACTTGAAATTTTGCAAATAAGTTTTAATATTTAATATGATCTCTGAGTATGAAATTCAACGAAACCGAGTGAAAACCCCGCCTACCTCCCATACAAAGTTGCTTTATTAAAAAACAAAAGCGAATATTTTTGTTAAAACTAGGACGAAAATGTTTTATCATATAAACATTTATTGATTGCTTAAGACTTTGAATATACTTTGGTTCGGCCGTAGAGGTATTTTAACTTCGGCCCAGTTGAAGATCATTTCTTATTAGTTTTTTTTTGTTTTTTTTTTGCCGATCAATGTGAAGTCGGGTTGTGAATAGTTACAAATAAAACAATACAACTTCGGGTTCTTCTTCGACTTGATTTAGAATCTATGTTTTACTTCTTTTATACATATATGTCCGATGAGTGAGGAGGACGAGCTTGCCTTTCTTCTTTTGCCTAATTTAAGAATTACCTGTAAACGAAATAGTTTCGGGCAAACGCACTATAGCGATATCATCCTTAAGTCTTCTGGGGTTCCATGTTGGATAGATTATAAAATTTTTGTGAGTCACTTTCATGCGCATCTGTCCGTGTTCTTTGGCGTTTTTAATCTCATGCGCACCCAAGAAGACCAACGCTCTTTTGGCCCTGTCGAATTAAGAAAGAAACTAATTACATAAATAGATCAAACTTTATGCAATTTACGCAATGATCCGAACCCACATACATATCCACACAATGTGCAGCTGTTAGTACGTATTCATCCGATATAAGTGAACCACCACACCAATAAAGACCCTTGGGCCGTTGAAGCAAAAGTCCGACTTGATATGGAAATGATTTTGTACTGGCTACACTGCCACCGAATATCCTATTCATGGCCACAACACCGCCCGGCACCATATCGACCTGCATTGACTCGGTTTCTAAATTCATCACTATGGGTTTCTTGACATGGTCCAGCGAGCCATGAAATGACGGCGGCGGTGATAACATTGGCACCATATACATTGGTTTCACATCACTCCAGTCTATTGCGTCGACAAGTTGACCGATGAAAAAGAAATTAAACATTTGTATCCACACAAGACGGGTAAGTTTTTTTAACATTTTGTTTTTTCTTCTTTTTTTTTTCTATTGTATCTCAACTGATCCGATTTACATGAACTACGATAGATTATTTAAACCGTGTTGTAAGACGCGCGAGTTTCAACTGCTTGTGAGTTGCACCATGAAATGGCTTAAATAAATTTTCTCACCACTATGCATTCCTACTTTTGTTTTAATTGTTGTTGTTATTATTGTTGTTAATATTATTACAATATTATAAGTGCTAGTTGTGGCCTCTTTAAGAGCCAGTGCCAGTGCCATAGTGCGAATACTTATTGCCATTGTTGCTCATTTAGCCATTTCCAATTTTAGGGCAGTTGTTGGTTAGTTTCTATACCTACAGATATTCGTGTGATAATGTGTGGCTTTTCCAATTCATTTAGCGGCAGCGACGTCATGCTTGCCTTTGGTTAATTCGATCCAGACTTATAATTATTCGTGTATAATTGTTGCATCATCGGTTTGCATGTGGCATGCATCGTCTGGCCACAACGAATCCAAGTTTAGCCATTGAGAAATTTTATCGTTGGCTTGTTGTAAATCGTTGTTATTGCTTGTTGTTGTTTGTTGATGACTGTTGATGGTTGTTGATGGTTGTTGTTGATGGTTGTCTGGGGGCAGCAGCATGTGAGTTACAGCCAAGTGTGATCAGTTATTTCTAATTCATTATCATTTAATTAAGCATAAGTATTTGTTTATTTCCAGCTACTGCGGTACTATTTAAGAGATAAAAAAATAATGGCAACCACCTTGTTGGACGTGGTAAATGTGGTGCGATAAAATCTGTTGTAAGCATTAATTTGATTGTGATAATTAAAATGTGATCGACAATACTTGTTTTTATTATTGTATTTTCATTAATAATTTGTATTTCCTTGTCGGGAAATAAGTTAAATTGTGATGTATGGATGTGAGGTGACGGAGATAATTTCCTCTACCATAAAATACAATGATTTGGTATAGATTTGGGCAGATTTATTTTGGCAAATGACTCTGGTAATGTTTTTTTATTATTTTAAATGCTTTTGTATGCGTACCAATGCTTAAAAAAAATACGATTATGCACGAAATTACCGCCAAAAAGCTCACTAACAGTCCAACGGAAATTGGTGCGCTTTGCATTGCGGTTCCAAGCGACACGCAAATGTTCTATGAGTGCTATCCAAACTAAACGCTGCTTGAACTTTAGCAATCATAGCCTTTAAGCCGGGAGTAGAATGATTGCGTATGCGCTTGCTTCCGTCTATTCGCTAGCGCAATTAGATTCGAAATGCACGAAAGCTTATGGTAGTGAGTAGAATGCTGACAGGCGCAAATTTTGTCAGCACAATTGACGCAACAAAAGTTGAAAATATTTCAACTTTTCTTGCGTAAATTGCGCTTTTTGCCAGCACGTTACAAATAGCGAACAACGAGAACAAAAAAAGAGACGAGTTTATTCTTTGAAATTTTCAGGGATGACTCTTTATCATGAATTTTAATAAATAAATATTTAAATAAGTTATTACTTGTAATTTTGTTAACATTCCTTATTTTATGCTTATGGTTAGTAATTTATATTGCTAAACATCAAAATATTTTCAAGATCTTAGCGTTTATACACCTAAAATTGAATTTCAAGAGTAAGGAAAACGTTCAATCATTTTGTATCCCTGCTCTAAGCGCAAACTCTAAGCGCAATAACATATTTCATTGTACGCCCAACATATTTTGTTGCGTAAATTGCGCCAGCGAGTAGACGGAAGCAAGCGCATACGCAATCATTCTACTCCCGGCTTTATTCCTGTACTTCTTTTCGTTCTCTTTGTCGCAGCCAACTTCACTATCGAACGCATTGTCAAAATTGGAAATTCGAATCGAGTTGCGTTTGTGCGTTGCGTATTTGGGTAGGTTTCATATGAATGAACCAATTTTGACAGTAACAGACGCAAGCCCACCAATTTAGACTGGACTGTAACCTTCCGTTTGACAGATGAGTCTGGGCAGACCTTTTCCGATTTTAAATTTGATTTAAATATGTATATTTTTATTTGAGCTAGAGATTTAAAATTTCATGCAACTTCCTTAAATTTCTATGATACATAAGGACAAAAAACCTATGCAAAGGCTTAACAAGGTTTTTTTGGTTAAAAAGTATATTCTTGGAATCGAGAGACTCTAAAAGTTGTCGATTATAATAAATTTTATGAAATATTTTCTTTCAATATAAATTGATATAAAAAATTATCATCTATAAATACTGCAATTGGATCTCATGAACACTCAAATGAAAAATTACACATACCTTCATACCTTATTCATCAAAAAGCCATTAAGGGGTGAATTCCTTTTCATGACATTTGATACATTTTGATATATAAGAAGTTATACTTATCAATATTTGATGATATTTTCTTTTTGACTGTGTCAAAAAAATGTCAAAAACTTTGAATTTTTTCACTTCAAATTAAACTTTTCACACTTCAAATTCAAGTTCTCTTAATTCATATTCAACTTACTCGTAATTCAAATTTAACTTTTAATCCAATAACTAGTTTTTTCTCTTGAGTTGAACGAAGTGGTTTTGAAATGTATAAATTTAATTTGAATATAAAAAGTTGAATTTGAATTGAAGAAAACTGAATTTGATTTCTAAAAAATTGAATTTCAAGTATAAAAAGTTGAATTTTTTAAAGGAAACAATATTCATGAAAAAGTATAAGTAACTACATTTAATTTGTACGTGTAAACATCTATGTGACCAATACTGTCATATTTTTAAAATTTGTGCCTGGAGATTAAAGGATAATATTAAACAAAAACTAATTTAGTGAAATTATCATTCATTTCTTTTTGAAGTTTTTCAACTACTTTTATAATTATAGTATTTTCCAAAAAATGGATGAAATTGGACATAGGTGCATGACACTTAGCGTTGAACCCATATTTTCGTAAACATCTATGCTGGCATAATTTGGGAGCAGACAGGGTCACATTCATGTCTTTTTTGCAAAATTTAATGAGATTTGACTAGGGGGCAATTAATTTTATCTACAAAACTGTTAAATGTAAATAATACTGGCGTTTGCATAATTTTGATTTATTATTTTATTATAATAATACTAATTGAAAAGAAACTTTTTTTTTTATTTTTTTTGTGTGAAAAATTAGACTTTTGGTTGCAGTAGTAGTAGTTTGGTCGTAAAGTAGCTTTCGATTCGATAATTAAATTTGGTAGAGTATGAGTCCATTTCCAATTTTTATTAAAACACAAATATTCCTATAGGACCGTTACTATAAAGCTGAAATTGCAATATGCTAGAAGTATTTTTAAATGGAGGAATAAAAACTCAAAACTGACATTCACACATTGAAAAGCGGCGTTCATTTGGAAAAAACAACCAAATGCTTTTTTTTTTAAATTTCCAAATTTTACTATAACACCATCTACAAACATCATTAATGAAAATGTTAAAAATTTTTAAATTAAGAATTCCATATAGGATTCAAAATGATAATAAGGAATTATTAAAATCAATCTTCTTGAGGATTTTTAATAAAATTTATTCATTTATTTTTATTAAAGTCTTAATATCGCCTCAATAGTTCGGATTTTTATATGATAAAAGTTCCACTCGCAAATGAGTTTATTAGTAAAAAGTCTCAAATCTGCATATTAAATGTATATAAAAAAAAAATTGAATACCAATACCTGAGGTTATCTATTTCTTTTATTTTGTTAAAACTCAATTCTGTAGCTAAAAATTTATTTCATCCTAATAAATATTTTTTTCTTACATCTACTGCTACTAACCAACTGCAATAAATTGATATCAGGCAATAACAAACTCCAACTTCGGCTATCTTAACAACTCATGCATAAAACCACAACTCAGTTCGAAAAAAAAAACACACGGAGTTATGCTCTAAACATGGACTTATCATTCATACTATTTAATATATTAGTTAATAATAATGATGTTGTTGTTTTACTTAATTGAAAAAAGAAAAATGAAAAAGAAGAAAATCATTTCCTATTGACGCGAAGTGAGTCAATTTATGTGAGTTTTAATTCGATTATGGAAAATATTATGCGTTGCAAGCCAAAGCGTTGACGTAATATTTATTGTCTTGTGATAATTAGACAGTTAATAAAAAAATAAAAAAAAAAAGTTAAATTAACATGACTTAATAACGGTTTGGCAAATTGACTTATTTTATATAGTGAGTGAGATTTCAATGTAATGAGTCCTTAAGTGGCTCTCTGCGCCGTTTATTGGTAGACAAAGAAAGTTGTATTGATTTTGCTGATGGCTCGCTCTACCAGGAACATTGTAGTATTCTGTGAGAATGTGGAAGCTGTGAGCATGAGATCTTCGTTTTGTATTTTTGAAATTTGTATTTTTTGTTGATATCTGTGAAAATTCTTTGTTTAATTAACGAATGTTTATTTATTAGAGATACCTATATGAGCTTTAACGAAGCTTTATTTTTCCTTCATGATTTTAACAATGGGAGTTTTGAACGGCTCTCTGAACGGCTAATGTGCATTTTCTCAATAAGCTTTTCATGGCATTATTTACCCTCTAAGGTAGGGCTGCCAGATATGTTTATTGCAAAATCGGGACACTTTGGTGAAACTATTGCATAATACCCTGTACCTCTCCAACAACTGTCCCAAAAAATATAACCTTTAAAGTAAAGTATCAAATATTGTATTTTCACATATTTTTTTATGTACATGTAATTATTAACACAAAAGACTAGATTTTATTCTTCAATAAAAATACATGAAAAAATTACAATTAAAATTTCAGTTATATTTTTAACTACTTTCAACTTGTTTCAAAATTTCCGGCTTGCCTTTAATATAATTGTAAGACTCTGTGCAAGTAAATTTAAAATTGACTTTGCATATAAGTAATTTTGCTTTCTACCGTTTTTCTTGTATGCGACAAGCGAATTTTGCGGATCTCCTTGTGCCTTGCTTCTAAAGCCTCTTCAGACAAGCACCCTTAAAATAAGAAAACTTAATCTTCTTATATATTAATACGCAAACATCGAATGTTGTCGTACACTTTTTCAATATTTATTTTAGAATAAGGACAATGAAACGTATATCATTCGAAAGGTACTGCACCATAGATGTGCCGAATTATGTTAGATTTTAAATTGATGACCTTTGACCCGAAATATTAACGTTGAAAATTTATATTAATTTTAGTTAGGGATCTCAGAACTGGGAAGAGGTAGAATGAAGAATGTGGTATCAGATAAAAGGTCTGGCTGCACAATATGATTGAATATACGATTGGTGACCTTTGACCTCAAATATGAGCGGAAAAATAGCATTAATTAAATAAAAGCTAAACTGTAAGAGAATGAAAACATGATATAAGAGAGAAATTTAGACATTCATAAGATGTGCAAAAAAAAATTTAATATTTTTCACCATCGTTTACGGTTAGCCTACAATAAGCACTTTTTCATGTAACAAGTGTAAATATTTGAAAAATTTTCGTTACTTTGACATTAAAATTATTGTGATATCTCGAAAACTATAGATGTTTTCAGTACAACGTTTTTTGTATGGAAATTCGTTGGTTGAGAAAAATAACGGTATACGAAAACTTTTTTGGCTAATATTTTCCACGAATAGTATGTTAAAAAAATTTCCCGTTATTATGACATCAAAAGTATTGCGATATTTCGAAACCTGTAGATTTTTTCCATGCAATGCATTTCTTAAAGCAATGTCATTGCCTCAGAATGAGAAAAAAACAAATGATATTTCAAATTTTGATTTTGCATGCAAATATCTCAGCCATTTTTCAATCGATTTTCCCTAAATTTTCTTAGTCTGAAAGTTTAATTAAATAAATTTTGAGAAATAAGAAAAGATTTACCGTTATCTCACTAACTCAATTTCTTGTGTTGTTTTCAACAAAACTCTCAAATATTCAATTTTTGCTCAAAAATTAGACCAGACATTCTTTTTTTGTAATTTTATTTTTGTTTTTCCATTTTCTTCTGTCACACTCTTTCATATACCATATCATTTATTTGCAAAAATTGCTTCATTTTGACACATCATTTAATTAAGTGTTTCTATCATCGAAAATCATGAGCTACCCCCTATGATTTTTTTGATGAAAATTACATTTTTCAAAATGTTGTTTTTGTATTTTTTATAAAGTTCTAGAGCTAAAAAAATAATTTCTGTGAAAAAATTTTTCAAATATTTTAAACCACTCCAAAGTTATATACACAAATATATGTTTTAAGCCATTTCCTTATCTACTTTATTATTATATTTTTTATTATATTATTATTATATATCAATATATAAATAGGTGTACGCAGAACAGTTAAGAAACATTTTCTCCCGTGTTTTTCAACCAATTTTGATAATTTTTTTTTAAATTAATAAGGGTAGGGAAAATAAGTGCGCCGAATATCAATGGTGGGCAATTCGACCTCAAATCAGACGTTGCATTCCACTGGTTACATTTGATGAGCGTTGAAATAGAGGCGAGGCACTTTTCATCAGCCCAAATTTTCGGTATAACTTTTGAACTATAAGTCACAAATCAATGAAACATGGTAAGAACTTCCTTCCTTGACAAAGGGGCGTAGAAACACTCATACAACTCAAAGTTGTTACATCAAATAGCTTTGGAAGCATTTCTACTAGAAAGTAGAATAAGGGAAGTAGGGTACTAGGGAGTTTTACTAGGGTAAAGTAAAAATCACAGAACATGGAAAATCAGAATTGAGTTACTGTTTTGTGATTTCCTGCTGGTGGTGCGTTTGGTGCTGTATAAGTTCGGTTACGTTTGTATATGAGTGAAGAAAGAAAAAAAATGTTTTCAATAAAAACACAAAAAAAAACAATAAATTTTTAAATGGTCGAATCTCGACCAAAGGTGATACTAGTATATAGTAATATATATACTATATAATAATGAAATTAATTAATTGCAAATTGAAAAATTTTATAACATCGTTTCCATGAAGCAAAATCTTATGTACCGAACTTGGCATGTATTACCAATTATATTTTTCAATATACTTACTTTTGCACTCTGCCAGAAGCTCATTCAATGTACTTGTATTTATTTTTAGGCCAGAGGATAATGTTCTCAATATAGTTGAAAACATAAAAATGAAGTCGGTTAATAAGCAGCTTATCAACTTTTGTTATTTCGGCTGATGTCTCTATATCGCCGAAAAACCGCAGAGCTGTGTTGCCATCGTTTGTGATACCAAAACCTTGCTTTACGTAGTCAAATAAAACCCCCATTTTTGTTTTAATTTCGTTTTGAATTCCGTCTTTGTTCTGCTTGAAAAAATCTTTATTTTCGTTTCGTATTTGCCATGTTTTAAAATCTAATCTTATTTTGTCTACCACAATATTTTGTTACTCAACTACAGTACTCACACTATAATAAAATGAAAAAGTAATGTTTAATATAACAAATGAAATATACGTAGTAGAAATAATATTTTTTGTACTTTTGAGATCATTTGTGTTAATAAAAATAAAACCAAATTGTCAACATAAATTTCATTATGTTATTATGTTAAATTTTATGTAAATTTTTCATTTTAAGCATTTTCTAAATATAAATATATATATATGTTGTACGAAAAGTGAAAATAAAATCCGTACTAGAAGATTAAAAAAAGCACTCATTTTTATGGGATTTGTTTTTTTTTTCATCGAAATTTGTCAAATTCTGAAGTTTTTCATTTGATAATATCATATATTAAAATCACTAAAATATATGTCAAATTATATATTTTCTAAAATTTTTTAGAAAAAAAAACTTTACTTCTCTTAGTTTAATCAAAACACAAATTTTTTATAATTATTTGTTTAAGAGAACCCAAAACGAATTGAACAAAACATGATTTTTTTTTTTTAAATATCTGAACTTTGAAGTGTCACAGCGTAGCCAAAACTGAGTCATTCCCCTCAATATTTTGTTTTTATTTTATTGACGCAATTACCTGTCGATTGATACCAATATCGTTAGGTTTCGAGTCACAAAAAATTTTGATTTTTGTCCATGGGCCAACGCAGTGTGCACCATCTTAAATTTGAAAATTTTTAAATTCAGACTCCAAAAACACCCAAGCAACAGAATTTTTACAAAATTATTAAAATAAAAAGTATGATGCAAGAGCTAAGTTTAGAAAAGATCAGAAAACAAAAATTAAATAATTTTTTGTGGCCTAAATTGGACAATGTAGTCAATGTGTGTGTGTGTGAACAGGATATATAAGCATTAATATAATTGGATTGATATGGAAGAATTAAACAGGACAAACAAATTATTTTGTAAAAGATTTTTGGATTACTTGGAGACTATGAAAAAGTCTCGTAAACAAAATTTTGTCGTCTTCTTCTTTTATATTAAGTTTACTAGGGGATTCCTACCTCATATGAAATTTGTTTTTGTATTTTAATTAATTTTTGAATTTGTAATCAGAGGTTTCGTAGCTAAATTACAAGATAATTTCTCAATACCTTCTTTTATTCACACTAAATAAAGATTGTTTTTCACTTTTTCGGACTACGCTTGAAAGATGTGAGCCAGCAAAGTTAACCAGTAACAACATAACTTTTTATGAACAAAAACATTCAACGCGTACATATAAAATACGGCAAATATAATTAAGAAAAAAAAAAAGGAAAAAAAAACAGCACCTAATACAGTTCAAGATCAAAGTAAACCAAAGCTTAACCAAAGTCAAACACAAACTGTTTGCGATATAATTAAAACTAACTGTCTACCTACAAAGTCTCGTAAATTTAAAGTATTAAAATGGGAGAAAGTAAATGACGTCAGTATAATAGCTGGTATTTTGGCAAAGCTTCGCTTCGATATCTAACTAAGCAGTTTAGATTGAATTGAAATGTCACGGTGCCTGCAACTTTTTCTTGTCTTTGTGCAACTCTTAAATTTTCCAAGTCTGAAGGTTGCAGAAGGCAAAGATTTGAAAATAATCGGTGGATCGGAGGCTCAACCAAATGAGTTTCCATATCTGGTGGGGATTGCCATACGACAACCGCCTGAAAAAAGTAGCTGGTGCGGTGGAGCCCTGATTTCGAGGCAGTTCGTGCTAACTGCAGCGCATTGCCTAAAAGGGTAAAGTTAGCTTTAACAGTTCTGATTCAAATAACATAA
The DNA here is from genome assembly GCA_943735915.1 of Pherbina coryleti. Classification (NCBI taxonomy): domain Eukaryota; kingdom Metazoa; phylum Arthropoda; class Insecta; order Diptera; family Sciomyzidae; genus Pherbina; species Pherbina coryleti. The sequence goes on from OX030952.1 coordinate 133,419,604, forward strand.
CTAACAGAAATTTAAATTCAAGTGTGGATTTGGCCACACTCTATATTGGAGCACATAACGTAAGAAATATCAGTGCAGCTACACTTACCATAGATATACAGCAGAGGCATATTCTACTGCACAGATATTGGACTCCGCGGTATGCCGTACACGATATTGCCATGATTCATTTGCCACAACGTCTTAACTACGAAGGTTTGAATATGGAGATGTTTTATAAAGTATAACCTAGTTTAATGTTTTATTTAATTACAATAGAAACGATCCAGCAAATTGCTCTACCTTCCAAAAACACGTCAGTGATTGAACCTGGACTGTTGCTTACTGCTGCTGGTTGGGGTCGAACATCACCAGATATTGCGACACCACTTCCAGCTACTGTTCATAAATTGGATTTACGTGTTGCACATGATGATAACTGTACTACCCGTTATCAATATTACAACACAAGCTTGAATGTCTGTCTCGATGGTAATATGGAGCGTACCACTTGTCGGGGCGACTCTGGAGGTCCTTTGGTTGAAACTAATATTGAAACAGGGGCAAAAACATTAGTTGCCTTGACATCGTACGGCAGCAAGTGTAATAGTCCAACGGTGCTAACGAGGATCCTGCCATACTTGGATTGGATTGAAGAGCGTTTAACAGCGATGTATTAAAATATTTCTCGGAGCCGTAACCGTACTTATTATATAAATTTATATAAGTTAAAAATACATTTTATAAATTTCATCTGGGATAGTTCAAGGTATATTTAAAGTTTTATTTGTTAAAACATTTTTTAAAAAAATACTAATTGTTATTTAAATTCATATTAATTGCATAACATGAATTTAAAATAAGTTTGTATAGGAAATAATTAAAGAGAAGATTTACACAGTAACACGCTCATATCCAAATATATAAATCGTTCAAGAAATATTTGCACACCATAAAAGCTTAGTCATAATTGAACAAATATGTTGCAATGAATGTTTATGAATGAATGTTAACAAGAGCGATTCCAACACAATTTCACACTGAATTGTACTTTTTTCACGTCCTAGGCACTCGAAAGTTTTCTATCTTAAAGCTATATTTGTGTTGACCAGTCGATTGGCTGGTCGGCAATCTGGATCACCACCACTAAAAGAATTTGATTTTATTAGCACACCACTATCATCTGGTATAGGAAGCAATAACTCAGCAGAAACAGTTTCTTCTTCATTTTTCAGTTCCGAAGATTGCACTTCTGTAGTTTCCTCTGCATCCATATCTTCCAATGTGCTTGATTGGTTAGTTTCAGTCTCGGTTTGCTGCACTTCCTGGTCTTCTTCGTCCATAGTTGAACTATCAAAGCTTTTATTCAGTCGTTGCAAGAAGTCATCTAATGAGATTTTCTTCAAAGCAAAGCGTCGACCAAAGGATTTTTTTATTTTAAGTCTACGCTGCTTAATCAGTGTCTTATTCATGTTAATGCCATCGCAGAAGGAAAGCGAACGCTTAAGCTTACGTGCACCAATAAAGTGTACCTGGCTCTCGGCATCGCTTACTTCGGACTGCGGTTCTTCAAAAATAGTTTCCAGCTTAGCTGGATGGAAGTTTGTGAGCTTTTTGTTGAGATAAATTTTCTTAATATCAGCTGGTCGCAAGGATGAGAAATCATTGGCTGATTTGGTCCCTCTCTTGGTGGGCTTCATAATAGACCGACGCTTCGTTTTGGACAGGATGTTACTTTCTTTTGAGGCGCGTGCTGGTAGCTTGCGTCTAGTGCAGTAGTTAGAGATGGAGCTGCAAGCTTCTTCTCCATCTTCAGACTCGTTATGGTTGCTTAAGTTGGATTCCTCTGTGGGAGCTGGAGGCTCATTGGTCGCTTTGTTGGAACTCATTACAAGTGTTTCAAAGTGCGAAATCGAGACCGGCGGTAAGCAGTTGAAGTCACAAACGTCAGCCACTGGCTCCACCGTGAACGTGAAGGGGTCACTTAATGTTCTTAAAGTTGTGGGCATCAACTGATTGGGGGCACTGAAATGGTTTGATTTTTAATTTTTAATTTTTGTTATCTTGCAAACGTATTGTACCAATTTTCCTTTGTAATTCCTTCGTTTTGCTCAAAATTAATATTAGAAATTCCATAAACTAAATGCTCCATACTTTTTTGTTTAATTCATGTTTATATACAGATAAATATGCAAATATCTGTCAAATTATGGTGCATAAAATTCACCACGAAGTGCTATTTGGGTGAAAAAAGTAGGTGTTGCAAGAGCTGTTTGAAAGGCACTGTAATATTAAGTGAGGTGAATACAATGGGACTTAAGCGTATAAAAGTAAACAAATTTAATAGGTTACGATAGTTGTAACCTAAATGACAATTTTGAGTAATATCGGTTTATAAAACTGTTATTGGAATAGGGTCGTTTATTTGTTTGTCACTTCAAGCTGTTGAATACAAAAAAGGCTAAAATATAAAGAGAAATGAGAGCTCATAGAAAGCTTTATATTAAAAAAAAGAGTTGGCTGTGCCGTGGACACACCCGTAGGTTTTGACGTGACGAAGTTTCTTGCTGTTGTTGTTAATGTTGATGTTGATGTTGATGTTGATGTTGATGTTGATGTTGATGTTGATGTTGATGTTGATGTTGATGTTGATGTTGATGTTGATGTTGATGTTGATGTTGATGTTGATGTTGATGTTGATGTTGATGTTGATGTTGATGTTGGTGTTGGAGTTGTTGTTGGATTTGGAGTTGGTGCTTTTCGTTTAGCTTTTTTTCTGCTTCCCCATTGGATGTGCTCTAATTTCAATTAATCCAGCAAAAGTGATGCATGTGCGTCACATTAGGCGGTTCCCTGAGGGTTTTTGACACGCCGCCAATTTATTTTTTTATTTTTGTTATATGCCCGAAGACCTCACCTTTGTTTTCGTTCCTTAATATTTACCGTTGCACCAGTAGTCACAGAGTTAAAAATCCATGCAACGTTTTTTCATGGCTGTATCATTTTTACTGCATTATGTCATTGCATCCCTGAAATCATGACAACAAAATTTTTTTTTGTAATTTAGTTGTGAAGCGTAATAACACATCCCTGCTGTCGTAAAACAAAATTTACTGTAGCACTCCTCCTGAGTGAGTAATAATTCCATGCAACAATATTACATTTCCGTTACATAAGCTGCAATATTCACGACCTGACGACGCCGGAATTTTTTTTTATTTTTGTCGTAAAGCCATGTATAAAAACTTTATTTTCCTTTTGAAACTTTTATCGTAGGTTATAAGCTCAGTGAGTAAAAATTCAATGCAACGCCGCTGCATGAATGTTGCGTTATCGATCTTTGAGCGGCTCTCGCAGCGTCCCCATGATGTCAGAAATTTTTTGTCTAATTTTGTTGTGAAGGCTTCCAATAGGTCTTTATTGGCGTATCGTATTTTGAATCCTAGCACTAATAGTCAGCGAGTAATAATTCCATGTAACAATTTTAAGTTGCGTTGCTTACGCAGCTGCCACTACGTCCCTATGCCGTATTAAATTTTTTTTTTGTTTTTTTAATATAGTCAAAGAATTAAACTTTATTATCATACTATTTTTTTAATCATAGCTCTTATACCCAGCGAGTAACAATTCAATGAAACGCAGATGAATTTTTAAAAAATTCATTTTTCAACTTTTTTGAAAACTAGAGCAGTACAACGTAACTTCGTCACGTCAAAAACAAAGGTTGCATTTGGCTCTCATACAATCTTTATGGCTTTGAAAAGCGGTTAAGGGACCATTATTCGCAGTTGGGTTTAAAAAATGTTCGTTTTCCTTTTTTTAAAAGGTTCAAATGTGTTAAATATTATATCAAAACCACCGATCGATATATGAGTCAGAAAAAAGTTTAAACGCGTTTTGCTTGTAACTGTCGAGATGGAATTAATTTTAATGGGCTTCAATTAGTCATCAGACATGTCTGTATGGAGTAATAGAATAATTTTTTTTTTTTATATTTAATTCCGTTCATAAATTTTTGTTTTTCAAAAGTCAGACATTTTATTGATTTCAAAATTTTAAAAATCCGTCCTATTACTCCAAGCGCAATATATCACAGGTTAGAAAGATATTTATTTTTTTATTTCAAATGAGCTTTGTAGACACAAACTCTCCCGCCATGGACGCATGTTTTTTTTTTGTTGAGGGAGGAATTTGTACCTCAATCTATAAATAAATCAATACAAAATATCAACATATAATAAATCTATATATATAAAAAAGGAGCTTATGTTTGTAAGGCCGCAATAGACTCCTAAACTACTCATCCGATTAGCATGCAAATTTGTGTATAGAAGTTTTTTGGTACGGTGCGTGTTTGTGGGCTATCAATTTTGATCCACCTTGAACACCAGAGGGCGCTGTAGTACAAATTTTTTACAAAACTGCCTAAAACTCATAAACTGCTAATGCGATTAGAATGAAAAGTGGTATACAGTGGGTTTCATATACGTTGAGTGTTGTGCTTCTATCGTTTTTGACCTATATTGAACACCAGAGGGCGCTATAGTACAAATTTTTTACAAAACCACCTAAAACTCCCAAATTGCTCATGCGATTAGAATAAAAATTGGTATATAGTAGTTTTCAGGTACGATGAGTTTTTGGGTAGTATCTTCTTTGAACCACCTTGGACACCAGATGGTGCTGTAGTACAAATTTTTTACAAAATCGCATATTTTTAGTTGTTTTCTTAGGTTACATGTGAAAATATTTACAAAATATAAAATATTTCTTAAATTTAGTAAAACTTAAGAAATTTCCGTTATTTTGACATCAAAAACATGAACATATCTTGAAAACTATGAAAAATTTTACTACAACGATATATTTAATGCAACATCGTTGCTCAAAAATGATAAAAACAGAATCAGAAATTTAATTTTGCGACTTTCGAGTCAAATATCTCCGCTGCTTTTGTATACATTTTGTTAAATTATTTTTTCGTCTTAAAGCTTCATCAAAGTACTATGAAAATCTTATTGCAAAAATACCGTTAGTTGAGTATATATATTTTAAATATTTTTTTCAAAAAAGGTCTGAAATTTCGGAGTTTTCCTCACAAAAAGGCTCAAAATTTGTTTTTGTTGTAAAAATAATTTAAATTCAAATTCTTAACTTTTCAACTCTATTCAAAAATTATAACATTTATAAGCAAAAGTTATTTCAATTTTACGCAAAAATTAAAAACCATTTTTGTGATTCAAAAAACAAGGCCTACCCCTTGAGTTTTTTGAAGAAATTTTTTTTTTTCCAATATTGTGGTTTTATATTTTTGAATAAATTTACAAGCTAAAATAATAACTTATTAAAAAAAATTATCTCAGTATCTCTTACCCATCAAAAGTTATAGCCAATAACCTTTATTCAAAATATACATATATACAAAAAGCAAAATGATGTCTGTGTGTTGGCTGGAAACTTCAAAATTGCTGAGTCGATAGAACTGAAATTTTGGCAGTACATTTTTTTCAAGCACAAGATGGTTTTAATTTCTGTCACACCCCTTTTACCGCCCACAAATCAATAAAAATGCTATATTTCCTATGGTTTTCGTCGATTTGGCTACATTTTGGTAATTTAGTTTGTATGCTCACTGTCGGCAACTGTACTAAAACTGGATAATGTCCATCTACTAGAAAACTGGGACGGGCATTATATAAGGGGGTGTGGCTCCGCCCATACAATTAAAATTTGTATTATCGAATAGCTTTGAAAGTAAAAGTAGCAGTATTTACATACAAACTCAAAATGGAGTTACTATTTAAACTGTAACTGTAACTGGGAAACTGTAACGGGCAGTGGAAAATGACAGTGGTGTTAAACTATGGGTCTAAGAAAAGTTTCGAATATAATTATTATGTTGCGATATAATTGCTGGGTGCAGCAACGCGCGCCGGGAAAAGCTAGTATAGAATAAGTAATTGGCAAAAATATTTTAAATGATTGCTTGATTCGTATTCTCAAAAAAATTGGTGAAAATCGCTATTTTTACATCCCTGTTGAGGAGAATGGAATTTTGTTTTGATATTTTGATGTTATTGTTGAATATGCCCTAATGATATTACTACGGAATGTTATGAGGAATATCGTTTTAAAACTATTTTTTTTTGTCAGGAACGTTATATCGTCGTTGCGCATACAAAAAAGGTTATGTGTTTTTGAACAACTTTTCAGGAGACGAAAAAAACATTTTTGTTTTTTAACAATTTCAATACTATTTTCACATAACTGGCTCACTTCCACATTTGCTTACTTCTAAACCAATAAGAATATCAAGAAACCATTTGGTGAATAGATGGGGCACACATATGGCTATTAAATGGTAAAATAAAAAAAAAATCGAAATTTTACACATAGCCTTTTTTGTATGCGCAACGACGATATGATGAAATTGCCTATTCAGCATTTTAGATTTAAATTTTTCGAAATTTATTTAAAGATCAATCAAAAGCCCATTTGTATTCATAAAGTATAATGCGTTTTTTAATTTGATGAAGAAAAAACTCTTCAAATAAATATCAGGCAAAATATATTTTGCTAGCACTGTTTTATATAACGTGCTTATCGGAGTGCCACGCCCAATTATTCGTTATCACTCACGTATTTCAGGATGTTTTATAGAGACTCTTTTAACTTTATAACAAAAGTTATTGCCATTGAATCTAAACTTATAGATATATTCATGCAATTTAATTCTTCAATAATTTTACAATAAGTTTCAAGAAGTTTCGATCATACAATAAGTAAAACACTTTGTACAAAATGTCTTGATTTGGAAGAATAGAATGGGAAGGCAACTATACTATATATCATCCTTCAAGAGGATTTGTTATAGTTTGAGTGGGAACTTGAACTCGTTGTACCATAGAAACCGAGCTAACAAAAAATATTGTATTACAATAGAAAACCATTTTTGCTAGTTATTCAACAGCTGTTTTAGAATATTTCAGACACATACAACCCATACAAATTATTATGTGGCTTTAAGCAGATTAAGGTTTATTCTTAAAAATGGAAAACCATTCTTGGTAATCGAAAAAATCAACTGTGTTTGTTTGAACGTGAGTTAATAAAAACACATTTATGAATGACACATTCTTTCAGTTGAAAAAATAAATAAAGGTTTTATGCAAAAACAGTTATTTTGCAATAACGCAATAACATGACCTTATAATTTTATAAAAATAATGAAAATTTTTGATTTAGTTTGACCAAATTACCATCGAAAAGTTATTAACCATCCTACAGCAAAATTACTGTTGATCGGTTTATTGCCAAAACGTCTTTATATGATCTAATGGAAAGACCACGTAAGGTCGGATACTCTCTGCTGGTTTCAGATAAACACAAACATAGCTACAGCATTTACATTAAAGTTCCATGTTCCGTTGTCCAATCGCGTTAAAATTCTGAGATATAGTCAACGGAGACCATTAAGTACTTCTTCCATATTTTTTATTAAAGTGCCACGTCATTACCTAAAAACATTTTCTTGTTGCGGGGTGATTTATAGATCAATTCAATCAATTAATACTTCAACTTTATTTATGAGCGTGATAACTACATTTACCACAAAAAGTTCATTAACCTCTGTGTTAAATTTTATTACGTTTTTACATTACTTTACGATATAAAGCAATGTATTTAAGGGGCCACGGGGCCCTGCTGAAGATTTTTGCTTACTTTGCGCAAGATGCTTGGAATATAAATTGGGCAAGGGTAAATTTTTCTGAAGTTATATCGTAATAGAAAGTGTGGAATTGTCCTTGCCAAATTAGCTATTTTAAATGTCATGACAGTTTTTGCCTGAAAAGTAGACCAGATTCAAGACGCTTGAGTTTTACTTCTTCAAAACCCCTAAAATATGATGAGCTCCAATAACTTGATTGATAAACCAAAGGATTTATTTTGAGCAGAATCAATATAGGGACAGGGTCTGGTTATACTTTACACTGTCGAACCGTTGAAATTTCTGAATGAAACGAGCTCATAAATAAAAAATGCGATTGTTTATTAAGCGTTGAAGCACTTTCCCAGAGCTGTAAATAAGTGGTTGTTTAGTTTTTGCAAAAGCGAAGAATTAGTTTAAACACACCTGCCAACTATATTAATAGCGGAAACTCTGATTATCTTCAGGAAAAACCAACAGATAAGATTTTTTGTTTATTATCAATATTATTGGGATTAATTTTTACGAAATTTCTACTTTTGCCAATTGAACTTTTTAATAAATAATATACTTCTTCTTCTTCTTCTTTTGCTTCTTCCTCTTCAATTGAGCGACTATAAAAAGTTCTACTTTGTCCATAGAAGTTATGAGTTTTCTGAAAGCGTTCAACTGTTCGGAATGAAAATCTTAATTGTTTTCACTTTAGCCTTGGCTACGGCCTCTGCTTTTACCTTACAGGAGAAACCTGTTTTTCTTGGCGATTTGGTCGTGGATGAAGTTCAGGGACTTGAAGGACGCATCACAAATGGTAACAAGGCTTCACCTGGACAATTTCCATACCAAGTGGGACTTTCGCTCAAGAGAACTACCGGTTCGTACTGGTGTGGCGGTTCTTTGATTGGAAACAACTGGGTTCTAACTGCTGCTCATTGCACTGATGGGTAAATTTCGAAAACTAAATAGATCCTGGCGTAAGTTCTCTTTTGATTGATTATGTTTTTGCAGAGTTTCTTCCGCCACTGTTTATTTGGGCAGTACAACTCGCACAGTTGCCAAAGTCTCCTACACCGTTACCTCAAGTGCCTTTGTGCAACACACCGGCTACAAGGCTTCCACGCTTTCTAATGATATATCGTTGATTAAAATTCCAGCTGTTTCATATACCACCGAAATCAAAGCTATCAAGCTGCCTGCCCAATCTTCTTCATACTCATCGTACGCTGGTAGCAACACCATCGCCTCCGGTTGGGGACGCACTAGTGATGGTAAGTTTAGTTTTGCGTTTAAAAGTTTTGGTTGTTTTAAGTATTTATTCTTTTATTTAGCCTCCAGTGTAACTTCGGCCCTTAACTACGCCCAGCTTCAGGTCATAACTAATAGTGAATGTGCCAAGACTTATGGCTCCTCGACTGTTACCGCTAACACTGTCTGCGTTGGAACTCCACGCGGAGCCTCTACATGTCAAGGGGATTCTGGTGGCCCATTGGCATTAGCCAATGGCAATATTCTCATCGGTGTTACTTCGTTTGTATCATCGGCTGGATGCAAGTCTGGAGCTCCTGCTGGTTTCGTTCGCGTTACTAGCTACTTGGACTGGATTAAGGACAAAACTGGCATTTCTTACAGATAACTTTTCGCTGACAATTGAATAAAAAAAAAAACACTTTCATGACAGAATCATAGCTCATGATGTTTTCTTTTTTTATTGAATTACAATCAAAATTGATTGGAAATCCTTACAAGCTGTTTATATCGGAAAGTGATACCAATATGATCAAATTTCTTCGAGATAGTTACTTGCTTCTAATTTGCTTTACTTAAGTTTAACTATTACTCCTAACTACAGGGTGTTTTAGTTTTCGTTTTCCGCAAGAAATAGAACAAGTTAATTTTTTATTTAAATTTGCCTTTTCAAAGATGCCTTTTCAAAAACATATTATTTTGTGATCGATCCTACTCGTATGTTATTAAAAATTTAAGAAAGTACTTTTTTGTTCGAGATCGTTTAAATTAGAAGTTAATAAATATTTGAAATTTTGACTACATTCAGGTAATCACATTGATAAAAAATATGTGTTTGCAGCTCTATAGAACCTTTAATTTACGCTATACCCATAGAAGATTGGACCAAGTAACAAGGAAGAGTCAGTAAAAAACAAAAACATACCCTGACAATAAAAACGTTATGTCGAAATCGGACATTCACTGTAAGCTGCTCTCTGAGCTCAATAAATTAATTTTAGTACAAAAATCATCTTTGGACTGACACGAATTTCCAATTTCGACTAGAACTGAACAAGAAACAATATTGGACAAGCAAGTTGTCAGAACTTCACTCTTCACAATCGGTTTTAGTTTTCATCGAATTGGAAGACACGGATACAAACATAAAATTAAATTTATAACTTCAACTACACTATATAACAGATTAATATACAGATAACAAAAACATGATGTCCATTATATTTTGTGTAAAATTTACTGAGCTGTAGGAGTGAAAAGTTCGATTTAAAACTAATTCTTAACCGACTTCAAAAAGGAGGAGGTTCTCAATTTCGTTGGTTTGTCCGATTTCCTCCTCTAAGTCCTCCTCTAACTCCTAAAGCACTTGCCCGATTTCCGTAATTTTTTGTCAACAGATAGATACCATGAACGCGGAGGTCCTTTTTTAAAAAAGTGGGCGATATTCGACAAAGGGGCGTGTCAATATAAGAAAAACACTGTATTTCAGTTAATATTGACACTAGGATACTGAAATTTACAGTAAAAATACTGGGGTAGACACAAGTATACAAATTACGGTCAATAAAGTGGGCGTTATGTGGCAAAGGGGTGTGGTCATATTAAAAAAACACTGTATCTCAAATAGTATTGACACTATGGTACTGAAATTTAGTACAGGAGTAGACACAATTTTTAAAAATTACTGTAAAGAAAGTGGGCGATATTCGACAAATGGGTGTGGCAATATTAGAAACACACTAAATATCGTATAATATTGACACTAGGGTTCTAAAATTTAGTACATGAGTTAGCATAGTCATTACAAATTACAGTCAATAAAGTAGGCGTTATTTGACAAAGGGGTGTGGCAATATTGTAAAAACACTGTATGTCAAATAGTATTGACACTAGGGTACTGAAATTTAGTACAGGGGTAGACACAATTTTTAAAAATTACTGTAAAGAAAGTGGGCGTTATTCGACAAAGGGGTGTGGCAATATTAGGAACACACTATATATCGAATAATATTGACACTAGGGTGCTGAAATTTTGTACATCAGTAGGTACAGTTACTACAAATGACGGCCAAAAAAGTGGGTGTTATTGAACAAAGGGGCGTGTCAATATTATAAAAATACTATAGCTTAGTTAATATTGACACTAGGGTACTAATATTTGGTATGCAGGTAGGTGGGTAGGTAGAATCATTACAAAAGTGGGCGGGATTGTACATAGGGTGTGGCACTTTAAGGAAAGTACTATATTATGGTTAATATTAATACTTGGGAACTGAAATTTGGCACAGTGCTAGGTAGAATCATTATAAAGTACGGTAGATAAAGTGGGCGGGATTAGAGAAAGGGCGTGTCACTACAAATTGTAAAGAAGCAGAAATGGAAAATACCCAACAAACTTTCAGGAATTAATAAATCAAATTTGTTAAGAACATTGCATGTTTGAAATTTTCCTCAAGAATAAATACTATTACATAAAAGATTTCATATTATCTAAAAAGGAAGAAATAAAAACTTTTTAACAAAAAAAAAACTGACTTCAAAATCACTACAAAGTAAAAAATAATTTTATACCACGTTTCCATCTCCTCGAAATCTTGAGATTTTGTGAGATTTCGTTAAATCTACATTGAAATCTAGTGAGATTTTCATACAAGTTCAAGATTTCAAAATCTCGAGATTTCAACAAAATCTTATACAAAATCTCATAAAATGCTATGCAGCACCCCTGAAAAGTTATACAGCCCTATTCACTATCCAGCCCTATTCAGCTCGTATTAAAATTGTCATACTGACATTTGGTAATGACAACTGATTAATGATCATGGTATAATAATATAAGGTAGTATTGACAGTTGCTTGGGCAACGACCATTTGTCAAAAAAAATGTCTAGAAAGAGAGCGTTCAATTATTTCTTATGTTTTCGCCATTGTTTATGTTTCAGCGCTTGCAAATAACCAAACATATTCTTACAAAATATTGCCTATTTTATTTAATCAATAGTGAATAATTATTACTACAATGAAGATAACTTGTGAACTTTGTGTTATTAAGTGCAAACATAAAAAAAAATATTGAAAACGTTCAAATGCAGCAACCTCAGCAGCTGCCGATGCATATGGACGAATTTAAAGAAGTTTTCAATTAAAATTAAAACACCACGGCTGGAAAACGTTAAACACATATCACACATAATTTTTTCACAACTTTCATTATTATAACTGTGTATTTAACGCACATATTTTGCGGAATTTATTTATTTTTACATTCGTTTAATTCTTGTTGCGCGAACAACTGTTTTTGACAGATGGTCGTTGCCTTGTTGCTGAGAAAATCTATACTTGTCAATGCTACCTGTATAATTATATCATGATTAATGATTTAAAACAAAAAACAATTAGCAACCAATCAGAAGCAAGCAAATGAAGCCTTAATTGTCAAATGAAATCTAGCTGCCATAATATGCCTGATGGGAACACTTTGAAAACACTTTTTCAAAATCGCTTCGAGGATATGGAAACATAGTATTAAATACTTTTTCCCTTTCATTTCTTGGTCATATTTTAAAAGCTATTTATATGTATTATAATATTAGAAATCTTACCATTTTCATTTTTTTTTATTTTGTTTTATTATCATAAATATATTAATTGCTTTATGAACATAAAAGCTTTGAAGTCGGCGCTCATCTTTGACACACAATCATGATCTTTTACCATCCGTGCTCTATTTGGTGCCTTGGTGACACTGTAGTAGTTTTAAAAGCTTTGTACACATTAAAATTCTCACTAAACTGAGCTTGTAGGGTGAGCTTGTAAAGCTCATATTGAATATGATATAGTGTGTAACAGCTGCACAAATAATGCATGGAACACATTGGCTACATTCAGCGTACTCAAAAATTGCCAACTGAAAGAAAAAAAATCGATAAGAAGCTTTTATATTCATAAAGTTAATAATATTTTTATGATAAAACAAATTAGAAAAAATTAAAATAAAAAGATTTCGACATAGTAAAATAAGCGCCGACTTCAAAGCTTTTATGTACATAAAGCAATTAATATATTGATGATAATAAACAAAATAAAAAAAATGAAAATGGTAAGATTTCCAATATTATAATACATATAAATAGCTTTTAAAATAGGACCAAGAAATGAAAGGGAAAAGTTATTTAAAATTATTTTTTACTTTGTAGGGATTTTGAAGTCGGTTTTTTTTTGTTAAAAAGTTTTTTTTAATACTTATATCATATTTAATTAAAACATTTTTTTTTGTCAAAAATAAATTTTTTATTTTGAAATTTGAATTTGAAATTTAATATATTAATGGGTCCTAAAAATTCTTGAAATTACGTTAAAGATGTAAACGTTAGAAGTTGGAGTTGATAAAACTAACGTTAATTATGAATTGGAAAAAAGTTTGGCTCTCAATCATCTCAATTATTATATTTTTGAGTGCACAAAGATTGAAATCTTACAATTCTTTTATGGAAACAAAATGATTGTATTTTCTTTACGCGTATTAGTGAAACCAAATCAAAAACAACGATATCGAATATCAATAGCAGAGAACAACGCAAAGAAGATAATAGATAAAGATAATCAGTTTAATTTATTGTACATAAGTGTCCACTTATCTGTTATCTCAAAACAATGCATTTAAAATAATCCCAAATTTAACTGAGTTGTCAAAATAGAATCTTAATTTTACCACTTGAAGTATCTTGATAATGTTGACTCAGTCTAATAGGTTAAGACTCAATTATATCATAAAGAACTTTCGGCATATCTGTGCAGTTATGAGGTAAGTATAAATACAGCCATCCACTTCTCAGCAAGTCGGTGACAGAACAAGCATGAAACTTCTGGTAGTTCTTGCTTTGACTCTAACAGTCAGTTTGGCTTATGCCATGCCAAACAACTCGGGCCCACAAGGACGTATAACCAATGGCTATTATAGTGATAACACTCAGTTCAACTATCAAGTAGGATTGGCTATTGGCGTAGGTAGAAGACTGCAATGTAGTGGCTCTATAATTGCTGCAAACTGGATCTTGACTGCTGCTCACTGTGTTGACGGGTAAGCTACCGAGCAAAGAGGTCTTTAACATGTTTTCTAACCATTGTCTTTTTTAAGCTTCTACGATTTATACTTACACCTTGGAAACTACGATTTTACAAAGCCGCGCCTTAGCTTAAAAGTGTCATACGACGATATAATTATACATCAAGACTATGACCCAAGAAGTTTGAATAACGATATTGCGCTAATAAGAACATCTACTAACATTCCAATATCCGAAGATCCTAGGAGCTATTACGGGAAAGTAACACTACCCTATGGTACGCATGACAGTTATTTGGATAAATTTGTTATAGCTTCTGGGTGGGGACAAACCGAAAATATGCCCTGGTACTTAGAATACATCCGCTACGGTTATATGGAAGTCATCAGCAACGTAAAATGCATAGAAACATTCAATTCAGTTACAGACAACATGCTATGCGCCCATTCTCCACATTATGTCTCTACTTGCTTCGGTGATTCGGGCGGACCACTTGTCTTAGAAAGAAGTAGACTAATGGTTGGTATAACCTCTTTTGTTGCTCGCGCTGGCTGTACACTGAATAAACCAGCAGGTTTTGTGCGTATAACGGCCTATTTGGACTGGATAGAACATTTCACTGATGTTGTTTATAAGAAACCTGAGTAAAAAGTACTTCAAAGTCAAAAGTACTAAAAATTAGTATTTGGAATAATAACCATATTGTAAAGATACAGAGGCATATTACATGTAAATGCAATAAATAGCTAAGAGTTTCTATGTGAATTATTAGAATTTTGATTTAAAATTAAAATTGCTAAAAAAAAAATAACAAAAAATGTATCCTAAGGATGCATTTTTTTTAAATAAGGGTTGGGCGCAGCACTTTTTTCTAGAGTTCAAAAATTACACTGTGATTTGCTCATTTTGTAATGTCTCCTTTCATTAAGAATAAAAAAAAACCGAATGTTTGAAAATCAGAAGTAGAGTAAGTTCGGGTTTTGAGGAATACCTATTTTTATTTTGGCGCTCTTCGCAATAGTATTAGCATATATTTCAGATGATGGATTTCAATCTGCTTCTGATTGATTGTCCAAATGGTTATTTTGCAAAAATTAACTTTTCTTCATATTAAAAAAAGTTACAAGGGAAAAATCTGAAGCACCTCAAAATGGTTCATTTATAAAATGGGTGGGTAATGTGGAACCCCTCAGATGGGTAATGTGCAATACTAATTTAATACCCATTTCATTGTTTGTTTTCGATTTCATTTTCGAATAAGGTATTTTTTCTTCGCACGATTTAATACTGTCTGTTTTAAAATAACAGCCCTATTCTGGCAGCTTAACTAAGCTCACCACATTAACAAAATAGTTAATATTAACAAATTGTTAAGGTTTCGTATTCTGGTGATAATTTTAAAGCTCCTTTCTTTACTATTTTGTTAATGACAGAAAACAACTTAACAACGAAAGATAGTTCAGTATTAAGCCAAACAAATGCTGTGTAAATAAAATAAAATAAAAGAAAATGGATGATTTCTTACTTTTTATTTCTTTTTAGCATTGATACTGAAGAAGATCAAAGAAAAAATAAATTTTAAAGACTGCAAAACACTCGAAAATTGCTTGGCTATTAAAAAAATTAATTTTGAAACTTAAAACAATTGAAAACAACTAGTAAATTATTTATTTCTTAACATTTTCCATCTTACTTGTAGAAAAACAAACATAAGCAATCAAAATAAGCAAGAAAAGAGCAATATAAAAACAGCTGACGCTTTATATCTAAGGCATTTACATTTTCACCATGCGTGGTAAACTTTAATAGCTTTCAAATTGTAAATGATTTGCCAGACTACGAACATTTACATTACATAACAAGAACATTAACAAGAGCTCCTTAACAATTCCTTGTTAAGTTAACAAGCAGAATAGGGCTGTAAAATATAAATGTGGAATATGATTCCACAATTCCTGCCTTCAGTATTAGCATTAACATTAGCCGATTGGCAAATATTTGAAAGCAAATTAAATACAATTTTTTAAATATATCAAATTAAAATACTTACCTATTAAAAGTGTTATTTAGTCCACTCTTTGAAATATCTTATTTAAAAACCTATATAAACTCTAAATATGTATTGTGTTGCCAAGCGCGTTCTGCTAATATTTATACTTCCAGGTTTAAAAAACGTAATAGGGGTAAATTAATTTTGTCAGTCCGTTTGTAACGCCTATATGGAGGTGTGGTAATTATAAAAAGTATATATATTCTTCATGAGCATCACCACCCGAGTCAAGCTATCATCACGCTTGTATATAAAAAATAAAGATCAAGTTCAAAAATAAGCTAAATCGGATAAAAACTACGCCTACCTCCAATTTTAGTGGCTTTAGCTGAAAGGTAAAATCTTTTAGAATCTCACAAAAAATAATATATGGGCTTGAATTTTTGCAAATGAGCTTTGATATTTGATATGCACTTTGAGTATGAAATTCAACGAAATCGGATGAAAATCACGCCAACCTCCCATACAAAACATTTTATTGACTGCTTAAGACTTTGAATATATTTCGGCCGTGTGAGTATTTTAACTTCAGTTGAGTCCAAGATCATTTTTTATTAGTATTCTGTAAACTATGTATAACATACAAACAGAAAGAGTTGCCAAATAAAATTTAGTTTGCGAAATAGGGGTTCCACATTAACCGCATATTCTACATTACCCGACGTTACTATTAATGGGGTTCCACATTAACCGCATATTCTACATTACCCGACGTTACTCTACGTAAATAAATATTTTTTATATACCAACCTGCATATTTCTAGCACAAAAAGGTGATTAAGTTGTAAAGGTTTTTTCAGAATGAACGAATTAGTTGCAGGTTGTTTTTCACATTTCAACAAATATTAAAGTAAGATGCGAAACTTTTGTTCAGTATTTAGACCATAATTTTTTTTTTCATGAATATTTAAACAAAACTACGTCGAAATATTGATGGAAACATTATGGAATGTAACATTTAATAAAAATTTTGGTAAAATTTTATATAATCATTAGTTTTCTGAGATTAAATCTACATTTAGGCAGAAATCATAAATGAAAGTAACTTTTTGCGTGTAAATATAAAATCTTTAAAACGCGTTTTAACAGTTTTCGAATCCGTAAATATGCGGATACTAATATTATGTTCCGGAAATAAATCTTTTTTTCCAGTAAAGCATATAACAGCACAAATTGGGCACATCTTTTTTTTTTAACAATGGGTATAAAAAGTATAAAATAACACAGCTATTGATAGAGTATTTCTTCTTTTAAATTTAATTTATCTACATTATATGAGATCGTTGAGTAATTATCGATTGCTTAATAACTAATGCCTGTAACTATCTTTATCCATTTCAAGTATGTTGTTATACGTCCGAAGCCAGCTGGTGTGCCGAAATTACATCCACTATTAGCCACAAAAGAAGCAATACCAATTTGAGCACGGGTATTTTTTTCGTAGAGGGCACTACCTGAATCAACACCGCAAATATAAATTCGCTCAAGTGTTGACACACAAAACTTATTTATAGTAATTGCTGCTTCTACGTAATATTCAGCGCACCTGGCATTGGAAATGATACGCAAAAATGCATAGTTAAGGTGTTCAGGATCCATTCGGCCTGCAATTAAAAAATAAATTTCAAAGCTGACAAGACAATAACATCAAAACTTACCCGTTTGATCTTGCCGCCAGCCAGAAACTGTGCCAACAACACTCTCATAGCTTGTATTGATGCCAATACCAGGCAATACCAGGGCCACATGAAGGCACTCAATTCGATAGCAGGCATACTTTGAATGGAGGTTAATATAAAATGAGAAAAAAATTAATTAAACAAGTCACTCCCAAAACTTACCCATACACACAATGAGCGGCTGTCAAGACACAACTTTCACTAAGCAATGAACATCCGCACCAAGGCTCGTTTATATTGCGCTGAACGCCTACATGGTAGTAGAATTTACCCGGTTGTGGTAAATGCCTACATGGTGGTAAAATTTACCCACCGGTGCTGTATATCCATTGATAATATGTCACTGTGGACCAACCTCACTCCATAGGGCTGGTGAAAAATACGGGCCAGACCCAGCGCAAGCTTGTGCGAAAGTTTCATGGTGGTCTGTTTGGATTTTTCTTAGCAAGCTTAGATTTGAGTGAAAGCAAAATTGTGAAGTAGTAAAATTTAGATGTAGATTTGACATTGAAATTTAATTAAGGTGATGTGGTTATGATAATAATTGCCATAGTGACAACAAAACATACGTTATCACTTAATGAATAAAATTTATTATAACACTCGGTTTTATAAATAAAAAATTTAAATAAAAAAAACTATTATCAGACATTCTAAATAATCAATATAATCTTGGACAAAATTCCCCAAATTAAAAAGGAGATAAAGTTCAATTGAAATTTATATTTAAACGTGATTCTTTGGTCATTTTTCATAATGTATAAATGTTTATTTTTAAGCTGTTTGTTTACTCAGTTTGTATCCCTATAAATAAGGAATTTGACAGTAAGGCATGGATGGTTTACTTTTGGATTTAATAAAGATAAAAGAAATCATTTTCAAAAGTTTCATAAAAAGTATTTATAAACTATTAAAAAATATTTTTTTTTCCAAATAAAGGCACCATACTCGTAGGAGAGGGCTTAGCTGCTTCAATAAGATCTTATATAGACTGTACAATGTACAGTGTACATCACATAAGTTGAATCTAATTTTTAGCATTTTAATTGTCGTTATTTAAATAACTCAATGGTCTACCTTTTGAGACCATCAAACATTGCATCACACGTATGTTCTTAAGTGGCAATGACTCCGAACATTGCGCCGGACAATGCAAATCCTTTTGCTGAATTATTTTTATCAATTTATGATATGACTAGTATCCATATTATTAAATGTATTGATAATTTCCATTCTGTGCTTGAACTTGACTGGTACTTATTTATTTAACAGATAATGTGTGCGATGCCTGGCTGTTTAATAAATCTTTGGTCTGATACATAGACGGCATAAAGCATATCAGAATACCATATATATAACATATTATTTTCAAGATAACTTTAAAATGTAACTATCAAAATTTGAGCTAGTTTCACACAGTAGTGTGTGGGTGACAGTCATTTGATGACAACCAATTTCGTTCTTTTTGTAGCAAGTGAATTTCGAGTTTTGGTAAAGCATTGTTTTTAATGGGGAAAAGACACTGTACGAGCAAAGAAATGGATTGACTAATGTTTTGGTAGATATGTTCCACCAGAATCAACCATAATTTATTGGTTTCCTGAATTAAAATGAGGTCGTACAAGCACTTCTGATAAAAAATGTCTCTTCATCGAGATACGAAGGATTTTGTGTGTCGGTGAGTGACTTGTGATGAAATATAGATACACCACGATACACCTGAATCGGCATAAAAAACAAAACAATGGGCTGTGTCGTAGTGGAAGTGCTCCGAAGCGGGTAGAAGACACAACAATCGGCCGAGAAGGTTTTGGGCAGAGTTTTTTGGGATTCTCAAGGCATGGTATTGGTCGATATCTTGAAATACAAAAACATTAACCAACGAATAGTTTACAACATCCACAACGACCACATATAAAGAAGAAAAAAGTTTGTTTGACCAACAGTTTTTGCACCCTAAATTGTCATCAGGTCTACAATAAGTTTTAAAAAAGCGCCATTTTGTTCCACTGAGTGATCAATATTAATTTAAAATACTGTTCTGTACAGTACAATACAGTACAAAAGATTGTCATAAATTTATACAGTCGTCTTTTAAAATAAAAAGTTGTCAATGGTACACAAGCCAGCATCTAAAAATGTCTCTATCTATAAATGTCTATGGATCTCCCCAGTGAACTAAAAATTACTTTTGTTTTTAATTGATTTCGAATTTATTTGGACAAGAACATTCATATTCAATCTTTATGCCGTTTATAAGTCACAAATGGATACATTTCATGTTAATTTTGCTCTCTTCAGTTAAAGATATAAAATACCACTATTTACACTATTTACGCAAAATGCAGAACGGATTTTGTTTTTTTTTTCCAAAACTGATTGCAAGCTCTTAGTATAATTAAACGTGGCCCAACTCCCTAAATATCAGTTTAATTTAATTATTGACTTGACTCAATTTAATCAATAAAGATAATCCTTACAAACACGCAAACCTTGCAGTTTTCAGAAACTTTACTTCTCGCAGCTCTTCTTTGCTCAGCTTTGTTGGCTTCCTTAGCTCAACTGAAGCAGAACATCGATGTGCTCCAACGCGTGCGAACATAGTAAATCTTTGCTAATTTATTATGTTGAAGATGCTGGCACAAACTAGTGTTATTAATTAGCCAGAGTCAAGAAGTCAAATGCGTCTGCATAAGTTTTGGCAGCCAATAATGAAGACATTGAATCTCCACGTGAAGCAGATGAGAATTGGGCAGTGGTGTTAATGGAGAAGTGTGTGTGTGTGTTAAATAGGTGATTTAAATATACAACGAAGTCTTACTTAAATATCAAGCCATTTATTTATAAAGTAACCCAAGAACTCTGTAAAGGCAGTTAATCAGAAAATACTCTTATTATTGGATTTGACATTATTTTTCAATTAAGCAGCTTTTGTGGAGTATCAAAAATGCCATTCAGCATGACAAGTGACATGAAGTCTAGCAACGCAGAAGCAGGATTTGTGATATGGAGCAAAAGTTAAACTTAGTAGCGAAGATGATGAAAATTAGCCAAGCAAGTGTACTCTATGGCATCTGCAGCTAACTTGAAGCACCGTCAGAGTAACCAATTAGCTCATTTACAGATTTGGAATGAATTGCTAAGAAGCCATTCATTATAATAAAAAACAAATACAAAAAACAAAAGCCAGTAACAACAACTAACAAAAGGATACAGGAAGTATATAAATGAAATAAAAGCTAAAATTTAAGATGTACATATTTGTGCATGGTGTGTGAGTGTTTGTAGATGTATGCCTGATGCTGTGTCTGTAAGTATTGTGTGGCCACTTGACAGTGAATTGAGGAAACTCCATGAAGTCTGTCTTTGAGTTGACTAGAAAGTGAAAACAAGCGCAGCAACAGCAACAGCAACAAAAGCAACAACAATAACATTGCCAACAGCAACTACTGACAGCAAGCAACTCCATGGAGATTTCAGCAACATGCATGAGAATGTGTGTTTGCTAGTAGGTAGGTATGTGTCTGTTGGGTAAAAGCTTTCTTTGTTTTTGCTTGCACGCGCGCTAATTGCAAACGCATCACTCATATGTCAAAAACAACATCAGCAAAACAACAACAAAAACATCAGCAAATACTAACGAAGCGTGGCATGTGAAAACGAAGATAGTAGCTTGAGCTGTTGCTAAGTGTATTTGTGCGATTATTAAGTGCACATCCTGATTTGTGTCTTTTGTTTTTCCAGTGTGGAAAAATATTTTATAAATGAATTGTTCAGTTTTTACGAACTTTTAATTAATAAATAAAATAAAATATATGAACAAATAACATTTCAAAATTGTTCATTCATAAGCATTTTTAATTTAACATTCAGTGAATTTTACTAAATGGTCTTAATGCGGCAGACTCTGATTTCTTGCAGAGGTTCCATGAAAACAACACCTTAAAGGATATAAATATTGCACAAAAACATTCTTCAACAAATCTGCTTGGGACTAATGAAAGACCAGAAGCAATTCACGAGTTTAAAAAGCAAACTAACCAAATTTGTACAAGAAAACTATTAACTCATTAGTTAACTAGTAAATTTACTAACTGCTGTCAAATTTTTAAAAAAACACTAGTTGTTTTTCAATTATTATTCCATAATTGCTTATTAAAGTACTAGGTGTAGTCACACAAGTCAAAAAAATAGCAGTTGCTTAGCTAGAAAAACATAAAAATCATAACTCTGGTTAAAATATTATAGATAATAAATCCAACAGGAGAATTTGGTTCTCGAAGGGCTTATAAAGATATTCCTTAAAAGTGGTAGTTTTGAAAAATAAATATAATAGGGTTGTTCGAGATGTGCTGCGTCTTTGAAAAATATTTACCAAAAATATCAAAATTGCTATGAACACAATAGTTTTTCGTTGTATATTTGATAAAGTTTTGTTTTTTAAACTCTTATATTTTGTTTTTGTGAGTGTTAAAAGTTTATAATAACTTATCACAAATACAAAATGCAGGAACAAATACATGACATTGTAAATACCCCTATATTTGATATTTTTATTAGTTTTTATATAATATTCTTTTTTAATATTTTTTATTACAATTCACTAAGAATTGTACTTTTTAGAGTGGTTTGAACAGGATTTTAAAAATATCATAATAAGAATTCCATATTTGGAGGTCAATATTGGTAATAATGCTAAATAAATTAGTATTTTTTTTTGTTTTTGTTTTGTTTGTTAAAATCTTTATATTTTTATTTTATTTGGATATGAGTGCTGTGAAAAAGAAGGAAATCTTAGTTTTAAAGTGCTCCTCCAGCTTTAAATACTTCAAACGGGCCATGTGTATCTCCCCTAAAAAAGACTAAAGCATCATTAGAATCGTTCAGCCAAAGTACCTCTTCTTTCTTCGTTACAAAATCCCTTAAATAATCAGAAAAGTGTGTCAAATATGTAAATATATATAAGCGTGTATAATAAAGTTTCAATAATTAACTACCACAACGCCGGTAACATGCTCTGTTAGCAATTTAAATTGTTTTTATAAAAATGTTCTACACTGCGTATGAGTAACATTTATTTCGATGCATTTGTAAGAAGTCAGTGTTAAGTTGCCTTTTTTTTTTAAATAGGTCCTATCAAACTATAAATCATATACGATTTGTACCAATATTCAATACAAATTTGAACTGGCTAGTCAAAAAGTAGAACAGTTTTTGATTTATCTATTTTTATTAATACATAAAGTTATTGCAAATTATTTCGTGATAAATCATACTCGTAAGTATATAAAATATTCTCAATAAAATCAAATCTGTTATTAGAAACATCTGTTATTAGAACTTTTCATTTAACTGTCACGCAACATACACACAGCTCTTCAATAAATCAGTAAAATAATAATGCTAAAAACAACAAATCAAAGCGATGTCAGAGAATAAAGCAATTTACATCAATATCTAATATTATCATATTGCTTTTCAAGAAGCAGCAAGAATTTTTACAACTTACCATAAAATGTTTAATATTCATATTCTGTGAATTTTTTTTCATGGGTGTGAGTTTTTTTATTACTAAATTTTTGGTACCCTGTCGATGGTCTATAGCATAGTCAGAGCGGATTGAGCATTGGTAGCACAAAAAGGGATAACAACATCTTTTGAATATTTGTTCACTTTTTGAGGAATTTCAATAAAAATACCAATAACAAGGTTATAATTGCTATTCATTGGTAGCGTATTTTTTCGATTTTTTTAATATTACAGCTTCATACATAATATATATTTGCTAGAAGGCTTGAATGAAAAAGAAGAACCCTGTAGAACTGAACAGCTCTATGAAATATATTCAATAACCTTTTCACAAACTACAGTATACCTTCGAAAATGCCTTTGTAAGTTCAATAAATTAAACTGCAATATGTGTAAAATACCAAAATTGTACCTTACTTTGTTCCTCATCTCATGTCTCTTCGTAAAAGACAAAGCCGTGTTGTTCTCGTAATATTTAGCTCGCATGTATATTAAAAAGAAATACATTTTTCGCTCACGCACACATAAGTTATTATTTCAACCTCAAAATTCTGCAGCTGCGTGGTTTCTTTCAGCTTACCAAAATACCAACAAATCCCATTGTTAACCAAAATATTTGCACAACATTCATTGAGCGAGATTTGTATGCCTCCATTTCATGCTACCCCTCTGCCTGCATGTTCATCGTATTCATACAGTAAGTTTGTCAGATTTGAAGAGCAGTCTAGAGCCTGATGAGTATGCAGAAAGTTCTGTTCAATACTTCCGATGAATGGTATTCAAATGGTAAAATTTTTGGCAGTCAAATTCAAAGCAACATGAAAATCAAATCCTTTAGCAATAACGTGACTAAGTCATCATGCTCAATGTGACTGCGCTGTCCTTTTATGCTATAATACCATAGTTGATCCTTTTGCATAAGTATTGATGTGCCTTTTCTTCGAGATTGTTATTTGCTTGTTTGCCTAGCATTGTGCCAAAAGGAGGTGTTGCGAGGTCGACTAAGCTTATGCCGGCTGTTTGCCGGCGACTTTAAAGGATTCACATATAAATGTATTTCAAGCATTTTATGTGTATGAGCACGTTCTTGTTTGCATACAGAGTGCCTTCTTATATGTGCAGCATGCAAAAATTACAAAATTACAAGACAGTAACAAAGCCAGGATATTTTTGCCAATGTTCTGAGTTATTGCTTTTGAAATTTATTGAGAAATTTCGTCTTGTCTTTAGCTTGATATTCATTGACTTGATATGAATGCATTTTATTTTGATTTTTATTGTATTGTACTATGCTTTCATTTTTCTAGCTCGCGCTTAAAGGATATGACATACATACGTGCTTTTCTTTTATTGATTGTATGAAAAAAATGAGGGTCTTATCATGTTGTATAAATAAATGGTACTCAATATACTACAAATGTAATGTTCCTATGTGATGCTTTTGAATATGAATATGAATATGAATATGAATATGAATATGAATATGAATATGAATTTGAATATGAATATGAATATGAATATGAATATGAATATGAATATGAATATGAATATGAATATGAATATGAATATGAATATGAATATGAATATGAATATGAATATGAATATGAATATGAATATGAATATGAATATGAATATGAATATGAATATGAATATGAATATGAATATGAATATGAATATGAATATGAATATGAATATGAATATGAATATGAATATGAATATGAATATGAATATGAATATGAATATGAATATGAATATGAATATGAATATGAATATGAATATGAATATGAATATGAATATGAATATGAATATGAATATGAATATGAATATGAATATGAATATGAATATGAATATGAATATGAATATGAATATGAATTTGAATATGAATATGAATATGAATATGAATATGAATATGAATATGAATATGAATATGAATATGAATATGAATATGAATATGAATATGAATATGAATATGAATATGAATATGAATATGAATATGAATATGAATATGAATATGAATATGAATATGAATATGAATATGAATATGAATATGAATATGAATATGAATATGAATATGAATATGAATATGAATATGAATATGAATATGAATATGAATATGAATATGAATATGAATATGAATATGAATATGAATATGAATATGAATATGAATATGAATATGAATATGAATATGAATACGAATATGAATATGAATATGAATATGAATTTGAATATGAATATGAATATGAATATGAATATGAATATGAATATGAATATGAATATGAATATGAATATGAATATGAATATGAATATGAATATGAATATGAATATGAATATGAATATGAATATGAATATGAATATGAATATGAATATGAATATGAATATGAATATGAATATGAATATGAATATGAATATGAATATGAATATGAATATGAATATGAATATGAATATGAATATGAATATGAATATGAATATGAATATGAATATGAATATGAATATGAATATGAATATGAATATGAATATGAATATGAATACGAATATGAATATGAATATGAATTTGAATATGAATATGAATATGAATATGAATATGAATATGAATATGAATATGAATATGAATATGAATATGAATATGAATATGAATATGAATATGAATATGAATATGAATATGAATATGAATATGAATATGAATATGAATATGAATATGAATATGAATATGAATATGAATATGAATATGAATATGAATACGAATATGAATATGAATATGAATATGAATTTGAATATGAATATGAATATGAATATGAATATGAATATGAATATGAATATGAATATGAATATGAATATGAATATGAATATGAATATGAATATGAATATGAATATGAATATGAATATGAATATGAATATGAATATGAATATGAATATGAATATGAATATGAATATGAATATGAATATGAATATGAATATGAATATGAATATGAATATGAATATGAATATGAATATGAATATGAATATGAATATGAATATGAATATGAATATGAATATGAATATGAATATGAATATGAATATGAATATGAATATGAATATGAATATGAATATGAATATGAATATGAATATGAATATGAATATGAATATGAATATGAATATGAATATGAATATGAATATGAATATGAATATGAATATGAATATGAATATGAATATGAATATGAATATGAATATGAATATGAATATGAATATGAATATGAATATGAATATGAATATGAATATGAATATGAATATGAATATGAATATGAATATGAATATGAATATGAATATGAATATGAATATGAATTTGAATATGAATATGAATATGAATATGAATATGAATATGAATATGAATATGAATATGAATATGAATATGAATATGAATATGAATATGAATATGAATATGAATACGAATATGAATATGAATATGAATATGAATTTGAATATGAATATGAATATGAATATGAATATGAATATGAATATGAATATGAATATGAATATGAATATGAATATGAATATGAATATGAATATGAATATGAATATGAATATGAATATGAATATGAATATGAATATGAATATGAATATGAATATGAATATGAATATGAATATGAATATGAATATGAATATGAATATGAATATGAATATGAATATGAATATGAATATGAATATGAATATGAATATGAATATGAATATGAATATGAATATGAATATGAATATGAATATGAATATGAATATGAATATGTATATGAATAAGATAAGAGCAAGAGACTCGTCTCCTTCTGCCTTCTGACTTGCACTGAAATGTAAGCTCAGTTAATATGGAAGCAAACAAGAACTTTCGCATTGTAGTTCATGCAAAGCTCTCGTGCTAACTCCATCTCAGTTTGACTCAGTTACCTGTTGGCAAAATTAAGCAAAACAAACTCAGCTTAACATCGAGCAGTTAAAATTTGCAACATTGTGAAGAGTCCGCACAATGTTTTTTTCAGATTCGCAAATAATACTGGAAGAAGAATGCATTATTATCGAAATAAATTATGATGATTTAGCGGAAGCAGAACCACCGAGTGGATGTCTGTCATTGCAACGACTTCCTTTTTGGTCAAATCCGCTTCTTTTTCTCTTTCTTTTATACTTTCTTCATGCAGCTTACGATTCTCTCTAAGGAATCACTGGCGGGTTTTATATGCTGCTATAATATGGCTTCTTCATGGTGCTGCAGCTAATTTAAGGACATTTTGCTGTCGTCGTCTCTTTATTCGCTATACCACTGGGGAATTTTCTTCCTAGTTTCATGCTTGTTTATCTCGCCCTCTTCGGCAGCATCATTCTTAGTTGAACAAAAGAATTTCATTTTCTCAGTAAGCTTCTACAATGTTCGGTTGGCTGTTATTAAAGTTGTTGTTGATGATGTGTTCTTTTTTTTTAACTTCATAATATTGCTTGTCTGTTCGTCTCCATGGGCACGCTCTTAATCATGAAAGCATATTATTTATTTTTTTATTTTTTTTTTTGTTTTAATTAAGAGTATTTTCTACAAATGATCTGTGGTGACCATTGTTTGCCACTTGGAGCTACTCATTGTGGAACACTGTTCATCGTTTTCTACTTAATGCCAGTTAAAACAAAAACCATCTCACCAACTTACTGAACTAACTAATATACATGGACGAACGCCAAAGGATTATATTAAAAAAAAAAAAAAACAAAAAAAAACAAAAAGAAAAAAAGAAACGGGGAGCAATTTGGGACTAACGCAGTGATTGAAGCTGTTGAGAGTTAATAATGCTTGGACTTGGTGTCCATTGTGGTGCGCTTAGGAGCAGTTTGATACAAAATGGAAAAAAACGAAGGATTAAAAGTGCATTATGAGTCTTACTGGTATAGAGTCTTACAAATAGAAACTATGGTTTAAAGTTTCATAAAATATTGTTTCTAGTTCTTATTGTTGCTCATTTTGAGCTAAGCTTTGTTTTATACTTAGTCTTTGTATTTTCTTGTGAAGTATTGGGTCATACTTATATACAGTAGGTCCATAAAATATAGAAGCGACCTATTTTGGCAGCTCAGATTTAATTCAAATGACAACGGTGCGTTCAATGTGAATATTTAAATTATGTAGCACTGTGGTCAATTGTAGTTATATATAAAAAGACAAAAATTGCACAAAATTTCATTAAGATGCTTTATATACCCACAAAATTTGGATTTTTAGCATGATCCAAGAAAAAATTATGACAAAATAATCAGAGAAAAAAAAAAATGCACATACAATAATATATGATATCATATATGTTTTATCATATATGTGTCGACTCCATTAGGCGCTAAATCCCCTATTGAATAGTGTTTTTTTTTTGTTTTTTCGAATAAAATAAATAGTTTATTTTTTTCATCAGTAGCCTTCAGATATCTATAAGATAAAAGGGCTCTTCGCCCTTAAAAATAATTTTTTTTTTACTTAAAACCACGGCAAAATATTTCGATATTACTCGTATAATAAATATGTTTTTATATTAACCTCTGCCTTTCCCTACTTGCATTAGAGGGTCGGTCAATGTCTCCACAACTCCTTCAGTGACTATTTTAAACAACATTTCTTAATTCTTTAAAGATATTCCCTAGACTATGAAGTTTTGAAAAGAAGTAGTATATTCGGAGGAGGTGACAAAAAAAAAAAAATTTTTTTTTTCTTTTAATCAAATTTTTTATGAAAGATTCCAAAATATAATTTTTTTTTTATTGTAACGTGTAAATGTTGTTAACTGTAGAAAGTATAGTAAAGTATTAAATTAAAAAATATCCATCCGAAGTATACAAATGTGTGTTTTCTATGGAAAAAATTATTTCGGCTTTGCTGACATAAAGTTTAAATAAGGACCACATTCTCCAAACAGCAATAATTATGTCAAATTTATTTAATTGTTAAATGGTTAACCCTTTTTTTTTATATTTCAGTTCAAGGGAGAAGTTTACTTTTTTCTTAAATTATTCCATTTTCTGGGATTAATACTTGAACCAACCTGCGGAAACATTAGATATTATTTGAAAAAGGTTTTCAATCAATAATACTACTAACAGGACCTCTTCTGTCAACTAAATTTTTGAAAAAAAATCATATCGTTTTCTATAATTCTGGAAGTTTTAGCAGAGATTGACTTGTTGAGCTAGACTGAAACATACGTATTTAAAAAATCTAAATGTTGTTTGAGTCCTTTTTGCGTCGTCTATAAAAATGGCTTTTGTCGGTCATGTCTTTTAATATAAATTTTAGCGCAGCTGCTATCTGTAGCTAGATATTTGCTGGTAGAATTTTCTTGTTGTTGCTGCTGCCTGTCATTTCAGACAGCAACTGAAATAATGATAACAACACAACACAGCACAACACAACTCAACTCAACACAACACAAAACAGTTATTTACTTATTTTCTAGACAATTTCGGGAACGACATATTGTCATTGTATATCATTTCACAGGACTCTTAAGGACTAAAAACATAGAAATTCTTGCGAAAAAGACTGCAGCGACAACAACGGCGACAATAAACATCAACTACAAGATGCTCGGATTATTATTGTCACTGCAGTGTTGAGCAGTGAAGCTGAGCTGGTTTGAGCAGCACTACGTTACGCCCATCGTCCTACTTCTAGGGGCGGCAAATTGCTGCAAGTGTTAGACTCTTTGTGCGACTATTGTTTGGAATGTTATGATGATAAGATTTCACATGTCGTAAGAAGAATGTGCAGACCATTTCAATTTGTATCTTGGGAAGAGGAGAGGGGGGAAGGGGGGGGGGCCACGCAGCTTTGTGTATGCTTAAAGGTGTGTTTGTATGTGTGGGTGGGTTGATTCTTTGTCGGTCGCTCATATATGAAAAAGCATGTCAATATAAATTGCCATACAAGTGGGCAATAAATTCACAGCGGAACGATATTAAATTCCAAGACGAAGATATATTTAGGTTGGGGTTGAATCGATTCGATGTTCCTTGGTTTGTCAGGCTCTCCAGAGCGAAAAATCTTGCTTCGAAATTTCAAATGAGCTGCTTGCTAAGTATATCAATGTTTCATTGAACCTTGAGCCATATTGATATGGAACGTTTTCAAGTCCTTTTGTTGTGTAGATTCATCTATTTCTACAAGAAATTATTAATAATCCATTCAATTATTATAAGCGCCTTACGGTACTCATATGGGCTAAACAATTTTATTATGCTTTGTATTTGACGGGTCCTTTCTGCTTTAGTTGTATGTATTCACTTTGTATTCAGTTGTATGTCACTTTGCTTAATTGTCCTTGAGCTTTATTAGGATACCGCACTGTTGTTGATACATCGTAAACTAATACAGAACAAAACAATATCAAAGACATCGTACGAAGCACAAAAACTAGCTACATAATGAAAAGAAAAATGAAGCTTTATTCTTTCCTTCAAAGGAAGAGATGAAGGAAATTGTTTAGAAGGTGGCTTGACTTAGTTATATTAAAAAAAAAAAAAAAATGGGAAATATACCGCTTGAGTATTAAAGAAAAATTAATGATAGCTGTCCATAACAGACAAAATTTTTGTCGGGACTTACATCTCGTGATTGACAGTCATTAGTTGATGATTGTTGCTGCAGACTATTGCCCCAAGTTGACAACTTAATCTTTGCAATGCTTTTGTCTATTTGTGACTTTAGTTTTTTCAGGTACCTCAATGTGGTTTTTAATAAATCCTTTAAAGAGGTTGAGTCTATCCAAAAAGTCTATTTTTTTGTTGTTTAAAATGACGAATTCCGATTAAAAAAATTCCGAAGTTATATATTAAAATTTTCTTTTTTTTTAAGTAGGCTTTATCACATCTTATTTATTAATACGCAAACATCGAATGTTGTCGTACACTTTTTCAATATTTATTTTAGAATAAGGACAATGAAACGTACATCATTCGAAAGGTACTGCACCATAGATGTGCCGAATGATGTTAGATTTTTAATTCATGACCTTTGACCCGAAATATTAACGTTGAAAGTTTATATCAATTTTAGTTAGGGATCTCAAAACTGGGAAGAGGTAAAATGAAGAATGTGATATCAGATGAAAGGTCTGGCTGCACAGTATGATTGAATATAAGATTGGTGACCTTTGACCTCATATATGAGCGGAAAAAGAGCATTTATTAAATAAAAGCTAAACTATAAGAGATGGAAAAACATGATATAAGAGAGAAATTTAAACATTCAATTTTATATACAATATATACTTTGATATTTTTCACCATCGTTTACGGTTACCCTACAATAGGCACTTTTTCATGTAACAAGTGTCAATATATATTGTGATGGTAGAATTGCTTACAAATAGTAAATTTTGAAAAATTTCCGTTATTTTGACATCAAAATTATTGTGATATCTCGAAAACTATAGATGTTTTCAGTACAACGTCTTTTGTATGGAAATTCGTTGATTGAGAAAAATAACGGTATGCGAAAACTTTTTTGCTAATATTTTCCACGAATAGTATGTTATTAAATTTCCCGTTATTATGACAACAAAAGTATTGCAATATTTCGAAACCTGTAGATTTTTTCCATGCAATGCATTTCTTAAAGCAATGTCATTGCCTCAGAATGAGAAAAAAACAATTGATATTTCAAATTTTGATTTTGCATGCAAATATTTCAGCCATTTTTCAATCGATTTTCCCTAAATTTTCTTTGTCTGAAAGTTTAATTAAATTACTTTTGAGAAATAAGAAAAGATTTACCGTTATCTCACTAATTCAATTTCTTATGCTGTTTTCAAAAACACTCTAAAATATTCAATTTTTGCTTAAAAATTAGACCAGACATTCTTTTTTTGTAATTTTTTTTTTGTTTTTCTATTTTCTTCTCTCACACTCTTTCATATACCATATCATTTATTTGCAACAATTGCTTCATTTTGACACATAATTTAATTAAGTGTTTCTATCATCGAAAATCATGAGCAACCCTTATGATTTTTTTGATGAAAATTACATTTTTCAAAGTGTTGTTTTTGTAATTTTTATAAAGTTCTACAGCTAAAAAAATAATTTCTGTGAATAAATTTTTCAAATATTTTAAACCACTCCAAAGTTATCTATATATTAATACGCAAACAAAAATCTTGTAGTGCACTTTTTTAAAATTTATAATACAAAAAAGGGCATGATTCTTATATCAGTCGAAAGGTAATGAGCCAAAGAGATGTGCCAAAAAATAAAAAAAAAAAATTAAATATATTATGTGATTATTGCAGTTTAAAAGAAGTGTATGCACTCTCACTCTCATGGCTGTAATTTGGCAAGGAATAGAACAAGGGACAAGGAATAGAACAAGGATTTAAACACACTTAGGACAAAATTTAGAACAAAGATTTAGAAATAAAGTTGGACAAGGATTAGGAAAGGATTCGAACAAGGTTAAGGTTAGGAATTTGGATATGGATTTAAAGAAGAGTTTGAACAGGAAGTAAGACAATTGAATAGTCGACGCGAATAACATTCTAAGTGACAAAATTATACGTTTTCAGGAATTGCAAAAAAAAAAACGGTTTTAATGGCGAACTTTGAGCCATGTAAATGTCCAAAAATTTATGGAATTTTAGAAACTATGTGCTCTTATAATAGGCTAGAGCATTTTTAACGTTAATATGCAAAAAAACTATTTTTGATTAATATGTCGCTTACAACGTTATTCGCGTCGACTCTTCAATTATTAGTTTGCGAACAAATGAAAGGATAGGGACAAGAATAAGGATAAGGATAAGGGTAAGGACAAAGATACACTGTCAAAATCCACGGATGGGTCCACATACAGCCAACTTCTTTTTAACTTTACAAAGCTTTTTTCAATAAATTTAAAAAAAAATAAGAGAAAAATCTATTTTGATATGGTCGAATTTTGACCACAGGCGATACTAGTATTTTCTATTACGAGATTGTCTGCTGTCAAAATAAATATGAAATGGATTCGTTTTGACGACGCTGAAACTTATCTTTCCTAATGGTGAACAGTTAAAAATTGTCAAAAATTCATACTTATTTATTATAAATTTAGGTATATAAAGAAACTATTTTTAATATTAGTTGTTCTCCATCTCTGTCAAGGTCCAACGCTGTCTGATGCAATGTTATTCTTACTGTGAAGCTATTTATTTTATATTCTACTGTATCGAGTTGCTTAAGTGTTTAACTTAAATTTTTGTACAAACATTTTTTTATTTAAATTTTTCATCGTATCTGCTAGCAACCGTCTTTCCATCGAACCAATCTGCTTTTTGCAGTCTGACCATTTTTGGCTATGAACGTCAGTTTGTCAAAAAACAAAAAAAAAAAAAACAAAAAAAAAAAAATAGAAGACAGAAGTTTAAAAATGCAATTTTGTCAACGTGCTACATACTCACACATACTTCTTTCCAGCAACATATGAGCCTCAACGACTTCTTGGCAAGAGTTTTAAACTATTTGTTTGTTTTGTTTTTTTTTTTTTTTATTTTATTATGTTAGACATTTTATGAACCTGATCAGTATGCATGCTAACGCAAACATGACCTCAAACTTTATTTTTCGTCTACACTTCCGGTTGCTCTGCCGGAAGTTATCATGTGGCGCTATTCCGCGTAAAAAACTAAAAGATTGAAAAAAACACGAGTCCTTAAGAACCACCGAAAATGCATCGAAAAGATTCTATAAAAAAGTCAATTGAAAACATTCGCAGCTGTCTTTGCGGAAGTTTTTAATGCAATTTGTGTATGTTATGTGTATGTATGTTATGTAAAGTAGTTTCCGTTGCCATGTTGATTTTTTTTTTTGCATAAAAGTTTTTTTTTATTGGATAACAAGTAGTTACTTTCAATTGATTGATACACGTTATGAAGTTAGAAAGTTTGTTGGAACCAGCAAATTCTCAAGAATATAAAAGAACACAAAGTGGCAAAATGTTGTGTACAAAACGATGTTATATTCAAAGTTGGAATTTACCCACTCGTATATATAAATATTATATATAACAGCCTCTCAGAACAATTTGGAGCTGAACAATCTGACTCAGGCTCAGGCACTCACAACACACTTAAAAAACTTTTCGGTATTGTTTGAATGGTGCATGTACCATGAACCAGTTGGAGGTTATATTGATCTATGTGCAACTTACAAGTATATAGGTATATATACCTATGTTATTTTTTTATATAATAAATTTTTTTCCAAGACAATAAGCGCTTAAGTCGTTAAACATCTTAAATATGATAGACGTATTTGATTAGAATATGACACCAAAAACATATGGAACGGCATTAAAGAACGAAAGTCGGCATCACCCACACATATACAATTGCGGCATATTTTAAACTAATAAAAGCTTTAGTTTCAAAATTGAAAAGTCTTGAAATTACTCCAGAAATTATGGCCAAAATAAATACGGTGGGAATACGACAGGCCTTATTTCAAAGGGAAGATACATCGGGCCTATATGCCAAGTAAATCAACTAATATAACTTATGATATTAAAACTCGTGTAACTAAAGCTACCCAACAAAAAACCACAACCACCGGAGAGAAAAGATTCGGATTGAACCCAGGAGTGTGGATTCTCCCAAAGAAACGAAATATTGGCACTTATTCTATTAACACACATTATAAAAGAAATATAGTTAGATATTGTCAGAAATAATCATTAAATTTGTGGACGGAATTGGGCTACCCAGGGTGCATCTCCCATACATTCAACAAAATTATAACGAAATACCTAGAAGTCGATGTTTAGTTGAGCTTTAGTTGAAATTAAAATGAAGGCTAACACTTTTAGAAATCAGTGTTAGCGAAAAAAAAAGAAATGGATGATATTGCATATCATACCCCAATACATCCCATATATGTTTAATAAAAAAACTCACACTCGCTTTCAATATCACACCCGAGCGGCGAACACTGAGCTTTCAGTAAAGTTGGATGAAAAAAATTATTTTTTGAACTACAATGCAATGCTTTAAGTATAAAAATTAAAAAAAAGTTTTTCAATAATTTTGGACAAGTGTTGGGGAAACTCCGATGCACCTTAAATATATTATGTGCCCTATTTCAAAAACAGATAAGTTTAGCCCCAATAGCGAAACTTTTGGCAGATGTCTTAAACAAAAAAAAAAAAAAAAAAAAAAATTATATAAAATGTTGGAGTGATTTGAAGTGCGTGTGACATCTCCCTTGCAACTAAAATATATTTTGGCACATGACTGAGGAATGGGTAAAGCTATTAATGTGAAATTTACTAATAGATTCTAATTTACAATAACTAACAATTTTTATTAAAGTAAAAATAAGTTATAAAGTAGAAAGAGTTTAGTTGAGAGAGACATCAAGCAAAATGCAACATTGCCGGTCTCCACAATTTTTTTTCTACCTAAAAAACCACAATTAATATTAAATGAGTGATAAACGAAGATATAATTCGCACACAGCAAGTCGAGTACAATTAATTTCACCATAAATTGTCGGGACGTGTTAAATTATTCGCTCACGTTTAAGTTCACGTCAGCAACATCATCAACTGCTACAGCAGCTGCAGACGTTCTCATAGCTGACTAAAGTATTACAACCGTTGACCATCAATAGAATAACAATTATGTCTCACTCATGTGCAATTTTAATACCAGCAACAACAACAGCAACAACAATGAGCAACGAGTAAGCTATAAAGCAGTAGTTGGCTCTGGCTAGTGACGACAGTCTTACTTGCAACGAGGACTATGCTGCCACTCATAGTTTCACTGTTAACAGCTTTATTGGCTCAAACTGATACAGCTACTGCTGCAGCTAGCGGCCCGAGGCTACGTCACGGATTTGGCTTTGGTTACCATGACTTTGATTTTTGGCATTGGGATCAAGGAATTTTAAGTGACCGTAGAAAATGCAAGAATTCTTCCGCTGAGGTCCAGACTCGTATAACGGGTGGCAACATTGCCCTGTCCAACATGTTTCCCTATCAGGCAGCCCTCCTCATGCTACAGGCACCTAAGGTGATACAATGCGGTGGCGCTCTGATATCACAACACTTTGTTCTAACAGCAGCGCATTGTTTGTACCGGTAAGTTAGGAATTTAGCAATTTTTACGCTCTTAACTGTTTTGTACTGTTTCAGTTCTAGTGTTGGGAAAATATTTCTGGGCACAAATATATTCGCCGACACTAGCTCTGCTGCTGTCATTTATAATGTAAGTAGGCGTCACTTTTACTTATATGAAAAATATATTCCATACGGTATCTCTGATGACATCGCACTCATCTACTTGGAAAAACCTGCGCCGCTCTCAGCTAGTGTGCAGACTATTGCGCTAGCGCGCAGCTACATGACGCAGTCCTTTCTCGAGGGGCAAGTGGCAACCACATCCGGCTGGGGTCATACTAGCGATAATGAGCAGGTTTCCGATTATTTGCTCTACTATATTGATGCGCCAGTGATGAATCAGCAGCAATGTGCTTGCTACTTTCTATCCGGGCTGGTGCGAAGTCGGAATCATCTCTGCACTGATGGCACGGGTGGCAAGGGTAGCTGCGATGGCGATTCGGGTGGCCCGCTTACCTATTTTCACAGAGGTGCCAACTACTTGGTGGGCTTGACGGCCTTTGGCAGTGCAGGTGGATGTGAAATAGGCTTCCCATCCGTCTACACGCGCATCACAACGTATCTGGGCTGGATTGCGAGAAAGACTAACATACAAGTTAATTAAATTCGCCTCTCTTCATGCATAAAATATTTCAGTTATAACACATATTTCATGATATGTTATTGATTAAATCATTCATTATTTATTGACCTTTACAAAAATTGCAGCTAGAGCGCATGCTCGGCAAACAAACCTTCAATTATGATAAATCTTTTAACCAAACAATACAACCGCAACAATTAAGTCTTAATTGGCTTCAATTCATTACCAAAACCAATATCCCGGGACAATGGCAACCATGCTACACTCCAGCAAAAACAACAACATGTTACTTGGTAAAAGCAACAAACCAATTAAAACAACAAACACTTAATATTTAGTAGGGAGTATTCTATGGACGGTGCCAATGTTGCGACCATGTAATGAGCCAATAAATAGCAATAAAAGCAAAGCACTAAAAGTATGGACAAGAAGAAGAAGATTTGCAAATGCATTTAAGATTATTAAGGAAGGGAGCAGAATATGGGTGGAATATAGTAGAAAAGTAAAGCACAAACGGCGATTAAAGCCAATTAAGCGCAGCTGAATATTATTATTAGATGTGACGTCATAGCTGGACACACATGAGGAAGCTATTAGATTTAGATAAGAGAATGGAAATGAAGATTTTGATTACAATTTGAGTGGAATGTATTTAATGCCATGCTTACAAGAGAAAAATAAAATGTTTGGAATATATTTAAGTAATGATTGATCCTCCATGATGAACAAGGATTATCTATGGCCTGCTTTAGGTTTGCATAATGAAATATGAAACATTTTTTCATTACATGCAAACAAATTTTTTTCAAAACCAAGAATTTTTGCAAACATTTGATATCACTTCATTCAACTGTCTTTAAAGGCGACAAACTTTTTCCATCTCATTCAACTTCTGCTATTTTCTCACACTCAGTTTAATTCAAGATTTTGACTTTTGCTTTGTTTTATTTTGTTTTGTTTTGTGTTGTACTGTTTTTTATGTTTACCATTTGGAAATCTGCGAAATTGTGTCAATAACAATAAAATTAGATTACAATCGATATCGATAGCAGAATACAACAACGAAGTTGTAAACAATGCAGAGCGCAACTCACGCACAAGCACAGAGACAGCGAACTTTTAGGGGCAAATGGGAGACCTTAAAGTGAAATTGGTTGAATCAATCAAATTGGTGTTGAAGTGTTTGGTTAAACAACCAAACTTCAAAACAACCAAAAAGTACTTAGTAACGAAAATTATTTTAAACCTCGAACATTGTTATTGAAAAGTTATGTCAATGTAAAAGTTGGTTACAGAAAAATATTTTGACGTAGAGTTATGTCATTCTCGGAGGTTAGTAGGGCGATTGATAGTGATCAAGCGGCGGTTGATAGCGTTTTTAGGTCACACTTTGAGCCATGAAATATAAAGACAAAATTTGATGTTTCTGATTGCTTTGCGCATGGTTCTTGTTTATGGTTGCTTGCACAAGGTCCAATAAGTCTCGAGACTAAGTAATAAAAAAACTTTTTTTTGCAAATATTCTTCTTTATTCATACGTTCCTTCAAGAGCAATACATTCATTCTACCTCTTTTCTAACTTTTTAATACCGGTTTTGTAGAACGATTTGTGTTTCGCCTCGAAATACGCTTCAGTTTTAGCCATCACCTCTTCATTGGAACCAAATCTCTTGCCGGCAAAATTTTTTTTTTGAGATCAGCAAAGAGTCAGTAGTCGCTGGGGGCGAAATCTGGCAAATACGGTGAATGAGGAAGCAATTCTAAGCCCAATTCGTGGATTTTCGCCATCGTTTTCATCGATTTTTGACACGCTGCATTGTCTTGTTGAACAAGGATTTTTTTCTTCTTCAAATGGGGCAGATTTTTCGCGATTTCATCCTTCAAACGCTCCAATAACGCTATATAATAATAGCTGTTCATTGTTTTTCCCTTTTCGAGATAGTCGATGAACAAAATTCCATGCGCATCCCAAAATACAGATGCCATAACCTTTCCAGCCGACTGTTGTTGTATTTTTGGTCGCTTTGGCCTGCTTTCATCGGTTGCTCTCCACTCAGCTGACGACCGTTTTGATTCCGATGTGTAATGGTGGATCCATGTTTCATCCATTGTCACATACCGATGCAAAAATTCATGTTTATTCTTTGTGAACAGTGCCAAACAGCTCTCCGAATCATCGACACGTTGTTGTTATTGACCGGGTGTGAGAAAACGCGGCACCCATTTGGAAAGCAGATTTCTCATCGGCAAATGTTCTTGTAATATTGTTCCCACACTGCCTGTCGATATCTTCTGAGCCTCAGCTAGCTCGCGCACCTTCACTTTACGGTCGGCCAATACCATTTTGTGTACTTTTTTTATGTTTTGTGGAACAACTGCCTCATTTGGGCGTCCTGAACGTTCAGCATCATTAGTGTCTGTACGACCAAGTTTAAACTCAGCATACCAACGGCAAACGGCTTTTGACGGAACAGAGTCCGAATAACACTTTCGAAGCCATTGCTCAGCTTGGACGGTATTTTTTTCCATTAAAAACAGTGATAAATCAACACACGGAATTGCTTTGAATCCATTATTTTGAAAATATCAACAGTAGCGCCACTCAAATTACTTGCAGCTTCTGATCTAAACGTTAGATTCTCATGAAATTTTTACACGTATTGTTTGAAGGTTGGAATTTTATATTATATCGATATTTCGTTAGAGGCGCCACCTAGTAGTTAGTTTCGAGACTTATTAGACCATGGTTACCTATTTATCGACTGCATTGGTTCTTGTATATAATAGAATATATGTATGTACTGAGTATTGCTGATTAAAGCAAGAGGGCACTGCCAGTTAAAAAAATATATAAAACCAGCATTTGATGTTATGCACTGAACACATTGACGACGACACGACTTTACGACACGACATGAAGAAAGAGTCAACAATCTGGAAATATCATATGATTGATTCATTCACTCATACACAAACCCTTATATTTGCTCTTTTGTCGCTCGTCAAATTAGAAATAATTCTATACTGGCGTCAGCAACATTTCTATGTCGCCGCGAGATTTTCACCACATTCACTTCCATAAGAAGAGCATGTAAAAAAAATTTGACAGATGTCGCAATGTCGTTGCCGTCGTCAATATGTTCAGTGCATTACTGTTTGCTTTGCGCATGGTTTTTTGTTTAAAGCTTAGTATGCTGTAGAAACGAATATTCCGCGGAATATAATTCCACACAGTGTAGAGTCAAAATTTTTGTGTGGAGAAAAAAGAAACTACAGTACAACCTTTCTCAATGCAACCAGATAGGTTTTTCCTATATAAAAAATGTAGATTGCAAGCAAAGAAGAACTGAACGGAAATAAGGTAAAAGTTTATGCAAGTTTACGCAAATGTTAGTTGCGATAATTGTGCAATTTGCAATTTTTTCTTCAAATTTGCGTTTACTAAGTGATCAATGTAAATTTTTGAGTGTCGCGATAATCGCACTGTACCCTTAAGCGAGGTTGTACTGTACTCTTATTGAAATGTCAAAATTCTGGTGCTAATTAAATATCCGGGCATATAATCGACAGCGAAATTTTGACATTTCAACTCTCCATATGGGTTGTTGAACTTGCCAGCAGTGAACATATTTTTCGACTCTACAGCGTACTAGGTAGCAAAAAAAAATCCGCTGTTGCTTTATTTATCCATTCTTGCTAAATATTTTTTAAAAAAGATGTCATCAAAAGCGAATTGAATAATTCTACGTCTTATGTTACCACATAGTCGAAACTGCTGTATCTTTTTTATTTTGCTTTCTTACAAAGTTTATTATTATCATGAGAAAACATTCAATGTTTAGAATATTTTCAGTTAAATCCACCCCCACAGTCAACTCCAATCTTACATATGCAGAAACTACTCCACTGCTTAAGGAAACTACGAAACACCGACACGTTTTGGATTCTAATTCGTTTATGTTGTATCAGTTGTTTCTGTTCTTGTGTGTAATGCTACATGTATCCGGGTTTTGAAAAGAATTCTGCTTTGGTATTTGTTGAAATATACACGTATATTTAGTTGTTTTCATGTATACTGATGCAAACAAGTAAAATAAAATGTGTAATAATCATGGCCCAGAATTTTTTCAATCCTAAATTTTCCGTAAATTTAAATTGATTGATGCTAAAATTTTATTCATTATGCTAAGGATAGACGATATGGTGCAGTTGGCAGGGCTAAGTTGTGCTTTCTAAAAACAAACTGAAAGTAATTTAATACCTCTTAAGATTTGTAGATTTGTATTTTGAAAGTATGAAAACACAAAATAATGTAAATAAGACCATTAAAAGCCTGAATTCGTTTCAAAAATATTAAAAATTTACTTTGAGATGCAAAAGTAACCATCTCCAATACAAAATTTTAATATTATGATCGAGCAATATTTCTTTTTTATTTGTTTGGTTCTCGAATGTAATCAAGTTTGGACTGAAATTATCAAATTTTGCTTTGAAAATTCATAACTTTTATATTAAAGGGTGATTTTTTTGCTATTTTTTTTCAGAGTGAATTTTTTGACACCAGGCGCTTGATTCGTAACATGTGGCAAAGCCAAAAATGCTCAGTATGGTTTGCCATTTCACTATGAATAGACTAACAAACGAACAGCGCTTGCAAATCATTGAATTTTACTATCAATATTCGTGCTCTGTGAGAAATGTGTTTTGCAAATTACGTCCATTTTATGGTCGCCATAATCAACCCCACCAAACAGGCTAATCAAGGTATTGTGACAAAATTTTGCACCAGTTTCACTTTATTGGGCATCAATCCACGGGTTGCCGTATGCGGAGAGTGCGTACCGAGGAGAATATTGCTCCTGCATCGGACAGTGTCAATGAAGATCTCGACATGTCAATTCGTCGCCGTTCTTAACAATTGGACGGCTCTCCAAAAAAAAAAGGAAAAATCACCCAAATGAAAAATGACCCAAAAATTTATGAAAAATCGGCCAAAACGAAAAAACGAAATTTTACCCATGAAAACGAAAAAAATCCCAACAATTTTTGGAAAAATTACCCAAAAACAAAAACGAAAATTCACCCAAAAAAAAAAAATGAAAAATCCCCCAATATTTTACATTGTGTTCCCACACGATATACGAAATTCCCTTGTACGAAATGAGCATTTTCAAGGCCAGTATTTTTTTTTTAAGTCTATTTTAAGTCAATCATTTGATGATATAAATAATTTTTATGTGGATATTATATTATAATACTATTTATGTAGGAAGTGCGTTAAATTTAAAAATTTAATTCATTTTAATTTTATATAATCTCATACTTAAAAATCTATAAAAACATTTCGTACAAGGGAAAAATACTGATTCTTTTTCAAAACAACAAGTTTCTTTGGTTATCAAAAAATTTCAAAAAGAAAAAATGACGGCGGAGGTGGTGGGGGGAGCCGGGCGGGGCGACGGGTGGCGCGTGCGATCCGTCGCACTACGTGTAATCCGCCGCGCCGCGATACGCGCGATCCGCCTCGTCGCGACGCGCGGGCGCGGTACTAAATATTTCCTTTGACTTGACCAAGCAAACTCAAGCAAAGAAAAACCGCTACTTTTACTTTAAATACCGTTATCTTTAAGAACTGATTGACGTTTCTTATTTAACCCTTAAATGCACCGTGTATCTTTGGCTTACGGGTATATTTTTGGTTTGATTTTTTTCAAATCGGTTCTATATTATTTAGAATATTTTAAGTCTTAAATAAAAATATAGTTTTTACTTCTATTTGTCATACTTTTTTAAAAAATTATGTACAAAGTGAAAAAAAAATTTTTTTTTATCTAAATAAACACTATTTTTAACAGTTTGACTTCTAGGAACAGATAAATAATTTTGATTAGGAAAAAATACTGACTGCTTTCAGAACATGTCCTTTAGTGATCGAAAAAATTTCGATCTAAAACTAAAAGAATTTTCGATCTAAATAGAAAACTAAAAAAAATTTTCAAAACTAAAAACGCAGTTTTTATTTTTACTCAATTTTAAATAAAATATATTTTTCGGTAAAAATCGGGGTCCTCGTGCATTTAAGGTTTAATATTGAAAACGAAAGATCACCCAAAGAAAACGAAAAATCACCCAAAAACGAAAAGTCAAATTTCGCCCAAAAGCAAAAAACGAAATTTTACCCAACAAAATTCCAAATCGCCCAATTTTGTTGGGTGTTTTTTCATATGAAAAATCACCCAAATTCGTATGGAAAAAAATTGGGTGATTTTTCATTATTTTTTTTGGGCGATTTTTCTTTGGGCGATTTTGCGGAGAGCCCAATTGGACTTGTGTTATACGACCACTTGGAACATTTTACGTAAGAACCTCGGTATGAAACCATACGAAATACAGCTGGTACAAGAATTGAAGCCAGGTGACTTTCCATAACGTCATTTCTTTGGTGAATGGGCCTTAGAAAATTTGGATGAAGATCCAATTTTTTTATAGAAAAATTGTCTTCAGTGACGAAGCCCATTTTTGGCGCAATGGGTACGTCAACAAACAGAATTGCCGAATTTGGTCTGAAGAGCAGCCAGAGGCAGTTCAAGAGCTGCCAATGCATCCTGAAAAATGTACTGTTTGGTGCGGTTTATGGGCCGGCAGCATCATTGGAACTGAAACAATTTTGATTTATTTTCAGATGAACCAGTCTCCAGATATCTTGCTCACCGCATATTTAAGGTCTTTCGCGGCATTGCATTTTTCTGCCTTATAGACAGATATGTATTTTTGGACCAAAATGTCAGGGATAAATCTTGAATAGTTATATTTTAATAATATGTGACCCGGTCTATGAAAAGGTGGCTTATGACTCAAAAACTAATTTTTCACTTTTATTTTGGTTCGGAAAGTTTTTGAGACGGTCTTTTACATGATGAAAAGCAGAAAGTCCTAACTTGCTTAGAAGTGTACTAAAAATGTAGAGAAAGAAGAGCATCGAG
Organism: Pherbina coryleti; assembly: GCA_943735915.1. Classification (NCBI taxonomy): domain Eukaryota; kingdom Metazoa; phylum Arthropoda; class Insecta; order Diptera; family Sciomyzidae; genus Pherbina; species Pherbina coryleti. The sequence continues at coordinate 133,463,564 of OX030952.1, forward strand.
AAACTGACGAAATGCATCGTTTATCTTTAACAGCTGATTTCTCGAAATTTTGTTTTTAAGTCATAAGCCACCTTTTCATAGACCGGGTCACATATATATAAAAAAAAATAAGATTTTGCAAAAGCGATTTTTTTCAAAAACTCCCGGAGATTCTTAATAGTTCAGTTTTTTCTTAAAATATTCATTAAAATAATTTAAGAAAAAATTTTTCTTATTTATTTCGGAGGGAAATATTTATATTCTTTAAACTGAAAGAATAATGTAACGTCTCCCTGTGTTCATTTTTGATATTCACCTTACACACTCGACTTACTTAAGACTTCGTTTTTATTCTCCAAGAACACTTCACTGCATGAAATATATAAACTTAAAAGCAGAGTGCGTCACTGATATTGTTGAACCATGTCCTAGCTATTCTTTGGCAACTCTTTCACGCATCAACCAAGTAAACCACCCAAGTTCTGTGCAGAGCGATTAAGCTCCACTGTGAAGGTCCTTTTTCAATACAATGGACATTTTCAATCACTAATGTTTTTTTTTTTTTTTTTTTTTTTTTTTTGCACTGAATTGGATCCCGAACAAAAACAAAACAATAAAAGCAAGATGTTAAATATGCGCCATTTTAACTTCTGCAGGAGCAGAAACAATGCGGCTTCCGGTTTAACCACAGGAAATCGGAACTACGCTATATTTAAGAGAACAAGCATGTGTTTAAAAAGCAGAACGGAGTAGAGTTGTGACACAAAAGCGCTATTTTGTTCGTTTTTGTTTTTATGCAATGATTAAAGAGGCGCACCCACTAGTGGGAGGAACCTTAAAATATCGAACCCATAGCGAACAAAATAAGAGAAATAACAATGGAAAATGCAGTATTTAGAGCACAACTTGCTTAAGTGGCGGAAACATTTCTTGACTTCAATCGACATTCAGGAATACTATTTAGAACATCAGAAGAGGGGGCGATATTTTTAACGATTTCTAGCAAACAAAATCAACATAAATATTTATGCCCTGAAATATTTTGATATTTGCAATACTTAAATAGATAGGTTCTGTGACGACAAGCTTCATTATTAGCTATATGGGATATTTTTCAACTATGTGATAGATATACTTATTATCAATGTCCATAGCTATCGATAAAACTCTTGACAGTCAAAGATTCAATGAGAATTGGAAAAAAGAGAAATCTTTCTAAAATAAGCATTTTCAAATTGAAGCTTTTGCACCACCTAAATCCACACCTACGTTGCCAAAATCTCATGTTGTGTAACTTACGTGACCGGCATTCGGAAGTAGGAAAAAAAAGCAACAACAACTAGCAAAACTAACTCACTCAGCCAGTCACGCTGAAACCAATGACGAGTTGCCACCTTTAAATATAATGGCCCGTAATGGTTCGACGATAAATCTTTGCAAGCCTTGGTTGTCTCCGCCTGGCGCTGCCCTGTTTCTTGTTCTTTAGCTTGTCTAGAATTCAAGTGCGTGTGTTTTGAAAACTTGAACTAGCAGGCGGAGTCGAGTCACTTATTCATGCCAACTCCAAGACTTGATTTCGGACGGTGTTTAAGTGAATCGGGAAATTCACAAACGTACTCGATGTTCAAATTTTAAGTTGGGCAATATTTTTGGACATTCTTTGACAGACACGTTCCAGCAGCTTTTGCAGAGCCTGAGGTGTGAGTGAATGTTGGTTTTATTTAAGTTGGCAAGGATTTTGTTGGATTCTGAATTTGACCTAGTTTCGATTGTTTTATCAAAATTCCATTCTTTTCCAGGTTCGTTTCGGTTGAATGGATGGAGCATTCAACTTTTATGGCAGCGCGTAAGGATGTTAAATGCCGTAATTTTTTAATTTAATTTTAAAGATGTGCTGTAAGAAAAAAGAAACAAGAAACAAGAAACAAGAAACAATAAATGCTTTTTAGAAATAACTATTAACCCCTTACGGGCCGATAACAAAGACTTTGAATGTCGACTAAAGAGCCGGCAAAAGGAAATAATTTAAAGCGTTGTTTTGACCGAAACTTCAATTTGAAACAAACCTTTGTGTTTAATGCGATTTCAACGAACTTTCTCCGGAATTTTTTTACGGAAAGATGATGGTGAGGATATAAAGTTATTGTTCTTAGGCTTTTCTCAAAAATCATTGTTATAGAAATTTCAAATCAGCATGAAATTGAAATTTCTTCATTTTGATTTTAATTATCGGCGATCTCAATAAACACCCTGTGTTGCTTTCATAGAATTTTATTGATTTTCAAATACTTATAACATGGGTGGAGGAATTTTAGTGGCATAAATATACCAACCAAAAGATTGTGAGTGTCCATGTCTACTTGTCTTCATATCTACAGAAGTCATCTTGTTCCGAATAAAAAAAAACATTTTTATTGCTATATCGACTAACTAAGCTCTCAGTGGCTGCCTGCAATTTATTAAGATTATTTTTTATCCAACAAGCTTCACCGTTTAACCATTTCTAGCCAACCGTTTTACCTGCCTCTAGCCTGTCGGATTCGACTATTAAGCGGCAACTCATGCGACAACTGCCAATGGAGCGTTTAAGCCACATTTAAGCCCAAAAATATATACAAACACTTTCGTTTTAACCACATTTTGGCAATTGTAAATTTTATTGCGCTGTTCTTGTTGTTGTTGTTGTTGTTGTCGTAGCCGCAGTTGCACAGCAGTAAGTTTGCCAAAACGTCGCCGTTTGGTGTTGCCAATAAGCTACACGCACACACAAACACATCCACACAGCACTACAAACACACATACATATGCAGATGAACATAGTTTACATTTAAGTCAGTGATAAAGTTTTTTTTTTGTTTTTGGTTGAAATGTGTGTTTCTACTGTGTGTGTTGTGTTGGCCGCAACTCGATTTCAAAAACAGCAGGTGTATCCTAGCATATCCTTACATATGCTCTCCACAACGAATCGTATTCGTGTTAGTGTTGGTGTCAGTAGGAGCCGACATCGTTGTCGCTTAACCATTCAATGAGATAAATTGTTATTACAACGTCAAGAATATTAGTATCTACGTCAATTTGACTAGGTGAGTAATAAAGGGGGTATACTTGAGGCTGCTTGAATCCTTTAATTTATTTGTTGTGCTGGAGTAGGAGAAAAACATAGACAAAAACAAATAAATAACGAGCACCATTCGTCGTTGGCCATAAAGATTAATACATGGAAAACGATAAAGCCAAGGTGAATTGTCCTTAGTAAAAGGACAGTATAAGTGCTCGCCTACACATAAAACGGTTAGCTGAAAGAAGCCTCATAAAAACAGCTTTCAAGAGGGATATTTTTAGCAGATTTAAAACACGATCTGCATCCCGGTAATAAAATAAGTGGACATTTCATTTCCACTGTTCATTATTATGACATTTTATAATATTCTAAGACTGCATAAGTCCAAGAATTGATTTTTTCTAACATAAAACTTCAAAATAAAGTTTATTTTAGGTCCTTATCATATAGTATGATATGGATGAAAAATAAAAAAAAACATTGGATTATGGTTGATTATGTTCCAAGGATCACTAAGGATCAAAGAGTTTATTGTGCAATATTTATGAATTTTTGCTACCTTTCCAGTCTGAGTGTTCCATTTTTTTTTTTTGATAGGGGAACTGGCCCTCTTCAAACTGAAGTTACTTTCGACTGCATTTCTCTGGGCATTAACAGAAGATATCTTCTGTTTTTCTTCCTCATTTCATCGATTGATTTAAGACTCCGATAGATTTAACTTTCTTAAATTATGCCTCAGAGTACAGTAAACCGTTCAGATGACGATTTGCAGAACCGAGTAGTCCAGATGTAAAAGTTACTTTTATGTTCTTCTAAAAATTAAAATCATTTCAAAACAATCTGAAATAAGTATTTCAATAGAATAAAATCTACTTACAAGCCATTTATAATGCCATAGAGAGGTTCGGTCCATCTTATCTCAAAAAGAGAATCAGTTCTTTTTTTATCGTGGCTGCTGATGAGTTGCTAAACTTTATTGCTACTGAGAAAAAAGCTATCCTATGAAGACATTAAAATAATATTATCTTATCTTTTCTTGTCTTATCTTATCTTGTCTTATCTTATCTTATCTTATCTTATCTCATCTTATCTTATCTTATCTTATCTCATCTTATCTTGTCTTATCTTTTCTTATCTTATCTCATCTTATCTTATCTCATCTTATCTTATCTTATCTTATCTTATCTAATCTTATCTCATCTTATCTTATCTCATCTTATCTCATCTTATCTCATCTTATTTCATCTTATCTCATCTTATCTCATCTTATCTCATCTTATCTTATCTCATCTTATCTTATCTCATCTTATCTCATCTTATCTTATCTTGTCTTATCTTATCTTATCTTATCTTATCTCATCTTATCTTATCTTATCTTATCTCATCTTGTCTTATCTTATCTTATCTTATCTTATCTCATATTATCTTATCTTATCTATCTCATCTTATCTCATCTTATCTTATCTTATCTTATCTTATCTTATCTTATCTTATCTTATCTTATCTTATCTTATCTTATCTTATCTCATCTTATCTCATCTTATTTCATCTTATCTCATCTTATCTCATCTTATCTCATCTTATCTTATCTTATCTTATCTTATCTTATCTTATCTTATCTTATCTTATCTTATCTCATCTTATCTTATCTCATCTTGTCTTATCTTATCATATCTTATCTTATCTTATCTTATCTTATCTTATCTTATCTTATTTTATATTATCTTATCTTATGCTATCTTATCTTATCTTGTCTTATCTTATCTTATCTTATCTTATCTTATCTTATCTTATCTTATCTCATCTTATCTTATCTCATCTTATTTTATCTTATCTTATCTTATCTCATCTTATCTGATCTTATCTTATCTGATATTTTTATCTTTTTGCATTTTCACTTTATATACTTACTTTTTTGCATAAATCTCACGCATAGATCTTGAATTACCGATATCAACTTTATCTGTGATTTATTTTGTTAAGTTTTCCTGGTAATATTGCTCGCCGAACTAAAGTTTTATGTAGACGGTCTTATGAACCTCAGCGCGTTGAGTTTCAATTCCTCGCATAAAAAAAGTGGCCAATTATTATGAGTGCAACCTCTTCAAAATATTTCTACACCGAGAAAAAAAGTAATAGTAAAATCAACTAAGCCAACTTGGGTGGAAAGAATTTGTCTGGAAATTAAAAACTTATGCTTATTCGCCAGAGTAATATATATTTTATTACACATTGCTTTGAAAGGACATACTTCAAAACCATACAAAAACAAAAAAACACAGGTGCGTCACTGGACATACGAGAGAATAGAAGCATTTTTGCAATTTCATAGATTTGATAACACGGTGAGACCGCCAAAAAGTTTCAGCCTAAATTCTTAAAAATTCCGAGAGAGGGACATCTTGTGATTATATCGCGACCAGTCCGACCTCTCAGTTCCATCACAATTTTTTTTTAAAAATTCTCAAAGTTAAAAAGTAGGAATTCTAGTATTCCGACTTTTAACAATTTTTTACATATGCTTAGGTTGTGAGAATTTAAAAACAAAATGCACTTTTGTTCAATAGAATTAAACGTTAAATTTAACAGTGTCAAAAGATTTTTGAAAAAAATATATAAAGTGGATTTATCGCAATGGAGAAGTCAATTTTTCAAAAATTTTGTACAAGTGTTAGTTCTTCTTTATTTTTTTTAAAAATGGTAACAAACAAAAATCCTTAGTTTCTTTACAGGAATTATTAAAACTACTAAGTACCTTTCAAAAAAGTCTAAGATAACTGAAATCAGTTGAAAATTGGAAAAATGGTAGAAGTTTTAAGGTGTTTTTTAAATCGACAATCATCGATTTTTCTGATATACGTTCACAGCGTTCAAACTGCTGCCATTTAACCAAATTATAACGGATTTTGCTCATATATGGATTGTTAGAATGCACAAGCTAAATGTCACATTTTGCGATTCTAGTTTTTGTAGAAAATAAAAACGGCGATATGTTATGACTGCGAATAATAAAAGTTTTATTAATTTTTTGGGATAAAGGTTCAAATTTTGATTGAATGTATGTTTGTGCCTTTATTGTAAATTGTATTTATGTTGGTGCTCTTCACAACACCTCATCCAATGCCAAAAACAAACACAAATTAGCAATAAAAGACTGCAAATTTTATTTTTGTACCGGTCCACCATTGTTTTTGTCGTTTGATGGAGGCGCTCGCCATCTTTTTTTTAACTACTTTTTAACTTTGAGAATTTTTAAAAGAAAATTGTGATGGAACTGAGAGGTCGGACTGGTCGCGATATAATCACAAGATGTCCCTCTCTCGGAATTTTTAAGAATTTAGGCTGAAACTTTTTTAAAGGTCGAATCGGTCACACAGTGTAATATAATGACTTTTTTTCGATTAAAAAAATTTTTAAATTTAAAACTTTAAAATAATAAAGTAAACTAAAAAAATATGTATAATTTTCTATATCTACCACGCCTCTTAATGGGTATTATAAATGGTGTGATAAAAATAATTAACTTTCTCCGGCCCTCTCTTAAAGCCCACCTGTTCAGTTGCTGGGAATAAATATACAAAAATTATTAAATTTGTTTTTAGCATAACGACATCTAGTAGTAAGTAGAAGCAACATTTTTGTTTTTTAGTACTCTTGTTTATATATCCAATACATATACAGCGGGCAATAAATTATTTTTAATTTAACATTTTCTTGTTGCAATAGAAAACAATATAAATTCTAAGAAAAACGGTGTCGGAAAAAGTGTCGTTTTTTCAGATTTCACTCCAGCAAATCACAGAACGAGGCGTAAAAACCTTCGCTTCAAAAAAAAAACCCCAAGCCTGTGTTAGATAACACGGGCGCATAGGTCAGACGTAGAATACGTTAGTCAGCAGCGGAATTTTTTTTTCGCTACTTAGTACGCTGTAGAGGTGAAAAATTTGTTCAATGCTAGCAAGTACAACAACCATGTGGAGAGTTGAAATGTCAAAAGTTCGCTGTCGATTATATGTCCGGGCATTTAATTGGCACCAGAATTTTGACATTTCAATAAGAAAACAGTTCGATCGCAATACTCAAAAATTTACATTGTTGACTCAGTAAACGCAACTTAAAAAAAAAATGCACAATTATCGCAACTTCCATTTGCGTACACTTCCATAAACTTTTATATTATTTACTTTGAGTTCTTCTTTTCTTGTAAAATACATTTTCGATGTACGAAAAATCTCTTAAAAACAATATTTAAGGAAACAAAGTGCATATCTTAATACATAAAACCACAATATCTAGGATTCAGAGCCATAAAGCTTTATGTTTAGAAGTTTAATTGCGTTTCTTCAACATTAACTACGTCAACTGGCCGAATTTCTATTAGTTGCATTGAGCTAGGTCGTACTGTAGTTGCTTTTTTCTCCACACAAACATTTTTGACTCTACACTAATATTTCGGGTGTAGAGTTATATGCCAAGAAATTTTCGTTTCTACCATGGTATAATAATACAAGGTAGTATTGACAGTTGCTTGGGAAACCAGCATCTGTCAAAAAAAAAGTCAAGAAAGAGAGCGTTCAATTATGCTTATGCAAAATAAGAGGAAGAAAAGGAAATATAAGGAAGTGGTGTTGTCTACACATACAGTGTACGTGAACTGTGGCCAATTTCGTAAATTGAGTGAGCGAGATAGAGTGTGTTTTTTTGACATTTCTGAGCGATCGTCAGCTGTTCACAAGTCTTCTCATTAAAAAAAAAATAGCCGCGCCAATTTGATGCGACCACAGTTGTCAAAACGCAGTCACTGCTTCAGGGGCGCATTATTTTTTCACTCTAACACACTTTTGGGGCGCTTTTGTCTTCAGCAAAGTTTATGATATATAATTGTTATTTTTAATTTTTTTTAGATTTCCGCATATTTTGGATCTCAAATTATATTATATTATATTATATTATTATATTATTATTACCCAATGAAAAGAAAAAGAAAAAATAGGTGGTGTAGAAATATAATAAAAACAAAACTATATTATCATATTTTTAAAAAGCCTTCAGTAAATTTAACTCAGAATCTACTGTATATGTGATTCCAATTAGAAACCATTTGGACCTTCTTTAACGATCTTACCGTATACGGCCCTGAGAAAAATATATCTGTATTACAAAACAATTTTCTTTTAATATATTAGGTCTTCAATTATCAAACGTTTTATTAATACCGTAAAAATCGAAAAACAAATATTTTATATGTTATTCTAATCAGAAACAATTTGAGCCTTCTTTTTCGATGCAACTGAATACGGCCCTTTGTGAATGTTTATGTATTTGTGTCAACCAACACGAATAAGAAAAATACCACACTTTTGTGCAATAACATCACTTCCTTATATCTTAGTTCTTTGTGCTTTTGTTTTCGCCATTGTTTATATATCAGAGCTTGCAAATAACCACACATTTTATTCTATCAATAGTGAGTTATTATTACTAGAACGAAGATAATTTGTAAACTTAATGTTATTAAGTGCAAACATAAAAAAAGGTTGAAAACGTTTAAGTGCAGCAACCTCAGCAGCTGCAGATACATGTGCACGAAATTGAAGAAGTTTTCAATTAAAATTAAAACACCACGGCTGGTGTGTCACGCATAATTTTTTCACAACTTTCATTATTATAATTGTTTATTTAACGCACATATTTTGCGGAATTTATTTATTTTTACATTCGTTTAATTCGTGTTGCACGAACAACTGTTTTTGATAGATGGTGGTTTCCTTGTTGCTGAGAAAATCTATACTTGTCAATGCTACCTGTATAATTGTATCATGGTTTCTACAGCATACTAGGCTTTATGATTGTAAGGTTTGTGTCTGAACTATAGAAAATCTCTACAAAAATTAAGAATTCCTATGGATTTACAATGGCCGCCGCATAAAAAAATGCTGCAAAGGGCGCATATGGAGCATGTCTTTGATATTAAAAGAAAAGACAAACAAAAATCATGGTTGTATTATTGTTGTCGTTCGCTGCTTGGTCATTATACTTCTTCTCTTTCTCACACTGGTTCTGTGATGAACACACAGATAATCGTACTGCTCTTACACATAAAATAAAAAGCATATGAAAATTAATACAAAATTTGAAGGAGTTAAATTTTGATTTACTTATAGAATCAAAAAAATTATATGTAGCAATATGATTATTTAAATACAAATCAAAAGAAGACATATTAAATATGTTACGACCATACTTGAATTTTCTTCAATGCATGCATAAAGTATTAAAAACTTATAATGAAAGTAACAAACATTTTCTCAAAATTTTGTGCTCCAGATTAACACCCCCGTATAACGTATTCTACGTTAAAATGCTTGCTTCACCCAAGCCAAGCATATAACATATTAACCAATAGTGCAGGTCGAGAACTTTGCACTTTATGAAAATATTATGAACTTGACCACTTGAACCAAGCACGCTAATATAAACTATAGAAGTAGTCAAAATACTTGCTTAATTTATCCAAATAAATATCGGCAACATGTAAAACTTAGATCTGTTGACGAAAAACTTAGGAGGCTGAAATCTACCAAAGACATCTTATAAATTATACTAGATTTTTTGTAAATTTTGCACTAGCTTTTTTCTCGGTGTGGATTAATTTTACCAAATAAACGTTGTCCTGACTTAGCGCGGACGTTATTGACAAAAACAAACATTCTGAAAACATTTTTTTATAAATTTTTTATTTAATAAAAATAAAAGTAATAAATTTAAAAAGTTCTAAATAGTTGTTATTCAAAACCACCACAATTGTGTTCATTCCTTTGAAAAATATTTCAAATTTCATTACTGTGAAAACTTTTATGCTTCTCATGCATAAATTCAACAGGATCTTTTGCACTTGGCTTTAGCATGCATGGCGCACATTTATAAATTTTAATAAATTTGATAAACCACTTAAAGCCACACAATAGGATTTTCTAACTTTCCACAAAATACACAATTGAAAATGTTGTCCTTGATGTTAAAAGAGAGAGAGAGAGAGAGAGGGAGAAAAAACAAGGAACAAGGATAATAATAAAAATCCACAAGAGCAAAATTGAGCAGCGACACAATGCATGTACATTCTTGTTGTTGTCATACAATGTTAAAATGGAAAAATGGTGCTCCAACAAAAAAGCACATCAACACCATGACAACACCAAACCAAAGAAAATCCACCAACCAGCTACTAGCCAACTAGCTGCTGCCCGCTTGTACCTGCGGAGATTGTATGAAAAACAACTGCTCGCAAAATGCAAAAAGCTCGATGTCATTTTGCGAGGCAGATCCTTTACGCTCGCAGGATATGAAATGTAATCCGGTTGTGTGTCACTGTGTGAGCGTGTGTGTATATGAGTGTGTCTGAACAAAAACGCATACTGTTGCCAACATGGCTTTTGTCACTGGATCCATTGTTAGATTCATTTGAGCTGCAGCTGCCGCTGTTATTGTTGTGTTGTTGTTGCCATGGAAACGTCTAAGGCATCCAGTCAGTCAGTTTATGTTTCCTATATTTAAGTCCGCTTTCGTTTTTTTTTTCTGCTGAGACATCCAAGCTTTGCCTTAGCTTTTAAGGCAGTAGCTGCGGACTCTGTAGGAGCTCCTGTAGTGTTACATGTGCTCCAAACCTCATTTCCTCAATTCTTTTCGCCTGCAGTCGTTAGTCATGAATTTTAAAATTATTTCAAAATGTATATCAAAGAGGACAGCGCATTGTTGACTGTTGTAGGATGTTGTTGTTTTCGCAACTGTTGCAGTAGCAGCCACAACAACACAACAACATCAGCAACAACAATAGCAATAGCAATAACATGTTGTTTATTACAAAAAATATTTTATTTACACACAAAACTCTTGGTTTGCTTGCTCAGAGCCCTATCCTGCTCTGCTGCTCCGAATTTTATTTTAAGGTTTGCTCTGTTTATTCTAGCTATTGTGTTGTCCTGTCCCATTTTTTAAAGTTACTTGTCATTGTTCTTCCTTTAGGACATAGCAGAAAGTTTCTCGATGACCCGATTTTGTGGTTTATTCAAAACAAAATGAGAAAAAGAAAGTTTAAAAAATTTAAAATTGACATTTTGTTCGGACTTTGATGAAACCAAGAGATGTTGTTTCCTTACCAATTGATGAGAATTTTAACAAAAATCAACATAAACACTCAGCACAACGGGAAATGCAATAAATGACCTTATATTTAGCCCTATTTTGTTGCCTACGCTGTTCAAACATTTATTCGCTCTGCTATTTTTAAACGAATTGCCTGGTATCGTCAGGCAAAATGTTAATTTTGCCGCCGGATGGTTTTCACTCGGTTGCCGCCCACGTTGCGCCGCTATCACTGTCTGTCGCCGCAGCCTGTCTCTGTAAATATGACTGATTTCCGTGCAGCTCCAAGGCCCAAACGTTGCAACGTCCATTTAATAATTGATAATAATTTCATTGCTACTGGTGGCTGCCACTATGTTCACGGCATGCATGCATCCGGCCAATGTTTGAGTGGATGAGTGTGTGTGTATGTGTGTGTGAGTATACGAGAGAGTACTTGTTTGCCTTTGCAAAAGTCGAAAATTGATTATTGATTATCACGCTCGGTGCTAATTGAATTGGAAATTAACGATCTCTGGCTGCAAGAGGCCAAACACATTGATCCAAGTACCCTTGGGCGGAAACATGCAAATATTTAAATGCAGTTACGCAGTAACTCGCAAGGATATAGAACTGCGAAGCGCCGCATATGTAAATTTTTGCTGTTTTGTTTGAGCAATATATTCTCTTTAAGCGGATGATTATTTTTGTATCAATCAACGATTACTTGTGCGAGTTCGCGATTTAATGATTATTCTATCAAAATCAAAATCAAAATCAAAATCAGAATCAAAATCAAAATCAAAATCAAAATCAAAATCAAAATCAAAATCAAAATCAAAATCAAAATCAAAATCAAAATCAAAATCAAAATCAAAATCAAAATCAAAATCAAAATCAAAATCAAAATCAAAATCAAAATCAAAATCAAAATCAAAATCAAAATCAAAATCAAAATCAAAATCAAAATCAAAATCAAAATCAAAATAAAAATCAAAATCAAAATCAAAATCAAAATCAAAAACAAAATCAAAATCAAAATCAGAATCAAAATCAAAATCAAAATCAAAATCTAAATCTAAATCAAAATCAAAATCAAAATCAAAATCAAAATCAAAATCAAAATCAAAATCAAAATCAAAATCAAAATCAAAATCAAAATCAAAATCAAAATCAAAATCAAAATCAAAATCAAAATCAAAATCAAAATCAAAATCAAAATCAAAATCAAAATCAAAATCAAAATCAAAATCAAAATCAAAATCAAAATCAAAATCAAAATCAAAATCAAAATCAAAATCAAAATCAAAATCAAAATCAAAATCAAAATCAAAATCAAAATCAAAATCAAAATCAAAATCAAAATCAAAATCAAAATCAAAATCAAAATCAAAATCAAAATCAAAATCAAAATCATAATCAAAATCAAAATCAAAATCAAAATCAAAATCAAAATCAAAATCAAAATCAAAATCAAAATCAAAATCAAAATCAAAATCAAAATCAAAATCAAAATCAAAATCAAAATCAAAATCAAAATCAAAATCAAAATCAAAATCAAAATCAAAATCAAAATCAAAATCAAAATCAAAATCAAAATTAAAATCAAAATCAAAATCAAAATCAAAATCAAAATCAAAATCAAAATCAAAATCAAAATCAAAATCAAAATCAAAATCAAAATCAAAATCAAAATCAAAATCAAAATCAAAATCAAAAAATATTTTACACAATATTGTTTTGATAAATTTAATATTCTCTGTCGTATAAACTCTTTTTATAACATTTTTGGTTTTGAATTTTATGTAAACCGAATAGTATGAAATGTATATCCAGATATTTTTACTGTGTAGATATAGTACTTTTGAAAAATGTAAAATAATCTTTATCTATCTAGGTTTGAATATCATAAACAAGAATGGTTCCATAAAGCAAGTTTGTAAAAGAAAAACAAATATTTTTTGTTAAAAGTTTTATTAATAAGTAGACAAATAGACAAAATCTCATGAAAATCAAATGCAAAAGCATTTCCTGAATATAGTTTTTTTTTTTTTTTTAAATGATTTGTAGAGAACATCTACGGTGTGGTGACTCATTGTCATGCGTCTTAGTTCATTTTCATCTCATAGACGTTAAGGAAATTTTTTATTGCAAGGAAGTATTTTTCACCAAATTAAGTTGTAATGACGACCTTCTTCAAGTTCATGACCAGATTTTTCATAAAACAAAAATCTAAAATAAAAATTAATAAGAAACTTACAATAAAAAGGTACAGGTCAAATCAATTAAATAAACTTTTTAAACTTTCCAAAAGCTAAAAAAACTTTTGGTTTACAATTCACAGTCAACTATTTTAGAAAATGTTACAAAAAATAAGTTTGATTTTCTAAGATTAAACTGATTTGAAAAAATGTTTACCACTTCGTTGAAAAATACAAATTTAACTTAGTTTCTCAATAGTATTCTTAATTGATAAAGGTAACATGCATATCCGCTCAAATGAAAAATTTAATTGAGATTGTGCTTGGATGTCAAAGTCTAAGCATATTTTTTTGTACATACATATATAGAAAAAAAGGTAAAGGTAAGGTGTAAAAGGTAGATTTTGTTTCCTTCTATTAGCATATATCTTATGTATTCTAAGGTTATATACCGCACTCCATCTTCAAAACAGGCACAACTCAAAATTTACAAATTTTGTTAAACTATTCGTAGCGATAACCTCCATAACTATCAATATTTTGCACTCATTTTTTTACTCTTTAATTAAACGGATTCCTTTGAAAAACAAACTGGTTTTTCCTTCTCCTGAAAATTTTGAAAATTTGAGTCGTGTCTGTTTTGAAGATGGAATGCGATATCAACATTTCACTTCAATTACGAGATATATCTATAAGATATATGAACGTTAAAAGCTATATCAACTGAATCCATGCATTTTAGTCCTCATATATTATTTGTTTTTTATCGTATATCCTTGCCAGTGATAAATAAAAAAAAAAAAAAAAAATAAAAATATTGACAGATAAACTCACTTTCAGCAACGACTTGCAGTGCAGCAAAGCATGCATGCGTGAAGTTCAGTGATAAAGCTTTTAAAAGCATTTCACTTCACAGTTACGTTTTTTTTTATGTGCAGTAGAGGAAAGTAAATAAAAAAAGTGAAAATAAAAAATGGTGAACATTTTAAAGTGCAGCAGTTGAATGAATATGTGATGCGCCTACAAGTAGGCAAAGTGTTTTTGGATTATTTAATAAAGAATTTCTGAGATAAAAAGCATATTTTTAAAAATAGATACTTGCATTTTTACAAATTTCTTTGTTTTAAAATATTACCAAACTATGATCTTTCAGATATCATACTCTGGGCTTTATTTTATAGTCAAATAGAGCGCTAATTGTTATTGTTTTTATCGCGGTTTATCAATTTTGACTCCACCAACCTTTCAGCAGCTTTTTTAGTTTTTTAAATTTATTTACTTCACTTCCAGCGGATGTTTTTTTTTGCGTCACCAGAAGATGCACTACTTATGAATCATTTGCATGAAAACTGTTCGCGCTACTTAAACATATCCTTGGCAACATCCTGTGACAAACACCGAGTAGAGTAAGTAAAAAACGGAAGTTGCTTATGTAAACTTCCTTCCGCCATGAAATTTCAAGCGTGTAAAAACTCAACATTTTTTTTTTCGTGTGTCTCTTTTTACGGTAAGCGTGTCTTCTTCATACATTAACTCTATATTGTTCGCAATGCTGTAGCTGTAGCAAAAACTGAAGCAGAGCCAGAAGAGTCAGAAGAAGCAAAAAAATTTAAATCTTATTTTTGCTTTTTTATGGCTCGATGTTGGCGAAATATAGCTAGTTAGCTTGGAAGGAAACAAAAGTTGGCGAAAATAAGTAAAAAAGGTTTAAAAATTTGCAAGAAAAGAGAGCAATGTTTGTGAATGTGCCGGTAATAAAGTGCGACTGTATTAAATTAAGACGCAGTCAGTTGCTTGCTGTTCTTAAGCTGATCCTGGTTTTAAATACTATCTTCTGGTTAACGCTTCTTTTTTTCAACTAAGTAGTCTTGTGTAAATTGTAATGTGTACAAGTGATGAAGTAACTAAATTATTGCATGACTGATGGAAGGCGTTTGATGGCTCATAAAAACTTAATGAATAAATTAGCTGAGCAGCAGAGGCGAGAAGAAGTCAAAGTGAGCAAATTTTTTTGTTTCTCTTGATGAAAATATTTTTAAAAAATAATGCCCAAGATGTATTTCGAGGATTTTCAAGTTATTCATATTCCAGAGTGAAGAAACGGTAGTAGTAAAAGAAGACCAAGCAGAAGTAGAAGAAAAAAAGGAAAATAAGAAAAATAAAAAGACGAAAGAGAAAGTTAAGAAGAAGAATAAGAAAAAGGAGAAGATAAAAACAAAAATAAGAAAACGAAGAAGGAGAAGAAGAAGAAAAAGAAGAAAAAAATGAAGAGGACGACAGGCTTAAGTTAGTTTTCTCAAGAGGCTTTACATGGCATTTATTTACATTCTGATGCTTGCTATTGTCTACTGAGAGGTGACGGCCGAACTCAAAAATTACCCTCAATTGAAAAACACTTTCCGTTTTAGGTGAGATTCGAACGAAGGAATCTCATGTGCGCTAAGGCAATCAACAACGGGCACCAACTAAAACAGGAAAAAGAACAAAAACAAGAACAAGAATATTTTCTTATCAAGGAAATTCTCAAGAGTTAGCGCAAATTGATTTTCTAGATACAAAGAGGAAGAATTAGAATTGGTGGCCTCGGAATCCTCGGAAGTCGGGATCAAAATTTACAACTAAAAAAATAATAGTTTCTGGTAGAGATACAATTGCCTAACAACTTAAGGGGGTATTCTAGTCAAGAAATTTGAAAGTAATCGAAATTTTTCATTGCATTCTTCGATAGTTTAAAAATTCTAAAATATGTCCAGAAAAAAAAGTCCTCAAATTAGAATTATTTACAAAGTTATAGATATTTTAATGACTCAGCATTCTATGAGTTAGAATAGCCTTTCCTCAAAATTTTCCAGAACTCGTTTTCCAGAAACTACTTTTTTCAAATCGTTTATGAAAATATATCAGGTTTTAACTAACTGATTTACTTGAAATTTTATAGGATATTTTAAATTGAAATTTTCAATTTTATTCTTAAGAAAAAATTCTAAAAAGTAAAAAAAAACAGCTAAAATTCTTTTTCGAATAGTCACCATTTTGTTATCCCAATTGTTATTATTATTAATTATCCAAATTGTTGCATTTAAAAGATTAAATCTTGTATGCTAATAATTACTACAAATAAATTAAATTAAAATAAATTAAATTTTATGAGAATTTTGTTTTTCTTATTTTTTGAGGTTCCTACCATAGTGACAATCTTTACTATCTTTACCAATAACGCATTTGCATAAATCGACTACGTAAATATTTAAAATTTATTTAAATACTTTTTTAATGAAATAAAATATTTACATATTTAAACAGAATTAATAAAAAATATTAAAATTATGCAAGAATTTTTTTAAAATATCTTTCAAATATTTAATATTTGAAAATAAAACTATCACATTTTAAGAAAATTTGTATAAAAATATTGAATTTAAAAAACAACATATTTAAATTCAATAAGAATAAGAATTTATAAGAAGCAAAATATGCAGGTAAATGACAACCGGTGCAAGACATTTTTGAGAAAATAGCGAGTTGTCACTACACCCTACATAAGTTCATTAAGCGACCATCTATCGCACTCACAAATCGTCTTGGCCAAACATCCAGGCTATATTACCCGTGCAACAAAAACTAAACGAGAACTATAAGAAACATGCAAGTGCAAGAAATAGACTGCATGAACAGAGTGCGATGCTGTTGCTGATTGTTGGCTATTTTAGCTGTATGGAATATGTGTTTTTAGGTGTGTGGTATAAATAAAACTTAAATACGGGAAAAAAAAAAACGAGTTGTAAGGAAAATATTTTAATTATCCACGTAAATATATAAATAAAATTTATACTCAGGTGTGGATAATGTTAATATGCGTTATTTCCCTTAGTGTAGTTAAGAATCTTTTAAGTTTTTTTTTGTTTTGATTTAAGATGACAAAATTGTATTGGAAGGCCACTTTCAATTTTCAATTGTTGAAATTGTAACAGGAAAGCCGCACCTTTTTTTTCCCCCCTCCATTTCAACAGGATATGTCTTTATGAATTTTAGTTTTTTTTTTTTAAATTTTTTTGTGTAAAAATATTTATTGATTTTTTTTTTAAATTAAGCACGAATAAAACGTCTCATATTCCAGCCAGTAGACTAGAATACCCCCTTAAATTGACTGAGGTACATGCATAACACTTACCCAAATTCAAACTAACGCTAGGCTAAGATCCTTTACATGTTTATATTGATGGTCCGTTCTTCCTCATTATTTTTTCACAAACATTTGGAACAAAGGCATATTTGACTGAGTTGGTGCAACACCGGAAATCCTTGATTCAAAGCTTAAAAAACCGCTGTAAAGGTTTTTAAAAGAGTCATATTAGTCAAATGGCATAAGTTTAAATGGCATAACAAGAATGGCCTTAAGATACTCGTACTTGATAAATAACGTAAATTTAGAACTGTTCTCAGGTTGTCTTATTTGAAAAAAAAATTAACAAAAAATTTTTTCAAATGCCCTTTCCACATCTCAAGCAGATAATGTCTATCTCAAGTTTCGTCATAATTTCAATTTCAATTTCAATTTCAATTTGTCATGAGGGCATAATGGAATCAGGGATCAGCTGTTTATGAGTTAAATTGAAAGCAAATCGGCTAATGTTCTGAATTTTAGCTTCGAAATTAATATCACTCCTCTTGAATGCACCGCTGAATCCATTTTAATAACGTTAATTTAAAACTATTGTTTTTATTGTTGTAACTTTGGGCTAAGATGTAATACATTTTATTATTGCAAATTTGTTTGGTTCTGAAAAAGTTACCTCCATCAATTCTTTTTTCGCTTCTACTTTACTCTCAATCTTTCTCTTGGACGGAAGCTCATCGAACAACCTTTTTTATTGTCCTTAACGGACGGATAATTTTTTTTCGACGATAAAGTCTGAAGCGACAATTTAAGGGCTCGGTACACATGAATTGCTTTTGTGAGCAGCATTCCAAGTGAAGAAGAACCCATTTAAATGATTAGAAATGCCACAATTTTTAAGATTCCAAGCGGAGTGGTTAAAAGAATGCCAAGCGTTTTATTAACCAAAATTTAATGCTTTTATGACCAAACATTATTTTGTGAAGTCTTTTTTTCTTCTGAAATTCAACGTGCTTGACAGACTTACAAGAGCACAGAAAGGACTTTGAGCATAAAAATCAATTATGTCAGTAACGTGTGGGGGAGCAGCTAATTTTTAATGCCCGTCTGCACAAAGTTGATAGCAGCATTTTAGGGGCATTATAATTATTTAAAATTTCTTTTGATGCATTGTCACTTCTTTTATTCCCTCTCTCTTCTTGGCCCATCTAGAAAGTAGCATTAAAAAGTTTTAATTGAACATTGCATGCTAGCACTTTGGCTAATGAGTATGAGTGTGTTGGGGGGGAGGGGGGGGGGGCTGTGGGAGGACGGCTTGTTCTCTGCTGCCAGATAAAGTGCGCCGCCAGCAAAAAATGTCTTCTATTGATGTTGGAATTTTAACGTTTGTTTGTGTTTTTATGAGAAATTCTTATTTTTGCAATCAAGTGCGTTGAAGGTGAACAGTTTTCTGCTTCTTCTTCTAATCAATAGCGTTATTACTGTTATTTTATTTTTATTCAACCAGCCGCTTGAAGTTGAAATAAAGCAGAGTTTGTACTGTTTTTTTTAAATTTTGAAAATCAATATCAAGTTCTCACTAAAAAATAGTGGAAGTATCCAGGAGTAATCATTGGGAGGAATTTATTTCTTACATAACAGAGGAATATGTTAGCAGATCCATGCATCATTATTTTTTTTTTTTCTGTAATATTTGTTCTGTAATATTTATAACTTTTTGTTGCTATTTTCTGTTCTTTAATATTCTGTAATATTTGTTGAGAATTATCAGATCGTATTGCGAATATATTTTAAATGTTGATTTTCCTACTGTAATTTTGACCGTAACATTGGTAAAAATGAGTTTTTAAGTACCAAGTTTGTAAAAAATAAAAAAATAAATAACTGGCCATTTCAGCCCTTGAAAGGACTTTGACCAAGCTTCTTATGATCAATTGTGTTGTGCGTGTTATTAAGTTTGTACACAATTGACCGAAAAATGGACCTACAGGCTTAACGCCGACTCCGAACGGCGATGAACGGAATGTTTTTATTCTCAAGAAGCTTTACATGGCATTTTTGATTACTCTCTGAGGTTTGCCATTGTCTGCAGAGAGGTGGCGGCCGTACAGAAAAATTATTTTAATTCAAATAATTTTCTGTCGCTGCTGGGGTTCGTACCTGGGTCTTCAGGTTCTTTGACATAGCGGCCACGCACTTTAACCAACTACGCCACGGACGCCACATACCAAGTACCAAGTTTGTACTTAAATAAAAACCTCCACAACAGAGATCCGCATTTTGTGTACCTTCCTTATGAAACTCCAATTTGATGGACTGATTAAACAACTCAGATGCACGTGTACCAAGACTTAAAACTTAAGGTAGACAAATAAAAACAAATATTTACAATCGGAAATGGCTTCATTGATTTTCAAAATATTTTCCATGAATATGGATACACTTTTGCATGCGCTTGAATTATTTTTCGAAGCATTACTACTCCGACTGAGGTAGCTCCAAAACGTGTGATTTGAGCGCATAAACCGTTTCTTCAGGCGTCGAAAAACATTGACCTCGCAATTTATTTTTGATCTACGGGAAACAAGCGAAACACTGTGGCTCGAGATGGTGCTCACCGAAAATCATAGCACGAAAATGTAATTTAATTGCATTTTTTACCCAAGATGAATGTTCCAAGTATCTGCAAACAACACAAATAGCACTCGTATGACAAAATTTTCTGAGTACGTTCACCATTAAAAATGCTAAACTTTACGATAACAATGTCAAATTTTACATATTCACATTAGCGTTGCTATATCTCAAGACTATAAAAGTCAACCTACGTATTTTACCAGCCCTTTGCATTCTTGTAAGCTCGCCTTCATTGGTAATACTGTCACCAACAGAGCTTTAAAAACAAAAGTAGAGAGTTTTTAGACAGAGTAATAGAGAGAGATAGAGTATTAACAGAAGTTCTTCATTGCCGTAATATTTTAGTATGTTCATAAGATTACACAGCTACTTACTTATATTATCAAGTTAGCTTACGTCATACGTTTAGCTCTCATTTTCTCTGTCAGGAGAGGTTTTTTGCAGGTCTACTGCCACAAAGTCCAAATTCCCGAAGTCGTCTGCGGACCGTTTCCACACTAATGGTTACTTGGTGGTCTTGTTCGAGATCTCTTCTTATTTCGACTGCACTTTTAAAACGATTCTTCATGCTCATGCGGTGTATAACATTATCTGTTCGGTCGGATGTCTTTCTCCTAGTCCTTTTCTTGCTGATGCTCTCCAAACGGTCGTCCTGATTCCTTTTTTTTAGCAAATTGATTACTGTTGGATGACTACAGCCTATCCGTCTTGCAATTTAAAGGCGGGGTACTCCTTCTTTCCCTAATGTAAAAATAATGACCTTTTGGTCTCGAGTCAACCGCTTATATTTCGGACTCATTTTTAAAATCTATGTTTAATGTGCCACAACCAAGTTATAAATAATTTTTATTTCGGAAATACCCGTATTTTTTTTAATTTGCAGCTACTTACTCAGATAAATTCATACAATTAATAGGTACATCTCAAAAAGTACCGTTATAAAATGTATTCAAACATGCATTTTTCGCACGAAATTCAGTGGTAAGATGTGCGTGACCGCAGGTGTATATCATTAGATTATTTATTATGCGTAATTTAATTTATATTAACAGATGAGAAATGAAAAAAAAAAAATTGGAAATGTTTTAATGACATCAAGTTATCATGCATTTTGTCAAACTAAAGTTTTTCTTTATTAAGGCAGACATTACTTGGCAAGTATTACCATTAATCTGTCATTCTGCTGTCAAAGCGATGACGTATACGCTTTGCTCTTATTCTATATCCCATTAATAAAAAACTTTAAATTGATTCGACTCCTGTGATTCAAGAGTCTTATGATTCAAACCTCTCCATATATCAAATTTCGAATCGTCTTCAAATCATTAAATCTCTTCAATTAAACTTTATTCCATATCGATTCTTAATTTTGAAAGCCGGTTTTGAAAAAGAACATATAAACATTAACCTGATAGTTCCAGCGTCCAAGTAGAGAAATAACCCAAGAATCCGTATCAATTTGTAGTAGAATTGAAATGAAAATGAATTGAATCGTTTAGGTGGTAGTTTTGTTCGCAAATGGACTTAGGTAACGATTCTTCAATGAGTTCATATTGGTGAAAAATTTCCATATCGAATTTATTTTTTTAATTATTTTTTTTCCGAAGAAATATCATGAGCCTTAAAATTCGTGGTAAATCGTCGTAGCTGCAAGCATTTGATAGATGAGTTCTAAGAGCAACTGCAATTCTCACCAGAGCTTTAGGTTCAAGACTCACCGAAGCAAATATATTTTTTATTAGGTTTTATTTTTGTTTTTCTTTAATTAATGAAAAAAAAAGGTTAGAGTACGAGAGGTCAAGTCAATATTTACTTTCTTTATTTTATTTGGCTCAACGATATTTGGCAACAATAGGTCTCATACCCAGGTTCACAAGACTGAAGCGAATGAATAAGAGAGCATTCCTATAAATCTCAATAAAGCAATAAACGAAGAAAAAAATTTCAATAATAACATTGTGCGACACCAAAAAATAACTGATAGTCTTCTCTGGCGATTTTTGATAGAAGAGCAGATTTGTTTTTATTATGAAGTTCTGCGAAGTTATATACAAGACGATGAAAATTTAAATTGTGGAAGTAATGAAAATAATATCTCCCAGAGTTTCAGAGATATACTCCTTTTTTATGCTTAGGTAGTTTTTTACCTCCCAGTGTGAATATTAGGAAACAATAATGTTTCCCAATTATAAAGGACATTAATTTTGCAAGAATTTTACTGAAGGTCTTAAATCAAAATTTTACTTATTTTAGGAGTAAAAGGAAATTAACTATGGCCCCATAGTATAAAATGTAACCTTGAAAAAATCTAATATTTGAGCCAACCCAGAAAAATCCCTTGAACGGAATGTTTTGTAGACCAATGGCTATCAGAAACCATTGTCACACAGTGCAATTTACTCCATTTGGAGTTTGGAGTTTTTTTTTCATTCCTGACAAAAACTTTAGTTTTTACTTTTGTCAAGAAAATTTTTATATAACAATTGACCTCTGCGCCATATAACATATAGATCTATAATTTGGAAGATCATGAAAACATCAGTTCCTGCGAATTATATGGCTTATAAGGTCTAATTAAATAATATAATAATAGAGCACTCCAATATTACTCTCTGAAGTGGTGAAAAGGAATGAAAATATCAAGGCTTCAAAGAAATAGAGAGTACTTACTCCATTCGTCGTTATAGAGAGCTAATAATTATAAGTAATATTTTATCCCTAGGGCATTTATTCTCAAACAGTTTAGGAACTGTTGTTTCATTTTGCAAATTTTTGAACACTGGGAAGTATTTCATTGACTTTTAGAAAAGAAAATTGTTAACAGTTAATTGAAAAATTTTAAAAACGCTTTGAGAGAAACCGCTTTACCATGTTAATTTTAAAAACGCTTTGAGAGAAACCGCTTTACCATGTTAACTGAAGTCGTTCTAAGTCACTGTGTCTTATTAAATCGACTTTGGACCAAAGTTTCTTTTTGAATTCATTTATGATTTATATCTCTTTGTCACTTTAACTAAGTAGAACTTTCGAAAACACGCCTGTTTTTTTTATCAGAATTTTTTTCGGTTATCAATAGTTTTCGATAGTTTTATGAACTGATGTGGTACTTCATAACTTTTACAGAATATAACACACATATATAACTGTATTTCCGAATATAAAAAACAATTTTTTTTTTTGTAATACTAAATAAATTATTTTTATAGAAAAATAAATGGCGATTGAACCTTATTTCTAACTGCAAGACCGCATGTTGTATTAATCAATCATTGTATTTTTTTAAATACAACCAACAGAAAGAGCTTATTATTAAAATTTAAAAAAGAATTATAAATGATACTTAAAAAAAAAATAAATAACTGGCCATTTCAGCCCTCAAAAGGACTTTGACCTAGCTTCTTATGATCAATTGTGTTGTGCGTATTATCAAGTTTGCACACAATTGACCGAGAAATGAACCTACAGGTTTAACGCCTACTCCGAACGGCGATGAACGGAATGTTCTGGCATTTCGATTACTCTCTGAGGTTTGCCATTGTCTGCAGAGAGGTGGCGGCCGTACAGAAAAATTATTTTAATTCAAATAATTTTCTGTCGCTGCTGGGGTTCGAACCCGGGTCTCCAGGTTTGTTGACATAGAGCCACGCACTTTAACCAACTATGCCACATAAAATGATACTTAAATGATACTTAAACGAACAAAACAGGATAATTTATGATTAGCTATGATCTCATTTTCAAACGAAAAAGGATCATTCTTATTTATTTGTGAACAAAAAAAAAGTTTGTTTGTGAATTATTAAAATGAAAAGAAACTTCAATATTAAATCTCGTTCACTACAGCTCTATAACTATCCTAGATAATTTATCCAAATGATCGCTTACCTTTATACTCGTGATCTTAAAGAGAACATTACTCAAAGTTCCTCCTTTAAATTTATAAATCAATCAACTTTGTTTTTTATAATTTATTGTTGTGTGAACGTTCATTATGTACTATATACAACAATATCTACAGAAATTTCTTAACGGTAAAACAATTCAATTCAATCTAAATACTAGCTTAATACGTTATAATTCATATAATGTCACTTAATAATATCACAATTTTAGTTAATTTTCGGAAAATAAATTGAAATAACAGTGTTTTCTATAATTTGTACAACTTGCGGAGATCTAAGAGACCTAAGTGTAAAGTTAATCAATAGACGAATTAAAGACTAAAGCTGATTTTTTAGAGTGTATCAAGTGATTTAAAAGTGAAAAGCTTTGAAAAGTGAAAAAAAAAACAATAATACAAAAGGGGTATTCACGATATGGTATTGTATTTGTATTAAATGAATCAAATTTCCAACATTCACAGACAACAAACGTTTTAAGTATTCAATACAAAATTTTATCAAATATCCAAAGAAAACGCCTATTGCATTCATAGTAAATTGCAAAATTTCCAAAACAGAATTTTTCGCAAACAAGATATCTTGGCGATATGAAAAGAGTCAGAGTCTATAGTAAATGATGTTTATTTTAGAAATACTCCACAATACAAATGCACCACATCGTGAATACCGCTTTGTTTAAATTGAGTAGCAGTTGGTATAAATTTGGAACTAATTCATGTACGATCTGAGTAGAGCTGTTGTAGTTGTAGCTTTTGAGGTAATATTTGACTTTTAATCTTTGATAACTGCATTATTTCTTTCGTGTTGATGTGGCTCTCCTGAGAGTCACTCACTCGCAGTCAACTTCTTGCTACTCATTCTCCATATTTTTCGCTCTCAAATATTTCAGTAAAAGTTGCAGCGAATCGTAGGTATCGAAATCATCTAGATTTCGGCGTGAGGATGTCATATTTGTGGGGCGTGGCATTGCAAGAGGCACTGGCAAGAGTTCCGGCATTACAGAGTGGTGCGTTATTAAAGCCCTGAGTGTGGAAAACTCCTTGCGAAAACCCTACAAATGCAAGTAAATGACGGAAATTTACAGCTATTGCAAACCTTCTAATACAAGCTCACCTTTATTTTGTATCCCCGTGCAGTTTTTAATATTATATAATTTGCTATTTTCGGACCCGGTGGTGAAGGCACCCTTAGAGTTAAAGCATAGCAACCGGGTTTGGATGTGCTCTTGCGCACTAAAAAGGCACCGGGACTCTTACTGGCGAGTACCTCTAGGGCAATTTCTCGCGAAATACCCGCCTGAAACCAGGGCGCATCTTTTAGTTCCGCTTCTTCATCATCGTTGTTGCACGTGTTGCTGGTGGACCCGCCGCCAGCTGTTGTATGCGTTGTGCTATTCATCCGCAAGCGGCTGGAAAAAATTTTCGGGCTCGAGTTTGCTGTAAAAAAAAAGAATAGCAAAGAAAGGACATTGTAAAATATTAAGTCTGCTAAAGTTTGTCAAAGCTTTAAGCTTACCACTGCTTGTCTCCCGTAGGTAACGTTTTTTCAGGTTGAACTCACTGTTATCGTTGAGGTTGAGGGTATCCAGCATAGGTATTGCCGTTAGGGACTGGCGACAGGAGTCTCCAAATTTGCTGGCTATGTACTTTTCCGGCTCAAAGGACTCCTCGTTGATGTAGCCATTCGAATATATTTGATTGCCGGCAGTTGAGCTGAGTATTTTGAGAGAAGCATGTGAAGGTGTGGAGGAATTTGTGGTTGTATGGCTGTTATTAGAAGTGGGCATGGAGTAGTTAACAAGCGGTCGGGACTCTTCATTGGAACGTAGTAGCCCCATTGTGAGGCGTTTTACCTGCAAATGAAAAATCCTCTTGAAACAAGGAATCTTGGCAAATCTATTAAGCATGTAAAACTTTTTAAATTAAATGTTTAAAAAATCCCAAGAGATCATTTTTTTCATTTCGTGGCAAGTTTTCAACTTGTTATACGGCTTCTGATTTTACGGCTATACAGCATTCTAAATTATCCTTGAACTTCACATTTACACATGAAAATAAAAAAATAAAATCCTGTTAATCCGTAAAAGTGCACTTTTACCAACTTAGGACAAAAACAGTTCAGTCGTCTAGGAAAACCCCCAAAAAACATGAGTATTTTTTACAACCTAGTCCTTCAATTCGTTCTCCTTGCCAACCAAATCAACGCACCCAGACATTTGTGGGCGACTAAATTTCCTGCACCAAAAAATTTATTACCAAAAGCCGCATAGCAACGAAAAACAAATCGCAAAAAAAAAACAAAACGGAGTGAAGTCAGAAAGTTTTCGCACTGAAAACGGTAGAGCGTTGCTTACCTTTACTGCGGTTTACTCGCAGTTTAGCGGAAACGGAAGCTGCAGAAAAAAGTCACTTATTCTTTTGGGCTGCTTCCGTAAAAAAATAGTGCAGAGTGCGAGGCAAGAGAATAAGCAGAAGTAAGCAAGCACAACTTTTTATTCACTCCAACAATTGCAATAATTCAACCGTTTATTTGCAACAGCAAAAAAAAAACTGGCAGACTTTTAGGGTCAGTGGCTTTGAAAACGAAACGATCAGTTGACGTTTTTAGCGCAACCCACGGGTGGCTGCTGGTTGGCATTGGCACTGAATGCTTGCAGACATCGTCTCCCATCACAAAGCAAGAACATGAGTGGCAACCTGGTTCTTTTCAAATTTTTAAATTTGCACTGCATAATTCTAGGCGACAATCTTTGGTGTTCTTTGGTGTTGCGTTGCGAGGCTTGACTTTCGTCTGCTTTCTTCATTTGATGCTTCGCCGCATTTTATTCGAGAGGCTTGCTTACTTGCTAACTTACCTTTGTCAGCACGTCTTCAATTTAGTCGACATTGAAGAGAAAGCACGAATAACGAAAACAAAGCACATTTTTGTGTTTATTGCTGACTTTCATGCTCGATTGGCGCATAATTTAAAGTTTGACTGAAGATGCTGGTGTTCGACATCAGCCTCTACCAGCACAATTGGTGAACAGCATGGCGCTTTTTTCTTCACATCCTCATTTACTTATTTCTTGCAACGTTTCTAGGAATCCCTGTTTTTGCGCGATTTAGCAAATCGAATCACTTTGCAATTGAAAGTTACTCGTACAGACATGATTCGTCTGATTGGATTTTTGTTGAGTGTTTTTCGAATTTTGTTTATTTTTCGTTTTTAAAGGCCTTCACAAAAATATCTCAAGCTTACAAAGCAAATTTTTAGAAGTGGTTTCTTACTAAATTTGTTTCTGGGTCATTACGTATCGCTATAAGAAGTGAAGTCTTCGAACTAATGGAACTCATGAATGCGATATTAGTAGCTGTCGCTGTATGGCCATGAGTAAGTTAACATGAATTGATTTTGAAAAAAGTTAATTTCAAGGTTATATTTTCACTTACGTTAAGCTGCTATTTGATTTCAATTGCATTCGTTAAAACCTATCAATGGCCATTTGGTCTTGACGAAATAAGGATTGCAATGGAAAAAAAGTTCAAAAAGACAATCTTTATTGTTCCCGATGTCACTTTATATAGTAAGCTTGATCCTTTCATACCCAGTTTAATCAATGGAAGCTTCATTATATGACAAATAAAATTTTCCAAATTTTACTTAGTTTCGTGTCTTTAAGGGGGACTATATACCCAGAGGCCGAAAAAAGGTCAAGTTTGTGATTTTTTTTTACCAAAAAATATACACATTCAAGAGTATGTTTAGTTTTTTTTTTATTAAATAAAATTTAATATTAAGGCAGATACAGCATTTTTTATAGACCGCTGTGAAAAAAAAGGTGAAAAGCCGTGAGCAAGATTGCTCTTCGTAAATTCATCTGAAACAAAAAAAAAAATGAAAAATATTATTAAACTAGATACTTAAAACTCGTGGCGTCCGTGGCGTAGTTGGTTTGTGCGTGGCCACTATGTCAACGAATTTTGGAGACCCAGGTTCAAATCCCAGCAGCGACAGAAAATTATTTGAATTAAAATAATTTTTCTGTACGGCCGCCACCTCTCTGCAGACAATGGCAAACCTCAGAGAGTAATAAAAAATGCCATGTAAAGCTTCTTGAGAATAAGAACATTCCGTTCATCGCCGTTCGGAGTCGGCGTTAAGCCTGTAGGTCCATTTCTCGGTCAATTGTGTACAAACTTAATAACACGCACAACACAATTGATCATAAGAAGCTAGGTCAAAGTCCTTTCAAGGGCTGAAATGGCCAGTTATTTATTTTTTTTTTTTACTTAAAACTCGTACTAATATTAATTTTTCACAAAATGGCGGACTTCCGAACGTAATTTAACGATTTTCGACCAAAAATTCGTCATTATTTTGCCTATAAAAAGAACGAAGCTACGAAAAAAAATCCTATGACAAGTACGAGATTATTATGAATAAAATAAGCCTGCAAAAAAATCAAAACTATCGGTTCACTGAGTTTTGAGAACTCTTGGTCACCGACGTTGAAAACATGGTTTGGGCAATTCCACAGAATTGTGACATGATTTGAGAATTTTTTGTTTCACCATCTAAAACTTTTGGTAATGAAAAGTTACTTAAAAAATATGGCATCATCTTAAAAAAATATCAAATTAGCTCACTTGTCATTAACAATATAGTTGACATGGCTCAAAAGTACTGTGTGAGAAAGAAAAAAAAAACCTTAATTGCATGCCTGTTTTAAAGTAACGGCATTTCTTTCATCGCGATCAAATGACCAAGCTTAAATGGTTTTTCGCTCCATTACGGTTTCATTGTATATTTTGTGAAGTTATATTAAATATTTTATGAAACCTAATAATTAAAAAACTGAAAAATTCGACTTGCTTATATTTTGTAACGCGAGTTACCAAAACCGTATTTTTGTGCATAACATCTCTATTTTTTACACAAATTGATTAGAATCTGGTAATCTCTTCGAAATACGTAAGTACATGAATAATATGGACTTATTTTGGGTTTGAATATTTTTTGCTCATTTTTAAACAAATTTCTTTTCTGTAACGCGAGTTACCGTTGACTTGGTTTATAGGCAAAAGTCCCAAAATTATATTTACATTACTTAATTTTTATAAATATATTGACAATTTTCAAGGTTTCAGTCACAATGCCACTCTCAGCAGCTGAAAAGTTCGTCAAAGAGTACGGTAATGTAGTAAGAAAAAGCAAGTTTGCCAATTTGCGACCGCAACAAGTATATCTATCCAACAAGATTCCACACAATGTATGCCTTTGTAAATACCATGAGAACTATATTTTATCGTTAAGCGCATTGAATAAGGTGACAAATTTCCCACTATATAATTACAATTTCATCAGATCCGTACTCTGTGACAAACCAAAAAAGAAATGCTGGCTGCATACTTGTGAAGGTTGCAAAAGCATATTGAAAAGAAAGTTGTATCAATACGCAGAATCATTCCTCCTAAAGTTACCTGGTACGAGTGAAAAGAGT
Source organism: Pherbina coryleti (assembly GCA_943735915.1). Lineage (NCBI taxonomy): Eukaryota > Metazoa > Arthropoda > Insecta > Diptera > Sciomyzidae > Pherbina > Pherbina coryleti. Next base: position 133,493,064 of record OX030952.1, read on the forward strand.
CAAATAGTAAAATCAGCAAGTTATCGAAAACTGGAACAATTATGGAATTAATTACTCATATCCTTGAAATGACACCGAGTTTTTTTCACCACTCGTATATAAAAAGGTGTCAAGCCGATTCTTATCAGAAAGATAAGCTTGCTGTATCGTTAGCAACATATGATCCATCTGTTGTGCTATTACAAGTAGACTTTGCCGAGAACTACACTTGCATAGCTCAAGCTGAAGTTCAAAGCTTTCATTGGGTGCAGCCTCAAGTTACCTTGTTTACTGCCTCATTATGGCACTCTGGAGTACAGCATCCGATCGTTTTTGTTTCCGATGACCGTCAACACAACAAAACAACTGCTGTAGTTTATATCAATAAAATATTGAAAAGTCTGCCAGCAAGTGTAAAACTTGTTCGAATATGGTCTGATGGACCCGTATCACAATTCATGAATCGTTTTTATAGCCGAAAGTATAAAGCTGCTAGAGGAAAGAAATAAGAAGCATTTAATATGGAACTATTTTGCGACATCTCACGGCAAAGGTCCTGTCGATGGGATAGGCGGAGCTTTAAAACGATTTGTTCGGAGTCAAGTATTAAAAAGAGAAGCCATTGTATTCAACTCCGAACAATTTGCTGAGGCAGCAAAAGATTCCTCCATTGAAGTAGTCAATGTTTCACCAGATGAAATTAAAGAGACTGTGATGGAAATGCACCTTGAAGATATCTTTTTCAACGCACCAATGATATCCGGTATATCTAAGAAGCACGCGATTCGTTGGTATAACGGTCATTTGCAATTGGATGAAACATCTACTGAGCTGAGTAGAAGCCGGATGATAACGAACATTTTTCACATAAAAATATATAGCTCCGGTAGCGACAGTGATGATAATATTCCTCTGGCTACTAGGTTTAAATAGAAGTAACGCGAGTTACCAATTTTATGTAACGCGAGTTACCACATACTATATAGAATATCTTAAATTTTAATAATACTATTTTTGTACTTTTTTTTGCAAATCACCCTTCCTTTAATCTGAAAACATAATAAAATATCAGAAATGGATTTATGTGTTCAATTTCGCAGATTTTTAAAAACTTAAAAAGTACTCAAAACTTTCTGTCCGAAAAATGTAACGCGAGTTACCATTTATTTTTTACTATGTTTTGAAAACGTATATTATTTTGATTACAAATTTTAAATGGAATTAGTTAAGTATAAATATTTCTTCAAATATAAACCATTTTTGTATCTCTATTCGTTGAATTCGTAATAAAATTTTGGTTAAACTCTTACAAATGTTTTCTTCTTGTAACGCGAGTTACCATGGAATCACCCGTTTCGAGAAAAACGCGTTTCAAAATAAGGACCAGCACTGCGCGCTCTGGAAGGCAGTTTACTTACGAGTCTATAACTTTGTTGGTTTTTGAGATATCGACTTGAAATTGTAACCACATACCCACTGAACCATATGCGAAGGTTTTGCGTAAGGTGAGAGTTTTGCGAACGTTTTTGGGTAGAATTTTTTTTAATTTTTGATTTTTTATTTTGTCGCTTTAAAGTGTGTGCTATAGAAGATTAAGGCCTCTATTCGGTACGACAACTCATCTTAAGTTGTGTGTGTAATTTGTAAATTTGTATTGTCTATTACACATTTGAGGTACATACGTGTCTGTCGTCTGACAAGTATGTATCTCAGAAATGTGTGTGTATTTTTTGTGGTATTATGTTTAACATTGCAACTCTGTGTCGAGTGTAACGACTGTCAAAAACTTACATCTGCGTTGAACTAGTTGTATAGCGTCTTTTTCATACGAACTTTTTATTTGACTATTGTTTTTTGTTAATTGAGTGAAAATGGATAAAAATACGTAAGTAAAATAAAGTATAAATACATATATTATGTATATGCATATATTATTATCCATATCATGTATATATTATATTATTACCCAGCGGGAAAATAAAAAGCGTTCCTAGAAATAGCGCATTTTATTTGACAGAATCAAATTTTCTCGCTTTGTTTTTATGTATTTATTTTTTTTTTTGTTTTTCAACACAGCGCTCCTTGGACTAACACATAACAGAGCTTTTTTAACTATTTTGAAGCGCTTTTTAAACGAGTTTTTAGCTGCACTTAAGAAGCGCTTCCATCCTAGGACATCCAATGTAAATTTTATAATGAATTTGGTTTACTTAAAAAGCGCTTCAGATGTGTGAAACGCTATGGCAGAAGAAGCGCTTCTTAAGTGCAGCTAAAAAATCGTTTCAAAGCAAGAAAGTTTTATTCTCTGTCACATGCGAGGATTGAACTCAGACTGCTGGCATTACAGTCAAATGTATTACCATTCTGCTATTTCTTTGCTTGATTACTTGTGAATAAAATACATATACACAAAAATTGAAATTAATGCGAACAGCTGATTCATTTCATGAAAGTGTCCAAATTTCGGTGTAATCATGCTCCAATAAAAAAAGCAATTTTACACCACAGCTCAACTGAAAATGTATGTTATATGTAATATAGCAAAAAAGTTGAGTTGAAGTGTCTTAAGTCACGTCAACTTAAGTTGAGTTGTGGTACCTAATAGGGGCCTCAATTCGTTAAAGCTTTTCCCATAAATAAAAACTGTACTTCTTTTGCGAACTTCATAAAAAAACGTATTTTGAATTGAAAAAAAATCATTTCAGTAGGTAAAAATTCCTCGTAAATGAACCATTTTTATTCATAAATGAATCATAAATGTTTCTTGTTTGCATTCTTAAATGAGTTAAAAAAATAATGCTTTTTTTTATCATATCAGCAGAAGCAATTTTTAATATAAAAAGCATTTTTTGTTCATTTTATCGATATGTTTTAATAAATATTATGTAATAATAAAATTTATTTTTTTTTTAATTTTCAAAAAGATACATTTTTCAACTCTTTCGAAAACAACAAAGGTTCGTTTCTGAGAGGCATTTTCGTCCGGCGACTAATTCAAAAAGGATTAATTTCCGAGTGCTGAAAAATAACTTTTCTATGGTTCTTTTTTTTAACTCATTTTCGAACAAAAAAGTACAATTTATGATTTTTTTTAAACTTATTTGCGAACAAAATAAGGTTTATTTTTGAGAGGCATTTTAGTCCGACGAATAATACAAAAAAAGGTTTATTTATGAGTGCCGAAATTGAACGATTCTACTCGAAAAGGTTCATAAATGAATTCGAAAATGGTAGTTTTTGTTCGCTGGGTATTTTTGCTGAGACTTAAAGCTTTAAGAAAATGAAAAAAATTCAAAAAAAAAGTTCTGGGTATATAACCCTCCTTAAATAAGTGAGGAAGGTTATGTTTGTTCATTCAGGAAATTATGTTTGAGTTGCCAGTACAAAAGTAAGTTTGGACTTTTAACCATGTGAATGTCAAATGATGCATAGCTTAATCGAAAATATAAAAAATTTGGTTTTTTAAAAACCTAAAAACAGTTAAAAAAAAAAATTAAAGCATGCATTTGCATTGGCTGTCAAACTTTAATATAGGTATAAATACATGTTAAAATAAAAAAAAAATTAGGTGAGAATCAAAAGAGAAAAAAAAAAATACATATCATTCTTTTTTCAATCGATATTGTTCGATATTTATTGTTTGGAATTTTCAACGTAGTCTGGATATAATTTAGTAACGTTTATCAAGAATCCGAAGTTAATTTCTATCCAATACATCTATACCTTCAAAATCTGACGTCGAAGTAAAAAAAAGGGACTGAAAGAAATTAAGGAAATAAGTATTATTGGAATTCAAATTAGTAAGAAATGATCTTCGATTGGGCCGAAGTTAATTAGAATATCCTTCACTTGTTCCACATCCAACAATCTATCACCCCATTTTCAAACCACTTGACTGAATAGGTTTAACACCAGAAATCCTTGGCTCAAAGTTAAAAAACAAATCGGAAAAATTCCCCGATCATAATTTAGAATACAGAAAAAAATAAAATGGTTTTATAAAATCTGGCTTTTTCTATACAATTGATACAGCCGGAAAAAATGAATTGCTTCTGTAAGGGTCCGCATGTGGGAGCTTCAACTGAACTTGCTTTTTACCCATGCATTTGTTTCTCATCTTCTTAAACCTTTTACACACAGTACACACAGTTTTAAAGCAACTCTGCCGAACTAAAGGATTTCATTGCTCTAAAAACTACAACTGGTGATTATTGCAGTATGTTGTGATGGCAACCGCTTCTTCAATGACTGAAACGCTTCCATAACCAAAAATCAGCCCTTCATTCATTTCAAGTGAAAAAATACAAAATTCAAAATACTTTTATGAACATTTTATAAGCTAGTTGGACATAAATTGGAGGAGTAGAAAACGTGCTGTCAGCACAAAATAACAACTACAACAACAATTTTCCCTTTACTGTAGCACTTAATTGCATCCTTATAAAATATATCATCATATTTCCTTTTTTTTTTTTTTTTTAATAGCAAGAGAGCATTTTTCACAGCTGCTGCTACTGTTCTCTTGCTTAATAAGAAGATTCAGTTATTAAGCTCTGTCAAAGCTGTTTTATGCAAATTTAATGAAGTCTTTCCACATTTTTCACTCGTCCTTTGCTGGCTCATTTCATCTTTTGGGGCTCAAAAATAATTCGTACCATTTGTGTCAGTGGAAAATAATGAAAACATCAAAATTGCCAATTTGAAAATCATGTTGAAATAAACGCCTAAATTTCGGGGCAGGACGAAATTTGTACGCACTAGACGCAGGATATAAAATGCGTTTTAGTTTAGTTTAATTTATATGCTGCCGCACGTTCCTCAACTAAAACGTTTAAATATGCTTCAATTTGCGCAACATGTCGCTCGCATTTACGAAAACACACACACACACATACACAAACAAATTGGGTTAATCCCAGAGTAGGTGGCGTGCTTACACCAAAAGAGCCCGCAGCACCATTGCTTTTTGGGGAGTTCGTGGTTTGTCGTAGAGCTGCTTAAAGTAGTTTGCAAAATTTATTCAAAATACAAAATCATACAGTCAATCATCAATGTTGAACTCATCGATGATGTGCAGGATGCTGCAGGAGTCGAAGCAGCTGCATTTAGAGCTTGTCATGAGCGACTGACAGGCGGCTGAGGCTGAGCAAACATACGCCGGCCAAAAGTCAAATGAAGTTGAACGGCAAATGCGGGTGATTTGTGCACATATCAATGTGTGCATAGAGTTGCCAAGACTAATGGAAAAAGTTTAATAGTTTAACTATAAAGTGTGTGAATAAAAAGTTAAGTAATGTTATATGTGAAGTATTGGAAATGATAAAGAAAGAAATTCCTGAAGACAATCACAAAATAATATGAAAACAAATGTTTAAATGGCAACCCAGGCTTCAACAGGGTACAGTCAACCCACAAGCGACAAGTCGAGCGCCTTTGAATATGCAATGAAATTTAAACTACTTCCAAACTGAATATGTGCAAGAATCGGAAATGCTGCCTCTGGGCAAATTAGACAAACAGCGCCCGCTCCACTGTCACGCCCACACGCTTTCGAGTGACTTTCGGCTTAACGGAGGTCGCGTTCTTGTTTTGCATATATTTTTTCAATTAATTTTGCTTCGACTAACGACTCTCTGAAATATGGCACACAGCCTGGCTAGGAAGGCTGTGTGTGTTTGAGTGTGTGTGTGTGAGTTACCGCAATATTGAATTTCTTATCTATGTTGCAGTCAGTGTTGGGCGCTGCTGTTACGGCTGCTGTTGATGGGCGGTGCCCAAAGGGTTCGGTCTAGTCGCCCGTTTAAGTTTATCCAAAATTGATTTATTGACAAAACAAAAACAAAAGCAAAAACAAATGGGAAGAATATAAGAATGACAACAAACAACCCGTTAGCACCCAGTCCACGCCTCTGACTCACTTTCAGTGGGCTTGATGAAATCTGCGGGTACGTAGCAAAGTGTGCTACATTCATTGCGGTAAGCATATCTGTCTGTAAGAGTGTTGGTGCGTGTGTGTAAGTTTGTGTGCACTCTCTTGGTGCAGAGAACAGCAAGGACAACATTACAATTTATGGCAGCCATTAAGGAACTGATTGCGTATTTTTTGTTTCGATTTTATTTTGTACTATGTTGTTGTTGGTGTTGTTTTTTGTGATTTTCTTTTTTCCTATTTTTTTTGCCAAACCTGAATGGCGCATACTTATTGTTTTGCCCGCTCTTGTTTTAGTCCTGATATTTTTTAGCTGCTGCTGTTATGAATTTACTGCATATCAAATTCATGCGTGTGTCCTTGTGGCATGGCTCCTTTGAGCTATTTTCTTCTGATAGCTGATCGCAGCAATGAAGAAGCGGCAGAGGGTGATTCTCTGTTGGTGTCATGCAAATATTATTATTATTGCTCATATGCGTGGGTTTCCGGTTCCACACACACACACAGACACACACGCAAACATATGCAGCTGACAGTTTATCAATTTACGACAGACGAAGTCAGTCAAACGCAAACACACACATAAATAGAATTTATAGAAAGCCAATTTCATGTATAAGTGTGTGCGTTTGTGTGTGTGTGTCTTAGAAATCGTCATATTTTAAATATTTTATCAATAAAATGCAGATGAATTTGAGTCGAGAAGGTTGAGTAACAACAGAGGGTTTTGAAAGAAAAAGAGAATATCTTGAATCTATAAAAACTGAACCTTAATAAAAAGTTGTATGTACTTATAAATAAAATTTTTTTTTAATCTCATATATATGTCGCTTAAAAGTGGTCTAAAATCTTAATTTAAAAATAAATTCCAACCAGAGATTCGTAGAGATTTCAAAATTGTAAAGATTAATTATTTCAGAGTTTAGGGGAGTTTCTAGTAGAAATCGACGAACAATTGTTTTTTGCTTTATTTTCATCCTTAGGATCTTGAAAATATGTAGTTAAAAGGATATTTCCCTATCTAATTTATTTTACGAGTCATAGCAAACAAACATTACTTTCGGTTTTTTCTTTGTCCAACTTTAAACGCGTTTTTCTCGAAACCCTTTTTTCCGCGCTGTATACATTCCGCTTCAACGACTTGACCGATTTCGATGTTGATGACGGCTCAAATTAAAGCTTATTAAATTTAGGGGAAGCGTTTTTTCCCAAAAAAAATTATTATCATTATTTTTTTAACGTTAAAGAAAAAGAAAAAGGAGAAAAAACAGGGTTTTTTTCAAAAGGCGGCTTTTTTTTTTAACGGTTTTGTTAAAATCGGAAATCTACAAGGCCTCTCCAATTTCATCTAGGTTAACAATTTTTTTTGGTTTTTTCAGCGCACATCGGCTATTGCCGCGCACTGCTTTGATCAGCGAGACCTTCAGCCACCATTTTGAATTATTTTTCATCGAAATAATTGTATGATGTTCTTAAAATATACATTAACTAGCATACCCGTTCCCAGCGTTGCTTGGGAGTATAAATATGATATGAAAACATATTTTAAATAAAGACCCAAGAATCAAATATGTTTAATTCATTTTATATATTTAAGAATATTTCTTATTGAAAATACAGAGTGGCTTCTTATTGAAATGAAAATAGTTTTATTTTAGTAAAATCAAAATAAATACGATTTATTGAACTTATGGCAACACTGCAGCAGAAATTAACTGAGTGCGACTATCCACTTAAGATGGCAGCCCGGTGAGTTGTAGACTTTCAGCTCTCTCTCTCTCTCTCTCTCTCAACAAAGAGCTTAAGCTTTTTTTGCTGTTTTTTTGTGCTGCTTATACATACCATGGCAGCATGGATTAAAATGTATGAATTCTTAAATAATGAAGTCGCTTTTAATAGCAATTGAATAGTTAAAGAATTATTAAAATCGCTTTAGCGGCTACCCCGTGATTGAACGATAAAAATTGAACGATAAAAAGAACGATTGAACGATAAAAATCAGAGAGAACCCTTTTTTATAATAGTATAAATGCCACAAAAGATTTTTCAAAAAAGATTTACGTTTCCTTAAAAAAAAAAAAAAAAACTGCATTTACGTTACGTTTCTAGAAACTCCCTTTAAGCAAGAATTTTTTAAATATTTTGTTTTAGCTTTGACCCAAATATTGCAGGTATTACACATATTTAGCCAAGTCTGCCTTGGTTCGAAATGTGCAGAGAGACAGGTAGTAGAAGTGTCCAGGAAGTTCTAGTGTGGCGGATAGCTGTAGAAACATGTGTCTTTGAACGTGAGGAAATTGTTTTGTCTTAACTTGAATTAATTTCAGGCTACTAAGAGATCCCTTTGGTGAAGATCCTTACGGCTAGTGTTGACGTTTTTAATATCAGTTGGCACGAAAAAGGAATGCAATGAAGCAACGTGAAAAGCTTTCTTGATTTTGCTGAAAATATATTCAAACCAAAAAAATTGCTGGGACTCCAACCAAAAGACGGGCGGGGCGGTCAGATGGTCAGACCAAGGAACATTCAGACGGACATGGTGAAATTAGATCGGATGGTGATAGTGATCAACACAGAAAAAAAAGAGTAGAACTTTTACCTGAAAATGTAGTGAATTCAGCTAAAGTAATCCGGTGATTTTCAGTCAACGAATTTGATTAGGTGCGCTACCAATTTCTAAATGTTAATTATATGCAATTATATTGGGTAGTTTACCTGCGAGAGTAGATAAAGAACCTAAATATTTAGGTGTACCTTCAACCATAAAATAGATAAGACACATAATTTATTAGAAGAATAAGCTATTTTTTTTTAAAATATGACCACTTCAGATTAGGCAAGCCACCTACTAAGTGTAGAAAAATCATCTAATTATTTAGATAGCATTCCCACTTAAGAGTGGGAATGCCGTGCAAAAAATATGCAAAAAATATGCAAAAAATATGCAAAAAATATGCAAAAAATATGTTTTTTGTTTTGCAATTTTCTATTTTGAAGTGAAACTTTTCTTAAGTGACTTTACTTCATTTCGTCACATGATAGAGAAGAAAGATTTGTTTTATAGTAGATAGAATGAGAGAGATATATACATTGTATAAATGACTGAAAAAATTTCTTTGCCACCGCTGAGAGTCGAATCTGTGATCTCAAGATTTCAACAACCGACGCCTTATCTATTGAGCTAAATTTCCAATACAGGAATTTACTCTACATACCAATTAATCAAATTGCTGTAGATGCCCAGTGGAAAAATAATTTCAGAGTTGTGGACCTCATATTTTTATATACATTTTGTTCACAAGTTATCAAACGGCGTAACAGCAGAGCGGTAAAGCGTTTGACTATAACGCCAGCGGTCCGAGTTCAATTCTCGCTTGTGACAAAAAATAAAATTTTGCCGCTTTGTTTTTATTTATGTTTTTTATAGCAGAGCGCTGTGCTCTCCTTGGGCTAACACTTTATGATATGTTTCACTTCTTTTATGTTTTGCGTTGCACAGAAATAAAAAATTCAAATACGGGAAAAAAAACAAGTTGTAAGGAAAGCATTTGATTTATCCACGTAAATATTTATATAAAATTTATACTGAGGCGTGGATAATGCTAATATGCGTTATTTCCCTAAATAAATAAAAAATAAAAAAATAAATAACTGGCCATTTCAGCCCTTGAAAGGACTTTGACCAAGCTTCTTATGATCAATTGTGTTGTGCGTGTTATTAAGTTTGTACACAATTGACCGAGAAATGGACCTACAGGCTTAACGCCGACTCCGAACGGCGATGAACGGAATGTTCTTATTCTCAAGAAGCTTTACATGGCATTTTTGATTACTCTCTGAGGATTGCCATTGTCTGCAGAGAGGTGGCGTCCGTACAGAAAAATTATTTTAATTCAAATAATTTTCTGTCGCTGCTGGGGTTCGAACCTAGGTCTCCAAAGTTCGTTGACATAGCGGCCACGCACTATCCAACTACGCCACGGACGCCACGTTATTTCCCTAGTGTACGAAAAAATCGACAACTTGCATTAGGTAAAATAACTAGAAGAATTAGATGATTTAATAAGCAAAATTTTAGTTGAATTAACTAATTTTAATTACGTGAATTACCTAATGCATCATTGTTAAATTAACTGTGTAAGTAGAAAAGTTGTTGAAAAGATTAGGTGAAATAGAAACTTTCACATTAGCTAAACTAGTTTAGGTAATAAATCAATTCTTTTATTTTCTGTGAGGAATATTTATACTGTTCAATATCTGGCACGCGTCTATATTGGCATTCCAAACGAATTGGGAAAGATAATAAACCGCAGTAGTAGTTGGAGGTATAGAAATAAAAGTTTGGCGTATTTTGCTTTGGAGTCACTGCACGTCGGACACAAAATTATAAAAAAAGATGAAACATATTTTTAAAATTTACTTCCAACTTAAAAATTTATTCAATTCTACTCCGAAAACTTCTCTCAAGACGGAGTGCAATGCAGAGATTGGTCCTTTTTGCCACCGAAAACTTTTTAGATACATTTTAACATGAATTTTTTTTCTACCGAAAGTTCACGGCCGTCTAGTACATACTTTATTGTTCGGAGACTATAGTATTTCTTACACACATATACTCACACACACACACACACACACACAAACACAGCCCTGCAATTGTTTTAAAAACCCATTTGTGTGTAACTCATGCTGAAAATTTATGAAATTATAATGAAGCTTACAATATAATCGGATTTTACTGAAACTTTTCATTAACGTGCGCGACGCATACATGTGGAACAACAAACAACAACAAAAAGAATTTCGGCATCACGTGACATATTCTCAAGCAATGATAATAAAAATAAAATTAAAAAAAAAAACAACCATAATGCATGCATACAAAATAACTCATATGTACATGGACCGTGCTAAAGACATACAAGTTAAATAAAATAAAATAGAAAACAATATGAAACAATGTGGCAACGTCTTAAAAAACAAAAACTCTGCAGACAATAAATTTGCAGAAAAGTAGAAAAAAAAAAATGGCGTTATTGAGGAAACTTGAGCATAAACACGAAGAGCAGACAGATTGTAACTTTAATAGACGCATTAAAAGTAGCTGTTGTTTTGATACCGTTATAATAGCTCAGAGGTAAGGAAACACACGTCTCCTTTACTCCCACACCATCACAAACACACTTGCTCAGTAGCGTAGTAATCGGCGGTAAAAGGGGTGAAAAATTAGCAAAAAGATGTCTTTCATAAATTTTTGCTATATGAATGCTTTTATGCAACTAAACAGGAACTAAAATTATGCAATGGTTTTTTTTTAGAGTGGTCCGTAAATTATTAAATCTGAGCTCTGTATGTAAAAGCTTCGTATTCGTATAAGCGGGAAATTGATGTCACACAAAGTTTCGTTTCTCTTTATATCATGAGCATTTTCAACAAGATTTTTTTTAAAAACAATGTCCAGTGCGTGAATTCTGTGTTTTTAATATGCTTAATAAAATTGCTAAACCAAAAAGGCCAAGTGGATGTCAATAACGAAAGACCAAAGAAATGCAATCCAAAGAATTAAAAGAACTTGCAGGATCAATGCTTCAATTTGTAATAAATCTTAAAACAATGCAGCGGTGCCTCCTTAAGTAAATATAAAAAATTTATTAATATTTTAGCTATAGGAAGATTATTATGTACACGATATACATAGAGCACATAACAGTTAGGAAAACAGCAGAAGAAAGGACATGGCCAGTAAAATTGGAAAAATATATAGGGACGAAATTGCTTTGGAAACATACACGAACTGGACCTCAATCGATTTTTTAAAATATATTTATGAATGGGGATTCGAAGAATCTAACTTTGGGTTTAAAATTATTTTTAACGATTTGTGTATCTGTTGGTTCATGCGAAAGAAGATTTTCTAAACTTAAATTAATAAAAAAATTATTTACGATCTTTATTAAGGCAGACAAGACCTAGTGAACCCTACTTGAAAGGTCTGTCTTGTCTATTGAAACCGAAGAGCTTAAGAACATTGATTTCGATGACGTAATCCAAAAATTTGCAACTCTCAAAGCAAGAAAGAAGAAATTTTAAAACTTTTAAGTCTTAAAGATTTATTTTATGAGTGAATATCACTTCATAAATTTCATATTTTTCAGACACCGAATCGATGTCTGTGAAAAAGTGCAAAAGTTAAATATAGCCGGTGCATTTTAACAAAATTATTATAACAATAAACAATTTTAAACAAAAACAGTTCATTCACAAATTTTTATTTTTTTGGATAGATATTTAAAATATGGATATGGATAACCACCCTTTGGGGGTGTACAATCTATTTTCTGCCCCGGGTACCAGCAACCGTAGCTACGCCTCTGCACTTACTCATTCACTCACACCGTTGTGAAACGCTTAAGTGTACGTGTGGCAGCATTAAAATCGTTCGTGCGCAAACTTTAACAAAAGGTTCAGAAGCCGAGGTTGTCAATATTTTGACGCTACTTAAATTTCATATTTTGGAAAGTATTTTGTTGTGACAGATTATTATGCTGTTGTTGTTTTTGTTAATGTTATTGTTGTTGTCAATGGTTTTGTTGTTGTTATTGTTGGTTATGTGTCACTGTTGGGAACGTTATAAAGTGGTGTAAGAGTTTGGTAGGTGGTAAATGGCAAGTGTAAAGTACAGAGCACAAAAACTGTTGTCTAATTAAAATAACATTCGCTGTTGCCTAAAGGCAGGAGAGACCAAAATTCTAGTTACGGACGAAAAAGTGAGGTTAGGGAAAAGTATTCGGTGTTTTTCTGTTCGCTTGACTTTAAGGTGTCATAAGTGGAAAGGTTAGCTGTATTGGCATCGTTTTTTTTCTTTTTTTCTTAATAAGAGACGAATCAGCTGAATATTTTCGAAAATTTATTGAGATTGGAGCATAGTGCTAAAAGTTATTGCAAAGCAAATATGAGTAAATTTTCAGAAGAAACATGTTTTACTTTACTAGTTTACTACAATAATATACCGCATATATCTCTAACACCTCTAATACCTTGGAGTCTTCATGAATTTTGTGAAATATTTATTTATTCTGCCATTTTTTAAGTCGTTTTTGTATTACACACATTTCCTATGTTGCCATTACAAGAAATCATCCAAATAATAACAAGCAACTCAAAGCTAAGCACTTAAATCCTTGCTAGAATTTATCTATATAGATGCTTCTTCTGCGAAGCTTCTTCATTGAAGTTCCTCTATTGATAAGGTTTACTCAGCAACGCCATGATAGACATTTTTCTTTTTTCTTAAAAAATTCATCCCGAAAGTCCTCACTTAATCCTCATAATCCTCATGAAAATCCTTTTGAAATCGAAAAATTCTTAACTTTAAAAGGAATTTAACCAGCAAGGAGAGACTAACCATTTTTTCTCATTTTTCGTTTCGTTTTGTTTTGTTTTTTTTTATGAAGCGTGCCTAGAACTGCTGGCACAACTCAATAAAAAAATATTTGGCCAACAAACGTCAACAAAACTTTGTCTAAACTGCAATTTTTCGCCACAACTTTTAGTGCTGGTCCCTTGGGGAATCAATACTTTGCCAATAATTCATAACAAGTGGAAACCAACACCCACAAACACACACACACACATTCTAACAATTGTGTCCTAACGTATCCTTGAGCAACCCTTATCAAATTCAAACTCATATAAAATTTGCAAAAATATGGAGAAAAGTTATTCTATATAGCTTAGATGGTTTTTTGTTTTTTTTTTCTTTTTGATTCTTTTGCTTTTGCACAATTACACTCACCAATGGCGGCTTGTCGGCCAAACGCTTGCAATTATTCAGCTCCGTGGGTGAGTTATCCTCATCGGAACTCGGTGTTTGCATAACTTTTTCGTTATCATTGCAGCTAGAAGTGCGGGTAGAAGAGGGAAAAGAAGAAGAAATTGTATTGAAATGATTATCATACAAAATACAAATAATGTTAAGTGAATAAAAATAAATGTGGATGCTGATGATGGGGGATAGAAAAAAAATCAAATAAGGGGTGCTCTTAACTGCAGGAAAACGCACACGCACAAAAATGCGGCTGCTTTTATTATGTTCCATAAAAGCACCAACACACATTCACGCATTGACAAATATTGAAATAATAAAAAAAAAAATATAGAAAGGGACTCCACAGTGTGCCTTTTTGTCGGGTACAGCCTATCAAGTCAAAATCCATAAATAAATAAAAATTGGCATGCGTCATCACTGCATCACTCACACTCACATGCAAGCTTTTCAAATTAAATTCTCAAATTTTCTATGCTACTCACTTCAAATTTGCCTGTGCAAACAACTGCGCCGGCCGCCGACGCCCCATCGAGGCTGTTGTTGGTGAAGCTGAGCGAGAATCGCTCGCACCAACACCACATCTTAGAGTGCCGCAGTTGTATTGCTTGTCGCGCTGCATGCCACCACACAGTGTTGCCACCCCATTATAATGCGATGACTTGTTTGCGGCGCTTCTTGCATTGTTCGATGCTGCTGTGGCAGACAAGCGCGTCGTCGATTTGCTGCAGGACGATGAACGAAATCGGGAACCGTTAATGACGGCCGCCAAATTGGCAGCGATACGATTGTCAAAACGATTAAAGTAGCTGTTATCGTTGGTGGTTGGAGTTGTTTTTGTTGCTGTTGGGATGTTGTTGGTTGTTCTTGCTGTTGTTGAGTCCGGCGTTGTTGTGGCGGAGGAACTGTTGCTGTTCTTTTCAAAATCCAGATTGTTGTTAATCATTTTGAAAGCAGCAGCAATTAAGGAATGGATGCAGGAAACGAGAGGGTTTCAGGGTTGCAAGAGCTTTAAGTTCAAAGAGTGAACGCTGCAGGGAGCGTTTGTTGTTGTTCTTGGTGACTGCGTCTATGACTGCGGGTGCAAAATGCTGCTGGAGGCAAATTTTTATACAAAACATACGAATACGCACACACATACACACACACAAACACACGAATACACCGCAAGCAGTCAGACAAAAGTTAATTCAAGCGGAAATTTGTAAAAAGCGTTAAGCCGGAAGCCAACAAGCGTGCATAACCACAAAATGCATAACAATACCGACGCTTAAGCGTTGTGCGTCAGCATGGGGCGTTGGGTGGGCGATGGATATGTTTTAATTCATTACATGAATGGTGGTTGGATGACATAGTTGATGATGATGCAGTTCATGATTTGTAATGATTGAATTTTTTGCGATTTTTTTTTTCAATAAATTTTGTTTTAATACAATTTCCAATATTTTGTGATTTAAAATATTTGTTGATGATTTTTATTTTTTTTCACAGAAGTGTGTTGTAGTTCATTCAATTTCCAGTGTTGCCAATTTTTGTGTGCGTCACGATGCATAATTGTTTTCAATTTGTTTTCATAAACATATAAAGCCGATTCGAACATGTAAGAAAAAGAAATAATTTCAAATTTAGCTTCTTTCCGAGATGAGTTGAGTAAAATAAAAAACAAATTAATATTTTGTATTGTTCATTAGAATTATCTGAAAAAAAATTAAATAAACAAATTTGACTCACATTTGTTCAGGTGGCTCCAGTGTTTTCATTGAACAATTGCTTAATTTTGAATAAGTTTTTGACAGCAGAACAAAAAGCAGTGAGTAAAGAAGTTAACAGTTGGTTAAATTTTCACCTGCAATTAAAAGATAAATAATAGTTTTAATTGTTGTGTAGATACATATGTTTGATATGCAAACATTTTATTTAAAGAATTTGAATATTTTCCTTCAAGAGGTTTTTATTTTAATAAATATTTGTTTTTACCCTTGACTTTAATTTGAAAAAAAAGAGTGAAAAAAATTTTAAGGGGCATATAGGTTACAAATTTTTAAAAAAATTTTTTGGGAAATTTTTTTCATAGAAAAAAAAAAGATATCGTTTTCAAATTTTGCGTATATATTAATTAATATTCAAAGAATACAAGCAGATTTTTTCAGAATTTTTGAAGCGGTTTTTGACGTTATTTGATTTCTTTTTAAAAAATGCCAAACATTTGACGGTGTGCAGGAAATCACCAGTCTGGAACATCTGAGGAAAATGTAAAAAGAACCAAATTAATCCTTGTTTAAGTGGCTATCGCCTGAAATAGGATAATTTTTTTACACCAAAAAAACAAAATGGCGGCCATTTGAAAAAAAATCGATTTTCGAGGTTACAAGATCGGTCGCCATTTTGTTTTTTTTCGCGAAAAAAAAATTATCCTAGTTTAGGCACTTAAACAGGGATTAATTCGACTTTTTTTTATTTTTTCCTCATATGTTCCAGACTGGTGATATCCTGCACACCGTCAAAAACATAAAAATTAAAAACGCTATATTTTTTCTATGACTTATCCTATGATGAAACCACATTGTCAGAAATCTTAATAGAAAACCTTTTTTCCGCCATGCCCACTTCCCCCAAAAAATTTTTCACTGCACTTGTTTTCCAAATTTTAAACTTTAAACCGTTAAACCGTTAAAATAAGATGTTCATGTTACTGTAAGATATTATTTTGAAAGTATTTTGTAAGACAATGAAAAAAAAATTTTCAAAATAAAGCTGCCCGTTTCGCTACTATTTAAAAAAATTTGAACGAACCCTGTGCTTTCTGCAACAAATTAATAATTATCTAATCTTAATATTTGTATAGTATATGTAGAACCTAAGTAGGTTGAGTGGATCACAGTGTAAAGTCATACAAAGGCTACTGATGAGTTGGTGTAGCGGCCAATGAAACAGTCTGTATAGTCAAGCTGTGTGATTTGCTCTATACAGAGCCGTTGTTGTTGTTGTTGCTTGTTGCCTTTTTTGTTCTTCATGTTGTCTTGTTGTCAACATGCTTGGCCTAGAGCTCGAAAATTTGTTTTCAATATTAATAATTACCGCATAAGTGATGATACCAACTTTCAAAATTTACTGGAGCATAGTTTTGGGGATTATGAAAAACATGCGGAACCTACGGAAGAATCAATCTTCATATCCGTAGTTCATGCTGTAGCTTTACCATTTTTTATCCTGCATTAAAAAATAAACTGCTGCTATGTATATTTAAATATGCATACAAAAAATCCAAACTCACCTTTATAAAAATGCAATCATGACTAGATGTTACGATTTTGTTGCTGGTATAATAATATACAAGATAAAGTTTGTCACACTTTTGAACGAAGTGTTTAGCTTAACACCTGAATGAAAGTATGCCTGAAAGTATACTAAGGAAAATTGCTAAAGTACTAAGCCGTGAGACTGAGCAACTCTTCATTTTTTTCAAAAAGTTTTTAGTTATTGTCATATCTTGTGAAAAAAGCTCAAGAGAGCTCATTTTTATTATTTGAAACATTTACGTAAAATATCAACAAATACATTACGTAGAAAGATTTATTGGCCCAACTTGGAGTTCACAAAGTAACATTCTGCTAAAAAATAAATCTACGTTTTTTTTTCATATCCACGTTAAATTCGAGTTTTTTAAAAAATAGAGGTAAACAATATATTTCAAATACGCAGAACTATTTTTGAACATTTTTGTAAATAAATAAAAAAAAAAACAGGAGGGAATTATCTCTTCCCGTTTTTTTGTAGTAACTCTATAAAAATATCAACTTTTTATATAATTTTTCCATTTTTTTTGCATTATTCGAGTTTGAGGGCCTCCAGACAAAAAACCAATGAATATTATTCAAAAAATTATTTTGGACTTATGCTAATTGAACAATTCTTTAACGATATAAATTAAAAAAAATGTTAAAAAGAGAACATGAACTTTGGTATTTAATTCCACCTTTCAACCACTGTGCGGAGGTCTCAAGAATTGGGCATCGCCCAGACCACTTTATGGCGAATTTTGCGTAAAGATCTTGGTTTACACCCATACAAGATCAAGTTGACTCAAGAATTGAAGACGATGGACCATTTGAAGCGACGTACGTTCTCCGATTGGGCTCTGGAAAAGATGCGCCAATATGATGAATTTCATCGCAAAATCATCTTCAGTGACGAAGCTCATTTTTGGCTCAATGGGTTCGTCAATAAGCAAAATATGCGTTATTAGTCAGGTGAAAATTCACATGTGCTTCATGAATCACCACTTCATCCACAAAAAATAACTGTTTGGTGCGGTTTGCATGCCGGCGGCGTCATTAGAGCATATTTTTTGTCGACGATAAGGATCGTAACGTTACTGTGAATGGACATCGTTATTGCGCCATGATTACCGATTTCCAAATTAGAAGATATGGACTAAAACGACTTGTGGTTCCAACAGGATGGTGCCACAAGCTACACAGCACTTTAAAGCAGTTAAAATAGATTTATTGAAGAGTAAGTTTGATGAACGTGTTATCTAAAGAAATGGACTAGTCGATTGGCCGCCTCGTGCGTGCGATTTAATGCCTCTAAACTATTTTCTTTGGGGCTACGTCAAGTCATTGGTCTATGCTAACAAACCGACGACGTTGGAAGAGCTCAGTGCCAACATTGAACGCGAAATAGCGGCCGTTTAAACCGAAATGTGTGGCCGTGTCATCGAAAATTGAGTCTAACGAATCGACCGCTGCATACGTGCCTGCCGTGGCCATACGAACGAAGTCGAATTCCATTCATAAATGTTTTGATTGTACTTTAAGCCGATAAAAAAGTTTTTGAAATATGTCAAATGGTTTTGGTTTTATTTAAAAAAATTTGTCAAGTTTTTTGATCTATATCTATATCTATATCTATATCTATATCTATATCTATATCTATATCTATATCTATATCTATATCTATATCTATATCTATATATATATATATATATATATATATATATATATATATATATATATATATATATATATATATATATATATATATATATATATTATATAAAAGGGTTCCCTCGGATTTTTATCGTTCAATCACGGGGTAACCGATGAACCGATGTTAATAATTCTTTCACTATTCAATTGCTATAAGAAGCGACCCTGCTACTGGGTACTACGTTTTTGGTAAAACTTTTTATTTAATTATTTAAGAATTTATGCATTTTAATCCATGCTGCTATGTATAAGCAGCACAAAATAACAGCAAACAATAGCTTAAGCTCTTTGTTGAGAGAGAGAGGTGAAAGTCTACAACTCACCGCGCTGCCATCTTGAGTGGATAGTTGCACTCATGATACAATTATACAAGGTAGGAGTGACAACTGGCTATTTTCTCACCAGTGTCCTGCACCGACTGTCATTTGCCTGTATATTTTATTTTCTATTTTCTTTTGTGCTTCATTCGTTCTTTCATTTTTGACAGTTGGTACAAGACGAATAAACTGTCACTCCTACCTTGTATAATTGTATCATGGTTGCACTCATGATGTAATTAACAAGGTGGTAGTGAATTTTTCACCACACAGTCAATTTTGCTGAATTTGTCAAAAAATTGTGACATGAAGAGAGGACCTGTTAGCAAGTGTCAAAACATTATTTGTTTTGTTTGCTTGCTGGTGGTAGTTCTATCTAATAAGTAATAAATTGCAATTATAAGTAGTTTCGTCGGATTTTCATCAACATAATTGAAAAAAAAGGGAAATACAAGAGCCAAAACAAATATCACAAACTTTGTTTTGTTATTGTTTTGCTTAAAATATGCAATTACCTGTTTTTGACAGATCGAGAGTTCATTTTTGTGAGAGAGGTTAAAAATTCACTACCACCTTGTTAATTACACCATGGTTGCACTCAGTTAATTTCTGTTACAGTGTTGCCATAAGTCCAATATATCGTATTTATTTTGATTTTACTAAGATGAAACTCTTTTCATTTCAATAAGAAGCCACTCTTTTTATTTCAATAAGAAATATTCTCAAATAAAATAAAATGAATTAAACATATATGATTCTTGAGTCTTTATATAAAACATGTTTTCATATCAAATTTATACTCGCAAGCAACGCTGGGAACGGGTATGCTAGTAATATACTATATAAGAAAATATAGAAATAAATTCTTGTCCAAGATTTTGATCGACTTTAACATCTTTGTTTATAAACTAATCTAAATAATTCCAAGGCTAAACTTTATTAGTTTTTGAAGGGCCTTATTTTTGTATAAAAACTTTTAATTAAGGAGGGAAGAAGTTGATATTGTAGGTCGATGATTCCTCTGGTACTATTGTAATACGCATCAATAACTTTCCAACGGTATAATGCATTTTATGACCGGGTTAGGATGCAAAAATTAACTGGACTGTTTTCATAGAGTGCCTAGGACACAAATTTGTATGGTTATGAAACTCTTTTGAGGTAAACTTTCAATTGAGGGACGGACCTCAAAAATTTTTTTTTCGACCCACCCTAGAGCAGACCAAATGTCTTTCGGATGAACATCAATAAGTTTGCAGTGATCATTCTCAGTTTTCTTAACGTCATTAGATATGAAACAAATGAGAAAAAAAAAAATTAAACATATAAAATACATCGGTAAGTGCATGTTTTTTTATATATTCTACTTAATTTGGAATCTACTTCAGTTTACTTTTATAGTTCTAATGGTTGAATGTTATTTTGTTTGTTGTGTAATATTTAAATGCATATCAACACATCTCTTCACTACACTGCTTGATTTGAAATGCAACTGCAGAAGAGACGAAGTACTTGTAAGCATAGCAGATGGCTTTCAAGTTATTTTTGTTATGTTTGCGCACCTCTTTACAATAAAGGGGCGGTTATAAACTTTTAGTTGTTCTTTTCTATTTTTAAATCTTTAAAATAGAAAACATTTTCAGGAAGTATTTATGTATATCCTGTGTATAACAAGCATTTATCAATTTAACTAAAGAAAAACTGTATCCTCGCAACTTTTGTCTACTCAATCAGCATTCTTGAATAATGGTAAGTCCCAATTTTTGTATTATTAATATAAATTTTCTTCTGCTTCTTTGTAGTCACATTTTCATTGAATCTCAAATACAAATATTTATTTTTTATCTTTCTCTATATAACCTGAAATTCTTTCTATTAAACCATTAGTCTACAAAAATATCAGAATTATTGGCTCGCCAATGCCAGCACTCCATTAGGTAGCTAATCAGCTGTGATGTTGTTAAAAGAAGAAGAGAGAAAAAAATAACATATAAACAAAAACAACGAGATTGTCTCTACCAGATTTCTGTGCCTTAAAAAAAAAAATAAACACATTGAAAAGCCGTTCGACGAACGACGAGCAAGCAAAGCTCGATTAAGGCACAAAAAGTAATGAAAACAAAAATTCACCCAGTGAAAATGTGGCAGTTCTGCCATTATCAGCAACACCGTTACAAACACCCAGAGTAACCGAACTGTATGAATAAACAAAACTTAACCAGGCGAAAAATAAATTCGAAACATAAACAAAAATAAAAAGCTAAAAGCAGCAACTCACACAACAAATACAAACAAAACGCACCACAGATTAAAGGATACTCTGGCGAAATGTCTTCTTAATTACTCGGCAATACGACTGCAGAAAGGATTTTCTTTATAATGATTGCTGTTTGGTTGAGCGTAAGTAATTAAGTTGGCAACGCGTTAGTGAGTCGAATAAGTGACATGGTAGCAGACTTGAATACAAGAAATAGTAGATAGGTGGTTACATGAAGAAAGTAATGTTGACGACGACGAGCATGGCCGCCTAACGGAAATAATTGAATCAATTAATTATTAGGAATGAGCGGAATGGGAAATGCTACATATTTGTGAAAATGAGTGGGTGTGTGTTTGTGTGTGTATTAGGGAGACTTATATCAAATCAAATGGTGGCTAGAGATATTAGAAAGTTATATTGGATATGCTCTTAGCACGTCCAGATTTTTATTAGCACTTAATGTTGTTGGTCGAATTTGATTGGGGCTTAAAAAGGAAACAATTACTATGAGTGCCTTTGATTTACGATCCTTTGAGCAGATCTTTTCGTGTAAATTATTATTATTATATTTTAATTTTTTCCACATTAAAATTCTTTTCATATTTTTCATCATATCTCTTCGTTTTTGTTAAATTTTAATTTGCAATAACAAAGAAATTCTTGCAATTCTACACGCATGCTTCCATTCATCATTTAATAAACCATTTTAACTTAAAATATGCCGTTCAGACATGCAAATGTCAGAAACATTTGGCTCATAAGAGCTCTTTTATGACTTTGTAAACAGCCATAATGAAATAGAAACGTATTTAAAATGAAACAAGGAGTTCCGTTTAAGCAAAAACAAAAAACAAAAATAAAAAGAAAAATAAATAAAACAAGAAAGCATGTGAAACGAGCGCAGAAACACCGAAAATTCCTAAAGAACACATTCTTCCCGCAGTGGAACAACATGTGCCTCATTGGCAAGGCACGAACGCACATACACACACACACACACACACACGCACAGACACAAACACTAACACATTGCACGCATTTGGCTTGGTACAAGTACCCCATCCAATTCCCACCGCTTAGGTCTAGGTGTTCCATTTTAAGTATGCTTTTACAACCCTAAAAGTATACAACCAATTTTTGTGTTTAACAAAAATCAGAAACAGCAACAAAGCCAACGACAAAACAACGAAAAATACTTTTAGCACATTGTTTTTTTTTTCGTTATATTTGTTTTTTGGCAGCTAAATGGTTGAAAACAGGTTGCAAAGCGGCGAAAGTGGGTTAAGGTGGTGAAAGAAAGCGTGCGGTGTAGGTGAATAATGTTTGCTTCGCACGACAAATAATTATATTTTTTTTTTCTTAACTGCCAACCAGAAACAGACACACTTACGCGAACACAGGTGCAGGATGCGTGCTGCAAAATAGCAGTCAAACACGACATCTTTATGGCACCCTCCATGTTGTGATCCGCCAGCTGAGTGAGCTTTTGGTGGTGCCAACAGCAATAAGGCCAGAAAATATGTCGCAAAGAACTGGTGGAGTAAATTGAGTAATTGTCCTTGCAAGGCAACAGATTTTTAATCTATTACATCCCCATAACTTAATTGTATTCCTTATCAAGATTTTTAAAATAGTATTTGTAAAAATAAATTTTGATTGTTTCAAAAATCTTTTGAATCTATTCTAAAATAAAAGAGATAGATAAGCAAATATTTTGCTTGATCTAAGAAAATTTAAAATTAACCCACATTTCCTCAAATCAAGCACAAAAAAAATCAATTAAAAAAAAATAAATTTATAATAGGCATTTATTTCTAAAATTGAGTAAAATAAATGATTGCTTGAAACAAGAATAAAATACTTGACTCTAGAACCTGGACCAAGACTTGAGATTGAATCAAGAAAATATTTTCTTAATTTAAGCAACCGCAGAGAATTATTTTATGTGAAGAAAATTTTGACCAATTCTTTGATGTTTTATTTCTTGTCCCAAGTCAATTTCCCAAGACAATGTTGTCATTGTCAATTTTGTTGTTTATTTGTTTTCCCAAGGGAAAATTTGAAAAAATTTTTTTAAATTTTAATTCAAAAAAACTACTTGACAAAAAAAAGCCTGAAATTGACGACAACAAACGAGAATTATTTTAGTTTTTAGACAATTCTTTACTTAAATCATGCAAATCACTTACATTTATATTGGCATGCTTATAATTCACAACATGTTTACATAAGATGGTACGGATTGACAAACTATGGAATGGTTTGAAGGCGCAGTGTCTTATTTGTTACTTTACTTGGAAACATGTTAGTCTTAAGATATATTAGAATTAAGTAGATATATTTACTATATTTGAGGTATTTTTATGATCGGCTCTCTTACATCCTACATATTTCATACCTATTTGCTTGATTTAAGTATAAAATGTTTGATTTTTTTTTGTCTCCGTGTAAGACATTGAATATTCTTTGCTTCGGCCAGGGGGGTATTTTAATTCCGGCCCAGTCGAAGATAATTTCTTACTAGTTTTTTTTTACTTTGAACTAAGGATTTCGGTTGTTATACCCATTCAGTCAAGTCCTTCTTTCATTAGTGGGAAAGAAAGGTTAATCAAGTGAAACTGGTTTAGGATGTATTTAAATTGGCGGGTCGTATTTGAACCTAAGACAAATTTAATGTCTTTAACTCAGTCAAGTCAAGTTATTTGGCAATACCATCCACAAACTCCTCCATCACCAACTACAACTTTTATGTAGTATGGCCCGGCCAGGGTTTGAACCCGGGATAACTTAGGTGACAGTCAAGTACATTACCACTCAACTACTGACGGCTACCGAGGTAGAAATCTTACCTAATGTAAGGTATGGTATGATAGGTGTCTTTTGATGGTTAAAATATGTTGACTTTAGTATGATAAGTGTGAAATAATGGTCGTAGTATAGTGCGGGTATGGTACGATGAGTCTCGATGATGATCGTATGATGAGTATGGTAAGATGGGTTAAGTACGATGGGTATGGTATGATATTTTTGATGTGTTATCGTTATAGGTGTGCTCTGACTGGTATGGTGAAATGGTATTGAAATAATAAATAACGTCTGATGAATATGATATGATTTATACGGTCTGATGGGTAGGTATCTGATGGATAATATTTTGATGAGCATTTAGTGATGAATATGTTATTCCTTTTTTATGATTGGTTTATTATGATGAGCTTCAAATTATGGATGATGTGTAGTATGGATACTGGTTAGCATATGGCTATGAGTATATCAATGTTTTCATCAACAGCTGTGTTGGTTTGTTGCTCAACCTACAGTTAAATGCGATTCTGATTCTTTGAAATTTAAATGAGTAGACTTACTGAATAATATACTCTTACATAAATCGATGGCTTAATATAGAAAAGACGTAACACGTTTTTTATCGAAATCGCATTTTTAATATATTCTGGCAGACCACTCTCAAATACACTTCACTTCAAAAAAACAATCTGCAATTTAAACAATTTAAATAAAAACTACATTTAAACGTTTTTATATCCATAGAATTCTAGATTTTATTCAATTCTTTTCTTCCCCTGTAAAGTAACAAAAAATCGAGTTACGCCTTTTCTATATTAAGCCAACGAAATATTTCATACACAACAAAATTCTTAGAAATTGTACATGGAACCATCAAATAGAAGTAACTTTTTAAAAATTAAATGAAAACTCAATTTCTTTTGGTATCTTCTCATATAAATGTATGAAAGTGGGCAACTTTTAGTTCGTGGCTCTGCTCTTAGCGGAGTATTTCCTAAAAATTTCATATAATTTAATGACATGTTGTTGTTGTTTAATTGATGTCACACGCGAAAAGCAAGCTTAGACAAGACATGTCCTTGATACTCCTTTGACAGCGCAACATCGACACGACATCATCATTTCACATGCAGCCATCTTTCAACAATGTTGTCATTGTTGTTGTCTTATTTTTGTTATTTAATTCTTGTTTTGGTCTTGGTTTTTGTTTTCACTTACAAACAATGTTCTTATTAAAATGTTGAAATGTCCCGACATATTTTGCACAGTCACGCAAAAGCAGTCAAGCAGTGAAGTATGTCAAAGCAACCCCAGCCCCGTCAAGCGAAATATAGGCAATGCTTTTAAAAATTATTTTGTTGTGTTTTTCTGCTGCTGCTGCTGATGATGATTGTCAGGAGACACATTATATAATTTTAATTATTCCCATTTTAAGGCATGCGTCCTTGCCGCAAGTCAAATTGTTGCCATGTATTTAGGTTGGAATGTAATTAGTTGGCGTCAAATGGGTTTGCTTTTGAGGTTGCACATGGTAGGCAGTTCGGATCCTGCAGGACCTACGTTACACTTTACTCACGGATAATTAGATGTTTAATTAAGCATTTGAATGATGATGTCAGTCAAAAACATTTTCATTTAATTTAAACAGATTTTCACTGAGTGAGCCTAAAAGTAGGCAACAAATTTCTCAAGTTCTTTAGCTAACGCCTTTAGCTAACGTGTACATAGCCTGATTTTCTTTGCTTTCATCACATTCCAGCCTAATGAACCTCGCAGGTATTTTGGCCCAAATGAAGCAAACTTCTCAAAACTATGCGTTGAAAATGTTGAGAATGCAGCATTTGCTTTGAAAGCCACAAAGAAGTAGCAGTGTTGAGCTTTGAGCTAGGAGGCAACCTTCCACGTCTTGGTGCTTGATTAAAATTTCATTAGCGCTCCTTTCACATGCAAGACTTCATTTTCGATTCTGTGGGCTGCGACTTTGATAAATAAAGAAAAAAGAAAATTTATATCTTTTGAAATCATTGAGTCAAGCCGTTGCTTGCTTATTTTATATCCTGAAGAGGGGTTTTTTTTTTGTTGTTTCTGCTTAAATACTTCATTTGTTTACTGCCTTGTGAAGATGTTCAACACGATGCCTGTGTGTGTTATGTAGCTTATGGTATTTTTAGGCGCTAAATAAATTATTTAAAAAATATCTACACTTTGCTAAAAGCAAACAAACACAAACTTTTTGTTTCCAAACATTTCTGAGATATTTTTGATTTTTGATTTTAGTTGGATTTAGAAGTATTAAGATATTTATGTTGGATTTGGATGGATGATTTAAGCTTAAATTTGTTAGCATTACTTGGTTTTGTGAAAAACTCTGACCTAAATTGCCGCTTCTGCCAGATTACTTGTTGGATTTGTTGGATTTTCATAAAATACCTTTGAAGATTTTGGACGTTCTGATGTCATGGCAGAAAGGGAGGGATTTGTTGTAGTCAAAATGTTAATTTTAAAATTTAAAAATTATTTTAATTAAAATTTTAACTTGAAGGGATAAAAATGTACATGTACTGGACATTAGGGCGTATCGAATTACAATTTTTTCGAATTTCACATACTAAGAGGTCTCAAAAGTTGCATGGGGTTGTCAAGATCACCCAAAAAAAAAAAATTAAAAAAAAAAAAAGGATGTCTTCCTGCCCCGCAAGGACAAAGTTGGTTTTTGAGGAAAACAGTAAAAAATAACGACCTTAGAATGCTTTGACTTTTATAAAAAAAACTACGTATGTCTTAAAGCAAAAGTAAGTATAGGCTTAAACTAGCAATATATTGGCAAACACGATGCCACTGACGATTCTTATCCACATTGTCCTGTGTGAAGGATATTCGAAGCAAAAGTTGAAATCGAGATAGCACAGAACTTTTGATTGTTACCCAATAGTCTAAATTTTGGTGATATTGATTATAGTGCTAACATATTCCTTAAAGTTGCCGAATTAATAATTAGCATAATCTTTGCATATGCATTTTCCTATTTTTGAGAAATGTTTACTTGAATGCAATTTTTTAACTTTTGTAAAAAAATGAATATAAGATTTTATATCTCGGGTACCAAAAATGGTACCGATGAAACTTTGTCAATTTGGATTCTTCAAATATTTCTTAACAGCACCCTGTCTAAAAGTATTATTTTAAAATACCAGCTTAAGGCCACAATTTTATTTTTAACTTTTGAGACCTCTTAGAATACGATCTAAATTTTTCGATACGCCCTACTGGACATGTATAAAAACGCGTTGTGTTGAGCTATTGAGTTAAAGCACTTAACTGCTTTACTGCGCTGAATATTTTTAAGTTATAATCTTTTTAATACGATATTTTTAATTGTTTAATATTTTTTTAAAAAGAAAATCTTTAAAAAATCAAGATAATCAAGATCTTGAACGTGATAAGGGTTTGTATGCATGTTTGAGCCATTTTGGTACCAAGAGGAAGTACTTTTTTCATTATTTTATTTTTTATAAATAATAAATATATTTAACGAGATTCTCTAAAAATAAGTAAAAATCAAAAATGTAATTTATTTTTTTTGCCAAATATTAAAATGCAGAATATTTTGTGAAGTTCCTATGAGTACATTCTATGAGTACACTCTATGAGTACACTCCTTACACTTCTTACTAGCCAATTAAGACCTTCTCACGCTTCACAAAATATTGTGAAATAGAAAAAATACCCTTACGATCTAACAGGGGAAAAAGAAATTAATTAATGCTCCTCATACGACCCGTAACACTAAAATGCTTTGAGCACCATGTTAAAGCATGAATTATTAAATAAAATTCATTCAATTAATCAAATTAATAATGAAAAGGCATTAATTTGTTTACACAAAATTGAAAAATATTGAATTAACGCTAATTGCTAGAAGCCACTCACGCGCACAAAAAAATATTTAATAACACGCGAGTGATTTAAATAAAACAGCAGCAAATTAAACCGCATTAAAAATGCGCTGGAAGCATCTTAATTTTTTAATTTTTATAATTTATTATTTTCGCTTGAATGTCACACATGCAAACATTCGCATATTTCACTCTGGCAAAATAAAGATAATTTTTCAATGTATTGTAAATGAAGGCTGGTCGCTCGCTATAGCAACAGGACTGCAGGCAACATGAAGAGCTTTTCTGCTAAAGCTCGTTCTTTAGTCAACCTTAAAAGTAATTTAAATTGTCTCATGCCTAGATTTTGAAGCATGCTTCCTACAGCCCATACAATGCCTCACATTCTGAAAATTTGCCTCTAAGAGAGAGATTCTGCTCACGCCTTCGCCCCAGCCAGCTTGCTGCGCATTATCAAGGCAATAAAAGAAAACATAGTCGAAATCAATTGAAATCTTTATAAATCCTCACACCATAAGGTAAGACATACGAGTACAACAAAATCAATAAACTGTAGATCCCTGACTGTAGTCGGCCAGCTAGCTATGCGGGAGGCAGGGCGAGTCAAAAAAATTGCACAAAATCCTAATTTACTTTCAGTGTTTTCGTGTTGTCGATGCTTTAAGCATTCATTTCACCGCTCCTTATCCTGCCACGGAAAGCAACATTCCAACACAGTTGAGCAGCAATAGCAGCAGGGATTCCTGTCACTACCAAAGGATTAAAATAATGGGCCTCGAAATGGGCTCCTGAAGGAATTTCAATTTTCAGCTGTTATCCAAACTGGCTTCACACTCGCTCCGACACACACACATACATACACATACACACACATACACATATACAGCAATTGCGATATATAGTAAATACGTATCACTAAATTTATGTGCGAGTGTGGAAATAGTTGTTGTTGTTGTTGTATTGGTTCATGCGGCATGTCCCAGTTTTCAAAATACAGCTTTTGCACGCCTGTCGGTCTGTCTGTCAAAATAGCAGCAACAAGAACAGCAGCAGCACCAGTGAAGGGAGCAACGTTTGTATGAAGAAGACAGCAAAAAGCAATAAAGCGCAATTCGGTCATAAAAATAGACATAGCGGCCTAGTAAATTACTATTTTTGCATTTGCAATAAGGTCCTTTATATCCTGTTTCGGCATTTTTCTTCTCTTTTTATGTTGCTACTACGTAGCTCTAGTTTTTTTTTTTTCGCTGTTGCTTTTGAACTTTGTTCATGTTGCTGCTTTTTGTTTTAATTCTGTTTTTTTTTTTTTTTTTTTTTTTATTTTTTGTTGAACTTTAAGGATGAATGACCGAGCGACCGACTGAGTGTACTACGGCATGCAGCATAATCAACATACAAAGCGCACTAAAAACTACCCAGCCGAATGTCCTTCGGGCTGCAATTTAAACACTTTTTGCTCTGTTTTGCTTTTCCTCTGTGATTTTTTTTTTCTCACTTCTTCTAGGCAATAAAGTATTGACAGCAGATAAAGGCACAAGGAAGTCGCAAGGAAATTGAAACACGTAGAAAGGAAGCAATTTTCGGCAACTCCGCACGGACTTCGACTATAGCGCCCAGGCATGTTGATGTGACAAATTGTAGGTGTTGAAAGTTCCCTAAGAATTTATTACGCCATCCTTTTAAATTTCAGTAGCGATATTTTTTCAAGCATTTCAGTTCAGCGAACCTTCAGAGCTAATGAGAGCTCTTCACTTCAGTCCCAACTTAATTACTGTTCACCACACAGTTGGGTCGAAATTACGCCGAATAATTATTACCAACTCACTTTCATGTTGGTACCCTCAGGAGCTGTGCTTTGTGCTTTTACGGATTTTCACACTCCTCGCCAAGCAAGCGATGTGAAATTAGGTCAAGCTTTGCATACTTTCGGGCGCATAAAGTATTCTTCTGCTACTTGCTAGCAGTAGAAATTTTGTTGTTTCCTTGCGTTGGGCTTTGTTTTTTTTTTGCCTGGTTTATGACTTTGTTTACTTGAGTGCGTACCAGGACAAGCGTAACACCAGCACTATCAACACGCACACATATGCGAACAAGTGTCGTACTGCAGGCATGCGTGTGTCCTTGAAACTGTGCGGCAGACAAAAAATAAACAAAAACAAAAACAAAAACATAAACGACGAAATAACACTCAACAGTCACGCATCAGTTCGGCGTATTATGAATATTTTTGTCATTTATTTTTACTTGTTTTGAGTTTGCAAAAAAGGAAAAGGATACAGCACTTATATGACATGATGCGTTAGGGCGACAGGAAGTATTTGTTTTTTTTTGCTGCTGAGTTCGTCATATAAAAGTAAGTCTAGGATTTTATGCGTTATGCCATTAAAGGCAAAAGGTTGATGATCAGCGGGGGCATCAAAAGAGCTCAGTGTATTGAAGTCATTTAAAGCTGTTCTAGAGTTGACTGAAATTTGTGCATTTTTGTTTTTTTGTTATCGCTTAAAGCTTGGGCACAAATTTGGCTTCCTTTATAGCATTTCTTCTTCTTCTTCATCTTCTGTTTGACATTCTTATCTCGAGGTTGCCTCAATCTCATAACAAATTATTACATAGCTCGTCCTCATCTTGCAGAAGTGCCAAGCATTTCGTTGTTGTTATAGTCCCAAAACAGTCCTTGTTGTCCTGCCAACAAGCAAATCTCTATGGTTAGTATTTGTTATTTTTTTTTTTATGTTACTTCATCTTACAAACGTTGCCTTGCCGCTTGTGCAGCTGCTGATGTTGCTGCTTATCAGCAGTTTCTAATCAGCAAATGTTTTTGCTTCATTTTCGTCATTATTCGAAGGATCCCTAATTTTTGTTGTTAAATTTTGTTTTTTTTTTAATTTTTTTCATTTGGGCTTCGTTGCGTTGCCCGTTTCTAAGCCTAATTCATGACATTTTGCTGAAGCTTATAAAAATAAATGAGAAAATAAAATGAAGATACAGATGAGAAAATGTTAAAAAGAAAATAATTGGAAGGCCACAGAGCAACAAAACAAAAAAAAAAAAAACCCACACTCTCCCCTACCCTATGCCCAACTATGGAGCTGTGGGAAAGAGCAGTGAAAGATGGAATAATTCCTGAAAATGTCAATAAAGCTTTGATGGCACTTTTAAGCCTTTTTAAGCATTTCTGTTTTTTCTTTTTTTTTTCTTTTTTAAACTAAAGCTGTTTTTATTACATCACCTAACCTAACGCTTTGTGTCACCCAAACACCCAAACACCAAAACCCATGCATAAACAATTCTTCATGATGCCTACCTTTTCGTGCTTTTATTAAGTGCTCCTTCCTTCTTGGCAATTCGGAGGCTCAACGCCACCGCCGCCGCATCACTTGATAAGCTCTATAAAATTCACGTTAAGCCTTCACACCGTGTCGCCGCTATACAACCGCATAAACGAGTTGATACGCCGGGATTATCGCCAAAAATTATGCAACGAAAACAATGACAACCCAAACAATATAAATGTTGACAATGAAAACAACAACAAACACCAACAGTAGCAAACAAAACGAAAGCTTTCCTGCCAAATCTCAATTTCAGTGTTTCAGGGATTTAACTGATGCATAACCGCTGTCGAAAGGTCATACACGTGACCCTCAACCGCACACACACACGTACCCACTTAAACACACAGAACCACTTTAAAGCTAAAACATTTTGACTGTTGGAGCCTGGAGTGGAATGAAAAATAAGGGATGTCATGTTGGAAATTTCAAAGGTGTCGTTTACGCTGTTGGCTGCATGCAAATTAGATGTAATTAAAACTCGAAAGTTTTACTTAGCTTAAAATTTTAAAAGTTTATTTAAGTAATGCTTGTTCCTTCATGAACTTCTTTAAGAACTATTCTCCTATGATAGAAGTTAAATTCATTCCTCACTTTGACCTCAAATCAAGGCATCATCAACTAGGGAAATCTGTTGAAGTTGTAAAAAATTGACTCACTCCATGACTCACTTCATTCCCATTATTTGCTGATATCCAAACTTCTCTAAATCTTGAAATACACAAAAAGAAACAGAGACAGGAGCCACCAAAATCCATAAACTTGCTCAAAACAATTTAATTTAGTTGATTTGCATGTGTGTCAGTTACTGTGGAGCTATTGTAAATTTCTTATGTGTTCGTGTGCTCCTTCAATATCTTAAAATCTTCAAACAACCAAAGCTTTTCTTGCCGCTCTGCGTCAAGCACTTTCATCAGATTATTGCAGTCATAAATTTTTATGATTTACCAGACGCAGTACGTTTTTCGCACATTAAATCGATAGCGATTTGAAAAGCAGGGTGGAAAAAAGAAAATTCTGAGCAGAACGCGATTTTGATCTGTAGTCGATGACTCTGTGAAGTGGAGCAAAATACTAAGAGGGGAAAAAAGATAACAACAAGGCCAATAAGTTGGTAGGAGAAAAGGCAGATGTTGCTGTGCTGGTGGTTTAACGAATTTCTTAACAATTTGTTAAAGAACATCATTCGAAATAATAAGAACTCTGTAAATGAAAAGCATATGAAAAGTGGAATTAATTCATGATTGGAAGTTATTTTATTTTTTTCCAATATTAAATGCTGCGGAAGATATGGTTGCGTAGTTATATAAAAAGTGGATGTTTCAAAATTAATAATGAATCATTGAAAATAGGTAGAGGTAGAGGTAGAGGTAGAGGTAGAGGTAGAGGTAGAGGTAGAGGTAGAGGTAGAGGTAGAGGTAGAGGTAGAGGTAGAGGTATAATAATGGAAATTAATACAAACTTTTGGTTGGCGACCAAACTTCACGACAGTATAGTTCCTAACAAAAGTTACCTAGATAAACTTTGTATCAGGGGTAAAATAGAGTTACAAAAGAGAATATTCAGGCTTTAATTGTTATCTATTTACTGTTTGCCGAAAAAATAGCGGAATTTTTCAATTAAAAACAAACTATCAGTTACTTTTTCCAAACTCGTTCTTTTTATGCAAAGTGTACGTTCCAATATAGTTGTGTCCATTTTTGAAATCGGTTTAATAACCTTCGTGACGGTTTCTTGGGCTGTCTCCCTATCATTGTTATAGAAAATTCTTTTCATACTTTCTTTGACTTTCAGCAAAAGGAAACTATAGCACGGATATAAATCAGGCGAGTACGGAAGATGTTGAAGTAAATTTTACGAAAGTCCAAATATAATGAATGCTTTTTTTGTCTCATGAAATTACTCACTTTGCCTTCCTTAGGGCTTGTAGGGCATCATTTATTGCAATTTTTCCATTATCACGTCCGTCCTGGAATTGTTTATGCCTCATAAGTAAACGTCTACATGCTCAGCAATCACCGCCATTAATATTTTGATTAACGCAAATGTTTCTGTACAAGTTGAACCGAAATTGAATTCTAGTTCAATCGTATTTTTGTGACTGAGTGAAAAAAAGGTACCGTTAATTTAAGTGTTATTACACTCGTTGAAGATATACAGATATAAAGATATAAATTGTGAAAATATACAGCTTCAGATAATATATTGTCCAATATATTTGTTAATATTAATTTGCAAAATAAAAAAGATACACTAGTTTCGACTATGTCATAACACAAGACGTATAATTATTCAATTCGCTTTTGATTACATCTTTTTTAAAAAATATTTAGCAAAATATTTATTCCATACACCTGAGCATATGACCTTTAAGAGAGTGCCGGAAAGGGTTCATAGGTATGACTGACCCCCATTACTTTTGCAAAAGGAATATTTTTGCGTTTGACACCTATTCCCTCCGACCGCTCCTTAGGGGGGCTCCCATACAAATTTTATGGTTTTTGTATATTTATTCCATACACCTGAGCATATGACCTTTAAGAGAGTGCCGGAGAGGGTTAATATGTATTACTGACCTTCATTATTTTTGCAAAGGGAACATTTTTGCCTTTGACACCTATTTTCTCCGACCACTCCTTAGGGGGGCTCCCATACAAATATTATAGTTTTTGTATATTTATTCCATACACCTGGGCATATGACCTTTAAGAGAGTGCCGGAAAGGGTAAGTATGTATGACCGACGACCATTACTTTTGCAAAAGGAGCATTTTTGCCTTTGACACCTATTCCCTCTGAGCACTCCTTTGGAGGGCTGCCATACAAATTTTATGGTTTTTGTTTATTTATTCCATACACCTTAGCATATGACCTTTAAGAGAGTGCCGGAGAGGGTTAATATGTATGACCGACCCCCATTACTTTTGCAAAAGGAACATTTTTGCCTTTGACACCTATTCCGTCGGACCACTTCTTAGGGGGGCTCCCATATAAATTTTATGGTTTTGTCGATAAAACCAGAAACTGTCGATAAATAGGTAGCAAGTTTAAGCAAACAAAAACATCAAATGTTGGCTTTATATTTCATGTAATTGTGTAAAATTTATATAAGTTAGAGAGTTCTAACATGCATTTTTGTCGCATTGAGGATCAAGCAGACCAACAAGTGCTAACATCAACATTGTACGATCAGTACTTTAGGCCCACCAAAGGCTCAAAAAGTGATATAAATACCGACACCTGATCAGTATCAACCACCAGTATTTTAGAGTGTTGTTTGCTTATATTTCTTAACGTTTCAATCAAACTTTGTATATTTATTTTTTTAAATGTTGGTGTAATTTTGTGTTTTAATTTATTTTAATTTTTTTTTTTCATTTTTAAATCTATTCTTGGATATCTATATAAATTCAAGTATTTAAAATTTTTCAGAATAAATTTATTATTTTCTGCTCCAGGTTAATAAAGAACACAAGATATATTTGCCTGCAAACAATCTAAAATTATTTAAGCCATATAATTTAAAGAGCAGCCTGCTGGAAATAAGCTTTTTATCACAATTCAGTACCTCGCATGAATATGTTAACTTTATCACTTAAGCCAATAAAACCCAGCCCCTCTTTTTCCTTCAATAAAGCTTTTAAAGGCTCAACCAGGCACAAAAATGATGATGAAATTATTGAATAACCAATAGAAGCTATGAAATTCCGGAACGAAAAAAGGTTAAGAAATATTTAATGTGTTTGTGTGTGTGTGTGTGTGTGTATGTTAATGTATAGGATGACATGCTTAAGAGTTGTCCTTTCTAAAATTTCAAACATGAATTCAGACCGAAAGTATGAATTTGTGCGAAAACCGTAAAAAAAGATTATTTATGAAGTGTGTCGATATGTTCACAAAACAAGAGGCGAACTGGCACAGTGAGGATAAAAATAATAAAGGCTAGTGTTTTGTTGTTCTTTTGTCAAATATTGGCTCACGTGTTGTTATTTCATAGTTTTAAGGAAAAAGAAATATACACAAAATGGTTGATTTATTTTATCAATTTCTCAGTTAAAAGGAAATAAATTTATTTTAAGCATTGACTTCAAGATTTTTTTCAGAAAAGGTTTTAATAAAATATCAAGTTCCTTAATTCTGCTCCATAAGCTAGCAATGAATAGTAAAAAATATTCACTCATCTTTTTTGGCAACTGAATATCTCTTTGATATAACAAAAGGGTATTTCTCTATGCGGAGTGGGAGTAGACATTATTATTTGTGGCTAGTCATCACAGCTGTGCGCAAAGCCCTGGCTGTGCTAAAAGAAAACTCTGACGAAGACTCATTTGAAGCTGCCAAGACCATGCTTTTATGGTTTGAGGTTTCATACCGTGTTATTGATACTTTGGCATGTGTTGCTCACTTGGCTGTGTAAGACAACAACTGCATCATCAGAGAGGACTGCTGTCGTAGTTATTTACCCGAGGTTATTTACTCTTACCCAAAGTCATTCAATATTTACTTTGAGACACATTAATTCAACTTTTTATCCGCTTGGCTTAAGAACACCGACTGGATGCTGCTTGGCATTGTCTAATAATTGGATTAGATTACCTGCTTCTGGCTGAATGACATGTGATGACTAAGTGGGTGGTGGTTACTACTGTTCACTGCTACTGATGCTGCTGCAAGCGAAGTGATGGTGATTGATGATAATGCTGTCCTGGGGTGCGTTACTGTGGGGACTCAGGATTTCATTTTGTAATGAAGTTGATTAAAGCTTCTACCAAATAGGTCAATCAATATTAAACTAAGATTTTATGAAATTTTTCTTACGGTTTATACTGTTTCCAAGCTGAAATTATTTTGATTGTGTGTGGTTTATGTTTGTTGTGTTTAAGTTTCGAGGTTAAATCAAAATGTACGAGGTGTGCAATTTGTATCAGAGAATTTGTATTATATGAAATTTTTTTCGTATGTTTTGGGTATGAAACAAGTTACCAGAGAACTGCACAAGCCTACTTGAAGTTCAAGCAACTTCAAGTACTTGAAAAATTGAATTTATCCATACTTGAAAAACCAAGCTTTAGCCTGCTTACAAAAATAGCAAACAGATACAAGTCATATCCCTGCTTTTTCATTGACTTGACTTGTTATGACTTACTTTGTCGTGTCTGAAAGTTGAAAAGCTTGAAACGATCGGCAAAAACTTGTAAGCTCACAAGTATCCAATTATTTCAAGTATCCACAAATAATTCAAGTATCCAAATAATTCAATGAAGTGTAGGAAAAACTTTAGCGTATTAAGAATATTCAGGGTTCTAACGATTTCGTGTTTAGCAGTTTTAGGGGGTAGCTGATTTCGAATCCGATGTTAGTATTTGAAAATTTTAGATGGCTGATAGGGTTGCCACCTAATTTTTTTATTTTTATGTCGCTGAATCCGAATCCGTTGTCAGAATTTCAAAATTATAATTTTTAACCCTATAGGGTTGCCACCTAAAAATATGCTTTTTTAAAAGTTTTAATCACTATTCTACAGTTTTAGGGGGTCGCTGATTTCGAATCTGAAGTCAGAGTTTTAAAATTCAAGATGGCTGATAGGGTTGCCACCTAATTTTTTTTTATTTTTACGAATTCGATGTTGGAGCGAACACTAGATAAAAATGGGTCGCTGAATCCGAATCCGTTGTCAGAATTTCAAAATTTTTAGGTGGCAACCCTAAAGGGTTAAAATTTCACAATTTTGAAATTCTGACAACGGATTCGGATTCAGCAACCCATTTTTACCTAGTGTTCCCCCCAGCATCGAATTTGTAAAAATAAAAAAAAAGTAGGTGGCAACCCTTCACCCATATTAAATTTTAAAATTCAGACATCGGATTCGAAATCAGCTACACCCTAAAACTGCTAAACACGAAATCTATAGAACCCTAAATATTCTTAATACGCTAAAGTTTTTCCTACACTTCATTGAATTATTTGGATACTTGAATTAATTGGATACTTGCTTTTAATTTCAAGCTTTTCAAGCTTTTTGCCGAACACATCAAGTTTTTCCTTTACTTGGTACTTCGTGTCGTTCGCTTGTAAGCTAGCGTAGTTGTAAGTTACAAGCTGACGTGGGCTTACTTATATTCAAATACAAGCTTTAATTGATTGAAAATTATCAAGTTCAAGCAAGCTTGTACTCATATTCATGGCAAGTACTTGAAATAGGTTTCAAGTGGGCTTATGCAGTTCTCTGCAAGTTACACCAAAATTTGTTCCAAAAATGTTAGATTTCGACCAAAAGCTTCGGCGAATGGAAATTGTTCGGGAGTAACTGAACGATGCAGAACTATTAAAACATATGATGCAGATGATGAAACATGGCAACCTTCCCAGTTGCTTTTATCAAAACACGTTTCATACTTTCAACAGCTGATAAAAAAGTAAACAAACATCATGGCTCAAGATGTATAGATACTTTCTACAACAAAAACAACAAAATCGTGCTAATAGAACCAACACAGCCCGTGAAATTTCAAAATTCCCTTTTGAACACACCTCATACATTTTGCCGGAACGTCGAAACTTAGTATTCTGCACGAAAACATTTGGAAAATTTAAAAATTCAACTCGACCGCCATTATATTAAACTAAAAATATAAGCCTACACTGAGAAAAAAACTTTACAAAATTAACAAAAAACCTAGTATAATTTATAAAATGCCTTTGGCAGTTTTAACTTGCCGATATTGATTTGGATAAATTAACTAAATATTTTGTATTTTAAACATTATGGCTTCGACAGTTTATATTAACGTGCTTGCTTAACCCTTGTGCGGCCGACGTAAATTATACTCATTTTATGCCAATCCAGGCTGGCGTAGTCACCCGGTGACAGTGTTTTAAAAGATGAAAAATTGTTAATGAAAGAATTAATCTTAATCTTAATGATAGAGGATAGGTTGAAACAGAAATGGTTGAAAAAACTTAAAATAGTCACCCCGATAATTCATCGGTCAAACTTAGTGTTCAAGTCCATACCATTTTGATAAAGTGTCAAAGTTTTCGCAGGTTAACCTACACTATTGGTTAATATGTTTATTTTAGCAGGCTATCGAAGTATGTGATTTCAAAGCAATGTATAAAAAAATATATTACTTGTATGGAAGTTTTTAATTTTCAAATAAATTCTTTCCACCTAAGACGGCCTAGGTGATTTTACTCTTGTTTTTTTTTTCTCGGTGTATGAAAACATGGAGATATTTCAAATTTTTTTTCTTTTGGTTTAAGCTTTGAACCAAGGATTTCAGGTGGAATACCTATTCAGTCAAATCTGCCTTGATTCTAAATGGGGCGATAGATTAGTGGGAAGGAAAGGGAATCAAGTGAAACACATGAAGGATGTTCTAAACGTGGAGGAAAGCCGAAGAAACATGTGAATTTGAATCAGAGGCAAGTGTAATGCATTTACCTCAGACAATTCAAGTTATGAGGCAATCTCATCCACAAAATTTTCTAGCATCAACTACAACTTCAAGTCGTAAATATTGATGAATTTTTAATTTCAGTTGATTAGAAATGAGGACAGAAAATTTAGAAAGGTTTTAAAGCGAAGGTCCATGGCCTGGCCGGGAATTGAACTTGAGACCTCTGGGGTGGCAGTCGAGCACGCTACCAACTCGACTACCGAGGCCGCCAACCCTATCCTAGCTGAACCCTTATTTTTTTCCTTTGAATTAGTGACGTGATAACCATTCGAACTTAAATGTTGAAATTGTATTTTTTAAAAGAAAGAGTAGAAGTTTCCTTCAAAATCTTCAAATTCCAACAAAATTTTTTAAAAATTATTTAAAAATTGGGGAAAGAAACAGAACGTTTTGTTTAGAAAACATTTTTATTACATTTTTATTACCAGGAAAAATAAAGTCATCAACTTTCTGACCATCTTAATTTGAATAAGGCTTGTAAAATCACACGCCTGAGTGAACATATTTTCAATCAAATGTCCTTGAATGCACTTTCTATAGAAGATGAGGTTGGAGGGTGTATGCAGTGCACTTTTCTTTCTCCACTCATTATTGCTTCTTAGTACACGAGATTTCCGAGATCTAGCAGCTCCTGAACAGCTCCAAATAAATATTGGATAAAATGAAAGCAAACGTATGCTTAGTAAAAACAAAATGGGGATATTTATATCATTCACACAAGCAAACTCACCCACATGCATACAAGCAAGCACATGTTCAACACACTGGAAATGTGTGTCGACTTTTAGTCAGCCAGTCAGTCAGTCACTGAGTCAGTCAGTTGTAGTGTCAGTCACATTGTTGACTGCAAAGTGTCCAAAATATACTGCTTGCCAGTCAAGCTTCTACAAGAAGCCAAAATGGCTGATAGCAACTAGCTTGGGTGAAATTTGGGTCAACAAGCTCTTTTTTAATGAGCTGCCTGAAGAATCTCATCTCTTCCCTCTCTTCGTTCTCTGCACAGCTAACAATATTTTGGCCATACTTTCACTCAGGTGCTACATTATATTTTATATTTTTTAGGAACTTTTTTATGTGCTTGTTCCGCCCTTTGGACATTATTTTAACACCATCATTTTGCAGCTGCTGCTCCACTTTGACAGCAGCTGTCAAAATTATTTGCCAAATGTGGGTGGCATTATTTTGTGGCATTGTTTCTCATAACAACTCAATGTTTTGGCAAATTTTTTTGCGCCCCTTCATTTTGACACTTACTTAAATTGTAAGCAATTATCCTGGTAAAGGACCCTTCAAATTGCATTTCTACAGTAACGAGAGTTTTTACGTTGCTGGTTTTTTTTTACACTTTCTTTTTTTTTGTGGCAAAGCCAAACAAAGTAAAAAGTTGCGGAAATGCTAACAACTTATTTTGACGCTTCCGGTTTTAGTCCCACACAAAGTGACTGCGCCTGTGTGTGTGTGTGTGTTGTACTGTTTTTTTTCTGGGAATATCTGCAAGTTTTAAAATAAATTAATGTCGTTGCACTAATTCCGCAGCTTAAGTTGCAACGAACTGGTAGCAACTTGTTAACTTTGTGTTGAGTCATTATAGGGTGTAGGTTGCCCAATAGGACATTCACAATCAAATGCCATATCCTGTAGTTAGTTCAGTACAAAATGAAATTCAAGCATTCACCCTATGCAATCATGAGTAACTTTTTCGTGTTGTCCTTATGTAAGTTTTTAGTGTTTTTTGTTTGGTAGCAAAAAGTCGCTGCGACAAGGAACAACAATGAATGCTACGAGTACGTCTGTCGCGACTTGTGTCGCCGGGAAGCGTTGTTGAAACTTTTTAATTCGTGTTGTGAAGCGAAACCGACAAAGTCAGATTTATATCGTGCCGTAATGTTAAGTATAATTTTCACACTTTGTTCTTTCTGGCAGTTGGCAGAGGAAGTGTGACATTGTTGTTGATTTATTTATTTCAATTCTTGTTGCTTGTTCACCACATTTTTGACACCTTTTTTGACATTTACAGCATTTATAAAAACATTCGATAGGAAAACTTTTTGTGCAAGTAATTTGAGAAAAATGCTCTAGAGTTTCTTGAATATTCTTAACATTCAACACAAACATTAAAATTTTAAGGCCAAAATAAGGCGAAGATATCTGCTGCAGCAAGAAAATGTGTAACTCATCAATAAAAAGTTTTTACATAAAAAATTTATTTTGTATCCACATTTAACTCGGCCGGAGGCGCTACTGAGCAAAATTTACCACAAAGTGCATGAATTCGTGGCATTTAATTTTATGCCGTGATTGCATTAGGGGTATTCACACCGAGCTCGTTAGTTTGTTACTTGTTACTTTTTTATATGCATTTTGTTTTTGTAAAAGTATCGAACTACCGAGTAACAAAGTAATAACTTGGCAACTCTGATAATTTTTCGTTATTTGGCAAAATACGAGCAGCTTCCATATTTTAAACTCCATGGAATTTTAGCGCCTTAAAAACAATTATCTGAATACAAATTAAATTGAAGTCTTTGTTAAAAAGTAAGTATTTCATAAATAAATTCATTTGATTATCATTTTTCACTTTTTATATATAAATTTTCAGCAATTGTAGTTTATGGAAAGCAAAATCAGCTGTTATTCCACAACAACTACCAGGCTAACGAGATTAAACGAAAGGGTGTGTTCACACTTCACAAAGTTAACGAAGCAACAACCAAATAACAAACTAACGAGTTCGGTGTGAATACCCCTATTAAAAAAAAGTACATTACATTAACAGATACTATATTCACACATTGTTTCGAGAAGAATATATTAAAATATAACATAAAAATTTCTTTCATTAAAATACCCATAAGAAACCCCCATTTTTACAATAAATCCATTGTGGTATTTTTAACCCTTTAGCGACAGTTCGTGTTGCATCCCATCGAGTTAATTATTTAAAATTATATTTTTCTATATGATTCATAATTTTTTAGATTTAATTTTTTTAGAATTAAAAGAAAACCTTAAAAGACCCGAAGTGTAAAAATAATAATTCTTTAGTTAAATTTTTCCTTTTATTACGTTAGAAGTGAATCTCGTTAAATTTTGAGTGTTAATCTCTTTCCTATGCAACGTATGTGGGATACTTACTCCAATGCCTGCTTACTGTGTAAGCTATATGTAATCAGTGCTACAGCCTGTTACAATGTAATAGAGAATCGTAAGCAGACGTTAAAGGAGTCACGGCTTAATTGTATATAAAAAATAATCGATTACATTTGTGTCCATTTGCCCCTAGAAGAGATACACTGAAGCTTAAATTGTCCTTAGAGTAAGACGTAACCGTATTTTTAAGCGCAGTTGCTTTGATTAATTTAAAAACATTTAAAAAAAAAAGTAACTAAATCGAGCTTTATTTGAATTCTTAATGCAGGAGTTAAAATGAATAGACGTTTAATTTGTTACACTGTTGGCTGACCTTGAATATTTCCAACAACCTGTATATATGCCAATCTTCAAATTTGATAAATGTATCTTCCTCTTTTCCTTGCTTCCATGTAAATTTCTCAAGGCAGTTCATTTAAAGTTTGAACAAAAAAACATTTAATTTCTTCTCCCATTATCGTCTTCCATAATAAAGTCTTTCGACTCATGAATATTCATTCATTATGAGTGCCCAAGTTTAACAAAGTTGTTCGTGTTAAATGAAAATTTGGCATAAATATTAACAAGAAGGGAAATTAAATACAAGCAAAAAAAAAAACAAAAAAAAAAGAAAGAAAAAATACAAACAAAAAAAAACAACAAAAACATAATTATAAAATCTGGCAACGTTTCGCTACAAAAACACAAAGCCTTTCTTACTCACAAAGCAATACAACAAGAAAGTGTCTGTGTGGCTGTGTAAGTGTGTGTTTTTGTGTTATTATCAGCATTTCCTAAAATTATGCAAATAATTTCCGTTTACAATGTTTTCTTTCACTCTTCGCTGATTTGATTTTCCTGCGAATTCTTATTCGCAAGTCTACTTTAAGGCGCTGCACAGGCACTTACGGGCTATATTCTAAGGCATGCATTAATTAGCTCTGAAGTTTTGGCAGCAGGTATGCTTGGCACTCGAAGCATAAGAAACAATAGCGTTCTAGCTCTTATTGTCCACTGTGGAAACTTCGTGCTGGACATTGTAGCAAAGTATGTGCGATTATTTTTATTGCAGCATAAAATGAAGAAATTCTAATTTATGAAATATGTCAGCCAAAGACTTCAAAAAAAAATTTTCTTAGTCCTCGTTTTAGCAGCTTGTAACTAATATGAATTTTGTTTTGTAATTTTCCAGTGATTTATTTACTGCATTCAAACTCATATTTCTAAGGATATAGCTGGCATGTGCCCAGCCCATTTATTTTCAACACTTATCATCCAATATTATTAGGGAAAAAATAAAAACAACAATAACCCGAAACTTTGAGTTGTAATGAATTTTTGAGTCAGGACAGTGTAATTCGTGGCATTAAGACAACAACTTGCTTAATTTTATTGCAAAGTGTAAGTGTGTCTTTGTCATGATTACGATGTTGTTGTTTTATGTTGTACAGACACGTTAAAATTATTTCGATAAAAAGTGAAATAATTGATATTCTCTGATAGTCTTAAGAAAGCAAGTTAAAAAGTCGTGGTGATAAGATTTCACAGACTCCAAAAGGACATTTTTTACACAAATGAGCATTAGTGTGTAAGTGTGTGTGTATGCTAAGTCACCATGTGTTAGAAGGGAATAACGAAAATGAACAAATAATTCGACAGATTTTGAAACCGTGTCGATGTCGTGCACATCACAAGGAGAAACTGCGACTGTCAGACAATAACGAACAACAGAAAAAACAAC
Source organism: Pherbina coryleti (assembly GCA_943735915.1). NCBI lineage: Eukaryota > Metazoa > Arthropoda > Insecta > Diptera > Sciomyzidae > Pherbina > Pherbina coryleti. The sequence continues at coordinate 133,536,727 of OX030952.1, forward strand.
AACAACATCGATAACAAAAGTAATTTTAAAGGATAATCAGACATCACAACAGCGAAGTTCATTATTCGTACCTAAGTGGAAAATTAAATACACACTCCATCCAACTACAACTCGGTCCCATGTTATGCGCACCCATTTGAAGAGACACACTCGCACACACAGAGAGAAGACACACTCACATAAGATGACGTTAATGGTGCCACACATCCACCACACCGAGTTGGCTAAACAAACAAACATATCAAAACGGATTCTGTGAAATCTCACTGCGATATTCTGTGAGCCTGGTTTTCCGTTGCACGACTGTGTGGGTGTCTTGCGGGTCGTCACACAGACAAGTTTGTTACGCAGCGTCAAATAGCTACAAGGGTGTCACATTTTGGTGTCTATGGTGGGTTATGGTGAACACTAAAGCAGCATTTGCTTTCTCAAAGCACAAGTTTGAGAATTTAATTAAAAATTTTTTTAAAATATACATTTCTCATTTCTCAAAACATTAAAGGGTAAAACTGGAAAAAATTTTAAAAGTTTTTGGTTTTTGATTCAATTAACTTTTATTTATATGACCAGTACGAATATTCTTTTTTGAAGTTAACAGCTTAAATTGTATTAAAAATTAAAAAAAAAGTCAAAAATAAAAGGCTTAAATTTGACAGCTTAAGCCGAGTTTATGTTTGGGTTTCCTTTTTGTGGTTCTGGGATATAGCCCCTCTAAGCAAAACTGAAATAAAGTCTGAGAAAAAATTAAATTACGCCCACATCGAGCACGAATTGACATTCAGAATATATAAAGAGAAAACGATTTCCAATTTCCTGAGTCTTATTTCATAATAGAATAACGTCTAAAACTTGAGGTTTTGGGCAATATTTAATTTGTTCTTTAAGCAATTTTTGGGGAGTGTTTTATTTTTAGCGTAAATTGATGGGGACCATGTCACTAAACCACACTAAACCATAACCTAATAACTCTAGATCGCTGATTTCCACAGAAGAAATGAAACAAAATTTTCAAATATGACCTGTTAAATGTAGTAGTGTTCGGTCAAAAGTTAAAATCAATTACACAAAAGTACACCAAAAATACAATTTTTCAGTTAGTAAGAAATAACTTCATTATTGGTAATCAAGAACAAGAACAAGGATATTTCATAACAAGTTTAAGGTTAACTTTTCATAACTTTTTAACCTCTCTATGACTTCTGGTTTAGGAGATATGGCGGAAAAGCGTGAAATTTGGTTTCATTGCAAAAAAGCAGGCTATCCTGCATGTCACAAGAACCCATTTGGCAAAGAATTTAAGTTTAACTTCTGGTGTGACTTTGACCTCTCTACGACTTCGTGTTTAGGAGACATGTAAAGAGTGTTAATTTGGTTTTCATTGAAAAAAGTTATCAATCTTGTTGCCACAAAAACAAATTTGACATCAAATTAAAAGCTAAGAAAACAACTTATAACGATCTTAGGAGATTGGTGAGGAGAGTGCAAAATTTAATTTCACTGAAAAAAAGCTGCCACTATGTTTTTCACAAGAACAAATTTGATATCATATTAAAAGTTGCAAATGAATTTGAGGCGGCTCACAGTGCACTTTTTGAGGAATTTGATATTAAATAAGTAAAATCGAAAAAATTTTTGACCGGAATTCTAAAATTTTTACTATTTTATTACTTAGAAATATCCATATTTTATTAATCTAATTTTTGTTTTTAGCTTTTTTCAACACCTGAAAAGGTATATGCTTCAAACTTTGAAAGTTTTTCCAACTTTTTCAAGAATTAAAAATTTTGATATTTTTTTTCAACTTTAGAACAACGTCGTGAAGAAACCATTTGAGATTTTTGAATGCGATTTTTTTTTTAAATTTATGTGCTTAGTATCTTCTGTTTTTATGTATCAATGATATTGTATTTATTTTAAGTAGTTTACAATAAACTATAACCTAAAACCATTTTTTGAAACTATTTTTCAACTTTCGGTAAACTTTTAATTAAAAGAATCCATAGAAATTCAGAATGACATACATCACAGTGTGCGCTGATGTATTGGCTTTTATGCCAAATAAATGTTTGTTCCCGGAAGTTCGCGATGTAGAACAAAGTGTTCAATTTTGTAAAAAAACCCAATTCTTGTTACAATTACGCCCACCTCCCATACCCCCCCGTATAGAAAAACTCAAAATATGGTCTAATAATTGAACTAGACAGACAAAATTTGATACGAGTATATCTTATACCAATTCTAAGATGAGCATAGAAAATGGGCGTAACACGCCCACAAATACGCCCACCTCCCATACTACCCACAAGAGATAAAATTCAAAAACTAAGCTTAAAATTGAGCTAGAGTGACAAATCTTGGCATGTTTTTTATCAATTCTAAACTACTAAAATTATCATGATATTGATAAAAACCAGAAATTGACTTAGTTCATCCAATTTCCAAACAATTTTAAAATATGGTGTAGGGTAGGCCAACTATCACTTTTTATTAATTATTTCATGCAAGAATCCGTGTTATGAAACATTGCTTAAAGATAGCGTATGAGTTAAAATTTCAAGAGTTCAGGCAAAATAACAAACAATTTGAAAGCCTAAGTGCAAAAGAAAAACAAGAAACTAGAAATAACTTTAAAGCTGAAGAAAAGAAAAGAGTTCAAGATGAGTTTCGCGAAGAAACCGGGCTACGCATTGATTTCCCTAAGCAAGGCTTTGGAAATAGTAACAATGGCAACACTGTGAGGCGTTTTTTTAAGATGTTGCAGTGACAGCATCAATAACAAAAATCAATATGGAGCTTTTAAGAAATTTTAAAAAAATTTTGATTGCCATCAATTCTCGTCAACACATTGACGCAGAAAAGTTTGAAAAATTCGCATCAGAAACGCAGAACTTGCACAAAAATTTATATGGAAGTTGGAAGGATATAACTCCTACTCTTCATAAAATTTTGTGCCATGGAAAAGATATAATAAAATATAATTTTTTCCCAATTAGTGAGCTATCGGAGGAGGCCCAAGAAGCCAAAAATAATGACTACAAGAATTTCAGACTAAGTCACACAAGAAAAAATAGTAGGGAGAACCAAAATACTGACTTAATTACAACGCTAATGATATCGTCGGACCTATTAATAACATCACTGCGACACAAAAATGTACAAAATAAAAGTTTTTCTGAAGATAATTTTGATGAAATCAGAGATCTTTTAATAAAACAATGAAAAAAACGGTAAAAATTTCTTTATTTATGAATTTCAAAACGTGTTAAAAGTTATACTTTTAGTAAGGTATGTTTTCAGGCAATACTGATATTTTTACTAAGCACAATTAAAAACTTGTCTCTTATTTTTCATAAAATTGTGTAAATTTGACAAGAAAAATAAATGAACTAAATTTTAGTTTAAAAAGATAGCTTTAAAATCATATAAAAATAAATTAAAAAAAATCATGTTTTGAACCACCCTGTTAAAAAAGCAAAAAATTTTTGGAAATTTGTTTGTAATTTCTTTATAGCGCAATCAATTTTCTTAAATATAAAAAAAACCGGAGCCCATTGCTTGAAAAATCTCAAGTGGTTTAAAAGTTATAGATTTAATATCAAAAAAAGTGCCAAAAAAGTGCACTGTGCGGCTGTTTACGAATTTGGCTTTAAAATTTCTCCTTCACATCAAAAATTTGAGAAAAGTAGGATTAAAGGCAAAAAAATGGCTTCTACGGAAATCTTCTTTAAGCGTTGAAACAAAAGGTGAAACTCATTGCTTTTTTTTTGGTGGAACTTTTTTTGTTTTTGTTCTTACTCACGGACACTCTTACTCTATGTTATCCTCAAGTCAGAACGCACTGTTCCGCAGGCAAAATACCCTGTTGCACCAGAGACAACAGAACTATAGAAAACGGCTGTAGAAACCAACTTTAGACATTGTCAACGAAGCGTATACATTCGGATTTTCTACGAATTTGCTGCTTCGTTATGAGACAGAGAAACGATTCAGTAATGCTTGCTTGAAATTTGCTAAAAGCGATCGTAATGTTGGCGTGGCGTGCGTTATTCTTTATTCCGCGACGCACAGTGGGGTATTTTATGCCAAAAGTGACGATTAATTGACAGGGGCCACTTATCGAGACAAAAATTGTACTTAGGGGGTTTTTGAGGTAGCTGATCACGAATCCGAAGTCGTAAATCTGAAATTCAAAATGGCGGCTTCAAAATGGCGGCCATGAACAAGCCAACTTCTACAAAAAACGTTTAATGGAAGTAAAATTTTGTATACAGGGGTTGGTGGGGTCGCTGATTACGAATCTGAAGTCAAAAATTTGAAATGCAAAATGGCGACCATGAACAAGTTATGTTCTGCAAAAAACGTTTAATGGAGGTAAAAATTTGTATACTGGGGTTTGTGGGGTCGCTGATCATGAATCCGAAGTCAAAAATTTAAAATTATAAATGGCGGCTTCAAAATGTAATCATTAGCTATGTACCTTTTACCGAATTACATAGTATATAGAACATCATTTTCGTTATTACTAAAAATTGCACAAAACAAGCATTGAACGACATTTTATACAAAAACAAAGGATTGCAATAACAATAGTTAATAAACATAATTAATGATGTTGATTTCACATGTAGCCTGCAAACTGCAGGGCAAACAATTTCTGTCTTACTAATATCAAAATCAGAAAATAAGTGTTAAAATCGAACATATATAATTTAATTTGTGGCGTCCGTGGCGTAGTTGGTTAAAGTGCGTGGCCGCTACGTCAACGAACTAGGAGACCCGGGTTCGAACCCTAGCAGCGACAGAAAATTATTTGAATTAAAATGACCTCTCTGCAGGCAATGGCAAACCTCAGAGAGTAATCAAAATGCCATGTAAAGCTTCTTGAGAATAAGAACATTTCGTTCATTGCCGTTCGGAGCCGGCGTTAAGCCTGTAGGTCCGTTTCTCGGTCAATTGTGTACAAACTTAACAACACGCACAACACAATTGATCATAAGAAGCTAGGTCAAAGTCCTTTCAAGGGCTGAAATGGCCAGTTATTTATTTTTTTTATTTTTTATAATTTAATTTAATAGCTTAACACATTCATCTGCTTCTTTTAATATATAAAAAGCCGGTGTTTGAAAGAAACATCAACTATCTACCTTAATTTTGGAAAGGTGCACTGCATATGCCGCTTTCCATAATGTAGAGTAAAAAATAGCGGATAACAAAAATCAAAGAGAAGAAGAGTACTAGTAAACAACAAAAAAAAAAAAACAAAAAACAGCAAAATCTGTTTAGTATTTACATTTATTTTGTACTTTATTTCGTTTGTTTTAATTTTTCGAAATAAAATCGTAAATTCGTGACATGTAAGTTAAAGTAAAAAAATCGAAATACCGCGAAAGTGCGCAGGATTGACGCAACATTTTTTTTTATAGAATATAGCTTGAATGTTCATAGCTTACGATAATCAAAACAGTTTTCCTTAATTCCACTCAACACACAACTATATCTCTATTAACATATTGAAAAATCCAACTTTTTAAGGTTAAATTAAAATAAATAAATTAATATATATATAAACACTATTTCATTAAAACAATTTAATTTTGTAATGTTTAAATACCTGAACAAGAAGGTTCCATCGTAATTTTTTGTAATTTTTAAAAAATAATACTCAAAAAAACTTTAAAAATTTCGAATAAACACGTTTGTCACTGTGCACACTCAAAGAGAAAAAAAAAATTATGATTTTCAAACTGCATTGCGGGTAAACGATAGAATATTTTTCAACTATTCTTTCACCTAGTGATGCAGAATTTTATCTTCTTTCATCGAGTACCTAACATCACTATGTACCTTGAACGTTTTTTTTTCAATTAATCGTCACTTTTGGCATAAAATACCACATTGTGCGACGGTTCAAAGGAATTTTTATTTAGTGAAAATTAAAAGTAAAGAACGTGAATATTTCATTTATAAATAAGATTAATAATAAAATTAGAATGAGTAGAAGATATTTTGTATGTATATGTTATTGAACCAAAGTATATTCAAAGTACTAAGCAGTGAATGAAATGTTTATCTGTAAAAATATTTTCGTCCTAGTTTTAACAGAAAATATTCGCTTTTGTTTTTTGATAAAGTCACTTTGTATGGGAGTTAGGCGTGGTTTTCATCCGATTTGGCTCATTTTCAAACTTGGCCTCTATTTTTTAGATAAAACTTTGAACATTGAATTTCGCGATGATAGCTTGAAAATGACGACTGTAATAGTGATCTCAGACAGACTGACAGACGAACAGACAGACGGACATGGCTAAATCGACTCGGGTGGTGATGCTGATCAAGAATATATATACTTTTCTATACCTACAACGCCTTCTCATGGGCGTAAGAAACGGAGTGACAAAATTAATATAACCCTTTTACGTTTTTTAAACGTGGAGGTATAACTAACTAGTACTACTCATTAAATACAGCAGATGTACCCAATTGGTCCCGTTGGATATACTACCTCACTACTTCAAACTTCGACTGGTACTTTCATGAAAATACGCTCATACAAAATGTCAACGGAAGAATGCACTGTGAGTGGTATAATGTGTCGCTAGTACTGCTGACAGAGGACACTACTCACTCTTCCACTGGCCACCAAAATATATTTTTTTAGAGGAGGTCCAAAGGACCTCTAAAAATGTTTGGCATGTCAAGGATCTCTTTACCAAATATCCTTAGAAGCGTATTTACTGTATAATTTTATTAAATACAATTATATGTCATACAATTTTACAAAAGTTGACAAAACGTCCATTCGTGCTGTATCCAACTTCAATATTACTGAGTAAGCCTACTACGAAAAATAATACGAAGAAAACATTGAGAGTTCATTATTTTTTAATCTAATTGGAGCTTAGACACTAACAGCATAACTAATTATTCCGTGGTATTTATCCTTAAATACAAGTCATTTTACGGCATGAGCCCATTGCTTAATTCCGATCACCAACTCGTCTCTCAACAGCTCCTTTTAAACAATTCTACCACCATGGCATTGATTCATTTATAAGGATGCGTGGCAGGCTTCTTCTTCCACTAGTTATTAAATCCAACTAAGCTGCGTTAAAATAAGGCCGACTTCGACTGTGAAGACACCCACGATATGTATAGAAGAAACGTTGAACAAACAAAACAATAACATTCTGTGAAGCAATGTTAAAGAATCTTTTATTTATTTGAATTTTTTTTTTTTTTTTTTTGCTACATAAGCCTCTATTGAGTGGAGTAAATTAAAGCGTTTTTAATTACGGCTGCCTCAGCGTCGCTGCTGAAATGAATGGAAGTGTCAACGCTGCATGCTGCCAAGATACCCAAGGAGCAACAGTAGCGCGACAAAAAAGACAAAAACAGCAAAAAAGGCAAGACAAAAAAAAAAAAAATATCAACAGAGAAGGCTCCAACATATGCCAGCGGGGAACATTGAATTATTGCACGTGCCAGGACGATGAAAAGCATTGAATAGGATTTGCATTCAGGGAAGAAAAGAGTGCAGGCTGCTAGGGGTTGCAGAGTATTGGTGAAAATTGTTGCTGAAAAACAAGACAACAGCAAGTCGTACAACACCAGCATTCAAGAAGAAGAAGACTGAAGCTGTAACAGCAACTGCTTCGTTATTTTCTCGATTATTAACACACTTCATAGCCATGTCCTTGCGCTGTTGCTGGAAACGGAAGTGAAAAGCGAAAATGTTGAAATCAAGTTTAATGTTCACGACGCGAAACTTAATAAATATAAAAAAATAATGCTAAGACAACAACTACCGCAAATATCCGGTCGAAGGATATTAAAAGGAAAATATAATTATTTGTTATGCTTAAAAAAAAAAATAAAAAATAAATATAAACAACATACAGAGTATACACACAGAGCCAATATAAAGTAAGGAAAAAATCTGAAGTCAATGTTGTTGATGAGCACTAGGGGCAAGAACAAGAGTCGTTGCAGAATATGCTGCCTGAATGGGGCGTTGATTAACATGGCTGCTGGCGCCAAAACACAAAACACAAGCACAGGCACATCTCTTTCTCTTACATTGACAGAGATGCTAACTATTATCAAGCTGCACCAAGTAGACCTGTGCATATGCAACATTTTTCTGCGCTCTCTTGTTTTCCCCCACCCATCTGTGACATGCATCATCCTTTGTGTTGAAGTTTTATTTATGTGACAGTGAATTTTGTTCAAGCTACCCAACTCATCATAAAAATATGCAAGTTTTTTATTTCATTCAACGCGCAGAAAAAAGAAATATTTTTATTTTTTTTTATTTAAAAAAGCTATCGTTGTGAGTATATAATTAACAGAGATGCACATTGAGATAAATGTATACAAAAAAAAAAAAAGAAAAAAAAATTAAGTACCCCTTCACAAAAAGTAGAGTACAACCAATGTGCATATTTCATTATTTTCACGTGGTTTATCCACTTTAAGCCAAGGTTAGCATTTCCACAAGGTTATTCGGGCTAATTAGAACTTGCATCAACTAGCATGTTTATAATTTCTGTTTTAGTTTAAAGATCAATGGATGTTAAATTTTTTTTTTTTCATGAAAAACATCGTTTCTTTCAAATGAAATTAAGAAAAAAGTCATTCAAAACTACCCAACAAGCAAGAAAATAAATTTTTCTCCGAGCTTGGCAAAAAGTGTTCAACCTCCACTTGATCTGCTAATCATTTCCCCAATTGGAAATTGGCTTCTGATGTGTTAATTTTCAAAGTGGCAATACCGTTGCAGTGTCAAAAAATAATTTGTTTTTGTACCTGGCAACACTTGATTGTTTTGGTTATTAAGTTTCGTGTTAATTTGTGGACAGTTGTCAAATATAGTGAATTGCAACTGAATAAGTGAATAGTGAATTGTGAATTGGACTCGTAAATAGTGAGTTGGACTTCGAGCAACTTTAAGGTTTAACAACATAGATATGTTATTTTTAAGTTAAAAATTATTTTTAATAAAAATAATAAAAAAAGAATTGGAAAAGTTTTCTCTTAAAATACTATATCCTTTTCATTTTGAGTTGGAGATCGTTTAAAGAACGACCTTGGAGCTCAAATGGAATTTCAGCTTTATCTCAACTGGAGACCGAAGGTCCATTTCTCTAGATATTGCCTTGGACCTCAAGTGGATGTCAAGTAAAGATCCAGCACTGGAGATTGTTGAAATGAACTGGAGCTCCACTGGAGGGCAAGCTAATCTCCTATGTCAATGCTTATTGGGTAGCCACTATTTGTGCCCATATTTCAGCAAGGCAAAGAAAACGACTTTCGACAAAATTTCCCCATTTAGATGTAATTCACAAAACGACCCATTTTTTGTTAGTTTCATAAAAAGTAAGCTTCTCGCCGTTTCAAATGAACGGAACCCTGGGCTTCAGCCCTTCTGACAGGCCCCGAAGGAGGAATATATGGAGAATACAGTGGCTGGGGGAGAACTTCCCATTTGAGCATTTCCAAGTATGTTTTCGCTGGTTTTGTGATGTAAGAACGAGCATGAGACAAAAATATTTTTTTTCCATACATAGCAAGCTTACAGATGTAAGTGTTAAGAATATTTCATAAAAATCTAAGATGGAAGTAAAGAAATGTATGTCCCTCAAACTCAAATACTAAACTAGATTTTTAGCCCTATTATGGTTCACAACACAACAGTAATTTCTGTCTTCAATGTGTAATGTGCTATTACGGTACACAACAATACAACTGAATACATTCCACTATTGTCTGTCAACAATGCTGTGTCGTCAATACACTTATTATGCAACACAACAGTTGTATTCTTATCTGTCAAATTTTGAAGACAGCTTATTAGGTGTTGTGTTGTAGCAGCGTTAAGCAGAAAAAAGGCTTTAGCAAGGTAAGATTAATGTGAAATAGAATTCAAAATGTGTCTTCTTGTTAAATTTATGTAATAAACTATTTGCAGGAAATTAACAGTATCCAACAAATCGCAACTTAAGTTGCTTGTAAATAAAATGGAGCAGAATCCAGCGACTGCTCGAGGACAGCGACATTTGGACAAAGCAAGCAGGCACAGGATTACTTTTGGAACTCAAATGGATTGGAGCGGTCTCGAAGTTATCTTTTGCTTCGTGCTGGCGGCACATCATCTTCGTCGTCACTTGACCACAAAAAATTTAAATTTCCGTCACTTTTAATTATAAATTTTGCACAATAAATAAATTTTACAGCAAATAATCTGATTTGTTTTGTTTTGTTTGTCAGCTGATAGCTACCAGTTGCACTGTTGCCACTATTTTGAAATATTTAATTTATGGTACTTTTTAATTGCTGTGGGAAAAAGCCATTCCTTTGATACAGTTCGGCTTTTTAGTATTTCGCTCCCTCTTTATTTTTTGTTTAGTCAAAAAAATATATTTATGATTTATTTACTTATGAATTATGCCATTTTTAAAATGTAAACGTCATATTTTGGTATTTTACCGTAGGTTTTAATATTTGTGGGATTTTCGTGGTATTAAATTACTGTGGGAAAAATTGTGTTTTAATGAGAATTTGTAGTGGCAACTTGACGAGCTGTCATAAGTAACAAATTCCACATACTTTCCGCAATCAAGTGAAACAACAATGTATTGTTGTGAACCATCATATCGCATTTCTGCTGTGTCTACTCGATTGTTGTGTCTACTTGATAGAAGACACAGCAGTATATTGCTGTGAACCGTTATAGGGCTATTTACTTAGTTCTTTTCAAATTGAGAAAGCGGAATTCTACATTTTCTAAATATTTTTTTTTTTAATTATTAAAATTTTTTGAACATTCGAAAAAAATATTTTATTTTCAGCAAATAGGCAAAATATCTCGTTTTTTGTGATATCGTTGAAAATAGACTTTTGGTGATTTTGCCTTACAAAAGGAAGGAGGGGAATAAAGTATTTTTTCTGTGTCATTTTCGCACAGGACTGATATTAAATCGAAGTTTTTCACCTCAGAGGTAGTATCGGAAACTTGGATATGACATCAGTGTCTATCATCAGACAATTTAGAAAAATTAACTTTTTTACACAAACTTTTGCAAGGCATTGTCGTTTATCTATCTTCCACTGACTGGACTAATACTTTCATTAGATGACTTTTTAGTCATGGAATTATTACTGGCTCATATTGTTTCATTGAATTATTGCTGGCTAAAGAGAAGTGCTACGAAATATTTTTACAACATAGAATGATTTTCTAACCACTATAAGAAAATGAAGAAAAAAATTTTTGGAGTCATGACACCACAAAGGCAACCGCTTATTGCAGTAAAAATGTAACAACAATAAAAAAACGTTGCATGGAATTATAATTTCGTGACTATTTGATACTAAAGCTGAGGTTTTTGTACAGATAAAAAAAAAAAAAATAATGGCGTCATGAGGCCTCTCCGGGTAATCTAAATGTTCTAAATAAAAAAAAAAAAATAAAAAATTACACTCAATCAAAATAAAGACAAGTAAAAGGCACTGATTTGGATAAGGAGTAAAACAAGGGTTAAAAAAAGGATGAGGTCAAAGATTTGGACAAAGATAAAGAAGAGAAACAAGAAAAGAAGTAGGACAAATGTAAGAGCATGATATTCGACAAGGACTAGGACAAGAATTTAGACAAGTATCGGTAAAAGGACTATGAAAATGATTGGAACAAGGAAAAGAACAAAGATTTAGACACACCTTAGACAATATTTAGGGCTAGCTTGGGAAAAGCAAAAATACAAGGAATAGAGCCAGGATTTAGACACACCGAGGAAAAGGCTTAGGACAATTGGATCAAAGCGAGGATAAGGTCAAGAATTTGGGCATGAATTGTAGCAAGAGTTCGGACAAGAAGAAGGATAGTAATTCTTCTTTTCTTTTTACTGTCTTAACCTCTGCTGCAGCAGCCTTATCTTTCAGTTGAAAAGTTGGTTTTATTAATTCTTATTGTTAATTTTTTTATAGAGAAGACCAATTAAATTAAAATATCAAATTCGCAAAATTTGCTTATAATAAAAATGCCTGTAGTTAAGGAGATACACTATTTAAAAAAAAAAATTCACAATAAAATTAAAATTATCGTTTAAGAAAAATTAATTTTTACCAGAGGTACTATTGAGGTACCTGAGTCTAAAATAACATTTAAAGCAAATTTTGAGCTAGATTTTCACATGCCAAGGAATCGATCGTATCATCATAAATTTATGAAACGTAAAAAAGATTGTAACTAAAATTATAACGGTACCAAAACAAGCTATTAAAAAAGTTCAAATTTCAAAAAACTTACAGCATTGATGTAGTAATAACGCAGCTTAGTCAATCATGGGACGAAACTGCCTTTTATCTCTTCACATAAAATTCAATTTCAAAAGTTTTTGCACAGAAAACTTTTTTAAACTTTCTCTGTTATTGGCCAGATTTAAAATATAAAATCTCGATAATGCCGCCTTAATGCCTTCAAAGCTTATCATTGAGCCGACACACTCACAAACACACACACACACACACACACCCATACACACACACGCACTCACAAGCTAAGCCGAACACAACAAATAGTTCAGCAATAAAAGTAACGCCATATAAATGTCTGATGTTTCGCGCCAAATTGAAAACCCGAAGTAGTGGTGATGGTGCTGGTTGTGCGCGCCAAAAATACCGTTGCTGGCAAGACACAAGCACACAATTTAAAAAAAAAGCAATAATAAAAATTATGCGGGTTCTGACTCGTTTATCTGCTTATTTTTATTAGCCATTGTCTGCCTATCACTAGGACGCAATCAGCGTTTAGCACTTTAGAAGTTATGCTTCGAGGAGACGCGACGAATTTGATGTGGTAAAGACTTCGCTTGTTGGTATTTGAAGCGCGTGATTTTGTAAGGACAACCAACAGGATTGGCAGAATATAAGGAACTGTTCAAAAGTTGCTGGCAACATAGTTGTGCAACCTGCTAATGTGAGGAAATGTGAAAAGTTGACGAGATGGAAAAGTGCTGCCAAGTTTGTGGCAACAAAGCTCTCCAAAGTGTCACTGCGCAGTTGCGCTTCCAGGATACACAATGCACTCTATGCTCACGATTATACGCACCAAAACTCAGTTACTGTGGATTGGATACGTTTCGACGTTAGCTCAGCTGTTTTCAAGCAACTGGTGGTTACCATACAGCCAGCAGCAACTGGGCCAAAACGGCGATGAATAAAGCTTGGCCAAAGATGTAATCCACTTTGATGCCGCGCTTCACTGCCTCGACTAACTGCCAGCCTAGTGGGAGTTTCTCTCGTTTATTCACTCAGTGGCGAAAATGAATGAAAACTTTGCCTACGTTGTCAAGCATATCCTGTGAGCGCAGCAACTGTATCCTGTTACAATGTTTTTTTTTATGTTTAGATGTTTTTGCTGTCGCTAAAGTTGTGTGTCGCCCTGTGGAGGGCGTGCGGGCATGTCACGTCGAAGTTTTTAGTTCAGGTTCATTGTATTCACACACACGGAGCAGAGCAAAGCAGAGCAGAGCATATGTTGCGATAAGCTTACGCGTCCTCGTACTCACTCGTCCTGAATTATCAAGTTAGTGTTTTTTTTTTGCTATTTTTTTCCTACTCGCGTCTCCCTCGAGGTTTACATTTCAAATTGCTTTAAATTTAATCAAATTGTTTGTGATTTTTATTTTCTTTTATTACTGTGCAGATTTCTTTGGCTCTCGAGGATATTCTTTCTTTGCGTTGCCAAGGATTTTCTTTGCCCACTTGCTTGTTCGCTGCATCTTTCTCGATCTCTAATCTAATAATGATGAGTTGGTCGTGGGGGACACAATAGAGTGAATTTAATTCGGCATTTTGTTTCATTGAGGCAGAAAAAGTTTCGAATTTAATGGATAAACGTTGTCATCAATGAATTGTTGATGGAACTTCGGGCTGTTGTTTTAGTTGTTCTTGTTGTTGTTGTTGTACGAATTGGTATGCTGTTAGCTTGTGATTGATATTTGAAACGGGTGTTTTATTGTAAAAGTTTTTTTGGGGGAAAAGCTTTTAACTTAGTGTCATATTCATGTTCGAGTAGCAAAAAAAGAAATTTGAAAAAAATATGCTTGGAAAAGTCAATGAGCTAAGAAAATGTGTAACTTCACCTAGTTGCCACTTAAAATAATTAGGTTAAGCTCGAGTATTTAATATTTCTTAAGTTTAATTTGACAACTTTGCTTGATTTGCCAGATACTTAGTTGAAATTAATTAAATGCTTCGGCAGCAGGTTCTAAGACTTCTAAAAACACATGATTCACATTTTGTTTCACTCACACTTGGCTCATTTTTCTTAACTTTCGTTCACTTATGCTGCCAATCTAGCCGTCATGCTCGCATGAAGATCACTCTCAAAATGACAGTTTCTCGTCTGGCAGTGACACCTTCTGGCATGCCTTGAACTGTACGTTAACCATGCAAGACAACAGCCAATCCATTTACTTCAGGTTGCCACACCTCCTCTGCTGTTGCTGCTGCTGCTGGCCGTGTGCCACTTCAAACAACTCGTTTTTTTTCTTTTCCGCAGCATTGATGGAAATCTGGGAAAATTTTCCCATGACAAGCAAATTGATTCACATCACTTTTTCTTTCGTTTTTTTTTTTTCTAAATTCTTTTCGTGTAGGGCGCACATCAGTGGTTTTCACTTTGAGGCTGTCAAGTTAATTTCTTTTGCTAGAGTGTTACGGAAATGCAGTCAAGAAAGGCCAAATAATGGGATGTGGCCTTGAGAGCTGACAGAAGAGATACATTATTTGAAAAATGTAAATTTTTCGTACGTAAAAAAGTACTCAAGTTGCTTGGATGTTCTTAACAATTACTAGGTCACTTGCTACTGTTCATCATATAATAAAAAAAATTCCTTCAAGTCTCAAGTGTTAAACAATTGTCTTAGCCACACAACAATTTATAAAAATTGATTCCCATAAACATAAAATAATAAATAAAACTACAAATAAATTTGATCATATATATGTAAATATTTTCATTTAATGAGGGATTGGATTTTCTCAAAGATATGATTAAAGATATGATTACAAAAGCAAATTTCTGGAAGACTACTTCTGTACTAATATCCTGAGCCTCTTGCGTACTTTCAAGCATCGATGTTTTCGTTTGTATACCAAACAATTTTTCCCATAACGAAAAGTTCAAAATATCCATATTTCATCCCTGTATCATCCATAATATCTCATCCCTGTGCTGTTGGAGGTCTCTAAATAGGAATATACATAAGGAATTTCGAAGATTGATGCATTTGACTTGATTAGCATCTCCATCTCAGTGATGCAATTGTTCTTTTGAAGCGAACTCAATCGAATTCAAAAAATAAGCTCCTAGTTTTAAAATAAGGATAAAGTTCGAAAATGAGTCACGCCCACCTTCTATACGAAATGCCTTCATCTCTTTGAATTCCACTAAAATTCATCTTGTTTTGAAATTTTGCACATAAACTTCAATTGTGAACATGCAGTTAAAATTTAATGAAAACTTTACCTACCTCCAATACAAAGTGACGTCATGAAAGTCGTAAAATCCTTATATTACAAATATCAATGTAATAACTTGATGAACTTTGCACTTGATAAGCTTTTATATGTAAAATTTACTCGAAATTTTCAAGTTGGCAACATTTTATGCGAACCATACCAATACGCCATATAAAGTGACGTCATCAAAATTATTAAACCTTCATAATTTCAAATTTACTCAACACGTTGCTGTGGGGATATTTTAACTTCAAAGTATCCGAAGGTAATTTAATAGTTTTAATAGTTAAATAGATATTTATTTTAAGGTGAAAATTGTTAAAAAAAAAATGCTTAAAGTTTTGTGCATTGGTGCAAAAAATTTTTATTTAATTTGTATTTCATCCATAACTGAAAACTCAATATCCGAAAATATAAGCATTTTAAGTAAAAAATGTCAATAATTTGATGACAAATTCAGATGAAAGTTAAGAGCGTTAAGAACGGAATTTAGTGAGTCAGTCAAGGTTATAGGAGCTTTTCCAAAATGCCCATTAATATAGGTTATATTGCTTCTGAGTATGATTTTCTATTTTTCTACTTATGAAAAATAGACCTGTTTCACCGATGACCTTAGCAAGTAAAGCAAGGTTTTTGTTAATTTATTCTATGCTGATTACAGGAAGAGTGGATTGAAAAAAAGGTGGGAAAGTCCACTTCCTTTTGTAAGCTAGTGTCGAGCGAATTCCGGCAAGATATGTCATTAATTTTTATTTGGTAAGAGATCGTCAAGTGCTAAACATGGTTGTAAAGATTTCATGGTTCTCCGAGGTCATCTTCTTGATTTCAATTATTTCAAGCTGATTTTTGCACGTGAGATCCTGAACTCCAGCTCTATTTAAACATGAAATTAGAGTTTTTAAAATATTAGAAAAATTTTGTTAATGAAGTATTTTTCTTTTAATTCGCTAATTAAAAAAGTTAAAGCGGATGATTACTCCAGTACAACAGACCCTAAATAAAATTATTTTGTTAACTCTTGTTAACAATTATAAAAAAAAAGAGTTGGCTGTGCCGTGGACACACCCGTAGGTTTTGGCGTGACGAAGTTTCTTGTTGTTGTTGTTAATGTTGATGTTGATGTTTGTGTTGATGTTGATGTTGATGTTGATGTTGATGTTGATGTTGATGTTGATGTTGATGTTGATGTTGATGTTGATGTTGATGTTGATGTTGATGTTGATGTTGATGTTGATGTTGATGTTGATGTTGATGTTGATGTTGATGTTGATGTTGATGTTGATGTTGATGTTTGTGTTGATGTTGATGTTGATGTTGAGATTGATGTTGATGTTGATGTTGATGTTGATGTTGATGTTGATGTTGATGTTGATGTTGATGTTGATGTTGATGTTGATGTTGATGTTGATGTTGATGTTGATGTTGATGTTGATGTTGATGTTGATGTTGATGTTGATGTTGATGTTGATGTTGATGTTGATGTTGATGTTGATGTTGATGTTGATGTTGATGTTGATGTTGATGTTGATGTTGATGTTGATGTTGATGTTGATGTTGATGTTTGTGTTGATGTTGATGTTGATGTTGATGTTGATATTGATGTTGATGTTGATGTTGATGTTGATGTTGATGTTGATGTTGATGTTGATGTTGATGTTGATGTTGATGTTGATGTTGATGTTGATGTTGATGTTGATGTTGATGTTGATGTTGATGTTGATGTTGATGTTGATGTTGATGTTGATGTTGATGTTGATGTTGATGTTGATGTTGATGTTGATGTTGATGTTGATGTTGATGTTGATGTTGATGTTGATGTTGATGTTGATGTTGCTGTTGATGTTGATGTTGATGTTGGTGTTGGTGTTGGTGTTGGTGTTGATGTTGATGTTGATGTTGATGTTGATGTTGATGTTGATGTTGATGTTGATGTTGATGTTGATGTTGATGTTGATGATGATGTTGATGTTGATGTTGATGTTGATGTTGATGTTGATGTTGATGTTGATGTTGATGTTGATGTTGATGTTGATGTTGATGTTGATGTGGATGTGGATGTTGATGTTGATGTTGATGTTGATGTTGATGTTGATGTTGATGTTGATGTTGATGTTGATGTTGATGTTGATGTTGATGTTGATGTTGATGTTGATGTTGATGTTGATTTTGATGTTGATGTTGATGTTTGTGTTGATGTTGATGTTGATTTTGATGTTGATGTTGATGTTGATGTTAATGTTGATGTTGATGTTGATGTTGATATTGATGTTGAGGTTGATGTTGATGTTGATGTTGATGTTGATGTTGATGTTGATGTTGATGTTGATGTTGATGTTGATGTTTGTGTTGATGTTGATGTTGATGTTGCTGTTGATGTTGATGTTGATGTTGATGTTGATGTTGATGTTGATGTTGGTGTTGATGTTGATGTTGATGTTGATGTTGATGTTGATGTTGATGTTGATGTTGATGTTGATGTTGATGTTGATGTTGATGTTGATGTTGCTGTTGATGTTGATGTTGATGTTGATGTTGATGTTGATGTTGATGTTGATGTTGATGTTGATGTTGATGTTGATGTTGATGTTGATGTTGATGTTGGTGTTGATGTTGATGTGGATGTGGATGTTGATGTTGATGTTGATGTTGATGTTGATGTTGATGTTGATGTTGATGTTGATGTTGATGTTGATGTTGATGTTGATGTTGATGTTGATGTTGATGTTGATGTTGATGTTGATGTTGATGTTGATGTTGATGTTGATGTTGATGTTGATGTTGATGTTGATGTTGATGTTGATGTTGATGTTGATGTTGATGTTTGTGTTGATGTTGATGTTGATGTTGATGTTGAGGTTGATGTTGATGTTGATGTTGATGTTGATGTTGATGTTGATGTTGATGTTGATGTTGATGTTGATGTTGATGTTTGTGTTGATGTTGATGTTGATGTTGATGTTGCTGTTGATGTTGATGTTGATGTTGATGTTGATGTTGATGTTGATGTTGATGTTGGTGTTGATGTTGATGTTGATGTTGATGTTGATGTTGATGTTGATGTTGCTGTTGATGTTGATGTTGATGTTGATGTTGGTGTTGATGTTGATGTTGATGTTGATGTTGATGTTGATGTTGATGTTGATGTTGATGTTGATGTTGATGTTGATGTTGATGTTGATGTTTGTGTTGATGTTGATGTTGATGTTGATGTTGATGTTGATGTTGATGTTGCTGTTGATGTTGATGTTGATGTTGGTGTCGGTGTTGGTATTGGTGTTGGTGTTGGTGTTGGTGTTGGTGTTGGTGTTGGTGTTGGTGTTGGTGTTGGTGTTGGTGTTGGTGTTGGTGTTGGTGTTGGTGTTGGTGTTGCTGTTGGTGTTGGTGTTGGTGTTGGTGTTGGTGTTGGTGTTGGTGTTGGTGTTGGTGTTGGTGTTGGTGTTGGTGTTGGTGTTGGTGTTGGTGTTGGTGTTGGTGTTGGTGTTGGTGTTGGTGTTGGTGTTGGTGTTGGTGTTGGTGTTGGTGTTGGTGTTGGTGTTGGTGTTGGTGTTGGTGTTGGTGTTGGTGTTAGTGTTGGTATTGGTGTTGGTGTTGGTGTTGGTGTTGGTGTTAGAGTTGAAGTTGTTTTTGGATTTGGAGTTGGTGCTTTTCTTTTAGCTTTTGTTTTGCTTCCCCATTGGTTGTGCGCTAATTTCAATTAATCCAGCAAAAGTGATGCATGTGCGTCACATTAGGCGGTTTCCTGAGGGTCTTTGACACGCCGTCAATTTTTTTTTTTATTTTTGTCATATGCCCGAAGACCTCGCCTATGTTTTCGTTCCTTAAAATTTACCGTTGCACCAGTAGTCACAGAGTTAAAAATCCATGCAACGTTTTTTCATGGCTGTAGTATTTTTACTGCATTATGTGATTGCGTCCCTGAAATCATGCCAACAAGAATTTTTTTGTAATTTAGTTGTGAAGCCCAATAACACATCCATGGTGTCGTAAAACAAATTTTACCGTAGCACTCCTCCTGAGTGAGTAACAATTCCATGCAACGATATTACATTTCTGTTACATAAGCTGCTATATTCACGACCTGACGACGCTGGAATTTTTTTTTATTTTTGTCGTAAAGCCATTTGTAAAACCTTCATTTTCCTTTTTAAACTTTTATCGTAGTTTATATACTCATTGAGTAAAAATTCAATGCAAGGCCGCTGCATGAATGTTGCGTTATCGATCTTTGAGCGGCTGTCTCAGCGTCCCCATGACGACAGAAATTTTTTGTCTAATTTTGTTGTGAGGACTTACAGTAGGCCTTTATTGGCGTATCGTATTTTTAATCCTAGCACTAATACTCAGCGAGTAATAATTCCATGTAACAAATTTTCAGTTGTGTTGCTTAAACAGTCCCCCCTGCGACCCGATGATGTTTTGAATTTTTTAATCATAGCTCTTATACTCAGCGAGTAACAATTTAATGCATCGCAGATGAATTTTTAAAAAAATCATTTTTCAACTTTTTTGGAAACTAGAGCAGTACAACGTAACTTCGCCACGTCAAAAAAAACTTTTCCGAAATCCGAGTTTGTGCGCTGCTAAAATCGAATCTTTACTCAAATTGACCAAACACGCGAAAGTTTCGATTTAAACTCAAAAAAAAAAAAAAAAAATAGGTCGCCCTAGGATTTTGAATGCAAGGTAAATAACCACTTGATAACCAGCCAGAGGAAGATTTCAAAAGAAAACTATAGTTTTGAAAGATTCATTTATTCTCATTAGAATCTCGTTAGGGTATGCAAAACCGGTTCGAATAATTCGAAAACCGGTTTTTTTGGCTAGAATTATTCGACTGCTCGAATTGTTTTGAAATACATTAATCTCCGATTTAAAACTATAAAATTCTTTAAACCACTTTTTATTGCATTTGAGCGACCCTGTTTTTTTTCTACTCACGTTTTTACATTTCACTAACGTTTCTAACATTTCTTATCTCTGGCTTCTATTTCATTTTGCTTTATTTGAGGTCGTTTAAACGTAGGCTTTGGTCATTTCTTTATGCATTCTTTTGTTAAAACAGCATTTACAAGTGGCTGGCGTATTTAATGCAAGTTAAAAACATGATTTTTATTTAACAATGCATTTTTTTTACAAAATATATTGAATTATCAATTACTTGACGCGAACTCCGAAGCCTGGAAGTTTTTAAAAAAGATAGGAATTTCAACAAGGCTTTTTGCACGAAATGCCCAAAAAAATTTAAAAGCATTAATTACAAATATAGATAATCATTAAAAGATATAAACATGTGTTAAAAAGACTGAAAGAAAAACTCGAAACATAATAGTTCCCAGTGAATCAAAACTACCATTTTCAAATTAATTTATCAACCATTTCGAGTAGAAACGTTCAATTTCGGCACTCATAAATGAACCTTTTTGTATCATTCGTCGGATTAAAGTGTCTCTAAAAAATTAACCTTTTTTTTGTTCGAAAATGAGTTAAAAAAGAACCTAACTTGTACTTTTTTTGTTAGGAATTTACTTAAAAAAGAACCATAGAAAAGTTCTTTTTCGTCACTCGGAAATACACCCTTTTTGAAAATCGCAAGACTGAATTGCCTTTAAAAAAGAACCTTTTTTGTTCAGAAATGAGTTTAAAATTAAATTATTTGAATTATAAATTTTATTATTGCATAATATTATTTGTTATTACATATCGATGATTTGTATAAGAAGATATTATAAAAAAAACATTTATGATTCATTTCTGAACTCATTTTTGATAAAAAATGGTTTATTTACGAGACATTTTTTTCCTACTAAAATGATAAAAAAATTGTTCATTTTTTACTCTAAAAAAGTTTTTTATGAATTTCGAAAAAGAAGTATAGTTTTTAGTTATGGGAGAACAGTCTTCACGAATTTAATCTTCTATAGCAAGCACTTTTAAGCAACAAAATAATAAATAAAAAATTAAAAAAAATTCTTCCCAAAAACGTTCGCAAAACTCTCACCTCATGCAAAACCTTCGCTTATGGTTCAGTGGGTAGTACTGCATAGGTACCCATATTTATTTTATTAAAAAATTGTTGTTATTTTTGTTAAATAGAAACGTCAAAGATATATGTAGGTAAATAAAGTCAAAAACTTGTTTAGTTTGAAAAAACCGGCTTATCCGGTTTTTTTTCTGGTCGAATAATTCGAAAACCGGTTTTGTAAAAATTGTACTATTCGAAACCGGTTTTTTTATAATGTCGAATAGTTGCGTACCCTATATCTCGTATAAATATTCCATTAATGCTTGTAATGAAAAAGTCTGACTAGAAAATTTGTGAACAGAAAACTTCCCTTATTTTATTAAAATTGTCTGAAGATTTTTCTAAGATATTAATTTGGGACAATATTGTTTGATTTCTGAACTGAAGTGTTCTGTTTTGAAATTTCAAAATCTTTTGTGACATGCGAATAGAAAACACATGTTCTTCAACTGGCACCTTTGGGGCTGTTCTCAAAATAGTGACATCGTCAGATAGTGTTTGTTCAACTAAACATGTCTAAGCGACTCAGATTAATAAGTGTCATTCGAATGTCACGTTAACACCCAGGAAAGCTCCACATAATCGACACACACACACACTGAAACAGCAAATATTGGCCTCGTATACACACTCTATCAAGGTATTAAATCCATCGACTAGCTAACGAAATTTAAAATTTTAATTTTTTGGAAATTGTGAATATGTCGCACACAAGCTGACTGTGGATTGAGTAAGTGCCGCAGTGCATAATGTGACCATGTGGTACAATCTTTCATATGGGCCACACATGTTGCCGTTGTGTGCGTGAGCCGAATGAAAACACACAACAGATATGCAGTCATGGCCAAATTGATGTTTCTTACTAAGGACATGAGGTGCATTCGATGCGCTTTGCTGCAGTTATTTGAAAAATTTATAAAAGTCACGCTCCGTTTGTAGGCAGCGTGACCTCGTAGTAGTGTAGGCAGCATTTTCAATAAGACTACGTTTTCTTGTGACCCAGCATGATAATGCTTGCGACATATTGTCTAGTAGTGACCGAAATTTCGAGAAATTTGCTTAAATTTCAAGTGTTAGTTGTGCTTCTGTGAAAGTCCAGACCAGAGAACTGCATAAGCCTACTTGAAACCTATTTCAAGTACTTGCCATAAATATGAGTACCAGCTTGCTTGAACTTGATAATTTTCAATCAATTAAAGCTTGTACTTGAATATAAGTAAGCCCACGTCAGCTTGTGACTTACAACTACGCTAGCTTACAAGCGAACGACACGAAGTACCAAGTAAAGGAAAAACTTGATGTGTTCGGCAAAAAGCTTGAAAAGCTTGAAATTAAAAGCAAGTATCCAATTAATTCAAGTATCCAAATAATTCAATGAAGTGTAGGAAAAACTTTAGCGTATGAAGAATATTTAGGGTTCTATAGATTTCGTGTTTAGCAGTTTTAGGGGGTAGCTGATTTCAAATCCGTTATCCCACAGTTTTAGGGGGTCGCTGATTTCGAATCTGATGTCAGAATTTTAAAATTCAAGATGGCTGATAGGGTTGCCCCCTAATTTTTTTTATTTTTACGAATTCGATGCTGGGGCGAACACTAGGTAAAAATGGGTCGCTGAATCCGAATCCGTGGTCAGAATTTCAAAATTATGAAATTTTTAACCCTATAGGGTTGCCACCTAAAAATATCCTTTTTTAAGAGTTTTAAACATTATCCCACAGTTTTAGGGGGTCGCTGATTTCGAATCTGATGTCAGAATTTTGAAATTCAAGATGGCTGATAGGGTTGCCACCTAATTTTTTTTTATTTTTACGAATTCGATGCTGGCGCGAACACTAGGTAAAATGGGTCGCTGAATCCGAATCCGTGGTCAGAATTTCAAAATTATGAAATTTTTAACCCTATGGGGTTGCCACCTAAAAATATGCTTTTTTAAGAGTTTTAAACATTATCCCACAGTTTTAGGGGGTCGCTGATTTCGAATCTGATGTCAGAATTTTGAAATTCAAGATGGCTGATAGGGTTGCCACCTAATTCTTTTTTATTTTTACGAATTCGATGCTGGCGCGAACACTAGGTAAAAATGGGTCGCTGAATCCGAATCCGTGGTCAGAATTTCAAAATTATGAAATTTTTAACCCTATAGGGTTGCCACCTAAAAATATCCTTTTTTAAGAGTTTTAAATAGTATCCCACAGTTTTAGGGGGTCGCTGATTTCGAATCTGATGTCAGAATTTTAAAATTCAAGATGGCTGATAGGGTTGCCACCTAATTTTATTATTTTTACGAATTTGATGCTGGGGCAAACATAAAAAAAAACAGCAAGATTTTATAGGCTACGAAAATAGTGAACGCATATAGCTTAGTTAAGCTGATTGATGACCAAAAACGCATTAGGACGAAAGAGATGCATGACTTGCGTTCTTTATTGCTCTAATATGCTTTTCAGCTTGGAACAACAACAAAACGCTCATACGCGTTCAATATGTTCGCAGCCTTAGAAACTGAGCAGACTGAGCAAGCGCAACAAAATTCTGTGGAGAAAGTAAACAAGCATGAGCTCGTCGCTTTCAATTCAAAAAATCAGTGTTTTTTAGTTGGAAATTAAGTTGCTAACTAAACTGAACTGACACTAGGGGTCAAACATGTTTTGTTTTTTTTGTTTTCTTAACCTATTTACGACTAGTTAATAGTGTTCACTTTTCAAAGTATGTTTCTTAAAAACACTTTTATGTGGCAACCCTATTTTTGAAAATTTTATAATTTTTAAATTCTGACCACGGATTCGGATTCAGCGACCCATTTTTACCTAGCGTTCGCGCCAGCATCGAATTCGTAAAAATAAAAAAAAATTAGGTGGCAACCCTATCAGCCATCTTGAAATTTAAAATTCTGACATCAGATTCGAAATCAGCGACCCCCTAAAACTGTGGGATACTATTTAAAACTCTTAAAAAAGGATATTTTTAGGTGGCAACCCTATAGGGTTAAAAATTTCATAATTTTGAAATTCTGACCACGGATTCGGATTCAGCGACCCATTTTTACCTAGTGTTCGCGCCAGCATCGAATTCGTAAAAATAAAAAAAAATTAGGTGGCAACCCTATCAGCCATCTTGAATTTCAAAATTCTGACATCAGATTCGAAATCAGCGACCCCCTAAAACTGTGGGATAATGTTTAAAACTCTTAAAAAAGCATATTTTTAGGTGGCAACCCCATAGGGTTAAAAATTTCATAGTTTTGAAATTCTGACCACGGATTCGGATTCAGCGACCCATTTTTACCTAGTGTTCGCGCCAGCATCGAATTCGTAAAAATAAAAAAGAATTAGGTGGCAACCCTATCAGCCATCTTGAATTTTAAAATTCTGACATCAGATTCGAAATCAGCGACCCCCTAAAACTGTGGGATAACGGATTTGAAATCAGCTACCCCCTAAAACTGCTAATCACGAAATCTATAGAAACCTAAATATTCTTAATACGCTAAAGTTTTTCCAACACTTCATTGAATTATTTGGATACTTGAATTAATGTGGATACTTGAAATAATTGGATACTTGTGAGCTTACAAGTTTTTGCCGATCGTTTCAAGCTTTTCAACTTTCAGACACGACAAAGTAAGTCATAACAAGTCAAGTCAACGAAAAAGCAGGGATATGACTTGTATCTGTTTGCTATTTTTGTAAGCAGGCTAAAGCTTGCTTTTTCAAGTATGGATAAATTCAATTTTCCAAGTACTTGAAGTTGCTTGAACTTCAAGTAGGCTTGTGCAGTTCTCTGGTCCAGACCTACTGAGGAATTGTTGTATTTTCCGAGAGTTCTGGCAACATTCATGTATTTTGAAATATTCATGCGATGGAGCAAGTTGCAATTCTGTGTGGGAGTGTTAATAATGCACTTTTATAATTTCGCGTGTAGTGCCATTCGTGACTGCCATAAAATATCTGTGTTCGGCCGGAAGTGCCAAAAATATCTATAAAATTTTTTTAATGTAGTTTTGACTGACATTCTTTGAAAGCAATTAATTATATTCCATTAATTCTCAACACAAAAATGATAAAGATAGAAATAAACAAATGCTTAACAAAAGTCCTTGTAGAGTTTCTAAATTTTTCTCACATAATGTAATTCGCGTTAATTTTTGTTATAAAAATTAATTGTTCAAATGCATTTCACCCAAATCGTGGACACGCTTGAGTAAAAATTACATCGAATAATGCCTTATGGGGAATAATATTCGAGGGTAGCACCCTGACGCAACCAAATGCAAAACGAATTACAACTCAATTAAATGGAATGCATTAAGTACTTCTATCAGGGTACCTCGCTCATGGATGTGAAACGTATTGGTGGGTTACAAACACACGCACAAACACCATGTTTCGATATTGCAAGTAAAAACTTGAATACATTAAAAAAAAAAATACATAAAATTCGCTTTGATCCTTCAATCAATTTATTTGACAGTACTTGGTATGTTACGAAAATGATTAACAAAGAACCGATAAAATTTACATTTAGACGAGAATACAAAACAGTTTGTTGAAATCCATCATCGATTAGCTTCAAGTTGAAGCTTCTACAGAGCGCAAGACGTTGAAGTAATATGTGTTTAACCTTTTGACGTCTACAGGGGTCTACAGCGAGAAAAACACCTACCTTACCGTAAAAAAGATTAAACACTTACCGTAAAAATAAGATTAAACCTATGTAAAGATACAGAAGTGCTTTGATCTTGTCAAGTTCGTGGACAAAACAACAAAGTTTTAATTGTTATCCTTTGCATTTTGGTAAATAAGCGATATAGAGAGAAATATACTCAGACAAGTAGCTTGAATAAACATTTTCAAGTCAAGATTAAAAAGAGAAAATTTTTTGCTTTGAAATTTAAATACAGTAGAGTTGGGGTAGGGTGAACCCCTAGTGCCGAGAACATCTCGCTAGGGTGAACGTAAAATTTTTTATATTGAGTACTCTATAGCGTGAACAGTGCAAACCTGTGTAACGTGAACAGAGTTCTTAAATGAAAATGAAAATGGAATCGCAACAAATAACTATTTGTAAAATTTTTTGTAAAATGTAAGCACAAATAAAGATCAGTCAAGTTCGTGTTTAAAGTGTAGCAACAAGCAATCGCAAGCATGGCTTGGACTTTTCCTGATGTAATGACCTGATGTAATGACTGTGAAGAGATTATTGTATCTGATAATGATGACATGAGCAAGTCGCCCTACTTCCACATAAAAATCCGATAACCGCAGCTGAGGCCATCCAAATTTTTGACAAATCAATAGAATGGGCTGAAGCAAATACCACCGATTTTTCAAGTGTTCTAGTGTTGCAGAGCGTCTTCGATCAAGCAGTGCAGAAATCAGTCAATAACTGCAAGAAACAATTTAGCATTAAGAATTATTTCATATCGAATTCTTATTTGTTATCACAAAATCATGTATGATCATCATGTAATGATCATGTAATGATCATGTATTTTAAATGAAAAAACTCATCATTTTCTGAACTGAAAATCAACCTCGATAGTATGAACAGCCTGTATAATGTGAACAGCCCTTGCAAAAATTAGTTCACGCCACCCCGACTCTACTGTACATTGAATCAAGAAGCGATATTTACTAGAACGGCAGCTATTTGTACAGTTCTTTAATCAGATAGAGTTAATCTTTAATTCAATTATTCAATTATAAATATGCTCTCATTCGGTATTTGAACTCAGGTCCTTGCGATTCCAAGCAAGCCATGTTAACCATTGCACCACACAGATGTTTTAATTTTATTGCTTTATTTCCTTGTTAATTGAGCGTCTCTCATAGAGCAAACAAGCTTCCACACGCAAAGAAATTTTTCGTTTACCACAACTGAAAAATTCACCAACTAAACTTCGTTTGCGAGCTGTATTTGCCGCAAACGAATATTCAGTTGTCACAACTTAAAAATATATCTTATATATATATACCGCAAGCTATTTCGGTCATTATTATTTATTATATTAATAATCTTTCTCATTATGTCCGTCCGTCTTCTTATGGATTCCACCTCTGTTGCTATCTCCGTCCACGTATTAAGCAAACTACCAATTTCCTTATATAGTAACAATTTGTCCAAAAAGTAACTCTAAACTATAAGCGTTATGTTTATACAACGAAGGTTAAAATAAACCAAATTTTCAGTTGGGAAAAACGAAGTTTTCAATTGCTGCAATTAAAAAATCACTCGCGTTTATGAGAAACGAAATTAATTTCCTGCAACTATATGACGCGTTTCTCGCAACTGAACTGTTATTATGACAACTGTTGAAACGTTTGCAAATAACGATTTCAAGCACGACAAACTAAGTTCGTTTGCGGCAAACTGGCGATAAACGTTTTTTTTTTCTTTGCGTGTATTAATCGATATCGCAGTTCTATAAAGAAATTTGTATACAAAAGCCCTCGTATATTTTATACAAGGCCTTGCTGAGTAATGAAATTTTTGGCTTTTATAATTTGTACATTTTTTTTTTTTTTTTATATCGTCGAAGTTTCCATTTCCAAACTATTCATAACTCATAAAAATAAATGTTGTCATTTTACATGAGTTTTCAGTACAGTTTTTTTTCACAAAAGCCAACTTGTATAATTTTATTATGATTTTTTCATTATGCAAGATGACGTAAAAAAGGCTTTTTTTGAGCTGGTCCTTGAATGAAAAGTAACGAAAAATAACTGTTTGTATTTGGATTCCAATTTGCAATTCTAACACTTTTTTAAAAAAATGAAAAAAAAGAAAAGAAAAGAAAATAAAAAAAAATTGTTCCTGTTTTTGGGAGAATATTACCAGCCTCAAAATATTTTATTCTTTTCAAAATAGCAAAAATTTCAGTTACTCATAATTCAGTCAAGCCTGCCTTGGTTCAAAAATAAGATGATAGGTAAGTCGAAAGGAAGAGGCAATCAAGAGAAGCATATGCAGGATGTTCTAAGCGTGGCAAAAAGCCGTAGAAACTTGTAAATTTTAATCTAAGGCCTTTACCTAGGTTAATTCAAGTTACTTAGCGATTCTCTTCACAAACTTTTCGAGCACCAACTTTTGAGTAATTACGAGTAATTATTGACAAATTTTTATTTTCAGTGGGAAGAAAAAAATGGGAAGAGAAAATAAATAAAAGTTAAAGCGTAGTTCGGCGGGCTCGATAGGCCGGATCAAAAAATCCATTTACACCATATTGAAAAGAAGAATGTGATTAAGTGGAGAGCAAGGTTTGTTTTGTCTAAAAAAGACCATTTTTCTTGAATTTTTTTAGAAAAAACTATAACAGTAGGTGTGCGGATCGCAATGAAAAAAAGGGGTTGTTCAAATCTTTAAACTAATTTAACGCGAAGGTATCGTTAATAAAAATTAAATTTTATTATAATTGTAATTTAAACAACATTAATATTGAACGCGGAACGAGTATTGGCTGTTGTGCAAACCAAGCCGATTGAGCGGATAATTGAGACTCGCCTCTAATTAAAAATGCAACATATGCTCTGACTTCATGATTTACGATATTCCAGGCTTTCTCTTGTGGTCTTATCGCTCTCTCAGTGTGGCATCCCATTAGACCGAAAACATGAGGTGTGGAATTGTACAGTAGGTTTATTTTTCATATTATTATATAAAAGTACAACATTTGAAGAATATTTAAAAAAAAATTTTGTTAAAAAAAAAGAAATAACGGATTTATTGTGGATCTCCGCAGGTGCCTCGAAAAAAAGTTTTTGTGCGGTGACCAGCCGTAGCACCACTGGATTATCTGAAACCAAAAAATCAAAATGCTTTCTTTAGTTTATTACTTTATTTCTCCCGTCACGTCGAGCTTCTTTTAAATTTAAAATTTTTCAATTTTTGGCACCATTTTGAAGCCAAAATGACGATTTTTGACGAAAAAATTGACCTATTGTAAAATTGTTAGTAATCAAATTCGTCACTAGAGAGCTACTTATATATAGAATATGTGTACAAAATTTCAGAAATGATCGGTTCAGTAGTTTTTTTTGTAGGCTGGTCACCGACTACAAAAATTACATGTTTAG
Source organism: Pherbina coryleti (assembly GCA_943735915.1). Taxonomy (NCBI): domain Eukaryota; kingdom Metazoa; phylum Arthropoda; class Insecta; order Diptera; family Sciomyzidae; genus Pherbina; species Pherbina coryleti. The sequence goes on from OX030952.1 coordinate 133,566,343, forward strand.
GAAAATCGATTAAAAGTTGTAGACTGACTAACTAAGTTAGAGGTACGGTCATTCAACCTACTGTAACTTCGTTAGTTTTGCTCGGAATGACCTAAAAATATAATACGATATTCATCAGATGTTGTACTTTCAGAAACAATAATAAAAAAAATATTAAAAAAAAGTTGTCAAACCTTACCCCCCTTAAGATACAAAAAACATTTATATCTCCTGAATGCACAACTATTTGATCCATGTTAATCTACGCTTTACTAAGGGGCTCGAAAGCGCATTCTGAAAACAAGTGAAATACATAGTTTTGGCGGGAAGATTTGTCATGAATCCATTCAATAATGCAAGAGCAAGAAACTTGCTCCCTGGCGTTAATGGGTTAAATTTCATATAAAAATTGAAGAATTTGCGCATACAACTTAAATACAGGAAAATGATGCTTATAAATGCTGATAACTGATGGAAATTTTTAAACAAGATTTTTTTTTTTCAATTGCTAAGCTCATTTCATTCAATTTTTAAAATTGGCTAGAACTCTTTGAAGAAACTCAACTTCGAATCTTCGAAACTTATATCAACAAAGCCTTTATCCTTTAAGACAAATACAATGCTTTTAGCAACGTTAAATTTTTAAATGTTTGATAAATAATGGCCTTCAATGACTTCAAAATTCCCCTTAACTACCTTGTTGAATAATTGTTATCTAAGAATAGAAAAAAAAAGAATTTACAGATTAAGGTATAAACCATCAAAGAAAAAATTTTAAATATCTTTGAGTGTTGAATTCCAAACAATCATAAAACGAATTGCCGCCCACAGCATTCACACTGCGAGCTGCAGACGACAGGCAAACAAACAACAAACATCAAAACAGACATTTAATATCAGTGCTGCAATCAGATAAATTGCAAATGGCTACAGAGAGATACTAAAGATACACCAGAATTATGCAGATACATTTTGTTGCGCTGAAATGTTGTTGTTTTTTATTTATCGTTGATATTTACCAAAATTTACGCTACAATGACTTAAGGAGCAGCTCAGCTCATACTCATACTCATAAAAAAATCCAACATAAAAGATACAGTACGAGTATCTCTCAGGTACACAGTTACACGCCCATCATTATTCGCTTAAAGTACAAAAAACAAAAAACTGAAAACAATGCGTTCATCTTGTTGAGTTGCGGTATTTATGTTTATAGTTTTAGCAAGCCTCATAATCTGATAATCGGCAGCCAGCTTCTTAGCTTATCCTTAAGATACTCCGGATACTCTCACGCAAACAATGCGTGTATCTGGGAGGTGTTCTGCTTAACATATGTATGTTCTTGTTGTTGTTGTCTTTTTTATGAGTGCTTAAGCGGATTTTGTCGTTTTTTAAGTAGCTCAAAGTGATGATGCCGCTTCTTGGCTTCGATAACTAGTCAGGATAATCCTTGAGGTGCGTGTGTCGCATAAGACATTGTTTTCGCAGAGGTTGCAGAGACTGCATTTTAATGCTGAGTGCGTTACTCGTTTAGAATCTTGAATATATATTTTATAGATAAACAAAGATTCACATGCTCATTAACGAGGATGAACTCCTGGAGATGTGTGGGGTTACTGCATAGTTTTCATTGAGTGGATATTGAAATAAAACACAAAATAATGTGTCAATTTGCATAATTTATGAAAGGCATTCCAAGTGAAAGAGATATCGATAGAGATATAATTCTTATGAAAAAAATGTAGTATCTTCGAAAATAGCACCAAAGAAATACCTAAGGTTGAAATATTCCTTAATTGATTGAAAAGAAATCGATCGGTGAGCAATGGAAAACGTTTGGAGCTCTTTCGAAAGTTTAGAAAGGTTAACTTCAAGTTTTGTTTTTTAAAATAAATACATTTTTTTGCACTTATGCTTAAAAATCTTAAACATTTTAAGTAAGTTGAAATCATTAAGAGGTAAGCCAACTACGTTTTACTTTAAATCAACGTAATGTAGTTCTTATACAAATGCTACCCCGAAGATCGTCCCGATTTCGTCAGTTGATTTAAATTTAACAAAACCAAAAAACCAAGCAAACCTCTTTAAAATGTTGTTGCGACCAAAAAAGATAAATTTTCAAGATTTAACCTGATTTCTGATTTACATATGGTGGTAATTTCTTCAAAAACTTAAGGTGAAAACAAAATTGCAAAAAGAAATAACATTTTCAACTTGAAAGTACCAAGCAACTTCCAATGTAGCAAGTACGGCCTACTTTTTTTTTATCTCATCCCTCTTAAGAAATAAAAATTTCCTTACTAGCCGCACAGTAATTTTTCATATCCTGTCCACTTAATCTCTTAACTTAAAATTGCCTAAAACGCAAAAAATTAATACAAATTTTCAGGCATTTATTTTAATTATGCGCGGAAAATTGCTGCCAGTCGAAAGTTCTTGCAAATAGCGCAATAAAAATGAAAAAAAAAAAATATAAAAAACAATCCAAGCATTTCCATTCATCGCATTAAAATTACAAGCAGCGTCTAAACAGTATAATTTTGAGCTCTGATTGCGCTGCGAATAAAAAATAATATCTTGTTGAAGAAAATCTTTGTTTATAAATCACAGCGTTAAAAAATTTCCCAAGAAACATTCACAAGATATTTAAAATCATGAGCATGAGGTCGTGCCATCGGAGACCGGGGGTGGTGCGTCGAGTGATGACAAAATTATGTTCGTGGTCCTCCATTAGCGGGGTACTGCTGCTGATAGCTAGACTGCAAAATTATGGAAATTTATTAATGCCATAAATTGTTTGGGAAAATTTTACGTAATATTCACGAAAAGCAGGGTTTTTTCATATCTTGTTGATTTTAATTTTAGGCACATTTAATGTGACTCCGTTTTTAGTCCACGCAATGTCAACAACATTTCCTTTTTTAAAGGTTGTGAGGCGAGATCGAGGCAGCTATGTGCAAAGTAAACATTATGTTGAAGTCAGGTTTTTAGTTCAGTGCATGGGATGGGGAAAAGGAAATAATTTTTGGGAGGGCGGTAAATCATGATTAGGAGCATGAAATTTAATCAGAAACAGACGTGAACCAGGTTAATTTTAAAGAAAAAAAAAAAAAAAACAAGAAAAAATTCAATATCCTACAAAGCTTCACTAAGTATTCTCTGCATAATATATGCAAAAGTTTAATATTCTGTTTGCGTTTTATAGCAAGTGACTTTTTAGCAAATTCCGGTAACACAATATTTGCAAACAGGTACTTTAAGGCTATCCATTTTCTGCCTTCCGGTTTTCAAATTAAGTCATATCAGCTCCACGTAAACTGCAACTCCAGCCTTTCTCCCACTCTACTGTTTTGTAATGCAAGATTTGTTTTGCAGATGTTCCAACAAGTGCAGCCATCCAACGTCGTCTGCAACTGGGAACAAATAAACTCTACTATCTCGGATCTTTTGTGTTTTGTTGTACAGCTGTACGTTGTTATCAACGTAGAGATATTTATTTTCGTTGGGACAACCATGCTTTGCCAACGAAAATTCAACCAACAGCAGCAACAACTGTATTTATTTTACAAAACCATATTTAAGCAAATATTTTTGACACTCTTTTGAATACGAGTCTGACAACTATCTGTCTAAGCAGTTGTTTTCCTCTCTCTTTGTTTTGACTGTATTTGAAATGTAAATATTTAAGTTTTATGTGTGATTGTAGAACTATATTGTGGTTGTATTTGACAAGTAAGCGGAAACCAAAAGTTTAACCAACCTACACTAATAAAAAAACACAGCTCAAAATTAAACACACTTCTTTCAATATGTGATAAAGTTCAATAGTTAGAGACGTGCACCCGTTATAAGCCTCTTGACTGCTTGGCTTATTCAGCCTTATTCCAGGATCCAGCGTAGCTGTGATTTTCTTTGGGATTCGTAGAGTTGTATTCTACGATCCGAATCGTTTTGTCGTATTCGAAATTCGTAACATTGACATTCCACGTTCCGAAAGCATCCTCTTTTGACAGTTCTTTTCGCGGACTAACGAGTTGTGTTACGACAGCTTTGCATCCTCGGAATTCATCGGGAAACCAAAATTTTTTAGTTAAATGTTGTTTATTTTTAAAAAAATATGCTGCATAAAGGAATATATTAAGTATTTCTCCTTTAAACCAACAAAAAATAAAGGTTTTTTCTGTTTATGTAGGTGAAAAATTAGATATAAAAACCAATACACGCGTTTGGTCAGTTTAGCGAATGAAACTGATTGCATCATGATCAAAACTGAAAATGTTTTGAAACATTTCATATTCAAACGTTACAAAAAGTTCATTACACCAATGTCAACACAACTTCAAACTGTGGTCAAAATTTCCCGAAAATGTATTGAATGGGTTTTGAAGTCTCACATTTATTTATTGCAAAAATGTCAATTTTGAAAACTGGCCAATTTGTTGCGGCGGAAAATAATTCAATCTGGAGTCGATTCGCGGCATGCCTGATAGTTGACAAAACAAGTTGATGGACGTAGTTGACATATTTGAAACAATTTTTGTCACTGATGAGTGCCACAATTCGGAAACAGATCGACTACACACTTTTCGAAACAAAAACGTCGGCTTCCACTGTCACTTGCGTGGTTGCTGCTGGTAGTTTTCCATCTAATGGGTGTTTTTTTTAGGGGTTTGTTTTTCGAATAGAGATAAAACTGGCATTTTGTGGTCAAATCTGGCAACTCTAATGTCATTTATGTTCAGTTTGGTTTGCCATTTCATCATGAACAGGTTGACAAAAGAACAACGCTTGCAAATCGTGCAAATTTATTTCGAAAATAATGGTTCAGTTCGCGAAGTTTACCGCAAGGTACGTCCATTTTATGGTCGACATAATCGTTCATCAGAGCAATTAATTCGGTTAACCATGGGTCGTTTTCGCACTACGTTTACTCTATGTGATAATACGCATCCGCAGGGACGTCGAACAGTGCGCACCGAAGAAACAATTGCCGCTGTAGAGCAAAATGTTGAAGAGGATCCGATTGAATCGATTCGCCACCGTGCACAGCAATTGGAGTTTTGTCCATCAACTTTATGGAAGATTTTGCGCAAAGATCTTGGCTTGCGACCTTACAAGATCCAGCTTGTGCAAGAATTAAAGCCGCGAGACCATGCAATGCGTCGTGATTTTGGTGTATGGGCCGAAAATGAGATTGATCTCGATGCTGATTTTCATCGCAAAATTTTGTTCAGTGATGAGGCTCATTTTTGGTTGAATGGCTACGTCAACAAGCAAAATTGCCGCATTTGGAGTGAAGAGAATCCACATGAGATCCTTGAGACGCCATTACATCCACAAAAACTGACTGTTTGGTGTGCTCTATGGGGTGGTGGAGTCATTGGGCCATACTTCTTCCGAAATAATGCTGGAGAGTCAGTTACCGTTAATGGAGACCGGTATTAAAACGATTTTCTTGTGTTTTATTTCAATTTGAAGTTCTATACCTCTAAAAAAACACACTATACATCAAACATGCCCACGTAGTGGCCCGTATGGCCCGCGTGGCCCTTCATACAAATTTTTTTATATCAAAATTTTGTCTTTGTGATGAGCCAAAATCAAAGAGCGCCTGCAAAAAACAACAACACAAACCACACTTGTTCAGTGTTCAGCATATTTTCCAGCAAACTTTACAAAAAAAAAAAAATAGATGCAAAGCCAAATAAAAAAACGCACACTCGATGATGTCGATGCTGAAGCTGATTGTCCCGTTACTTGTGTGTCGAGTTATTTTTCATGACATGTGATTTTATTGCATTGAAATTGTTTTTTTGTTTTGTTTGATTTTTTTCAAACGCAACGATGAGCAACATTTTGTGTGTTTTATTTTAAAGCATTGGCCCGAGCTTAAAATTTCTTGGGCCCCACTGATCTTCATAGTCGAACACTTACAAATATTTTGGAACGTGCACTACCTACAACTCGTTATCCATTTCTAAAGAATCGCTGCAATCTCGCAATACTTTGTACCGAACTTTCATAACTCTCCTTTGTAGCATACCCTCCTCCGAAAATTGAAATTGCAATGGAATTAATTTTAAATCACTTTTTATTTAAAAATGATTAAACTTAACACTTTACTTAATGACTTTTTTAAAATTTCATGTCTCTTGAAAAAAACAGCTGTTTTTGAATTTTCGAAATTTAATTTCAATGAGGCAACACCCCACATTACTTATTATGTTCGGATCCTAGCATAGCAAATATTTCGTATTCGTAGCGTAAGCTTACGTTTGCAGATTTATTACGACGGATTCTAGAATAGGTCTGATTTTCATGACACTTTTTCTGAGTTTCTGTTGTAAAATAACATCTTATGAGGGACATGGTTTTTGAAATATTTGGATTAATAAGAACGCGACTGAGCTGTTATTATTTTACTGGGTAAGAAATCAGGCTGTACCATATTAATACATAAACCACCAGTTAAATTGCAACACCAGACCTTAGCGGAGTCTGATATATTTCAGCAAGTCAAAATTTTCTCTGACATATTTCATGACCTCTCATAAAAGTTATAAGGAAGAAAAAAATTCTATGTTGGGGAGTATACTTCACATTAAAATATCACTTCCCTACAAAAATTAATTAATTATCATCAGACATATTTTTGGTTTTTTTTAATGTATCAAAATGGCAGATCAAACATGCACATGCACATGCAAAATGTAAAGGTTGCCTTTGGTAGTTGATGCTTAGGTAGACCGGCAGCATGTATTAGAAGTTTACCATATAAAGAACGCATTTATTCTTTTTTTATTAGATTTTGCGAGTAGTGAATCAAAATATTTGCGGCATTCGTCCATTTCACATTGAAGTGTAATTTGAGTTGTACTGACCATCTCCAATTAGGCTCAAATTTTGTTTTTAGATTGGTTTATTGTTTAGAAAACCAAAGCTGGAGTTTGACATTTTACGAAAAAAATTTTACCTTGGATAGCGAATTTATTTTTGTGTTCATCAATAAGCCTGCCACGAATTCAATTAGTCGTTTGATGGTGATCACTAATATTGCGCTAATATCACACTTCGATTTATCATTTCATCGATACAGTTGAACGCATTTTGAAGAATTTGTAAATCAACCTTCAGGTTAAAGTTAAGGGACAATTTATTTCAAAAATTTTTTTAATAGAGTAGTGATAATAATTTTGGGGAAAGAGGAAGTCAGTAACGATTTGCTTTAAAATTATTTTCAATGTTAATTTTTTTACAGAAAACATCGTGTTGGAAGACTGGAGTGTAGTCATCAGTCTCATTTTTTTTTTTTTTTTCTGGTGTTACACCGAATCCGGCAGATTTTAGCAATGGTTTGAAATTAGGAAATAGGAAAGTGAAAAATAATCGGAAAATCAAATGAAACAAGTGGATATTCTTTGTGTGGCGGAAAACTGTATCAATAGGAACATTTGAATCTGAGGCATGTTTTATGCTTTTACTTCTGTCAATTCCAGTTATAAAACCAACCACCAACTACCATCAATAATTACTATTATGTAATTAATATTGATGACTTTTCATTTTAGTTGATTAGAATGAAGTTTAAGGCGTTGGAGCCTTGGCCTGCAGGTATTCGAACCTGAACCGCACTAATGGCAGCGAAACTTACTACTACTCGCTTATAAAGGTAGTCATCGAATTCGTTTCGAATGCTTTACTGAAGTAATTCAATTCGCTGGTTTGTTGGGTCGATATATTCACTTTAGAATTCAACAATTTTTGCGGCTTGGTCCGACGTCGGTTAGGTTAGTTTCAAATCATTCAGATTTTTGTAAAAAAATATTTGGTAAAGCTATAAGACTTTCAGTGTATCTTGGATCACTACAAAAGTATAAAGTCGACACTCAAAAGTTCACAAGATCTTAATTCTGAGGTTATCTATTTCTTTCAATGCAAAAAGTTCAACAACTTTCAACTGATGATTGAAACTTTTCCACGATCTAATGAGTAATGGCACTAAAATTGGAGCAAATTATTTAAAATACTAGGGTCTCGCTTCACTGCTGACGTCTGTCAATCATTGGTAAGTGGCAATAATTCAAATTTAGCTGAATTAAATTCAATGAAATCTCGGTGCACTCGTGCATATTAAAAAGAATTCAATGGATCCGCTGACCACTGCACTTTTCACTAATTAAGAGCATTTTATACGAACTGACAAACTGACAGTCAGTCAGTCAGTGACTTTTCTGCAGACCACTCATCATTTATGAGCACTCCACAATATTTTGCAGTCTTGTACTGTCGCCTCTGTACACAACGCTTGAGTTCATTAAGACTCGAGTTGTCTTCAAACTACAAATACCAACGCATTCCTTCATTCATTCATCTTTCAATCATTCAATCATTTCAAGTGAGTAGAAAAAATACCGTTTTTGTTATGCCGCAAACAGAAATGAACTGCTATTTCTTCGAAACTAAAAGTTGTTTTTGCTCTTAAGTGGGCGTTGTAGAGTGGGGGTTGGAAAGTTGACTGTGGCATGGGGTGGTAATGGAATTTTTGTCATCGAAAAATAAACTTTACAAAATTATTTCCAACTGAATGACGCTGAAGATGACGACAATGATGATGATGACGTCTTTGCATGAAATGACAACGAAGACTCTTCAGACAATTTGTAGATTTGTTCAAGTACTAGTTCGCGAACGTCATCTACAAAAGTCGTTATATTTCTTTTTGTGTCGCTTCTGGCTGTTAGCGTTTTGACGTTTTAATGTGTGCTTGAGAGTATAGCGTACTGTCAAAAGCAGTGATGTCAGTTTTATTTATGTACCCATAAAACTTGATGAGTTTGTTCAATGAGGGGTAAAAGTGTCATGTACCGCGATGAAGAGAGAAATTCAAGTAAAAGCCGAAGTTATTCTGAAAACAATGTCCTTTGTTATTTCTGCGTTATTCAATCGAGCTGTCAAAATTAGAGCGAGTTAAGTTTTAACCGCGCGTCGTCACAGTTTCATCAACATTAACTAAAAGGTTAACAACATTCACCCTTGTGAGAGGAATATGATTGGGCGATTGTGTAATTGTGTTTTTCTAGGCCATATGCTGCTTTCACTTGGGACTTAGTCACACGTCGTCTAGCGTGAATATTTTTTTTAATGGAAATTTAGCGAAAATTTTACATTGAGTGATTTTGTGTGCGGACAACACTTGCGGATGTTGTATCGTTTCTCTCGATTTTGTTCCAGCCTTCAAATAAAAGCAAATAATTGCTCCGCATTCAAATAAATTTACACAAAACTAATTCATCATATAACGCCAAAACCAAGGGTGGACTCATACTAGTCCATACTGCGAACAGCCCATTTAATACTCATAATTAATATGTTGATTTACCCTCTCCGCGCGGTGAGCTCCGAATATTTCTAAAGAACGCAAAAATAATAACCATTATGAATAAACATGAAAAAAATGTCATATCATGCCTTAAAATGGAATTGAATTGAATGAAAGGGAATTTTTGAATTATGATGGCGCTGTACACTTGGTTGGCTTCTTTTTCCTATAACATTCCTTTTTGTATATTTTTGTAACATTTTGATCAAATTGAAATTAATTCAAAACGTTGCCGTGACACGCGTTGTACATCCTCGAGTGTGGCGCCCAACCGAAGTCGGGGTTCTCCCTGGAGAATTGCATGGTTTTAAAGCATACTGTAAACACCTTTTTATAGTGGCTGTGGCAGTGACAGTGACAGTGGCAGTGACAGTGGCAGGGGTGAAATGATGAGTGCTATGAGTCAAAGAAGCTGTCTTACACAATCTTGAGTAGAAAGAAAAGAAAAAATACTCATTTATACAAAAGATGGATTCGCGCTTGTTCGATTGGGCCGCATGTGAAGGACGCTAAGTGCTACAAGAGTTTTCTTGCTAGATACAAATTGTTCTGATGTGGTGTGAGGGTAGTAGTAGGTGTGGCAGATAAGGCACGTGGCTTCATTTATCAAATGCGTGCGTTCGGAAATTGATTACAGATGATTTTTTGTGTTCTTGTATATTTTACGTGCACATCTCAAATTATTTGACTGTTTTGAATGGGGGGAGGGGGGGGTGGAGAAGGAGACCAAAATACCTGAATGACAGTAAAAATGTTTGTAGTGCTTCCGTCTTTGAATTAATGCTACAAAACATGGGCTGAGTATTGAGCGCTTACTAACTCATAAGGTTTTCTCATATTTTTAACTATGAGAAAAAAAAATGAAATAAATACAAAAGGATTTTTTTGGCTCGACTTATTTTTGGCCCGGCAGGATATTTCATTTTAGTCTTAAATTACATAAAAGTTTTTCTGTATTAACTCAATCAAATCAACTTAAGTATTTTTTAAAAGAGATTATTTAAAGGCTGTATAGGCAGAAGTTTCGACTGTCACTATACAATCATATTAATTTTCTTCTTTTTTTTTGTCGTGTTTGGGTTAAATTTATCAAAAAACCGTTATATCTTGGGTTTATTTGTTGGGTATATACAATTAAGAGGTTACATGGCTTTGAAAATTTCAAAAAATTTTCATAATTTTAGAAATTACCTATTCATATTTTGTTTTTTTTTCTCTCTCCAATGCTTAAATGTTCATGAAAAATTTTCCTGAAGTTTCAATTCATTAACTTACAACTCTGGGAGTTAAAGCATTTGGAAGTTCCAACTGAGTGCATAGGAGGTGTATTAAGGTACTATTTCAAAAATTCCATTTTGTAGTCGGTGCGTACGATTTATCAGAAACAAATAAACTAATGCGCCGATCTAATAGATACACTAAGGGAAAAAATATTAAATTTATCCAAAAACTTTTTTAATTTATGCAAAAAGCGAGTCATTTTTGCACCCATAACGCATTTACTTAAATCGACTACGTAAATATTTAAATTTTATTAAAATACTTTTTTAATTAAAAAAAATATTAAAATATTTAAACAGAATTAATAAAAAATACATTAAAATTATGCACGAATATATTTTAATATATTTTAATATCTTTCATATATTTACTATTTGGAAATACAACTATTGCATTTAAGGAAAATTTATATAAAAATATTGAAATTGAAAAACAATTTATTTGAATATGCCATTTGGTGGTATATGTTATTTTCTTTTTTACTTTTTTCGTTCTCTAATTTATACTATTTTTGACAGTTGGCGCAATGTTAAGGCACCAAATGTCAAAAATAGTATAAACTATAAAAAGAAAAAGTAACATAGAAAATAAGAAGCAAATTATGCAGGTAAATGACAACCGGTTTAAGACATTCTTGAGAAAATACCGAGTTGTCACTCCACCCTACATAATTTCATTTCTTTGCCAAACATCCATGATATATTACCCTTGCAACAATAACTAAATGAGAACTATAAGAAACCTGCAACTGCAAGAAATATTCTGCAGGAACAGAGTGCGATGCTGTTGCTGCTTGTCGGAATATGTGTGTACGTGTGCGATGCTGTTGCTGCTTGCTTGTATGGAGTATGTGTGTACGTGCGTGGTATAAATAAAAATGAAATACGGAAAAAAACGAGTTGCAAGGAAAACATTTGATTTATCCACGTAAATATTTAAATAAAATTTCTACTCAGGCGTGGATAATGCTAATATGCGTTATTTCCCTTAGTGTAGATGGAATGAGTAAATTGGTGATTGGACCAAAAATTTTACTGAATGCTTACACTCTGGCAAATTCAAATTGCATTTGTTTTTTAAATGCTTCCAATCATTATTACCTGTAGTCAACTTTTTAGAGAAAACACTAGTTTTTTTAATTTCAAATAAAGCTATCAGCAGTTATCCTGATCATGGTGGGAATTCTTTTCTAAATTATCTCCAAAAAAAGAGATACAATTTAAATTAAATTTTCAAATAATTGAGAAAATACCATCCATCTACTCAATCTCTTAAGCTTGCTAAAGCCTTCATTTCATTACAACAAACCAACAATGTATGTATTGATTTCCTTATTGTTTAAATTTGCAAATATTTAGATAGACTGTCACGTTACATGATTGGTCCGATGGTGTTTAAGCATAAGTATTCAATAAAGGTGCTGTTTTACGGAAAGAAATTTTAAAATAAGGCCGTGAATATGTAATTCATTCTTAAGACGGAGAGCAAATTGTATTTTGTTTTTAATAATAATTTAAATAACATTTTTTTTAAAGCTATATTCTTTCGGTTTGCTAAAAAAATTAATACATTTTTCTGTCGTTGTAAAAACAAAATTTCTCTATAATATTTTTGTTGAAAACAAATTTGAGCTTCAGGCCAAGTATGTTGACAACAACACAACATGAAGACAAAGAAAGCAACAACCAACAACAACAACAACGGCTCTGAATAGAGCAAATCACACTGCTTGACTATACAGACTGTTTCGTTAGCCGCTACACCAACTCATCAATAGTCTTTGCATGACCTTTCACTTTGATCCACTCAAGCTACTTAGGTTTTACTTAAATTGCCAATTATGCCGAGAAAGTTACCCGGAATTTATTTTGACAGAGAGAACGCTTAATAGTGACTGAGTTCTTATCTACTTCGATGCACCCTGTATCAAGGTTAACCTAGATCGTATCATACTTTTAGGCATAGCCTTAACTCATGTGCATCTTCGAAATTCGATCACAGCGGTTTACCGCTATCAGAGCATATTTAAGTCGTGTTATTTTGTTGTAAGCTCCTCATTTTGTCCACACTTCCATTTTAGGGATCAGTTAGTTTAACGTATAATACACCTAAGATGGTGTGGAGACCATTTTGTTATGAAAAACTTTGTGGTTTTTTTGTGAAAAACACACTAATTATTTTTTCTTAACCTAAGTAGCTTGAGTGGATCACACTGAAAAGTCATGCAAAGACTAGTGATGAGTTGGTGTAGTGGCCAACGAAACAGTCTGTATAGTCAAGCTGTGTGCTTTTTTTTATACAGAGCCGTTGTTTTTGTTGTTGGTTGTAGCTTTCTTTGTCTTCATGTTGTCTTGTTGTCAACATACTTGGCCTGAAGCTCAAATTTGTTTTCAATATAAATAATGAAAGGTCATATTCAAATATTTAGGGAGTAGTACCAATCTTTTGGTTATTTTTTTTTTTAATCATATTTATTAAATATCAATTTTAAACTTTTTGTGACATATTTATAAATGTTTTAAGATGGGACTGGTTAAGATGAGACTGAAGGGAAATTTTATTTTGTATGCACCCGTATCTGAAAGAACAGTAGTTATTGTTCCAAATATAATTTTTAAATGCTTATGCAATATAAATTTTTTTTCAATAGGATGTTGGAATGGTTCTTAACTCAAACTTCTCTTCTCAAAACGAATAGAATAACACAAACTCTAAGAATATAACTGTTTTAAAATTAACCCATATTTTTCAGTTTGAAGAGCTCTTAAAATAAAATGAAAAAGGAAAAAATAGTGCAATCATCATAGTATTTTTAACCATATTAAACTATATTATGAACAAAAAGGACATGCATGTGTCCTGTTTGAGTATAAATCGAATGACAAACAAAAACCTATTTAATAGATTGGAAAAGAGTACCTTTCAAAGATAAAAAAGAAACCATCCAACGTTCAATTCTTAACAAAGCAAAAATATTACAAAGAACGCATGTTCTGGCATTGCTGCTAATTTCAATTATTTTGTTGTTATTGTTGTTGTTGTTGTTGTTGTTGTTGTAATTTTCATTACACTTCAACTAACAGCTGAATTTTTATTATAAGTAGCCAGTTATGGGAAATGCTATTCAAGGAATTGGTAAAAATGTTCAAGGAGTCATAAAAAAGAACAATAGTTCTCTCTAAGGAATAGAAGAACATCGTCATAAAAAGGATCTGATCTTGAGTTGCCGCTGCGTTGCATTTCATAGCTATTGTGGACTCAAGTACGTCGATGAGTGCGTGCCTAGAGTCTCTGCTAGACTAGCTGACGGGCTGGATGGCTAGATGGCTGCTGACTGGCCGGGGGTTGGTGAAGAAAAACTGCTTTTGGCAATTGTTTGCGAATAGCAAACCGAACAAAGCACAAAGTAATGAATGTCCAGGCATTAGCTGCACGGACTTGAGAAGAACAATGAACAATGAAAACATTGCTAGACGCAATCAAAAGAAAAAGAATTTCTCTGATTGCGAGCATTTTTCGCATTTGTTCCTCATTTTAACGAATATCAACCGCAAAGCAATCAAAGTCACAGTAAAATTGAAAAAAAAAAAAAAAACTAAATGTGAAGTCATTTATTTTCAGCGAGAGTCCTTAGGTAGAAGAATTACAACAACAACAACAACAACAACAACAACAACTACAAAAACAAGCACAAACAGCTTACAGCTGCAAGTGTCAGGCTTGTCTGAGGTACCAAAATTATTTCTACCTGTTCTCAGCTTTTGTTTGGCCTAGCTAGGCAAACGCGACATAAATTCACTCGTATTGTTTCGAAATAAGAAAAGTCAAAAACTAATAAATTTTAGAGAATTGCAATGTCCTGTCGAATATAATGTAAAGAAAGCACATTTTCAATAGCTAACTAATGCGATTTCAACGAAATTGAAGTCGATTTTTAATGAACAAAAATATTTTATGGTTGGTTAGGTTTGAAATCCATGAAGTGTCCTTTTAACAAACTATTGAATTTTTGAGGATCTCAGGTTGATATGTTTGAGAAAATTACTGCAAATTTTCATCAGCTGTCATATGTATTGTTTTTGAAAAAATTGGTTTTTCGATAAAAAATTTAGTTTTTGCGCTCCCTTCAATTACCCACTGAACCATATGCGAAGGTATTGCGTAAGGTGAGAGTTTTGCGAACGTTTTCGGGTAGAATTTTTTTTTTTGATTTTTTATTTTGTCGCTTAAAAGTACTTTTTATAGAAGATTATATTCGTGAAAACTTTTCCCATAAATAAAAACGGTACTTCTTTTGCGAATTCATAAAAAACTTATTTTGATTCCAAAAATAATAATTTTTTTTATCATTTTAGTAGATAAAAATTCCTCGTAAATGAACCATTTTTGTTCATAAATGAGTTAAGAAATGAATAATAAATGTCTCTTTTTGGAATTCTTAAATGAGTTAAAAAATAATAATTTTTTTATTACATCAGTAGAAGCAAATTTTCATATACAAAGTATTTTTTGTTCATTTTATTGATATGTAATCATACCCAATGAACCAAAAGTATCGTTTTTGGATTCATTTATGAACCTATTCGGGTAGAAACGTTCAATTTCGGCATTCATAAATAAACCTTTTTTGTATCATTCGTCGGACTAAAATGAATCTCAAAAATGAACCTTATTTTGTTCGGAAATGAGTTAAAAAACGAACCATAGAAAAATTCTTTTTCAACACTTGGAACATAAAAAAGTAATTTTTATGATTCATTTGTGAACTCAATTATGAGCAAAAAATTGTTCGTATATGAGAAATTGCTGCTACTGATATGATAAATAAGTTTTTTAACTCTTTTAAGATGCAAAAAAGAAACATTTATGATTCACTTCTGAACTTATTTATGAACAAAATCGGTTCATCTACGAGGAATTTTTACATATTAAAACAATAAAAATATGATTCTTTTTCGACTCAAAATAGTAGTACAGTTTTCATAAAAAAGTTTTCACGAATTTAATCTTCTACAGCAACCACTTTTAACCGACAAAATAAAAAAATCAAAAACTAAATAAAAAAAATTCTACCCAAAAACGTTCCCAAGACTCTTCATTTCTCTCTTCGTTTCTGAGTGGCATTTTCATCCGGCGATTGATCCAAAAAGGATTCATTTTCGAATGCTGAAAAATAAGTTTTCTGTGGTTCTTTTTTTAACTCATTTCCGAACAAAATAAGGTTTATTTTTGAGAGGCATTTTAGTCCGACGAATGACGAATGAACTTAAAAGTCATAAAAATATTGTTATTTATGTTATTAAAATAATATTTAGTAAATATTTCCTGTGAAGAAATTGCGAGGTTGTTCTTTGCAAAAGAACATAACTTTGAGTGTTCATTTCTTCACATTTTCTTAGATCCTTTTTGAACAAAACATCTTAATAAACTATATCTGCTTCCACAATTTAACAAATACATTCATAAAAATATCGTTACATATTAGCACATCATAAATAATATTTGAAAATTGGGCGTATATAGTAAGTTTTGATTATTATGTGCGCCCAAAGTAAAGGACGCTTTTGAGGACACAAAAGTCGCATAGCAAGCAGAACTTGAAAAAAAAACTATATAGCATACGCCGGAAATAAAATGAAAAATTGTCATTAGACGCCACACGAGCGCATTGACACAATCACACACACACACATACACACATATCTGCACTACTAAAAAGCACCGAAAATATTGCTTTAAGTCATAAGCCCACAAAAAAGAAAACACGAAATGAAAAAAGGCAAAAAAAAAAAAACAAAAATAAACATAATTGTAGGGAGCTCGAATGCGGTTTGGGTGCACAAAAGGAAAGAAGGGCACCATAAATCTGATTCCTGCGCAAGGATACAAATGTTGATGATGACAAAGCACCATTAAAAGGACATTTACACTTTGCGCGTGGAGCCGTGGATCCATGTCCTTGGTAGTGTTTTTTATATGAATGTTTTTTTTTAAGGTCCCTGTCAGCAACTTGCACAAAACTTCATAAATCAAAACAAAAAGTTTTTTCCTTACAGAAGATTTTTGTAGTTTATTTTCCATCCTTCGTTTTTGTCATAAAAAATAAATATATTCGATAAATATTTTTGCCGCAATTTTTTTGTTGTGTTGTGTTTTTTGAGGAACTTCATTCGATTTTTTGAGATTTATTTGCAGAAAATATGAGAAAAGAGGGGGGGGGGAATATGTCACAGTTTGAGTGGCATGAAAGTAGCCTCATATATCAATATTAGGCAGCAGTAGGAAAGGAAGGAAGGAAGGAAGAAAGGAAGTATGGAAGAAATAGGCTAACGTATAAGAATATGCAGCAATTTATTAAAGTGCAGATAAAGGTTCTACAACGTATGACAGATTGTTTTAAATAGATTATTTTTGTCGATCGAAGCGGGGAGCATCAAGAATATAAGAGATGGTTTTGCCTACTTTTCAGAAAAAGGATATACTTTTTGATTTTGTAAATTTTTTTATGCACACCTGTATTTTTTATGATTACCTATATTAATTCGCATTAACGCCCATGTATAATCAAAAAACCTACCTACATAAAACTAAAACCTTCTTCATTAGACTTTATTGCTATGAATACACAACCTGCGAATAACAACCATAATCATTAAAGACGGTCTTTTGAAGGACTGCAACGTTCCTTATATTTCGTTGCGTTACTCATTACATTTCCAATGCTTTCAAAATGTTCCCGCCATTGAAATGGGCTTCTATGAAAATCATACTCTTTCAAATATATTCAATTCTGTTGAACTGTGGAAAAAAGTTGATAGAGCTTCTGTGAACTTAAGTGATGTCCTGCTGCTAAGAGACTTGCGCTAAGCTGCCATTTAGATTGAATTCTCATTTCAATAACGTTCTTTGATATAACTTATTCAACTTTTAACAAGTCCGTGCAATATCTTTTCAATGAATGGTCCATAAATTCTAAACATCATTTGAAGTTTTCCTTTTACCATCTCCCTTTTTCCATAGCAGCATTTCCTGTGAACAACAAATGTGTGACAATTTTTCAAATACTCGATCGGTAAATAAAGCAGCAGCGAAGGTGTCAGTATCCAAGTTTGGATACACCATGTTATGCAACTCCATGATTAAGCATCACGCTTTGCTGACACTGCTAACAAGTTGTCAAGAAACACCCCGCCACATATACTACACAACTTATACATACACTCACACACACACACACACACATTCGTGATGGAGCAACTTATGCGGCAGACAACGTACGAACCAAGTGCCACCGCCATACTTAACTGACACGACATCATCATCATCATCACCCCATCGTCATCATCATCCTTGTTCAACATAGTCTCTTGTTTTCACGAGAAATCTAGAGACTAGATTCCTTCGTAGCTGCTCGTTTGCAGCAATGTGTTAAGATTAATGCTTGTACAATAAGGACAACATCTGCCTTAAAGGACTAGTTCAACGAGACCAGTTTTAAGGATTACATTAAATGTAATATGATATTTTTTTAACACATTAGTTATGATGAAAAATAAAAAAAAAAATAAATTTATGAACATTAAAAGGGGAAGAAAGGAAAGTTAAATTATTGGATTTTATGGAAGGAAGCAGAAGGATGTATTGACTAAGTTATAACTAGCTAGGTTTGAGGGAATTTCAGAAATTTAAATGCCACTCGTGGAAGCAAATAAATCAAAATAAGACGTATACATATATCTGGAATTCGTCTTGCTCACTCCCTTGAGCGTATAGACCGTTGTGTATTGTTTGTATCCATATCTGTATTTGTATTTGTATCTGTATCTGTATCTGTATCTATATCTGTATCTGTATAAGTATCTGTATCTGTATCTGTATCTGTATCTGTATCTATATCTGTATCTGTATAAGTATCTGTATCTGTATCTGTATCTGTATCTGTATCTGTATCTGTATCTGTATCTGTATCTGTATCTGTATCTGTATCTGTATCTGTATCTGTATCTGTATCTGTATCTGTATCTGTATCTGTATCTGTATCTGCATCTGTATCTGTATCTGTATCTGCATCTGTATCTGTATCTGTATCTGTATCTGTATCTGTATCTGTATCTGTATCTGTATCTGTATCTGTATCTGTATCTGTATCTGTATCTGTATCTGCATCTGTATCTGTATCTGCATCTGTATCTGTATCTGTATCTGTATCTGTATCTGTATCTGTATCTGTATCTGCATCTGTATCTGTATCTGTATCTGCATCTGTATCTGTATCTGTATCTGTATCTGTATCTGTATCTGTATCTGTATCTGTATCTGTATCTGTATCTGTATCTGTATCTGTATCTGCATCTGTATCTGTATCTGCATCTGTATCTGTATCTGTATCTGTATCTGTATCTGTATCTGTATCTGTATCTGCATCTGTATCTGTATCTGTATCTGCATCTGTATCTGTATCTGTATGTGTATCTGTATCTGCAACTGTATCTGTATCTGCATCTGTATCTGTATCTGTATCTGTATCTGTATCTGTATCTGTATCTGTATTTGTATCTGTATCTGTATCTGTATCTGTATCTGTATCTGTATCTGTGTCTGTATCTGTATCTGTATCTGTATCTGTATCTGTATCTGCATCTGTATCTGTATCTGTATGTGTATCTGTATCTGCATCTGTATCTGTATCTGTATCTGCATCTGTATCTGTATCTGTATGTGTATCTGTATCTGCAACTGTATCTGTATCTGCATCTGTATCTGTATCTGTATCTGTATCTGTATCTGTATCTATATCTGTATCTGTATTTGTATCTGTATCTGTATCTGTATCTGTATCTGTATCTGTATCTGTATCTGTGTCTGTATCTGTATCTGTATCTGTATCTGTATCTGTATCTGTATCTGTATCTGTGTCTGTATCTGTATCTGTATCTGCATCTGTATCTGTATCTGTATCTGCATCTGTATCTGTATCTGTATGTGTATCTGTATCTGCAACTGTATCTGTATCTGCATCTGTATCTGTATCTGTATCTGTATCTGTATCTGTATCTGTATCTGTATCTGTATCTGTATCTGTATCTGTATCTGTATCTGTATCTATATTTGTATCTGTATCTGTATCTGTATCTATATCTGTATTTGTATCTGTATCTGTATCTGTATCTGTATCTGTATCTGTAACTGTATCTATATCTGTATCTACATATATCTGTATCTGTATCTGTATCTGTATCTGTATCTGTATCTGTATCTGTATCTGTATCTGTATCTATGTATATTTGTTTCTGTATCTGTATCTGTATCTATATCTGTATCTGTATCTGTATCTGTATTAATATCTGTATCTGCATCTGTATCAGTTTCTGTATCTGTATCTGTATCTGTATCTGTATCTGTATCTGTATCTGTATCTGTATCTGTATCTGTATCTGTATCTGTATCTGTATCTGTATCTGTATCTGTATCTGTATCTATATCTGTATCTGTACCTGTATCTGTATCTGTATCTGTATCTGTATCTGTATCTGTATCTGTTTCTGTATCTGTATCTGTATCTGTATCTATATCTGTATCTATATCTGTATCTGTATCTGTATCTGTATCTATATCTGTATCTATATCTGTATCTGTATCTGTATCTGTATCTGTATCTGTATCTGTATCTGTATCTGTATCTGTATCTATATCTGTATCTGTATCTGTATCTGTATCTGTATCTGTATCTGAATCTGTATCCGTATCGGTAATATCTTTTGCCATAGTTTTCCCGGTCTTGCAGTAGTTTTAAAACGATATTTCAATACTGATAGCAGAAAAATCTATATTTTCACTACACAGGCATGCAATTGTAATAATACTACAGAGCTGAAGTCAACAATTAAGTCTTATCTTACATTTAGCGCCGTAACGCAGACACCCTTGTAGTTTTGTTTTTTCGGTTTTTTTTTTTATTTTTATAAGGGCACATTAATTCTTAATGGATACAAACATAAAAAATAAAGTCCTGGTGACACTTTTTTATATTATAATACTGTACAGCAGCTACTGTGAAGATCAAGCATGGTTGAAAATGCATTTTTATGCATCTAGTTCTTAGCTAGATACTATCTGTACAGAGTTGTTTTTGAGTACGCTGTGTTTGATTTTAACACAGGGTCGGACTTTGGTGAATGCGTTTTTGTTTTAGTCTATTATCGCATTTTTGTCACGTTTATCTGGCTATAATGGAAACGTTTTTGGTTTTCCTTTCTTTTTTTTTTTTTGTTTCGTCGATCGTTTGCCGCTGATTAAAAACGTTTTTATTCATGTCGTACTTCACACCAGTCCAGCCAGAGTGCCTCCTCGAAATTAATTCTAGTTCATAAAGAAAATTACTTATGCCAGTGGTGAAGTTTTTATGTAGAGTTGGAAACTTGTTGTAATTTAATTTGTAACTTGTTCTTTTTTGAAATTTCATAAAACTTAGTTTCAACTGGCAAATCGTAGGCTTCAATTGAATTGACCTGAATACTTGAATACTAATCTCAAGAAATAATTGTATATTTCTTGTCGTTTGGTTTAATTTTTCAGTATATGACTATGGTTTACTTAAAAAAAGAAAAATATTCGCATATTTTGCTTTATTTATAAATTTCATTATTAGTAGGTAAAACAATTTCAAATCTTCCGAAACGTTTTAAAAAAATAAAAATAAATTTATTGATGTCCTCTCCTCGCCAGCTTTATTAAAGAAATTCTATAGTATTTCGTCAGATGTCCACTTTTCCTTTGAGTTTTCCGGATTTAAAGTTCCCGAGATTACGTATCTAATTAGAATAATTTTTAAATAATAACATTTCGAGTTAAAAGTAAAAGCATTTTGTATTCTGCAAATATGATAAATAAAAAATATCTTTAATATTTACAAAATATATCTTAAAAACCGTCAATCGACCATCCCTGAGTTTCTAAAACATAAAGTGGCCAAAGTGTTGATATTTTCTCCGTTTTCTTCAGTAAATCCACCTTCTGTATGTCTGTCAACTTGCTTTTTATACATAAAACCCTCCATGATTTTAGTGCCTTCATTGTTATAATATCAATCAAAGTGTTTATAATGCTAAATTATAATCAATGTGGCGTAGAAAAATTGTTTTGCATCTATCGATAATTTGCATTTCTTTCATAATTAAAATTCGTTTACTATGTCGATAACGTATAACTGAAACACTGTCTTACAAAGTATGTAGTATTCCGCTATGCAATACAAGAAGTTCTTTGAAATGCGAAGAGTCTGAATTTTAAATGTCGTTAATGGATTTTCTTCTATACAAAGCATTCTGCTCCGTTGCGGGGGGCTTCGGACACTTTGGAACAAAATACCATTTGTTGCGATATTAAATGAAGAACAAGTTTTATTCATAATAATCTGTAGTTTTATTACAAGAGCGGACACCATGTTTTGCTTTTGTGGCCGCGAGGCTGCTCAAGTGCTGCAGACAGACAGATAGCATTTATGCAGTAAAGTGTTCAAAACGCCCGGGGTGCCGCCGCCGTTTTCATCCAAAATAAAATTATTCATTAAAAGCAACATTTAAATCTTGAGTGCCAGTTAAAAAATGATTTGTTAGGGGTGGTCTGCAGTGCGCATGCTTTTTAAGCAAATAGAAAAACGAAATGAAATCCAAAGATTAAGTGTGAAAATATGAAAATTTCGGATTTTCTTCAGTTTCTTTTAATTTGTATTTGTCTGCGGGGCATTGCGACGAACTCAGCTGTTCAAGTAATTAACGCTAGGCGTGAGTTTTATTCAATGTCGAAATGGGAAAACTCTAAAAAATAAATCATTTGAATGGATGCTTAGGATATTCATAATTTTTCTAATTCACTAATTGAATATTTTTGGATCTTTCATAAAATTCTTTTCCGACAAATGATTAATCACTATGGATGCAGAGAAGTTTTTACATCGAAAAAAATTTATTCAAAGGATTCATGATAGCGATTGTTATAAAGCAACTTTACTCTGAGATACCCAGCAATATAACCCAAGCACAATATTTCTGCATTTTCCAACAATCAGCGGAGAAATGTCTCTTTAGATCCACATTTCTTTCGGACTACGAGCAACTTGAAGGTTTAACAACCTAGATATGTCAAGTAGCTATAATAATTGTATGATTTTGTAATAATTTTGAAACTTGGGCAAGTTGGAGCGCATGGAATATTACAATTTAATTTTGATAAATTATTTAAATTTATATTTATTTGCCTATCTTGCGGTTTTGGTCGAAAAATGGCAGAAACACCCTCACACCAATCGCTGCAGCTGATGATCCTGCTAATGCTGGCATTAATATTCTTAATGCCATTAATTCCATTAATCGCCAACTTGCCCACACATAAACCACTTACTCACACCCCAAAGATTCGCCATCAAAATCATTTCGAGATTAATTTATCAATGCAAACATTGTATAAAGCACACAAATAAATCAAGGAAGTCGTCGTGTCATCAACACAAAACGTACCCTTAGACCCCTTAGCACTACCCCAAACCGAGGGTTTTCTTTTTTGTTGTTGAAGCACAGCAACGTAACTAGAAAAACGTATTACATCCAACCGTCGACTTGTCCATCAGCAAGCAGTAAAATGTAAAAACGCACAAAGGGTGACGTTGACATTGATGTTGATGACGTCATTCATTAAGCAAAAAGGGTCCGTTTTTTTTTTTCGAGAGAAGCTGTCCCGAGTTGAGTCGAGTTTTTGCGTGGCAATAAAAACCGCAACATAGAAAATCTAGCAATTTACTCCTTTGCTATAGCAGTTGCTCACAGTTTTGTGCTCGAAGTCAGTGTTGCATGACAAAGACGCTAGTTGTTACAGCTAGAAAATGGTTTTATTTTTGCGATGAGCTGTCAAAGTGACAACGAGTGCAATAAATCGATAGAAGTGGAAATCGTTTAATATAATTAAACTTCGTTGCAATTCAATTTGTTCGGTTTTTTTTTGCCGTTTGGTTGCAGTCACAGTTGTTGAAGTTCTGGGGCAGACATTGTTTGTTGTCGTTAATCTATGTTAAGTGAAAATCGAAACTTCCGCCGTCTAAACAGCATGTTCCCCTCTGTAAAATGTTGTTGCATTGTAGCGAACTAAATGTTGTATTGTTCGTTGATCGAATATTTGCAACAATTTGCTAGAATTTCGATTTAATATCAGTTTCCCTCATGCAAGAAAGGGCAAGTCAACTCTCATGAGTGGTCGAGTGATGGGGGAGTGACTTTGGTAGAATGTTAGTTTGTATCAATAGAACTTTTTTGACAGTATAGATGAGTGACACTCATTAAACCCAATTAGCTGGAAAATAGTTTTAAACTCTTTTTATGAAAATTCTATTGTTGTGTCTTGTTGGTTTAGTGGAATGGATCGGGGAAGGACATTGTTTAGAAGTGGGAGCTTTTTCTTTCTTGACGAAAGCAATTAACAATAGAAATAGATGATAAAATTTTTTTCATTAAACGCCACTTAACTACTTTT
The DNA here is from genome assembly GCA_943735915.1 of Pherbina coryleti. NCBI lineage: Eukaryota > Metazoa > Arthropoda > Insecta > Diptera > Sciomyzidae > Pherbina > Pherbina coryleti. The sequence goes on from OX030952.1 coordinate 133,590,503, forward strand.
ATTTAAGAAATCATTTTGGGGAGCTAAAATGCCCGAATGTCATATCGATGGCTTAGTTCTAGAGTATGCTAAGTCAACTTAATATGTTTTCAAGAAGATTGTTTTTTTATTTCGGAATGATGTAAAAAAAAATTTTAAAGTCAAACACACTGTAAAAAAATTCTTTCAATAAATATGATTTACCCCCGAAAAAATTTGGCTTACATATTATACGGCTTTTGAGAAATTCTAAATAAAACTTAGCATACTCTGGAGTTAAGCCATCGATATTTTAATCGCCAAGTTGATTTAAATTCCTGCTGTCATATCTGTTCGTCGTAGTACCAGGATAACTTTGAACCATGTCCTTAGTTTCGTCTTTTGAAATCCAGAAATAATTTCCATTTAAAGGCATTAATATGTTAAAAATTGATTGACTGTTTTTTATCATTGGCTCTTAGGTTTCAAAGCCTCCCTTTAGGGGTAGGCATCGTTTTCTTTAAATATTGTCAAATTTCAAACTGTGAGTACGTTTTATATATGAAAGCGTAAGGTTATTATGAATAATAATATAATATCATAATATAATCATAATATAATTATGAAGGTTATACTATTTTCATGACGTCAGTTTTTATGGGAGGAAGGTGTGAAATTTCCATTCGATTTTGCCAAATTTCACAGACTGCGTTCTTACAATCAAAGCTATTGTGGAAATTTCAAGTCAAGTGGAATTTAAAGATTTTAGAATTTTTTTAATTCACTAGCCTTGGTTTTCATCCTTTTTTCCAATTTTCTGGATTTTATTTCCTTAAGACAACTCTCTAGCACTGTGTAGCTTTATGCAGGCATCAGAGTGTCATTTAACAAATAATGAAGGCTTGAAGCTCACTTTTGAGTTACGTCTTGCACTATTCCATTTTAGTTGACATATTACCCTTACAATTTAAAGGATCTTGGTTCATTTAAATTAAAACTTTATTTCCAGTCTTATTAAAAACAAGGCTGTTCAAAAAAGTTTCAAAAAAAGTTGAGTTTTGTATGAAATGTTGCAATGATATGAAAATAGTATCTGACCCAAACACAATTTACCAACCATCAATGACTGCCTCCTTTATGGACAAAAAGGAAAAAAAAAACATCAGACCACAAAACTAACGGGTAAAAATAAATAAAAACTCATCGAAATCAAGTTTCAGTTACTCAAAAAGCACTGAAAACGAAGAATGACTGACTGCATTGGTCTGGTCATAATTGAATGAATGATGAACGGAGTGAATGACTGCAAGTAAGCCAACCAACCAATGAGTTGGATGACTGATTGACAGACTGACAGACACTTCACCGAGAGCTGACTGATAACTGAAAAAAAAAAAACCGGAGCATATGGAGTAGCTCAACCAACGGAGTTGGTCAGGGTTGAAGCGCGACAGGGTAGAGTTGACTTGCTCAAACTCAAACGTTGCACTGCGCTGAGCGGAAAACTGTGGCAATTTTTTTTCTTTTGAATATTCATAAAAGGAAAACAGGCAGACAACTGCAACGATTGAGCGGGGCTTATGAAAAATGAAAGACGATATAATTGCCTACAAAAGCAACAACAACAACACCAACAACAACAAACACACAAAAAATAGGGTAAATACTACGAATGGCAAATAAACATAGCAAGCAACGCTCGAGTGCAACACACTCAAAGCGACGCATGCAGCAGCGTACCCTCAGTGCGCTGCCACTCCCCGCAGAGTTGCTAGTTTATCGCATGGATTTTTTCACTTTAATTTGTTGAGTATTTTCATTTTCCCACTCGTTTTTATTTATTTTTAAAGCCTGTGTGTGTGTGTGTGTGTGAGTGTTACTGGTTGCTGCATGACTGCAACCCACAACCGAGAGTTCTTCCTCGACAGCGCACTAAAATGAGAATCATTCAATTCGTAGAACGTTCGACGTGTTGATCGCTCGGAAAAACAGCGGTTCGCGTGGAAAACTGCCTTTATTTTCACGTAGCCTATTAAGAGGAAAAATATTTGAAAAATTTATTTGATAAAATTTTTGGCGCGCAATTTATTCGGTGTTGAGCAAACAGAACAAAAGTGCAAAAAGTGTGTATTTTAGTGTTTTGAGGAGAACTTAGCTGTAAAAGTTTGATTTTGAAACAATAGCAGCTAGAAAAGTAAATAAAATGGGCCGCCTGTTCCAGTACAATCGCTTTGGCCAAGAGGCTGTTGACAACAAAAAGGATATAACGACAACTCGTAGTAATACGAAAACGAAGGAGGTACAATAGTTAAAAGTTCTAAATTTTAAATAAACTGAGTGACAAAGAATATATTCATTTTTTTATATCAAATGGCTTAAAATAGCCACTACAAACATCAGAGAAGACTAAAAATAAGAGAAGAGATGAGAGTCTGATACATTTTCTTTTTCTTTAACTAAAAGTAGCTAGAGTTAAAATGTATAAAAGTTGAAAGTTTGGAGCAGCAGGTTGAAACGAAAGCCAACTAAGCATTATAATTAAAATTCCTAAAAAAATTATAAAAGTTAGCAATACCTGATAAATATCTGATAAATATTATTGCCAAATATCAATAAAATATCTGATCTTTTTTCCATTAGTCTGCAATAAAAATTTCTAACCGGGGTAACGGGGTAATGTAAAAGTTGAGAACCCCATTAATATGGACTCATATATCAGTTACATACCAACTTTTCACTATAAACACTTTATATGAAAATAACCAGAATAGCATAGGGTGGTTCTTAAAAACAAATATGACACATAGTTAGGTGGTATTAATAATGAAATGAGATAGAGTTAGTTGATTATATTTAAGGTAGACTAGGAGTTTGAGAACTTATCGCGATCATTTCATATCGTTCATTTCGTACTAGATTGTCAAACTCAAAATTCGCATGTTTGTAACAAACCATTTTATACACATCATATCACGATTCTATTAAGAGTTATGACGTTTCGATTTTGGAAAATTCTTACAGTGATCTTCGAGAAGAATATTTCTTCACCTTAAATTCTTTTAAGTTGTGACAGCCTCCCAACAAGCCAAAGAAGTTTTTTACAAATTGTTTTGTTCGCAATCAAACTTCGCTAACGATTCGTCAATGAAATTAAATTCGAGACGTTTTTCATCTTCGAATACGAATTCATTATTTCATTCACAAACGACGCTATCACGAATTCGTTAAATTGGTCGAGAGTGAATTAAAGTTTTCCGGTAAAAAACTATGTTACCTAAAGGAAGTACGGGTTGGTTTTCAATTCTAAAATAAATATGAGGCACTGTTTCGTTCGCTATTACGAAGTAAAGCGAACCCTTCGTATGCTATTTGCAGATGCTCATTTTCTGGTTTATAAGAATGGTTAGTAATGTTAGACTTTAAGGATAAGGTTATTCCTAATCTTGACTAAAATCGTTTTTTGGATTTATGAACTCAATGAAAAAATAACATTGTTCATCATAGGACAAGAGGGTGTTTCATAAGAAAGAAATTTTAATAAAATTTGGAAATTTTATTTTTAATTGGATTGCTTTTCGTATTTTATTGAACAGATTTATAGTGATCTTGAATTTTTATTGAAGAAAGGGCTTTTGTTAGAAAAATATTACAAATGAAAAAACAAATTTTTCCATAACGTCTTCTCACTAGTTGGACTAGTTAAAAATCGTCCCAAATTTTTTCAATATTTTTTTCTTTGATGTAGAAATGTGAAGATTTTTCCCAAAAAGAAATGAAATTTTAAAATATCCATTTAAAATTATTTTTTTTTTTATCAAATATATAGAAACACATTATTTTACATATATTTTATATTTATAAACATAATTCTCTTTATGTATGTATACATATATATACCCCAGCACTGCAATTGAGTTTCGAATTGAAATTTTTGTAAGAAAATCTGGAGATATTGCAGATAAAAAGTCTACGGCCAAGGTAGTCGAGTGGTAGCGTTTTGTTCGAATACTGCCCAGGCCACGATATGGCCAGGCCTCTGACCTTTCTCATTTTCTTTCCTCATATCTATTCAACTGAAAAATTAAACATTCACCAATACTTATGACCCAAAAGTTGTTGTTGGTTTTAGAGAAATTTGTGGAAAGGATGGCTGAGCTGAGTACTAAAATTTACTGAGATAAAGGCATTATACTGAATACTTGCCTCAGATTCAAAATTACGTGTTTTATACGACTTTCCGCCAAGCTAACATGTTTCACTTAATTGTCTCTTCTTTTCCACTAATCTGTCACCACATTTTCATACCAAGGTAGACTTGACTGATGGGGCTTAACACCTGAAATCCTTGGTTCAAAGTAAAAACACAAAAAAAAAAAATAATCTAAAATCTATATCTTAGAACAATTCCAACAGACCCTTTAATCAAATTAACGCAAATAATAATATGGCCCGTCAGAATTTTTGACGTAAGAACTGAAAGAACCCAACAAAGTTATAGGTTATAACGTTTAAGTTGTTTTCTTTTTTACTCTGAGTTGTTATATGAGAACTGTGATCATTACGAGCATATTCCCCAAAAGTGTCAGGAATTTGTTTTGAAATACATTCTTGTTCCTTTCTGTCCATTTGATAAAAATTTTAACCTTTGTTTATCTATGATATGACTGACTATATGTTAATCAAGATTTTTAAGGAAAGAATTTTAAGGAAAATTCCTAAAAACGAAAAAGACGAAATTGTGTGACTATTTTTAACAAAATAAATATTTAAAAATGCAGTCAGAGTTTTAATTTTAAGTAGAATTAGTAGTAAAAAAGTAAAATTAACCTCTACTGCTATCTTTATTAAATGACTCAAAAATACCAACGACACTTTCAAAGAACCCAGTACCAATGAGAACCCATCCACTTTAAATCAAATCATTTAACAAATCCCAAGATGAATTCAGTTCAAATAGAAAATATTTATAAGGACGAAAGAAAACAAATAAAATCTTATCTGAAATAGTTGTCAGACATAGGAGAGATAAAGTGGTCATGGTTCACAAAGATCTGAAAGTGTGTTGCGTTATGAACTGAGGCATAAATTAATGAAAAATAATTTTTATTAATCAGCACGAATGACGAGCTATGTAAATAAAGAAAAAGTTGTTATCAGTGAAGTGGCATTTAAGTTATAAAATAAAATTACAGAATTATCAGCGATTTATAGGCCTTAAAAGAACAATTAAAATTCTGACAACTACGATAAAGGTATCATTCAATTTATTTCATTTACTAGCTGCTTCATCACAACGAAATTTAAATAAATTATTTGCATTGTTAACAGCTGCATGTGACTGACATTCAAGAATTGTATCAATACAGTGGCGTCTAAATATTGACACTTTACTCGTACGGTGAACTTCATTTTCAATTGCTACTTGCCTGAAACTCAATATCTGAAGCTATTTAATACTGAGTAATGTAAAGTACTCGTAATGAAATTGTCTGCAGGTATTTTTAAAGCAGGTAAGATAAAATATATGTTTTGACAGCTAGAGCAGAGCCCAACATTGTATTTATTCGAGTCATTTTTATCACATTCCTTGACAACGCATTTCGTCAACTGGTGGGTGCCTTTTGTATTCAGGTTTTTATTTCTTTTTTTTTACTGTCTTCACCTTTATTTCTGCAGCAGTCTTATCTTTCAGTGGAAAATATGGTTTTATCCTTTTAAGAAGATCTACATAGAAAGGATTACCTTTTGAGGTGTGACTCGCATTTGGTATGGTTTGAAATAACAATCCTTTTTCCTGAAATTCAAAAATATGTACATCATATAAGTATTTAACCATTCAACTTTGAAGAATTTGAAAGATAACGGGATTCTTTGCAAATGTTTTGCTGCCCTTAACACACTTTCAATTGACAGCTGAAAAGCATCACTCTATTGTCAGCTCACTTTAAGCGGACCACACAAAAATACCATTTGTGATAATGACCAAGTGCCGAAACAACGTTTTCTAGATATCAGCCACAATTAAGTCTACAAACTTAAAACACTTGAAGACAACCCTCCTGATAAGAATTAATTTGAACCAAAATTAAAAGGTTCCCCCTGACAGCATTTCAAGTAGAAAAAGGCTCTATTTGGGCTATACAAAAAGCAAACCTCTTTGAATACAAAAGTGTTGACCATATGTTGGCCAGACAATGACTTTCATGACTGTCTATATTGTTTTAACAAAGTATTCCTCTCCTTGGCAGAATAGATTAGATCTAAATCAATTAAGCCAAGATAAACACTAGAACCCGGGAGACGAACCAAAACTAAGGTCAGCTTAAGTAAAATGTTTCAATGATATATATATGTATATAGATGACGATGTCGCTGATGTCGATGCTGCTGATGATGACTGGCAGCAATGGAAATGCACTCTTAAGAGTAGCAATTAAGTTTTTCTTTTTTCATTCCAGCTAAAGACACGCTAATTGAAAGTAATAAATTTGTTTATGAAAATAGCTGAATTCGAGGAAAACAAAATCATGCTCGTCCAATGCTACAGGCTAGGAATATCATTTTGAAAAGCATAACGCAGCTATTTTTATAACTGCATCTAATAGTTTATGGAGAAGATGAAAAAAAAGTTCAAATAATTGTTCAGAGAAAACAAGATATTTTCACGGAATTCATTCCGGCAGCATTATTTCAAGGGCAGTGACTAATGCTTGTCTGTATGTCTGGAGTTATGTTAGACAGCATGTTGTACACACATAAATTGTCATAATGCAATATGTACACTGAAAAAAAAATGTTTTAAAATTGACGACAATTGTTATTAATTTGACGATATTTGTGTTTAAAAAATAGCTTGCTACAAATTTCGTCAAAGTAAGAGCAAATGTATTTAAAAATTTTGAAAAACATATGAAAAAAAAGTCAAATTAACAACACATTTTGTGAACACATTGTGTTTAATTTTAAGCTAACTTTTTTTTTTCAGTGTATAGAAGACGTGTATAACGCCATGCGTTGAAACTGTTTCTTACTCGAACTCATACTCGACGACATGTTGTCTTTCTTTCTTGCTAACAACCTTCAAAAACCTGAAACATTATGTTCATCATCTCATTGTTATAACAACATCTTTATTTCAAATTTAAGTTATCCAGTCTTAGTTGTATTCGCCCGTTTAAGACTGAATTTAATTTAATGTTAATCCCTCTTCAAATCTCTGTCTTTCCTCACAACCTAGACGTGCCTAATGAAAATTTATTGTCACCAAATGTATGTGTGCCTAGTACTAATGGAAAGAACTCTTAAAGGCGAAGACTGACACTAGACAGACTAGTTCCATATAAAGCGGACTAATTCAGGATTTATACAACTTAAATGTGTGAAAATTAATGAAGTTAATTAAGTGTCGGTGACAGTTCATTAATAGTCGTATAGGAACGAGAACTTAAGGCAGACAGTTAAGAGAAGAAAGAAAGGATGAAGATATTTCACTCGACCAGGCTATTCTTGCCACAGACACTGAAAGATTTATGCTAATGAAAAGAACAGTTTTGAGTACAATTCAAAACGGAAAATAAAATAACAAAATTTATGAAAGATTTGTGGGGTGTAAGCAATGAGGGTACCTTTTTTTGAATTCAAAAGAATTCTAATTTTGAAAAGAGTTACTCAGTCTACTAAAGAAGTTCTAATCAATAGAGTTTAAAATCAATGCAGCAAAGTTTAAATTTAAATATAAATAGTTCTATAGCTGTCAGCATTCTCCAGACACAATATGGCTTCCGCAGGGATTTTCAAAACAAAAACAACAACAGCAACAATAGCGGATAAGTACTAAGCATGGAAAAGTCCAACAAAACTAAAATAAAAAACATCTACAACTAGCTCGCATTACAAGCAAACTGTCAATAGAGAAGAGTTAATAACAATACGAGCTGTTGTTGTTGTTGTTGTTGTTGTTGTTGTTGAAAAAACTAAAATCTGTGCACAGCAACTGACAATAGAGAACGAAAATAAAAAAAAAATAATAACACAACAACAATGTTTGTCAAAATAGTTTGGGGAAAAAAGTTTAAACACACCATAGAATAGACGTAAAACTGGCGACATTGATGAGCTCTCAATGAGTTTGCCATAAGTTAGAATGAGCTAGAAGTGTATCTATAGAGCATAAAAATGATGAAGTAATAATATATGGGGCAGGGAAATACTAACGAAAATAGCACCATTTGGCACAAAAGGGTTAAGCGGTGTTTGGATAAGTAAGTTTTGGGCGAACATTGACGCAAAGCTACGTCCTGATGAGCAGCAATATTTCTAATTTCATGACACAGAGCAATAAAAAAGAACCCAATAAGTCGATCAATCAGCCCGAAGCACTGCTTGACTCAACCAAAAAAGCCAAAAATAGACACTTGCCAAAAAAAAAAATAATTAATTCAATACAACTAGCAGACATATATTTATAAGGCACCGCTTTGAATAAAAAAAATGTATCTTGCTTAGAGATTTATATGGTAATGAGTCAGCAACTTCAGGATAATGTACCCAACACACTGATAAAGCGAAAAAAAGGTGTTATTTATTTAAAATTAGTGCAGGAAATTGTTTGGTGTCTGATAAGAATAAGAATAACATTTCAACGCCGACACTGAGAACAAAGGCCAGGATGAAAGGTGGCAGCCTTTATAGAAAACGCTTGAGTTGAATATAAAGAAAACACCTTTTTATTGTTCTTTAAGACGCTATGCTACAAAAGAAAAAAAATTAATGAATAAATAGTGAAGAAGTTGATTTTAATTTAATAGAAAAATGCAGCCGCCAACATTTAACAATAGTCAGCAATGAGGGATATGGCCAGTGAGGGATGTTTTCTATACGAAGAGGAATATAAAAAAAATAATCAAAATGCTTAACAAGTAAGGAAAAACAAAATTGAAAAAAGGAAACGAGTTTGAGGATAAAAATAAATTGGTACTTAAAAATCAGTCCTTATTTAAAACTCTCGAAATCAATTGAATCGAAGGCAAGGTTTCGTACTTCAGTACCTTGAGATTACTTGAAATTAAACAAGAGCGGTTTGCACACACATACACATACACATACACACACGCTGATGTATTTTTAGAATATAATATTTAGATTGCAGTATTTTATCAAAAATAGAGGTAGTCCGTTCCACAGAAAGACCTTTTATCTCTAAAATATTCATACCTGTGCTTTAAGGTTTTCAAAAAAATTTTTTAGATGTAAGGAGTTATTATTTTTTTTTTTAAATTTATACAGGTTATTGTACATAAAAAATACTTTAAAATTTTATTTTTTCTTTTAAATACAGTTACGGCTTTTATATAGAGGGCGCTGAAAATGGCATTGAAAAAAAGACATCCAAAACGGTTCGATGGATATGGCCTTTCCCATGTGTCGGAAATAAAAAATTCAAATGACATATTAAAGCATATACCATATATTAAGCATCCCCCCTAAGCAAGATCCCCGGTGTCTTTTTGTTTAATTATGGCGGAAGTTGAAGTAAAAAGTTCGAAAAATAGATACATTTTCGCGCGCTTTTTTGTTTATATAAAAAAAAACAAAAAAAAAATAGATACTCCAATTTAGGGGGATGCTTAAAGGACAAAATAAAAAACAAAATGCAAAAAAATCATTGAAATTGATACAATGGATTTTGAGTTATCTATCGAACCGTTTTAAAAAAACAAGTTTCGAGGAAATCGCGTTTAAAGTTTTTTATTTGTTGTATGGAGCTTAGACATATGTACATAGGTTAACGAAAACCGTTATAACTTCTATTTTTTTTTGTAAATATTGATTTAAAAATGTGTATGTATATTCTTAAAACTATAAAGAACACATTAAACAAAAAAATTTACAAGTATTATATTATACCTTAAGTAAACAGAGTTGGATTCTTTCGAAGAAAGGCGAAATTCCATATAGTATAGACCAATAATGTGAAATTGCATTATATAGACCCTACAAAAAACAGGATTCAACATTTTGGTTTCCGTTGGTGCATAATAATCGAAAAACCAGCGAAATTTCTATTTGCACGGCCTCAATATATAAGAGCACCCCTTTTATTGAAACTATCATTACTACTCATTCATCTAATCATATAGTTCTGACCATATTATCTTCTATATAAAAGAAAAGTCTTGCTAAAACTCGGAAACTAGATTAGATTATGGCATACTTAGTTTTGACCACTCCTCTTGTCCCCCTTTACAGGAAACGCAAATCTACCCACTAGCGTACTTTTATTTAGCGAAAATGTTCGCCTAATTAATTTTAAAAAAAAATCTGGTATTTCGACACCAAAAACATTTACATTCAAAAAATTTTCCTATAACATCCGTTTCCTTAACATAACAAAAAACTATCAGGAATTCGTATGTTTTTTTCTATGTAAATAACTCCTTTTTTTTAATTAATATTAGAAACTCAAAATGGCATTTTTTACTTTTTAACATGATATAGCGTTTAATAGCAAAAGTGGTTTCAGTTTTACGAAAAATTTTAGGAACTGTTTCTATCATCAGAAATGAACCTACAAGCAGTGATATTTCAAAGAAATTAATTTATTTCAAAAGTAGTTTTTATTATTATTAGAGAATAGTTCAAAATAGTTCAAAACGAGGACTTCATATCAAAATTTTACATTTTTTCAACCGAGTAACACCGGGGATATCAGCTAGTATTCAGCTTTTATAAGCTGCATTTTTCTTCAGTTCATGATCGTAATTTAATAGGAGAAATAAATTAAATAATAAATAAAGAAACAAGGTTCGAACCCAAGCTATCGCAGAAAATTTTTTTGAATTGAAATTAAGTTTTCTAATCGGCTGTGACCTCTCTACAAACAATAGCAAACCTTGTTGAGAACACGTATATTAGCCGTTCGTAGTCGGTACACTTAGAAAATTGAATGCCTTAAAATCAAAGAAAAAAAGTTGTTTAAAGACTGTTACCAAAATATCTTTGCTACAAGGAAAAAATCGTTGCACTAATGATTTATTCCTTAACTAAGTAACTGCTGCATCTTTGAAACAAAAGACTGAAGTTCTTTGAAGCTAAATCAATCAAAAATATTTACCGTAAAGATAAATTATTTACTATAACGATTTAATTCTTTGTTAACAAGAATTTGTGAATTTCGTGAATGGTAACACTTAGCACATGTCTGATTTGACAGATAATTAGTTTTATTGTTCCGCTGAACGAATATGGTTGTGTATACGCTTGAACAACGCTGGGAAATATTGCGACATTACTTTAAAAATTATGGTAATGTTGCAGAATGTGTGCGATAATTTCGTACGGATTTTGGAAGAACAGAAGCACCGTCAGCTCCGTATGTTCGTTATCTTGTGAATAAAGTGAAAGAAACTGGCATCCCCATCTATAAACCAAAGCGTGAAAAGCCAAAAACAGTGCGTACACCCGAGAATATTGCTGCTGTGGCAGAAAGTGTGCGTGAAGCGGCATCAACATCAATTCACCGTCGTTCTCAACAATTGAAAATTTCAGAGACATCATTGAGACGAATTTTGCATAAAGACCTCGGTATGACGCCATACAAAGTTTAATTGGTTCAGGAGGTGAAGCCAACTGACCATCCAATGAGTTTTCGCTTCGCTGAGTGGGCCTGCGATCGACTTACAGAAGATGCCGACTTTGCCAAAAAAATCATCTTTTACGATGAAGCTCATTTTGATCTTGGCGGGTATGTAAACAAGCAAAATTGTCGCATTTGGGGCACAGAAAACCCGCAGGCATACATTGAAAAGCCGATGCACCCAAAACGAGTCACTGTTTGGTGCGGATTTCGGTCCAGAGGCATAATTGGGCCATTTTTCTTCGAAAATGAGCAAGGAGTGGCCGTTACAGTCAATGGCTATCGTTATCGGGCTATGTTGAACGAATTTTTGTTCACAAAAATTGAAGAGGAGGATATTGGCAACATTTGGTTTCAACAGGACGGCGCTACGTGCCACACAGCCGAAGCTACACTCGATGTTTTGCGCCCTGTTTTTGAAGATCGCATTATCAGCCGCAGAGCTGATGTCGTTTGGCCACCTCGGAGTTGTGATTTGACACCGTTGGACTATTATTTGTGGGGTGCCCTCAAAGATAAGTGTTACGCCGGCAAACCAGAGACAATTGACGCTTTAAAGGACAACATTCGTGAAATACAGCTGCACACAATCGATAATGTGCTTAAAAATTGGACCGATCGTGTAGGCTACTGCATGGCCAGCCGAGGCAGCCATTTCAATGAAATTATTTTCCATTATTAACCGGAAGGATTTTACGTTCAAATAAAAAAAGAAATTTGAGAAAATATTCAGTAGTTTTTTTTTTATAGCATTTTCAAAAAAAAAGTTATCTGGCGGACCCTTTATTAAGGAAATCGACTTTTTAAAGACGTACATCTTTGTCACAAGAATTTAAGTCTTTGATATAAAGTATATTCTTCATGGGAATTTAGCAATCTTTGTGCCTTTGCCGTAAGGATGTTTTATCTTTGGGCACAATCTAACCAATAAAAGTCTTTGTGGCAAAGTGTGTTTTCTTTGGTTTTGCGATTTTTTTCCCTGAGTGTATAAGACTAGTAGATCCACTTCTCGGTCATTTGTGTACAAAACTTTTAATAGCACGCCCAACACAATTTCATCATAAGCTCGGTCAAAGTTCTCTTAAGTGCTGAAATGGCCAATTCGTTTTGTTTTTTTTTATTTTGAAAAAAGTATTTATTTAGTTTTTGTTTTATGCTATTAAAGTGACGGCCATAGCCGAACACGTAAATTTTAAAGATCAAGTAACCCACGAAACCATTTTAAATCCTCAGCAATTGAGAACAGCTGCTCAAGTGATGATTTTTTAAAACAAACCATGAACAACCCTTGGTGTTGGTTGAACTTTAAAATATCTATTCGCGATTTATGGCACTTTATTAATTGTAATTGTAACCGCAAACACACTTCCGCTTGCAAGCATTTAGTGCCATCAGGCCATATCAAAGGCACACAGGTTTCATCACAGTTCCATTGTCCTGACGCTCTACAACGCTTATGCAATTGTCTAAATGTAACCTCAACAGCTGTGCACAAGTCAAAAAGGTTTAAGCAAGCATCAATTGAAAGGATTTATTAGATGTGCTGTCAGTGCAGGACGAGAGGATACGCGGTGAAACTTGGTGGTGGTGGAGTTGAAGTTGTAAATAGGATCAATTGGCATTAGCGACAAATGTGTTCGATAAACAGTGAGGGCTGTTCAAGGATCTTGTTTAAAGTATGTTTTGACATCAGAATTTCTATCTTTTTTTTTTCAATCGTAATCAAAGTACGTGGATAACTACTGATCCAAGGGTTGCTTCTGTGATTTATATAAAATTTAGTGGCATATGTTATATATTTACTATAACATTGATTCTTGCTCTTTAAAATTTTAAGTGTTTTAAAATTTTTCAAAGCATTCTCTTTTTTTGGCAATTAGGTAAATAAAAAATCTAGATAAATATTTATCTTTCTCCATTTACACGAATTCGCTGTCAGAATATGTTATATTTTCATAAATCTCTGAGTGAGCTCTATCCAGCGAGCTTTTGGTTAATTAGCTACATTCCCATCATAGTAAATTGCCAAGATTCTTAATTAAGCACATATTTTGCCTCCGAAAAAATAAGTTGAAATATTGGTTTTTCTTTTCTCGATACGCTCATCTCGAACAGCCTCTGTTAAGTGCGGCCAACGCATTTTAGCTTAGATTTTAGTCATCCATAGAATTTGTTTTTTTTTTTTTTTGTTTTTACCTCTCAATGTTTCAATTCTTCAGTCTTTTGCCATAAATTTTCCATGTGACTCTGCCAATGATTTTCTGCCTATTCTCATCGCTTTATATAAGCACCCAGTCACTATGCCATCATAAGCACACCTTGTGCCGTTTTTATAGGCTTTTCTTCACAACTCATTAAATGTGGATTTCCCGACCACAGCTCTTGATAGCTCTTGTTTCGGGTTCGTTTTTTTTTTTTCTCTCTCACTTATATTGGCTGTGTAGTTTTCTTTATTGTTTCCCCTTGTATCGCACCCATACAAGCACCAAGTTGGGTAAAAACATGTTAAGCAGCGCGTAAAATCAAAGTTTATGAGTTATTTAATTTAGTGCGCTATAAAATGCATGGCTTTATTTTAATTTTTTTATTTTAGTTTTTCTGGTTTAAAGATTTCATAGCCAGCTGTTCCTGTGGAATTGAATTCCGATATGCTTGATACTACTGATGGGTAACTTCTCCCTTTCGACTGTTAGGAGCATTTAATATTTTTTGTTGGTTTACGCACACAGAGTGCATACGTTGTAGCCCGTTCTCAATTTTATGATTCGTAAAATATTGTTTTTTTTTTTTTGTGTATAATTAGTGAGCACCTCACAAAGCTTTTTGTGGTCATTAAAACTGAGAAATCCTTTGAAGCAGTTGAGTGCATGCGTGTGTGCTTGTGTCATATTCATGCTTACTTTTATGATGATGCCTAATGTTAAGGTGCTTTTTTTTATGACTGTAGTTATGGATCGTTATGGAATTATAAGTGTCATCAAATGGTTTTTTCAATTTTTACATAAAATAGTATTATTATGAATGTTGTTAACATTTTGACAGATTAATGGCTAAGCAAGCAGTTTACTCAATAATTTCTTAGACATTATGTTTTTTTCCTCTTTTCTACTATAGGAATACAATTTCTAATTGAGCGTAAATGCCTTTACAACGACATGATTTGTTTTGTTTAGCTTATTAACCCTTTGCAGACCACTGGGACTGTGGTGACCATTTTACTTTTGAATTTTTCCTGGGAAAAATATGCATTAGATTTTATTTTACAAGTTATCATTCAAAAGGGAATGAATATGGCTTTCAGAAAGTTCCTAATTCTCAAGGATCTAAAAATTTTTACTTTTTCTTCCCCTTAATCTTGGCAATATTTTGGCGGTGGGAGGAAAAAAACAGGTTCAAAAAGTTTGTTGCGGGTAACCGATGACTTATTACAGATTTTTTTTTTTTATTTATTAATGAAATTTTTAACTATTTTGTATATAACTCCTAAGCTAATAGTCATATGAAGGTCAAAGTACCATCATTGCAAAAAATATTGAATTATTTTTTAAACTTTCATGGGTTGACTTTAAAAATAGAACAAAAACAACGAGCTCTCATGAAGTAAATCAAAATTCGACCTCAAACTTTTTGTCGCGTAGTGTCAACGAGAGAAAATAGTCGCATAGCGTTTCAGGAACATTCGCTTAAGGGTTAATTTAAAAGTTGATTAAAAAGATTTGATCGTGTCGTTTTTTTGTGGTTTTTATTGTAACGTTTATGACGTGGATAGTTTTTAATAATTCTTTAGGAGACATTTTTAAGCAAATGGACTTAGACAGTTTTTGAAACAGAGCATACTAGTTATGATTCTCAGGGAGTTCTTCTTATTAAGTTATAAGTTCAAAGTATTATTAAGCCAACAGCAAAGTAATATTAAGCTGTTATTTTTATCCTTTACCAGCAGATATTCTAGGCAATATCAACGTTTCCTTAACAATAAGAGCGGCATGTAATTTAAAGAACCGGAAAATAGGCTGAAGTTTGGAATTTTTTTCAGGTAGAATGCATAAACTTCAAATTATTTGGGTATGTTTAGTTATTTTTTAATATATTATTTTTTACACAAGTCGCTCCAGCCATCTATTTGAAACCATTTGCGTGTTATTTGAAAAATCGGTTTGATTCGTTTTGGTTGAATTTAAGTTTAAAGTAATATTCAGTTATCCATAAAGATCATAAGATCGGATGAAGTATTTCTTGAACTAGAGTGCAAGTCACTTAGACACTTGCCAAGTACAAAGACACTTGAAAGTGATGGTTGCACATGAAGCAAACATTGTATACAAAGCCACATATTTACATATATGTGCTCAAACAAATGAACAACTTTGATAACTCTAGCTTTATTCCTTTTTTCGGCCTTATCAATTCTTATTAAATTTTGATTTTAAGCCTATTATATTTATACTAAATGAATAATTGATATTTTTAATATATTTATTCTATATATTAATTTAGAATTAAAATAAATAACGGTGAATTTAGATTCCACCATTCGATATCTCAAGGATAAAGAAACTGTTGAAAACAATAACTGTAGCATCTTCTTTGCGATCGAAGTACACTCAGAGGAGTCGGTTTTCGTTCTATTGTAGGGTACTTTTGGCAAAAACAAAAGCCGTTATTAAAACATTGTTCTTTTCGGGCTATTCAAAACCCGGTTTTTACATATTATCGATTATTTGATATTACTACTCAAATCTAGAGAACGGAATCTTCCGCTCTCGTACCTTTATGAGACTATCTTTGGAACTAGTTGGATCGTTTCAACTTTTTTGATTTCTATAGTCTCTTTGGATAACTGGGATTATCTATGGATCTTGTTGGATTATTGTATTTCTTTTCAATATGTTCTACGTTTTTGACTGTGATTCCACAAAATTCAACAAATTGCAATAATGCAACTATTACCATATGTAATCCCAGTGGGACCTTTTTGACTGAAATCCATACATTTTTGTACAAGATCTTTTATTCTAATAACCCAACTAGTTACATATTAAATACCTATGGAACCTATTTGTCCAAGGAGTCCACAAAATTAAAAAAGAAATAGTTGTTATTTTAAAAGTAGTCCATAGAAAACATTAAACTAACAACTATCCATCTAGCCTTTATACAACCGCAGTAAAAATATTTTTTTTTTTTTTTTGCGCTCCCGTACAAAACATATACCAACATTTTGATGAACTCAAAAGTGTTGTCTGACATGCTGTTTTTTGTTTTTCATTCAAATTTCAAATAAAATTTTTCCAATTCAAAATCAACTTTTTACAAATCAAATTTGTAAAAAAATTTAACATTCCAAATTCAACCTTGTACAGTTAAAAAAAACTTTTTCCATTTTAAATACAACTTTTTAAATTTCATAGATTTATTTTAGAGAGTCTCTAGAGCAGTGGGGCCCAAGAAATTTAAATCGCGGGCCAATCATTAAAAAAACAAACAAAAAATGTTGCGCATCGTTGCGTTTGGCAAAAAATCAAACAAAACAAAAAACAATTACAATGCAATAAAATCACATGTCATGACGAGTTACTGTGATTGTAACTCGTACATGACGAGGGACAATCAGTTTCAGCATCGACATCATCGAAAGTGCGTTTTTTTATTTTCGTTTTGCATGCATTTGTTTTTGTAAAGTTCGCTGGAAAATGTGCTGAACACTGAACGAGTGCGGTTTGTGTTGTTGTGTCGCAGGTGTTCTTTGGTTTCGACTCATCGCAAAGACAAAATTAAGATAGAAAAAAATTTGTATGAAGGGCCACGCGGGCCATACGGGCAACTACGTGGGCATGTTTGCTCTAGAGAGACTCTCTGGAGAGAACTCAGTCCGATTTCAATAAATATTTTTTTCTATTTATTTTTAAATATTTTATGTATTGGGTGCGCGAGATTTTTTATTTGAATACTTCGTTTGCATATTTATACCCCCACGTTTAAAAAACGTAAATGGAGATATATTAGTTTTGTCACTCCGTTTGTAACGCCCATAAGAAGGCGTGGTAGGTATAGAAAAGTATAATTGATCAGCATCACCACCCGAGTCGATTTAGCCATGTCCGTCTGTCCGTCTTTGATCACGATTACAGCCATCATTTTCAAGCTATCACCACGAAATTCAATATTTTAGTTTTTATCTAAAAAATAAAAGTCACGTTTGAAAATGAGCCAAATCGGATGAAAACCACGCCTATCTTCGATACAAAATGCCTTTATCAAAACGGTAAAATCTCTTAGAATTCCACAAAATTTAATATATGGACTTGAAATTTCGCATATGAGCTTTGATATAAAAGTGCACTCTAAGTATGAAATTCAACCAAATCGGATGAAAACCGCGCCTACCTCCCATACAAAGTGACTTTATCAAAAAGGTAAAATCTCTTTAAATTCCACAAAAAATAATATATGGACTTGCATATTAACTTTGATATATAACATGCACTTTGTGTATAAAATCCAACCAAATCGAGGGAAAACCACACCCACCTTCCATACAAAGTTGTTTTATAAAAAAATGAAAGCGAATATTTTCGGACGTGGGGGTATTTTAACTTCGGCCCAGTCGAAGATCATTTTTTACTAGTTTTTATAAATGTTTAAATTTTATTTAAAAAAAAACTCTTCGGTACTCACTAGACTTAAGTGTTAACCATAAAATCCTGTAATTTTTCATTATTTCGGTTCATTCACTTTTTATTAAAGGTCAACTTTGGCGTCTTCTGGTCAAAACAGAAGGCTAAAAAATTAATAAAATATATATATTTTGCAAGCTTCAATCAATGTATAATCGTATTCCCAAAACTGAATTCGATAGGAGAGAAAGAAATTAAAAAAAAAATAATTCATAATCGAATCATTGCTAGCTGTTATGAAAAAAGTGCAGATGCCAACTATTGAATGCAACAAAATATAACACCAAATAACATAAAATTACAACATGGCAAATACACAGCACATCAAATGGCTAAATAATGATCCTTGCATGAGTTTCCAGTTGGATAGGTACATAAACTAAGAACAAAACAAACAAAAAAAGGACCTTCAAACAACTCACTTCAGGTAATAATTGTAGCCCCATAAAGGATTTCATGCAGTTCAATAAACAGTGAAATTGATTGAGTTGCAAGGAATTAATAATAGTTTCACAACAACAAATAAAGGATACTCGAAAGTGCACTTTTGATAACTAACAGTGTGTTGTAGCGTTTGTGGTCGCTTGTGCAGCATAGAAAATCTATTCATTATAAAAAGGATCAGACAATGAGCCACATTTTCAAATAAAAAAAAAATCAATCTTGTTGAGTTACATGTGTTGAATTATGAGTAGAGTAGAGTATGCAGCAATAATTTCAACATCCGCTGAAAGGATTTACAAAGGATTTTCATGAAAGAGTTCATTTTTGAAACTATGCCAAACATAATTAATACATTTGCACATTTAGGCATGTGTAGAACTAAGATTTTACCTCTGTTTTTTATGAGTTAACGTAAAAACTGACAATTATTGTCGTTGTTGCAGCTTAACTTTGGTTGATGTTGTGTGATGGCCAAGTCACAAAAAACCTTTTTACGTGCACCAGAACTTTGAGAGTGAAGTGAAAAGGACATTGTTAATCTGCATGAAAAGCTACATCACAAAAACTGGACTGAAATATAAAAGGGACTTTTTCACATTGAGGAAAGGAATTCCATCCCTACATAATACAATCAGACCAGAAAAAAGAAAAAAAAACTGATCTTGTACTTTGTGCAAACACAAAAAAAAAGGTGTCCTTATTCTCTACATGTGTGAGTATGTGTGGCACATTTTTTAAAATATTCTTCAGCATTTTACTGTTTGCTGTCATTTTTAATTTCATTACGTGTTTGTTTCGCAACAATACTGCTGGCCTGGCCTCTCTTTGAATGCCCAAAAAAGGTTGTATAAACAACATTTGAAAAAAATACCCTTCAAGTAGCCGAGATTTCGCTGAGTTTCTGAAGTTATGCGAAAACTCTGTTAAGTCGTTATAGGTATATAAAAGGTTGTCCTGAGTACGTTTGATGAATAAATGTCAACCTTTCTAGTTATGTTCTCCTTGAGTACTTTTAATTTCCGTGAATTCTATACAAGTACTTTTTTTATCAATATGTCATGTCCGTTCGGATACACTTTAATGTTCATTTATGGCATATATGTAATACTTCTATATTGGCAGCAACCTACATTTTCTATGAATTTCAACTACGAAATCAAAGAGAGACAGCCTACATGAGATTTTTTTGTTTGTATTATTATATTTGAATATTTGAAAATTACTACACACAAAAAAATGTCAAATCGTCCCAGAGGCGGTTCCCAGCAAAAAATTTCAATACGCATTACATGTATGCACATAAAGACCGCTTCATTCTCCTTGTAAATAGTTATGTGTGTATAGCGCTATGTTTGTAGAACCTTCTGTAACGACAACGTAGCACTTGAAAAAAGTATTATAGTTTAATGTCAAAAAAATTAATTTCAAAAACGGAAAAAATCATCAAAACGTCCCAGGTAAATTAATTAAAAACTTTAAGTCAGGCTTTTCATTCGAAAATTTAATATTTTAAGTTGAAATGAAAAGTATGTTATATACATGTTACATATAAGCTTTGTAAACTATGTTACTAAGACTTCTGTTTTTCTTACTTTAAATAAATAAAATGCATAAAAATCCATAAATTTTTATATTAACAGCAATGAGAACAAAGCGCACGGTTCTCGACACATTTTTAAATCAAATAAAAGGAGAACAAAGCGCTCGGCTCGCGCTACGATTTCATATTTGCATCTAATGACATGCCTATGTTAAAAAATGCGTTATACGCAAGGAGAATGGAGCGCTCAACTGTTTTTTTGAAGCGCTTCAGATGCGCTCATGGAGCGCTCGGCTCCCTGCTGGGTTGTTATGAAAAATGTTTGCACCAAATTTAAAACAAAACAAATCATATTTGTTCTGCATAACTCACAGGTACGCACCATTAGAAAACAATTATAATAACAACGCGTGAAACATGATTAAATTTCAACAAGAAATATTGAAGCTAGCAAGATTTTATCCATTAAAATTCGAACAACAAAACTTTCAACTGATATTTTTGACAATGGAAGCACCGCTCCTGAGTTTTTTTATTTTCAAATTTAATTTCGGGTACATTCGTTCATATATTTTCTCGCTCATATTACAATATATCTGTACTCTAATGTTGGCGAATGTACCTTGAGTGTACTGCCAATATAGAAGTATTACATATATGATTTATGGTCTTGAAATAGAATAATTGACAGGTACACCTTTAATTTATAGTTAAAGTTATGAGAAAATTAAGAGTCTTTTCATTGATATTGTTGAGAAGATTTCTACAAAGTCAAATTGTCTCAGATACAGCAAATTTGTTTTCGTTGGAAATTTCACCGTGAAACTGTTGGTACATGGTCTTAAAGTCTCCTCTAAATTGATATAACATTTTGTAATATGGCGTAAAGCCATCAATTACTTCTATTTTTTTTATACAAGGTGGCGCAAAAATAACCTTCCGATGTTTTTTGGCTGTAATTTAAAAAAAAAATGAAAAACTTTGATTCTTCTTGTGGATTATTTTTATTTGGTCTTTTAATTTTTTTTACATCAAGTCTAGAATATGATGTCATGTAAATGGCCGCCGCCACAGTTGATTGTCATTTGAGCCCTTTTTATGGCATTTTCCATCACTTCGGCCAAAACTTCCGGCGATAGGTCCTCACATTCTTGGCACATTACGAGGGGTACTATTTATATTTCGGAAACTGGCAACACTAATGTCAATAGCTAAAATCTGGCATCACCATTATAAAGTTTGACATTTGTTAGCATAAATGTGCTCAGAACGTTTTGATGTATAAGTGCTATTTGTTTTGTTTACAGTGAGTTAAAAAAATCAATTGGTTCAAAAAATGGATTATTTTTCACAACTTTCGACGTGGATTATCTCAACAATAATGTTTCGATGAACTCAGTTCTTTGTATGACGATAAAGCACCATCAAAAACCACAGTATATCGCTGGTATAGTGAATTCAATCGTGGTCGTAGTTCGGTCATCGAAGAATTCCGTGAAGGTCGTCCAAAATCGGTTGTTGTGCCACAAAACATCGATGCAGTAAGTGAACTAATAATGCAAGATCGTCCTGTGACATATCGTCATGTGACATTCGATTTTGCATGAACACTTATCTGTAAAAAAATTTGCTCTCGTGGGGTATCCAACACGATTATATCATATAATAATTATATATCGCTCAAAACTATAACTTATAATAATTTATCAATCGATCAAAAAAGTCTCACGTCGATTGGTGTAAGGAAGTGATTAAAAAGTTCAATTGTGGTGCTTTAAAAGACGTGTATAAAATCGTGACAGGTGAAGAATAATGGATACATGCGTATGAGCTGGAAACAAAAAAGCAATCAACCATGTGGGTATTCCAAGACGAGGCAAATCTAACAAAAGTTGTTTGCGCACGAAGCACTGCGAAGCAAATGGTCGCCTGTTTCTTCCACCGAATGGGTCATTTGGCCACTGTTCCACTTGAGCAACGTAGGACGGTCAATTCTGAATGGTACACGACAATTTGTTTGCCGGAAGTCTTCGGGAAATTCGCAAAACCAACCGCCAAAGACAATCATTCTCCATCATGACAATGCGAGCAGTCAAAACGTCGAATTGATGACGCATCCTCCATACATTCCTGATTTGGCACCCAATGACTTCTTCTTTTACCCGAATATCAAAGGTAAACTGCGTGTTCAACGATTTACGAGCGCAGAAGAAGCAGTTGAAGCGTTCAAAAACCATGTTTTGGAGGTGTCTCAAGAGAATGGAAAAACTGCTATGACAAATGGTTTGAACGAATGTAAAAGTATATTGATCATCAAGGAGAATATTTTGAAAAACAATAAAGCCATTTCATTTAAAAATGTTTGTTATTATTTGCTATTCCCGAAATATACATAGTATCTCTCGTATTATGAAAAAAATAAATCTGGTATTTTTTGTTCTGATTTTGATCACTATTCAATCAATATTTTAATAATTATTTAAAATTTATATTTTTTTGACATTAATTAACATTAATTTCAACTGTTTACAAAGTGGCAGCGCTACAGAATACATAAGTTTAAGATATTTGGCGTGTTCGCATGTGGAGAGTTGCTCTAGTTGAAATATCCACTTCCATTAAATTTTACGACTTGGATCCGAGCCGATTTGTGGTCGCCATTTTTAAAAATGTTTTAATTTAAGATGATCGTGATGATGTTTTCCTATGATCATTTGAGTTTCAAAAATTATAAAATTTTCTCTCCTTTCAAGATTCTTTGGACGAAAACAAACATTATTTTGTTTTCAAAGAATCTCAAATTAAGTTAAAGTTGGACATATGTATCATTATCATTCTGTTCTTTTTGTAGTTTTTTTGCAGTGAATTACACCCATTCTATTTTAAGCACTATATTGTTACAGATTATTTAATATATTTTTTTATGGCATTCTCTGTGACACACTTACCTAACATACATTCTGCAAAAACTATACTCAACTTTTTTAGGGTAATCGTTTTACTAATATATACACATAATCTAAGAATTTATTCTCAATTTGACCCATATCTTTAATAAAGTTTCTTTCGAAGCATTTGAACTCTCTGGAGGTGTCCAAACTATACTCTTTCTACTGATAATTTGCATAAACGTTTTGCCATAAACAAACTTAACTCATTTCTTCTTCTTCTTCTAGTCAAGCCTGGCAAAGAATTCACGTCGGTCTAATAATAAATACAAGGCACTAGCATGTCCTGGCTACTCTGAACTTTATCCGGAATACAGGCAGCCAACACATGCAAGACCAACAACAATACCTACAACAACAACAACGCCGACAAAGTCAACGGAACAAGATATGACAACATCAACGTTCATGTCTTCATCAACTACTTTGAAAAGTGTTGAGTTAGCCATTAAGAAATACCAACAATGGAGCAACAAATTTCTGACAAATAGTCAAGCTACAGCAGTACAACCCACAGCAACAACAACAACAACAACATCTGAAGATAACAAACAATCATCAACGTCTACATCATCATCATCATCATCATCAGCTGCAGCATCATTCACTTCTGACCACCACAGCCAACAACAGTGTCGAGACAGCAACACTGATTTTCTGGTTACGACGGTTCAAAAAAAGCCCAAAGTCTATGATTGCATGAAAGGTTTTCTTAAACGTAAGCTATTCCATCAAACTATAGAAGCTACTCTGACAGTCACTCAGGAAGAGGAGGCAACCAGTGATTATGATGAGGTAAGAAATATTTTAGAGATAAACTAAAAATTGGGTGAATATATGCTAAATGCTATCATTTCGCTTTACAGATTGAAGTTCTTGACTCATCCTATAATGCCGATGAAGAAAACGAGACTGACACAAGTTCGACCTGCAGTTGTTCGAAAGCTGACGATGAAAGTGACGCTGATGCAGTTCGCCAAGTGCCAAAATTACCATCACCACTGAAGTTTGACTGTTGGCCCAATAACATGACGTTAAGCGATGCAACCTCAACCTCATCTATAAGCAGTGACGAAGAAGAGGAGCAGGAAGACACCGATGCTGGCATCTCCGATTGTTGTCAACTGCTCAAGGAGAGAAGTCCCAAACGTCGTAGTCTCATGAAAAAGAAAAAGAATTTATCTACACTAAAACCCTTCTTCAATAAGGTGGAAGATGACGACTTACTAGATGCCACATGGTATCAGCCATACTTAAGCAACAAAGCCGCCACAGAGCGTCTACAGCATGAGACTCCGGGTGCATTTTTAATGCGTCGCAAGACGCACAGCTTTGAGCTTTTAGTGCGTCTCGAAACGAAAGTTCAAAATTATTCTCTATTGAATTGCGGCAAAAGCTTTAAATTTAAGAAAGCAAAAAAGGAGTTTAGCTCCCTAAGAGCATTGGTAACACATCATTCCGTGATGGCGGAACATTTACCGTTGACCTTGACACTGCCACGCCCCGAAGAGCAAGAACATTGCAAGCAGTCTCTGCGTTACACTGATGACTTCGACAGCTTCGAGTCGCTACAAATCTTAGGAATACTCAAAAGATTGCAGGCCGAAAACTTGGAATTTTCATGAGTGAGTTTTGGAGGACTATGGAAACTAACGCTCACAAAACAACTAGCGTTTAACGAAATCAAATAATGATTTATAAGCAACTCACTTGCGGTTCAAGTCAAAAGAGTTTTAGATGAATTTGACAAGGCTGTGTTGAGGGCATCTGCATAAAAGAGAGGATGAGATTGACAATTGCAGAGTTGACAGCATAAAATATGTTTTCGTCTCTGGATCAGTGGAATCATAAAAAACCGGAACTTCGAGTTATAATTGCGAATTTGTAAATATGTTAAAGCTGCTTAGAGAAACATCAAATAAAAACCTTTTTCTATTAAATATATACAACAACAAAACATATTGTACAGTTTATTATTGAATGAAATTGAATGAAGAAATTTCAAGCAGTCAAAATTTAAATTTTATGGAGAAAGTACAAGATCTGTGATCATTTATTTTTATCTAAATTATATAAACAGGTTTAAATCTGACCCAGAATGAGTAGAATAAAATATTTGGACATAGTAAGTTTGTATTTACTTCTAATGATTTTAAAAAAAAAAAACACTTTTTATTTTCCTTAACACAATTTATTTAATAATTTGAATGGACTTACATGCCCTTAATACAACTTTGGTACTGTGTTACTTCGTAACTGTTGGATTATTTAGTTGAAATATGATTGGACTTACATGCCCAACATGCCCATCTAAACACAAATTATTTTAGATTCTTGAGTCACCAAGTAGACTCTTTGAGACGATTTTACGTTATCTAGACTGGAAGGAATGGAATCAACGACAAAGTGATTATGTAAGGAAAAATCAAGATCGCGAGAAAAATATTATAAGATGCTTAAGCTTGCGGATGCATCAAAGTAAATATATCGGTATAATTGTAAGCTAATGATATTGGATTACCTTTTGAATGTAAAGGCTAGCGGATGCAGCTGCCTAAACATTGAATCTTAGGCCCCTATTAGGTACGACAACTCAACTTAAGTTGAGTGTGTAATTTGTAAATTTGTATTGTCTATTACACATTTGAGGTACATACGTGTCTATCGACTGACAAGTATGTATCTCAGAGATGTGTATGTATTTTTAATGGTATTAGGTTTAACAATGCAACTCTGTGTCGAGTGTAAAAACTGTAAAAAACTTACATCTGCTTTGAGCTAGTTGTATAGCGTCTTTTTCATACAAACTTTTTATTTGTTTATTATTTTTTGTTAATTGAGTGAAAATGGATAAAAATACGTAAGTAAAATAAAGTATAAATACATATGTTATGTATATGCATATATTATTATCCATATCATGTAAATATTTTTTTAGTAGAAATAGCGAATTTTATGCGCTTACTTTGAGAATGCGCTTTTCAGAGTTCAGAGTTGTGGAGCTCATATTTTTATACACATTTTGTTGTGCGCTTCTTAAATGCAACTAAAAAATCGTTTAAAAAGCACTTCAACAAATAGTTAAAAAAGCTCTTTTATGTGTTAGTCCAAGGAGCGCTGTGTTAAAAAAAAAAAAAAATAGATAAAAGCAAAGCGAGAAAATTTTATTCTTTGTCACATGCGAGGATTGAACTCAGACTGCTGGCATTACAGCAAAATGTCTTGCCACTCTATTACTCTATACTATTATTTCCTTGCTTTATTACTTGTGAACAAAATACATATACACAAAAATTGAAATTAATGCGAACAGCTGATTCATTTCAACGAAAGTGTCAACATTTCGGTGTAATCATGCTCCAATAGAAACAGCAATTTTACACCACAGCTCAACTGAAAATGTATGTTATGCGTAATATGGCAAAAAAGTTCAGTTGAGGTGTCTTAAGTCACGTCAACTTAAGTTGAGTTGTCGTACCTAATAGGGGCCTTAAATTAACTTTTATGTTTATTTTATTAGCCACTATGGTTTAGATTTGAGATATTGAGAGGGGGCTAAGTAGTTGACATAACGATATACATATATTGGAGTGGTACGAATTTTTAACCTCATGTCATATATTTTTGAAAACGACGCGTAAAAAAATAAATTTCTGCATTTTTAGTTTTTTTCTGAGACTTAGTTTTTTTCGGTCATTCGCTTATATCTCCGCTCCTCTATGTAGGACAGAAAATATGACAAAATATAACAAAATTGTAGATTGGATAATTCTCTACAAAAATGCCCTTAACAGTTTTAACATAAAACGAACAGTTTGCACCCTATGCGACTAGATATGTTTATATGTTAAGATATGTTTATATGTTTAGATATAGTTAATATGAATAGCACAGTAGAAATTTCATATTAACTTTGACCAGAACGGAGATATAAGCGAATTACCGATTTCGGTGATCTTTTAATATGAAAAACTTCTAGCGAGTACATCATAGGGAACTCTTGACTAGTTTTTATTTATAATTTAATGAAGAGGTTTGCATCAAAAAATTAGCTTAAATTTTATTTTGGATTTCAGAAAAAAAATATTATAAGTCCGGCAATGAAATATATAAACCCACGGGCTCAGTCAAAACTAAAGATCCGGAATTTTTTTTACGCGTTTTTCAAAAATACATGAAGCCCATGAAGATTTTTTGCTTCCATACATTTCGTTCCACTCTAATATCTATAACTGACTAAGTTCCAGTCATATATGTATGAATACTTTCAGGCCGGCCCCATAGTTCTCAAATCAGACCAGTGATCTGCAACGGGTAGCTTTTTTGTGACTCTAAGTATATCCGAAAAAAATAAGTACAAAAACCTACTCAACCCATATCGCACGCAACCCGACTCATACTCACTTATACGAAGCTACAATGCGGCGGCTCAAATGAATATGAGTATCCTAAATCACGAGTCGGATCGGGTAAAGTTCGGGTTTTTCGGTTCATTAATACTTATGGTTGTTGTCGTCTTGTTGATACTTATTCTACTTACCCAAACACTCGGGTTCGACGCAAATACTCAAATCACTCGGGTAATTCTGCCACTGATATAAAGCAGAGCGCAGTGAGAATGAGTTTTTTTTTATTTGCTTTGTGCTTCTTTTTCCTGAGCACTTAGTTAAAAACAGAAAAACACGTGTTCGTCTTGTGTTGTTTTTTCTTTTTGTTTATGCAGTGCTATGAGTTGTTTTTTGTTTTTATCTAACGAAACAATTAACAACGAAACACGAACACTAACAACGAAATAAAATATCAACAACAAATTTGCAGCATAAAACTCAAACAAAATATGCGAGCGTTAGCTTTTACTTATTGTCGCTTAGAGACTTTGGCAGAGAAAGAGCAGTACTCAGAGTACACTCAAAATATACCCGAAAATACTCGGATATAGCGCCTTTTCAAGACTCTGACTCGACGCACTCATTGAATACGAGTCTGAGTGCTTCGGGTCACGCCGCGCTCGGGTATAAGTATGTACTTATACCCGAAAATATGGTAATGAGGGGAATGAGTATAAGTATTGTACATATTTTATTGAGTACGGATAGGGTAGAGAACAACAAGTAACTCGAGTATGATTCGAGTATCCGATTTCTATCGGATACTCATTGCAGTTCTCTGAATCAGACAAGCGGAGTAATAATAAGTAGTGTTGCCAGATTTGTTTTCCAACAATACGGGACAAAATAAATATTTATGTCAAATTTTGCGCTTCACATGGCATATTATGGTCGGGTTACACTTATTTTCTGAATGCCTCAGTTCATATGAATGCGTATTTGAAATCATAGACATTTTACAAATATACGGGACAAATTTTGTCCCGGCGGGACACTTAAAAAATCATGCGAAATACGGGACGTCCCGTGAAATACGGAACATATGGCAACACTAATAATAAGTAAACGGAATTAGAAATTTCGCAGTGGTAAGTATGTAGATAGTGAAAATTCAAAAAAGTAGTTGAGCATTTCGATGATATTTATACCATACCCATTACAATGGCCAATTTGCTTTAAACAAACAGCAAATGTTAAAAGCTTAATTTAGATCAGGGATGCCCAACGCCTCACTCTTTCGACGGTTTACAACAGCCTCTATATTTGAATATTTGTTGTAATTCGACGAATTCAGTTTACAGCTAGACGCTTGTTTCTTACTGTTTCGTTGTTATATGTACGCACTATCGATCGATGGTCTATATAGCATTTTGTTGTTTTTGTGTCTTCGAATATTTAAACTTGTCCACGATCGCGGGAAAGTACCGCTCATAAGTAGGCGTGGCAGGTATAGAAAATTATATATATTCTTGATATGCACCGCCACCCGGGACGATTTAGCCATGTCCGTTTGTCTGTCCGTCTGTCCGCATGTCTGTCTGTTATCACGATTACAGCCGTAATTTTCAAGCTATCATCACGGTTCAAGCTATCATCATATCATTTAAGCTTTTATCAAAAAAATAAAGGTCAAGTTCGAAAATGAGCCAAATCGGATGAAAACCACGCCTACCTCCCATACAAAGTGACTTTATCAAAACTGTAAAATCTCTTAGAATTCCATAAAAATTAATATATGGCCTTGAAAGGCCTTGAGTTTTGATATTTAATATACACTAAAGAGTATGAAATTCAACCAAGTCGGATGAAAACCACGCCTACCTCCCATACAAAGTGACTATAAAAAAGGGTAAAATCTCTTTTGATTCCACAAAAGTTAATATTTGGACTTTTTCCAAGTTCAAATTTTGCATATGAACTTTGATATACAACAGGTACTCTGTGTATGAAATTCAACGAAATCGAGTGAAAACTACGCCTACCTCCCATACAAAGTGAATATATCAAAAAACAAAAGCGAATATTTTCTGTTAAAACTATGACGAACATTTTTTACAAATAAAAATTTTATGGACTGCTTAACATAAAACTTTGAATATACTTTGGTTCGGCGAGGGGGGTATTTTAACTTCGACTCAGTCGAAGATCATTTCTTACTGGTTTGAAATTGATGTTTCACGCTTCAAATGGTTTTATGGGCATCTCTGATTTAGATTCTGAATGAAATTAATAGAAAGTGAAGCACTAATTTCGCCATCGAGTAAGAATTAATAAAAGCAGCTGGTATTGAAATATAAAATTCAATTTCAAAAATAATGTTCGTTGTTCGATAAGCAAAAAAAGATCATTGTTCACTCCAACATGTAAAATAATTATATTCAAATCCAAATATCCAGGCTAAAAAATGTTTTTATTGATTCATTATAACAAGACCTGACAATATTTGATTATACGTTAAATTAATAAAAAATATACATTAATATTTACAAAAAGTAACAGTAAAGACATAACCGATAAGCTCACAATCAAAAATAGTAAAAATGAGAGATATTAACGATTAATCAGAGTCCTTAATCTTATCCTTAAGGATATGTGTTTATTAGATTTTTCAGCCAGTCATAGTGACTTTCTACACGCACATAAACAGCATAGTTATTATCTTGACATTTACCATTACCAGTAGTAAATGAAAATACACCAATCAGTGAATAAATACCCCTTCCGGGGTCTGCGTACATTCCAGCTCCTTCATCTTCAGGACATGAAGCAAACCCTGTATTAGCGATGCAAATATCGGAAGAACGTGGCAGCTTCACAGTATCTGGATTCATTGGAGCAATATTGCAGTTTCGGCTGTCAGTATAATTGAATAGACTATATTGCAATACGTTCAATGAAGATGAGTAGCTTCTTGGGCGACCCCATCCAAGTACATTAATTGTATGAGATCTTAGGGTATTTAAGTAGCCAGGTTCGGGTAGCTCAACTGGGAAATACACCCTAACGCCTGTAACTGGAGGAATAACAACAGCTCCTATATTATTTTCCAATGTAGATATATTAAACTTAGGACTCGTTATCATCTGTAGAGGTTTAACAATTGATCTAGCCCCATTGCTTAAAACCACATAGATTGAAGTTTCGTCTTTGCTGATCAAAGAATCCAAAAAGAAAACATAAAATATTTTATATTATTATCTTACCAAAATTACTTACTTCTTAGTCCTGAGACATTTGGCAGTAGTCACAATGAGACTATTGGTCAACAAAGTTCCGCTACAACTAATTGTTCGCAGCTTTTTATTTATTCTAATTTTGGTTTCAATTTTAGGTGCATATCCATAATTTATACTTTCAATTGAAACTCCATTGTATATCGATTCCACCAATTCTAAAGTTGCTAACAACGCCAAGACAAAGATTATTAAACACTTCATGGTTGACATTGCAAAAGCTAAGTCACTCCTGATTGAAGTCGAAAAGTACCCTGACTTTTATAGCCCAAATTTGAGCATTAAAAACCCGAACTATTTATAAACTCCATAGAGAGTATTTGTTCACTCAAAACCAAAAACACTTAATCCGAACAAATAGCATAAATAACCAGAGAGAGAGAGAATATAAGACACTACATACAAAACATTTACATTTTATTGGTTCAGTTGTAGGTTTTGAATTTACATATCATAAGAATAGTTTTTATTTTCACTACCATAATTAAGCAAAACTACAGTGATCGTCAAAACAAAGTGCACACCATATGTTTTAATACTTTTTACATCATTTCAATATTTTAAAAAGCAATTTTATAAAAAATTTTGGTATATTTGGAATTTATAATTTATGCTCTTATTATATACTTACTAAAAATATAACTTATTTTACAACAAATTTTCACATAATTCAAAAACAAAAAATCAAAAAATACTCATACTCAAAAATACTTCATAATACAAATTTTTTCGAGTCAAAACAAAGTGTTCACTTAAAGTTGTAAATAAGAAAAAATAACTTCAGTCCAATCATTAATACTTTTTTGTTTTCCTCGAGCTAAAAAAATAGCTTTCAATCGTCTTGGCATTGATTTTTGAAAAGTGACAACAAATTTCGTTGTTACTTTTGATGATATTTTGTGGCATTCTTCAAGTTAAACGGCTTTCAGCGAGTCCTTGCTGGATATCGTCCTCTCTTTTATTTGTCTATCCAGATGTTCCCACAAATATTCTATCGGGTTGAGGTCCGGTGATTGTGGGGGGTTATTTAGCTGTTTTGGAGTTTTGCACAGCAACCATTCCTTCACTTCCTTGGCTGTATTTTTCCGATAGTTTTCCTGCTGGAACATCTACAAGCAATCCAGCCCTAATTTGTTAACACTGGCCGGCAAATGTTCTTTTAAAATATTAAAGTTATCGAATTTATTCATTGTACTGTCAATAAACCTTTAATTTCCTACTCCGTTTGCCGTCATACACTCGCACACCATCACCGAGCCCTAACCATGCTTTATTGTAGAAGTAATAAATATTTTGCCTTGAACTCCTAAGTTTTTGCTTCTCCATATTTTTTGTAGATTTTTCCTTTCCAAAAATTTCGAATATGCTTTCGTCACTCAAAACTATGTTTTTCCAAAATTAATGGCCTAATTCTGTATCTCCATCCGAACCCTCGTCTCGTGCAAAACACTGCTCGGTCGTGATTTTGAAATTTCTAATTCGAACAGATAACAGCTAACGAACTGGCGATCGATGCCGTAACACAGTAACATTTTTGAAATTTGTATTTCTAATGACAATTGACAATTTGAAACGTCAAAATCACACGAATACTTTTATGCTATCGTTGTGTTGTGTTGGAGTTGTTATGAAGCAGCTAGAGGGTAAATTGGATTTGGGAATATGCGACCCAACGTTGGGAGCTTTAAGGGTTATTTATCTATGAGTTGTGCAAGAACTTTCTGCTAGCTCTAGAAGATTTCGTAAGTCTTGCATTCTGCGCCACAACTCACTTCCATCAACTTGCTCAAAATAAAAAACAATAACTATTATTTTTATTTAAAGCACTTAACACTTTAAGCAAATAACCACATAAAACTTTTTTAAAATCTCAAAACATATTTGCTGCCATGATACAATTATACAAGGTAGGAGTGACAGTTCTTTCGTCTTGCGCCAATTGTCAAAAATAGTATAAATTGGAGAACGAAAAAAGAAGAAAAGAAAATAGAAAACAAAATATTCAGGCAAATGACAGTCGGTGCAAGGTACTGGTGAGAAAAAAAGCAAGTTGTCACTCCTACCTCCTATCATGTTTGCTGCCATGACACAATTATACAAGGTAGGAGTGACAGTTTTTTCGTCTTGCGCTAACTGTCAAAAATAGTATAAATTGGAGAACGAAAAAAGAAGAAAAGAAAATAGAAAACAAAATATACAGGCAAATGACAGTCGCTGCAAGGTACTGGTGAGAAAAAAGCAAGTTGTCACTCCTACCTTGTATAATTGTATCATGGTTTGCTGCTATTTTTGAAAACACATTGATTCACAAAAAAATATAAAAAAAACATATGTCTATTTTTATAAACAAACTTAAAACAGACATTGCCAACAAATGAGAAAAAGGCCAAAAACTTATGAAATCTTTAAAGAAAATTAAAAAAATAACACAAAAATTCTTCATTGATGATATGGCAGTCCTAAATTTGACAACCGATTGTGTATAACAGTTTCAATGACGTAAAAAACTTGAGTTGCCGTAAGGGTTGGCGAACAGTTTGTTGGAGATACAAAATTCATTTACTTACGACTTTGCTTACGACTTCGTTTGCAGAGCAATCGTTCGTTGAATGCTTCGTAATGCCGAGGTTATGCTTATCCCCAACTCACACGGTGATTGGCAATCAAACAATCTAGTCGTTTAGTTGTTGCTTTCAATGTGAAACTGTAAAAAGCTCTGAGAGCCAGAGCGGATGAACACAGATTGCAGCAATCTAAATTTGTTCATTTTCAGATTGCTGTGCATGTCAGCAATCAGCAATCTGAATAGTGTTGCTAGGTTACGAAAAAAAAATTTCAAGGAAATGGCAAATTATGATTGGCGTGTCGTGTGAGCTACCAACAATCTGAATGTGAAAGAGAGTAAGAAAAGTTCATCGATTGCCAATCAAGAAATCCCGTGTGAGTTGGCCATTACCAAACATGTTTGGTGTTCATTTTCGTCAATTTCTTCTCTTCTCTGAAATGTTTGTTGGGTGGTTATGCTATGTTTGTTGAACAATTGCATTACATGTAATAATGTGTCAAAGCACAAAGTTTTGTAGTTTTATACATACTACCTATTTATTATAAAATTAAAAACGAAATTAAGAATTAATTCATAATGGAATTGTTTATGCAAGGGGCATTATATTTTAAAAAAAAACCAACGTCGAATCATACAACATACAATCGAAGTTGCTGAAGCTATGTGGCAGTCGAAAAAATGTAAGACGAGCACATGTATTGTGAAGGAATGGAGGAAAATGAGATCAGAAAGTGTTTAAAATTAGAAAGAAATAAAATTCAAATTTATTGCACACACATTTTTCCGTCTTGCTTGCACTTTGTGGTAAGGGTTGCTTAAGCACACATTTATTTATACTTTTTAATACTTTTTACTACTTTTTTGATGCTATAATACAAAATGACTGCAGGCAACACCGGTAGTTCGGAATGTTTGGTGTTTCGCTCAGCAATCAAAAATGTTCGGTCTGAGAGCGAGAGAATGAATTTGATAAAAAGTTCATTTCCCAGTTTATACTGGCCAACTCACACGGGATTGCTTGATTGGCAATCAATGAACTTTTCTTACTCTCTTTCACATGCTGATTGTTGGTAGCTCACACGACACACCAGTCATAATTTTGCATTTCTTTGAACATTTTATTTCGTAACCTAGCAACACTATTCAGATTGCTGATTGCCGACATGTACAGCAATCTCAAAATGAACAAATTTAGATTGCTGCAATCTGTGTTCATCTGCTCCGGCTCTCAGAGCTATTGATAGTTTCACATTGAAAGCAACAACAAAACGATTAGATTGTTTGATTGGCCCATGTTACACGGTGCTCGTTTGCTCGGCGTGCAATGAACACTTTTATTCTCTTTTCTCAATTAGCACGTTGGTAGGTCACACGACAAAAATATGCTCGCCGAGCTAGTTTTGACATTTCATTCAGTTCCTTACTTTTTCTCCTACACTTTATTCCAACAAGGGTTTCCTACAACTATTTTCTTCATACTGTTGTAGTACAATAGTAGCACTTTTCTTCACAAAATGTACTTTTCAGCTACTTAAACGCCCAAAACTTTCATTTCACCACCCAGCAACACTGTTGCACGGTGCTCGCTGCCATGATACAATTACCAGGTAGTATTAATCGCTACTTTTACTCGTTGCTTTGGGCATATAGTGTCAGATAGCAGTATTGCAATCACAGCAAGAAGTAAAAGGAGATATTTTTGTTTTTTATACTTAAACCAATCATTTTAAATATTTAGAAGGAAATGATTAATGATGAAATTATATCTCTGTTTAGGTTTTGCTTTGTTTTTTATATTTAATACAAATATAATGAAATGATTAAATTGAAGTATTCATCTGTATTTTATTAAGACTTCCTCATGTAAACCTTAAAAATTATTTGAAGACTGCATCAAAAATAACAACAAAACCCAACAACACCAACAAATTGTTAGAAAAGTTAGAATATATTTGTACACAGTTGTATAATATAAAAGTAAGTACAACTGTGTTGGCAGTGTCCGCCATAGCGCAAAAGTTCTTATATGTATGTTTGTATGTATGTATCACGCTTGAAACATATAGCAACAAATTCGTTCTTGATGTAAGCAACATGATGATATCGCGATTCAATTGTTTTACGTTTTATCAAAAAGTGCTCAACCCGCTAAAAAAATTTTTCATTTTTTAAAAAATAAATATGAAAATTTTTTATAAAAATCGCGCTATTTTCATTTCCAATAATACAATAAGCAACATTGTTTGCACCTACTCGCTATATTTTGACACTATATGCCCATAATGACAGTTTTTCCACAGCTGATTTTCAGCGAATAATACTACCTGGTAATTGTATCATGGCTCGCTGCCATGTACACCGAGCAAAAATGAACATATTTTGTTCGGTCTACAAAGTGTTCATCCTCTCACAGTCTCACTGATTTTTGACAGTTTTGCATTGGAAACAACAACAAAATCATTTGCACGGCGAGCAAACGAGCACCGTGTAATATGGGCCATTGCCAATCACCGTGTAAGTTCGGGATACGTGAAACAATAACAACAAAAAATGTTCGGCAATCATGTTTGGCAGTGTTGCCAGATATGGCGATGTCTCGCCAAACTGGCGGTTTGAACAACCACTTTGGCGAGAGGAATTTTGTTTGGCGTGATGACGAAAAAGTGGCGGTTTCAAACTTTTTTTTTTGGCGATATTTGGACGATATTTCTTTAAAAGAAGTCAAAATCCTTTTTTTACGTTATGCACTAAAAAAAGACACTTCACAATGCAAACATTTTTTCACGTCTCTAATTCTTAATTCGCCGAGCAACAGTGCTACCACAACATAAAACGTAACATCACTTTTCACAGCTTCAATTTGTTCAGTTTGCGTGCCTTTACAAAATAAATACATAAAATGCCAAAAAATCAGGAAGGAGTAAGAAAATACAGAAAAGATTGGAAGAATGCAAGTTGGGCTCAAGGTAAGAAGTTTTATATAGTATTAATTTAACAACAAATTACAACTCAAATAATTGAAGCGATGACCAATGATAGCGCTTTCCTGCCAATTGATTCAATCGATTTCGGAATGAGTTTTTCAAATAAACTTTTGTATGTTAATTTAACTGTAGACACTATTTTGAATTTTAAACTGTCTTGTTTTCAATATTTGCGCAAACTACTGCTTGAGATGGCTATTTGATTGCCAAAAAACATTGAAAATTTCAGAAAATTCAAGGTTCTATGTGCTGCAAGATGCATCAATATAATTGAACATGAAAAATTTTCTTCTGTTTTCGAAATTTTTAATGGGTTTTGGGATCCGACAGTCTCCGCAAGTAAATATGAAAATCAATGGAATAAACTCCCTTATGTTGATTGGAATAGTTATTTTCAAAACAACGTCCCAAGAACTGCTTTCAATTGCTGCTTTCTGATTAAATATTTATAAATATGAGTATGGAGAAGGCAACAAATATTTAAGAGAGCTCGCTGAAGTGGTAATTAAAATGCTTTTGATACCAACTAGTAATGCGTGTGTAGAAAGAGTTTTTTCCATTATGAACAACATTAAAACTAAGAAACGAAAGAAAATACAGCTTCTTCAAGCTCTCTTAAGAATATCAATTTATAGTAATAATTTTAAAACATGCTGTGAAAGTTTTGAGCTTACAAAAGAAATGTTAAAACATTTTAACTCTAACATTATGTACCCAAAACCAGAAGACTTTGAATTTGAAGACAGTGAAGAATTGGACCTGCTTACAAATTTAAAATAACCAGTAATATTTTTTTGGACATTAATATAGATGTGGTATTTTCTATACTTAGTTTATACTTTACTTTACTTTTTTTTATATCGTTTATAACTAAATATAGTTTAAACTGCAATTTCTAGTCATTTATACATATGTCGCAGTGAGACACTGTGTAACAAGTAGATATTCTTATATACTATAGTGGAGCGTCAAGATAAGTAAACTGGGGAAAACTGTCAGCAAGAAATGAGAAAAAGGGAAGTGATATAGAAACCTCAGACTTTATTGTACATGTTTTTTTCATTATAAAAATTGTTTAAAAACTAAAAGCATATAAAACTGAAATAAAGCCTAATAATGAATGGACCAAATATTCCGAATTCTATTACTCTTTCTCCGACATCAGAAGTGGGATGCAACCAGTCTTTTCAAGAAGAAGCAGCAGAATTGGGCGATTTAAAATGGCGTCTTTTGCTTGAGCAGCAGAACAAGAATTTTCAGGCTCTTGTTCGGGCCATACAATCACCTGGAAAAATTGAGGTTCAGCTTCCGGAATTTGATCCACAAAAAGAAAATGCAGATGCTGGGGCGTGGATTGCAATGGCTGACATGTGCATCAACAATGATCCGCCAAGAGGTGCATCCTTGATGATTATGCTGAGCCGGGCGCTCAAAGGTGAATCTTCCGCTTGGCTAACCCAAGTTTCGTATCCTGGAATGTCGTGGAGTGAGTTCAAAGACATTTTCACGGCTCGATACAATTGTCCTGAAACGGTGGCTGCCTTTTTGATCAACATCCACAACGGAAGACCAAGAAATGGAGAATGTCTTTCTTCATATGCTGCAACCTTAATGACGTCATTGATGAATCGTTGGAAGATGTTATCGATAGAGCAGATAGCAGTGTCTATGATTCTCGCCCACATTTCGCAATTTGAGCCCAGAGTTCAACGCTTATCATTTATATTGGATATTGGAACAAGAAATCAATTGCAACAGGAACTTAAAGCAATGTCATACTTGAAAAGAAAGCCAGTGGCGCAGAGTGAAGATGCATCCGAAGTAAAGAAATATAAGCAAGCTATATCTTCAACCAACTCCAAATGCTTTAGTTGTGGCAATCCAGGACATAAGGCGCTTGAGTGTAAATTCAAGAAAGATAGTTTCAAGAAGGAACCAAGATTGAGTGGCCCTAACAAAGAAAATTTTAAGAATCCTGACAAGACATCAGTAACCTGCTTCAACTGTAGCGAAGTTGGCCACTACGCATCCAGCTGTCCAAAGGGGAGTGGCAAAAAGAACAAAATCTACAACGATGGTCCATCCACGTCCAGCGAACGGCGAGTTAACTTTTGTACTGTAAATGCACCAATCGGAACATTATTTCATTGCGGTGAGAAGTTTTCATTTAGTTACGATTCGGGAGCGGAATGCTCTCTTATTAAAGAGTCAATAGCTTGTAAGTTTAGCGGAAAATGTATTAAAAAAATTAGTGTCTATGACTGGTATTGGACAAACGTCTGTAATTAGTACTATGCAAATTCTAACTTTGATTGAAGTAGATAGTATAGTGTTTGAGATTCTTTTCCATATCTTACCGAATAACTGTTTGAATTGTCAGATTTTGATTGGACGTGAGATATTGGAGCAAGGTTTAGCTATTTATATGACGATGAATAAATTAAGTTTAATTAGGGTTAATGAAATAAATGCTTGTGATGTACATGTATCTAAGGATATAAATTTCGATGAAATTGACACTGATGTGCCTTTACATCTAAGGTCAAAACTTCTTGAAATTTTAGATTGTTTCAAAAACAACTTCGTTCAAGGTATTCCTAAAATAAGAGCTGATGTTGAACCTATGCAGATTAAGCTCAACAATCCTAACAAAATTATTTGCAGACGGCCTTATCGATTGAGTCCAGAAGAACGTAAAGTTGTACGAGAAAGAGTTGATGAACTGTTAGCAGCAAAAATCATTCGTCCTAGTTCATCACCATTTGCGAGTCCAATCATTCTTGTGAAAAAGAAAGATGGATCCGACCGAATGTGTGTTGATTACAGAGGATTGAATGATATTACAGTTCCAGAAAGGTTTCCTTTGCCTCTGATCTCTGATCAAATCGATAGGTTGCACGGTTGTAATTTCTTTTCAAGTTTAGATATGGTTTCAGGGTACCATCAAATACCCGTTCATGCTAATTCAGTAGAGTACACATCTTTTATTACACCAGATGGTCAATATGAGTACCTTGCAATGCCATTTGGCTTGAAAAATGCACCGTCCGTGTTTCAGCGCGCAGTTATCAATGCTTTAGGAAATTTAGCATATTCTTTTGTTATCGTTTACATGGATGACGTCCTCATTGTTGCTTCCAGTCCTGAAGAGGCTTTAGGTAGGTTACATACTGTCTTAAAAGTGCTCACTGAAAAAGGATTTTCTTTAAATTTCAAGAAATGTACATTCCTTAAAACTAAAGTTCAATATTTAGGTTTCGAGATAAGCGATGGCAAGATTAGGCCTAATCCGAAAAAAATAGAAGCTCTTACTGCCTTACCACCTCCAGAAACTGTGACACAGTTGCGCCAATTTATTGGATTGGCATCGTATTTCAGAAGGTTTGTTCCTCAATTTTCGCAATTTATGGCTCCTTTGTACGCTTTGACTTCTGGGAACGGCCGAATTGACTGGAAATCTAATCATGAAGCTGTAAGGCAAAAAGTGATTTCTATTTTAACAAATGAACCAGTATTAACAATTTTTAATCCTGAGAGTCCAATTGAGCTTCATACTGATGCTAGCGCTATAGGTTATGGTGCCATTTTAATGCAAAAAAATAATGGTAAACCGTGCGTTATTGCTTATTATAGCAGGCGCACAACTAGTGCGGAATTTAAATACCACCAAAGAATATACAATATATAGAATGCGCATCTTGCTACAAAACGCAAACATTTTTCTGTCTTACTCATTGATGCGGGGGGTAGCAACAAGACGAAGATATGATGTGAGCAGCATTAAGCAACATCGAACATTTTGAGGGAACCAACCAACGGTTGCAACAGGAATGGTGTTGTTTGATAAAGCACACAATGTTTTTCTGAGCTCGATCATGTTGTTAGCATGATCGGCATTCGTAGCTTTGCTGGCCTTTTTGAAATTTTTTTATTATATGAATTGCTAATGCAATAAGTCGTTATAATGTCAAGAAATATAAGAAAAACAATCTGAAGTCTGGCATTAAATGCTGTATGCAGACTTGCAAAAAATCAAAAAGAAATTCCCCTAATATTAAAATTTCCTTCCCACCATTTAGCAATCGGTCAAATATGTCGAGAAAAATGCAATATCTCATATTTGGACTACGGTTCAAATGTGTACATTTGCAACAGCCATTTTTATATCCCCACGTTTAAAAAACGTAAAAGAGGTATATTGATTTTGTCACTCCTTTTGTAACGCCCATAAGGAGGCGTGGTAGGTATAGAAAAGTATATATGACGCGTCCAAAGCAAAAGTAATATTTTTATGCAAGCAAAAATAGAAAAGAAAAAGGTTCAGCGCAAAAGTGAGCACAACTTGGTTGCACGATACATCAAACAGAAGTTGCATGCGGATGACGGTTGCAAGCGAACATTGAAAGTTTCGATGTTGATTGGAAAAGAGGTTGCGGGGTACATGCTGAAGAGCATAAATGCTTGGTGTTTGTTTGATCGCGTTTATGCTTTGTTATGAAAGTATGTGTGTCATCATGCTAATTCTCAATTTTCAGCATTTTCTGCGTTTTGATATTTTAATAAATAAAATCGCCTAGTTTTGAATGAAATTATAAATTTACAGGTTCTTAAAGGGATTGATCTTATTTTTACTTTTTTATGGGCAATGATTCTAGATTACACTACTCAACAAGGTTTTCCACAACGAATTTTAATAACATTTTCTATAGTAAAATATTCCATAGAATCCGAATATCGTAATGATTTTTACGATGGGCCCCAATTTTTTATGTAAATGGGAAAATTCAAAAAAATCCACTATTGGGAACACATACTTCACATAAATGCTTGTAAAAACTTACATGTTCAGTCAATGAATTTTAATTTAATTGCATGTAGTAGAGGAGAGTCAGGTGGAAATTTGAAGGCATAATATGTGCCAATAGCATCAGTGATATGGCTGTTATGATCGAAAACAGGTCCAAAAATCACTTTTTTCGTTTTTTATAAACATATTTTTTATTTGAAGCCCTATATCTCGAAATAATTATATAGGAGAGAAAAAGTTAGCCCTCTTACGTGATAGAGAATTTTATTACAAAAATTTCAAGCATATATGTACATGCTTAAAGAAAAGTCATAATTCACTTACTTTTTAACATCACTTCAAAAACCATTTTTTATTAAAAAAATATTTTATTGCAGTCGAATTATGAAATGCATACATACAATGATTTGTTTTTTTATAACTAGGTAAAAATGGGTCGCTGAATCCGAATTCGATGTAAGAATTTAAAAATTACTATCTTTTAACAATAGGGTTGCCATCTAATAATATATTTTTTCAAGAGTTTTAAACATTATCTAACAGTTTTAGGTGGTCGCTGATTCCGAATCTAGAATTTTTTGTTTTTCTAGGTGCTGCCAAACTTTATTCGTATTCGTATTCGTATTCGTATTCGTATTCGTATTCTTATTCGTATTCGTATTCGTATTCTTATTCTTATTCTTATTCTTATTCTTATTCTTATTCTTATTCTTATTCTTATTCTTATTCTTATTCTTATTCTTATTCTTATTCTTATTCTTATTCTTATTCTTATTCTTATTCTTATTCTTATTCTTATTCTTATTCTTATTCTTATTCTTATTCTTATTCTTATTCTTATTCTTATTCTTATTCTTATTCTTATTCTTATTCTTATTCTTATTCTTATTCTTATTCTTATTCTTATTCTTATTCTTATTCTTATTCTTATTCTTATTCTTATTCTTATTCTTATTCTTATTCTTATTCTTATTCTTATTCTTATTCTTATTCTTATTCTTATTCTTATTCTTATTCTTATTCTTATTCTTATTCTTATTCTTATTCTTATTCTTATTCTTATTCTTATTCTTATTCTTATTCTTATTCTTATTCTTATTCTTATTCTTATTCTTATTCTTATTCTTATTCTTATTCTTATTCTTATTCTTATTCTTATTCTTATTCTTATTCTTATTCTTATTCTTATTCTTATTCTTATTCTTATTCTTATTCTTATTCTTATTCTTATTCTTATTCTTATTCTTATTCTTATTCTTATTCTTATTCTTATTCTTATTCTTATTCTTATTCTTATTCTTATTCTTATTCTTATTTTTATTCTTATTCTTATTCTTATTCTTATTCTTATTCTTATTCTT
This sequence comes from Pherbina coryleti, assembly GCA_943735915.1. Classification (NCBI taxonomy): domain Eukaryota; kingdom Metazoa; phylum Arthropoda; class Insecta; order Diptera; family Sciomyzidae; genus Pherbina; species Pherbina coryleti. The sequence goes on from OX030952.1 coordinate 133,633,044, forward strand.
ATTCTTATTCTTATTCCTATTCTTATTATTCTTATTCTTCCTCTATATAATGTTTCTTATACCGTGTTTTTTTTTTTTGTTTTATTTATTAATTTTTTTATTCGTTTATAATACATATTTTGTCGTCCTTTATGGGACTTGATAATTTTTTTATTACTATAAAAGCATAATTGCAATTAATTTGATCGAAAACCGATAAATTAAAAAATTGCTTGATAGAAATTGCTGCGCCCGCGAAGTTGCAAAAGTATACAAATTCCGATTCCCTTCTCTCATACCATGACTTTAGCAAGCGAACACATCAGACAGATTTAATAACAAAAACAATGTACCATCAATGGTGCAACATCAACAATGAGCACAACACGTTGCGGTATGGAATATGAGAGCGGGTTGTCATGTTTGGTTTGAACGGGTTGCAATGTTGGAGAGCGGGTCGTAATATTACGACCCGCAAACAAAATTTCTTCTTATATGAGATGCGCATTCTATATATTGTATATTCTTTGATACCACTCTTATGAGTTGGAAACTTTGGCAGTTGTAAATGCAGTTAAGCATTTTAGACATTATTTACACGGGCAAAAATTTGTAGTTGTGACTGATTGTAATTCGTTGCAATCGTCACGTAGAAAGCTTGACCTAGCTCCTAGAGTGCATCGGTGGTGGGCTTTCTTACAAGCTTTCGATTTTGATATTATTCATAGGAACGGTGATAGAATGTGTCATGTTGATTTTTTTCAAGAAATCCACTACCTTCTCCTTCAACAATAATATTCGATAAGGTAGCGACTAAACGAGTTAATGTATTTGAGTTATCGGACAATTGGTTAGTTGCTGAGCAACAACGTGATGGTGAAATTTCAAAATTGATGCTCGACCTTAATGACAATAACTTTAATGAAGATGTTGCAAGGACTTATGAAATCAGATCGGGTGTATTATATCGTAAAATTCAACGCAATGGTAGAACACGATGTCTGCCAATTGTACCTAGAGCATTTAGGTGGTCAATTATCAATAATACTCACGAAGCCTTGATGCATTTAGGGTGGGAGAAGACCTTAGAGAAGGTCTATGAATCTTATTGGTTTGAGAATATGGCAAAGTATGTTAGAAAGTTTGTAGACAACTGTGTTACATGCAAGGTTTCAAAGTCCCATTCTGGTAAAATTGAAGCGGAATTACACCCAATACCAAAAATAGCGGTTCCTTGGCACACTGTACACATTGATGCATCTGGCAAACTTAGTGGAAAGAATGATAAAAAGGAGTACGTCTTTGTGTTAATAGATGCATTCACAAAATACGTTTTGTTGTATCATTCACTGAAAATAGATTCAGCTAATAGCATTGAAGCTTTGAAGTATTGTGTTTCTCTCTTTGGGGCTCCAACTCGTATCATTGCTGATCAGGGTCGTTGTTTTACGAGCTTAGAATTCAGGCAATATTGTGAAACTCACAAAATAGATTTACACTTGATTGCAACTGGTAGTTCACGTGCTAGCGGTCAAGTCGAGCGAGTGATGAGTATGCTAAAAAATATGCTCACTGCAGTAGAGACCAGTAATCGTTCGTGGCAAGATGCACTTCCTGATATTCAATTGGCAATAAACTGTACTCAAAATCGAGTTACGAAAGCAAGCCCACTTGAATTATTAATAGGTAAGGTGGCAAGACCTGCAGACTTGATGTTCTCGGATGCTAATGAATCAATGGTTAATCTTGATGAGGTTCGTAGTGTTGCTGTTAGTAATATGAAAAAAACTGCAGATTACAACAAAGTTAGGTTTGATAGTACTAAAGCCAGACTTGATAAGTTCAATTTAGGAGATTTTGTATTATTACAAAATGACGAGCGAAATCAAACCAAGCTCGACCCAAAATATAAGGGTCCTTTCAAGGTAGTTCAAGTATTGGACGGGGATCGATATGTCTTGAGAGCTCTTAATTGTAATCGAACATATAAGTACTCTCACGATCGTATTAGAAGAATGCCTGAAGGTTATGTCCCAAGTGAAGATGAGGACAATGTAGAAAATAAAGCTCAGTAAAAGAACTGATCGTTTTAAGTTTCGTTTAAAAGGATTATTGTAATCATTGTACAAAGTAAAGAAAAACCGCTGGATGGAAGCGATTTAATGCATTTGTTACCGGATAGAGGTAACAAAAAGAAATATTGAATGGAATGGAAATGATAGAATATCACTGGATGGAAGTGATAGTTCTCAGTATTTGCGATCGGTTAGAGATAACTTTTAAAGATTTGTAACTTTGATTTTATTGTATGAAGGGACTGGCATTCGGTTAATTCCTTTCCTTGTATTAATCTTAAGAGTTTGTTTTGTTAATCGTTATTGAATTGTTAACGAATAAAACCGTGTGTTATTAAAATTATGTGTTTATTTCTTATTTTGTAAGGACTGGCCGAGTGTATGAACATGATATTGAGTGAAATCTTCTTTATTTGTTTTTAGATGAATCACACGAGGACGTGTGCAGCGACAGGATAGCCGTGTCGCAGTGAGACACTGTGTAACAAGTAGATATTCTTATATACTATAGTGGAGCGTCAAGATAAGTAAACTGGGGAAAACTGTCAGCAAGAAATGAGAAAAAGGGAAGTGATATAGAAACCTCAGACTTTATTGTACATGTTTTTTTCATTATAAAAATTGTTTAAAAACTAAAAGCATATAAAACTGAAATAAAGCCTAATAATGAATGGACCAAATATTCCGAATTCTATTACTCTTTCTCCGACACATATATAATAAACATATTTACAAAATTATATATTTATTATGGTTTTATTTATTTTTTTTTAAAAGTTACAAAAAAAAAATTTGACGGTTTTTGGCGGTCTAAGTATCGACAAATGGCGATCAAAGAGTATAAAAAACTGGCAACCCTGATGTTTGGTAAGCATAACCACGGCATTAGGGATAGAAAATGAGGCTATATTTTTTATTATTTTCATAGTTTTTAGCAAAATCCATGCGTAGCCTTTGATTTTTCTTGATATGAACGGGTTTTTTCGAGGGACTCTTCCAAATAGACCATACTGCACTTGTAGTTGGATATTTTCCCACTATTCTGAATATTGATCGTATTGCAGTTTCACAGAGTTGTTTTCGTCTGCCATCACATTCGATTTTCTAGTGCTCCAAATTTTTTGTATTTGGATTTGGATTTGGATAAGTGATTCAATAGAAGTTAAACTACGCATTTAAAAAAGTTTTCTTACAACTTACTTCCTCACTTTACCAACGGCGAATAATGCAGAAACATTAATAAATTATTGCCTTTTTTTTTTATTAAATATTTTGTTGTGGTAAATTATTTGCGAGACTTTATACTTATATTAAGAGAGACTTTGATAAGAACTCAAAACACAATAAATTTTGGTTCAATTTCGTTCAAGACTTATTTGTGCTATAACTCGTGTACAAAAAAAGTGTACACCTTGTTTTGACCCTCACTGTATATAACTGTTAGTTACTTGCAATGTATATTGCAATTGAAATGAAATGGGGCCCTAAAAACAAGCAATTTGACTGATGACAACTATAAACTTAACAAAGAAATTCATGAAAACCAGTAAACGCAAAAAAAAAATCCAAATTCTTAATCAAAAGCCTACATTTTGTGTTCCTATATTTTTACCTATAAAATAACATTTTTACTAGCGATTTTACTCATTTATTTTGAAGATACATGTGTTTTTTTTTACTATTTACGCAATCAACAATTCATGAAGTAGCTGAATTCAATAAAAGTTTCAATCATAAAATTTTATTTTTGAGGTAAAACATCTGAAGGTATGGGGAAAGTTCATAAAGAGTTACAGAAACGAGCTTAAAAGAGCAATAGTAGTCCTAAAAAGCTTGTCTAAACAAATGAAACTTGGCGTGTAGATTCATAAGTATTTTCTTACAAATTTTTGTAAAAATGGAGAGCGGCACGCTTACTAATACAAACGTGAGATTATTATTAGATACACGTGAATGTATAACATATACTTAAGCTTGCAATTTCGAAACTAAGTAACAATTTCGGAGTTTCGGAATTAATAACACTATTCCACAAATTTACGAAAACTTTCACCACAACGAATTGTGATAACATTTTCTATAGTAAAATTTTCCATAGAGTCCGAATATCGATTTTTTTCGATTGGCCCCAATTTTTTATATAAATGGCAAAATTAAAAAAATCCACTATTGAGAACACATACTTCACATCAATGCTTGTAAAAACTTTCATGCTCAGTCAATGAATTTTAATTTAATTGCATGTAGTAGAGGAGAGTCAGATGAAAATTTGAAGGTATAATATGCGCCAATAGCATCAATGATATGGCTGTTATGATCGAAAACAGGTGAAAAAATATTACTTTTTTTCGTTTTTTTGTGAACATTTTGTATGTTTGAAGCCCTATATCTCGAAATAATTATATCGGAGAAAAAAAGTTAGCCATCTTATGTGATAGAGAATTTTATTACAAAAAGTTCAAGTTACATTAGAGTGGGTCGAAAAAAAAAGTTTGAAAAAACCACCCCCCCCTATTTCATAGCTGACTTCGAATAGATTCCAAAATAAAAAAAATTTTTGCAGAACAGCCGAAATGGTCTTTTTTTTATAACTTGAGCATAACATATCCGATCTTAAGAAATAAATATCTTAAGAAAAATATTTTATTTTAATTTCATTACTTCATTTTTAAAAATAATTCAGTTAATTTTAAATTTTGTTTGAATTAAAAAAAAATAATTCACACATAATGAAAAAATCATTGTACCAAATATTTGAACCATTATAACTTCTTTGTTTTTAAAGTTATTGAGTAATTTTTTTGGACAAAATGTAAACAAATCTTTAGGACTTTAATTTTATGAGAAAAAAAAGCAACTTTAGGGGGGGGGTAAATTGGGCTAACGAGGTTTACTAGTCAAATATAACCTTGGAAGTAAATATGTTCTGAAGAAAAAATGTTGTACTCGTAAAGCACTTTTAAACGATATATTTCTTTTTAAGATCGGATATGTTATGCTCAAGTTATAGAAAAAATACCATTTCGGCTGTTTTTCCAAAGGTCCAAAAAAAATTTTTTTTTTATTTTGGGTTCCATTCGAGGTCAGCTTTGAAATAGGGGGTGGTTTTTTCAAACTTTTTTTTTTGTATGGAGGCCGACCCACTATAATATACATGTCTAAAGAAAAGTCATAATTCACTAACTTTTTTAACATCAATGCAAAAACCATTTTTTGTTAAAAAAATATTTTATTGGAGTTAAATTAAGAAATGCATGCATACAATAATTTGTTTTTTACCAATAGGTAAAAATGGGTCGCTGAATCCGAATCTGATGTCAGAATTTCAAAATTATGATATTTTAACAATAGGGTTGCCACCTAATAATATATTTTTAAGAGTTTTAAACATTAGATATCTTACAGGTTTAGGGGGTCGCTGATTTCGAATCTAATGTCAGAATTTTAAAATTTGAGATGGCTAATAGGGTTGCCACCTATTTTTTATTTTTACAAATTCGGTGCTGGGGCGAACACTAAGTAAAAAAGGGGCGCTGAATCCAAATCCGTTGTCAAAATTTCAACATTGTGAAATTTTTAACCCTATAGGGGTTGAGTAGTAATTAAGACGAGAAAAAAAAATTCATATAAAAATTGTCCAAAGGAATAAAAAAAGAAGCAAGTTTAGTTCCATTTTTTTTTATAAAAATTTAATGTATTTTATTGTTAGTTTCTCAAAAAGCAAGATAATATATATGTATATACTGTAGATCCCGAAATATAAGTAGCAGCCACGCCATAAAGTTTTGTGAAGTCGCGTAATACAATTATACCTTCCAGTTTATGCTCGTATAAAAAACAAGACGGTTTGTTTTAAAATCAACTGTACTAATGTTAATTCTAAAATTTCAACTTCTGCTCGAGATCAAATCACATAAATGTCATTCAAGTTAAATGGCATAATTGGTGAAATTGGTGATTGCCAAAAAAATACTGCACAAATTGATATCCCGTAAGTAAAAGTCTTGCCACAACCTCACACTATGTTAGTTAAAGCATTTTTTGCGGTATTTCAAGAAATACAAGACAAAAGGACTATAAAATTTAACATTAACAAGGAATACTAGTTTTGATTAATGCTTTTTCTTTTCAAATTATATATTAAAAAAAAATACCAAAAATATTGTTAGGTTGTCTTTCATTAGAAAATTCGTTAACATCTTGTTTCGTAGTCTATCCAAACGATACTTCATAATTTTGTGAAGACCTGAGATGTAAACTTGTTTGAAATTAAAGAACGAAATGAAGAAAATAAACATTCTCTGCCATACTAATCCCTAGGGAATAAATCTTATTCTTACATCATGTACCGAGCGAACAGTGCTGTGGCAAGCAAATGCATATTTCGCTCATATTCGAAAGGGTAGCTTCTACTATCTTAGTGGGGCTTATGAAGAGCCAGTTTGCTTACTCTTCCTTTCGTATTTAAGATGATGAGTATACGCAGTATGCTCTGCAGTCCGTTTTGTTCCCACAAAACTCAATTGACGAATTTATTTAATTATATAAATGACTTAATTATGTCTCGTTAATGTAATATGCAGCTTTAGTAAGACCCTTTTTTAGATAAGACAAGGCCGTGGTCAAGCGGGGAGGGCGGAGTTTGGGGGGTGTTTTCTTCTGAAGTCGACTATTATTTTTTCATATGTGACAATGTATTTAATTGATTTTTAAAATTTGACTTTAAGTTAACTTTAATAGTGTGAATTTTTTTATATTTACAAACACTCTTACTGCGTAAGGGGTTTATTTACTTTGTCACTCCGTTTGTAACGTCCATAAAAAGGTGGGGTAGGTATAGAAAAATTAAATATATTCTTGATCAGTATTATCAACTGAGTCGATTAAGCGATACTCGTCTGTCTGACGTCGCAATCACAGACGTATTTTTAAGCTATCGTTATAAAATTTAATTTATTAGATTATTTTTAAAAAAGGAAGTTCAAGTCCGAATTGAAATGCCTATTTCCCATCATCAAAAGTGGCATCATCCAAACGGTTGAATCGCTCAAAGTTTCACAAAAACTAATCTAAACAGTTGGAATTTCGCACATGAGCTTTGATTTCAAATATGCACTCTGAGTTTGATGGAAACCACGCTACCTACTCGACTACCGAGACCGACAGTTTTTCCAAACTAGTTAAATTAAATACTGTACATAAGGCTGTAGTAAAACTTTCCTGCGTTTAAGAAAAAACTAAGAGTTGCTAATCAGAAAAGCAATTTTAGCCATATAAAAATTAAACAGAACATCTTTAAATTAGGTTCAAAGATTGATTTTAGAGCAGCGATGCCCATCTCTGCTAACGCTTTCAACTCTTTAAAACAAAATCAATATTTAAATGTTTGGTGTAAATCACCAAATTAACAGCCCTATTCTGCTTGTTAACTTAACAAGGAATTGTTAAGGAACTCTTGTTAATGTTCTTGTTATGTAATGTAAATGTTCGTATTCTGGCAAGTCATTTACAATTTGAAAGCTCTCAAAAGCTATTGAAGTTCACCACGCATGGTGAAAATGTAAATGCCTTAGATATAAAGCTTCAGCTGTTTTTATATTGCTCTTTTCTTGCTTATTTTGATTGCTTATGTTTGTTTTTCTACAAGTAAGATGGAAAATGTTAAGAAATATATAATTTACTAATTGTTTTCAATTGTTTTAAGTTTCAAAATGAATTTTTTTAATAGCCAAGCAATTTTCGAGTGTTTTGCAGTCTTTAAAATGTATTTTTCTTTGATCTTCTTCAGTATCAATGCTAAAAAGAAGTAAAAAGTAAGAATTCATCCATTTTTTATTATTCATTCCATTTTATTTTATTTACACAGCATTTGTTTGCATAATACTGCATACTGCTGAACTATCTTTCGTTGTTAAGTTGTTTTTTGTCATTAACAAAATAGTAAAGAAAGGAGCTTTCAAATTATCACCAGAATACGAAACCTTAACAATTTGTTAATATTAACTATTTTGTTAATGTGGTGAGCTTAGTTAAGCTGCCAGAATAGGGCTGTAAGTTTACAAAGCAGCCATGCTTTTTATTGCTTGGTTGTTGTTTATACACACCTTCAATCGATTCTTTATCCCATATTGTTGTTTTTGTGAATTCTACAATTTGAACTTGTGCGCGATATCGGCCGCTTCCAGCATGTGTTCCAATGCTTCCAGCATTAATTTTGAGATTTTTTGTCGTTGGTTTTTAATGTTTTCTGCTGCTGGTTATTCTTTATTGCACCACGCTTCCAATGCTTTATTGTTGATATTGGCTTTTTGATAAAATTTTTGTTACACTCTTCAAATAATTTTTGTGGGCATCGCTGTCTTAGAGTAGTTTTTAAGAAAAAGTCTCTCAACGATTGCTTCAACATATCTTAAAAACAAAAAATGTTTAATTTGTAAAATGTACTTCATATTTGCAGCTTCGGGGGAAATTTTGTATTTGTATTAGTACAATGTGTTTATAAGAGGAAATTTTTAGCGGAATAGGAAAATGCTGCGATTAAAAGTTGTTTCCATACACCGACCGCTTCACCCTAAAATGAATTTTTCAAAAACTTATTGAAATACGAGGTACAAATATATATGGGTAGTTTCACAAACGAGGGAATTTTGGACGGCCCGGCTTATTTCGTATATAAATATTTTGAAAAATAATTTTTTTTTTCTATTGAAACTGTCAAGCATTATGGCGCATGAAATGCCCCTTTATATAACCTAGTTCCAAAATATATTTTTTATTTACAATAACACTCAAAACGTTAAATTCTCAGTGTCCTGACATGTCACTTCTCGTAAGTGAAAGTTAGTAGACTTAATAAGTATTGCTTTATAGTACAGTGTTTTACAGTTATTACAGTAGTAATCTATAATATTGGTATTTTTTTATACCAATTGTGTCAATAATTATTGAATTTTTTTTATATTTTCTCTAAGAGATATTTTATTGAATTTTTTCCTTCGAATTTGTCATCATTCTCCTGTTAAAGCGAAACACTTAAAAAAATATAGAGAATTTATATTTCGATCAAATCATCGTTTGTCATGGTAATTAATTTAAATATAATAAATAAAATAACGTACATGTTTTACTTAATTTGAGGTTTTATCGGTTACTTAGTTAACGTTGTAAGCGAGATTGTACTTTGTCCAGTCAAACATTTATTATAATTGCTTATAAACAAAACAATTGAAATAAAATCTGCCAATAACATACACTTGTCTCGTTCGCCGCTAACTTGTGTACACCTCTACTGCTGTGACTCATCTGAATTTTTGTCGCGTTCAATTCTGCTCTGCAGTGCACTTTATTTCGTGTGCTGAGAGTTTGGGTTATTTGTGGAATTTGCTGTACTAGCTATTTTTCTTCTTCACCCACTCTTCTATACTTAAGTGATGTTGCCGTCTCCTATGTTGACGCGCCATCAACGTAGCAACAACAAAAACGTAGGGACGCCGAATTTGGGAAACAGCAACCAAACTGATTCTTCGCTCTTTACGCAACTAAGAGCTTTAGAGGAACGCTTAAGTGCAAACTCGAAAGAGGAGCTAAGAAAATTGGAGGAGCGTCTTCGACTGCATACTGAGAACCTGTTTGAGCGCTTCTCTGCCGATATTCTCACTAAATTAGAAAGGTTACCCAGTAAGTACATTCATGCATGCCGCATTGAGAATATATGCATGCGTCTGATGCTCTGCATGCATGCCAGCATAAAGGCATGTTCATTTCCTTTTTGCATGGCGATGTCATACAAGAGCATGTGTACAGTGAACCCGCACAATTACTAATACTGCATGCATGAGGAATTAGTAATACTGTATGCATTCGTTAATACTAATCCTGTATGCATACAATATCATGAATACTGTATGCATGCGTCAATACTAATACCGTATGCATGAGTAAATACTAATGCCGTATGCATGCAATATTATTTGGTGTGGCTGGTATATTTTCGTGAAAATATTGTGACATTTTGTGCAGCTATTTATATATGTATTTTGTACTGTTTATTTTAATTTGTGTGGTGGTCTGATCTGTGAACTGATCTGATTAAGACTTCAACTGATACTGCAGGTCATTGATGTTTTGTTAGAATTTTACAGTTTGTTAGAATTCGCCGAAATAAGTTTTGTTTGGTTTTTACGCCTCAGAATCAAGGACACTGCAATTTCGCGTTTGCTTGTTGTTGTATTTGTGTGTTTTTTGTTGTTGGTAATTCTGGGTTTTCCACTAATTGCTCGCTGTTTTGTTTTTTCCAAATGCATGATACGCTGTGCAAATTACATGTACACTGTATGCATACTGTTAGCATAAAATAGCTGCAAAACAAGAATTTCAGTGATTCTGATGAATCTTTGTCTTTTTTTTTATGACAATGCATGCCTTGTCCATACTTCTGCATGTGTACAGCATGCATATCTCGTGTATGCATGCTACTCTGGACTTACTGGGTAGATAAGGAAGTGGAGGTTACTCAAGAGAGATTGAGCGTTGAAACAGCTGCTTTGAACAGTAAAATAATTGTACTTGAAGATCAGATCAAGGCACTCACCTCTCGCTGTGCTGAACTTGCTGACCAGATTACAAACAAAGATTTCTCAACTTCTAACAACAACATCAGCACTGATAATTCCTTGGATGCTGTTCTTTTTGGCCTACCTTTTTCGTCAGATGAGAACTTGAAGAGTTCGTTTAACCTAATTTGTCGCTCAATTGATTTTTTATCTCCTCAAATACGAGATATTTTTCGAATAAAGAGTAATCCGAATAGCACTAACCCATTGGTAATAATAAAGTTCTACACACCCTACGATCGCAACCGTGTATTAAAGGCTTTTGGTGACTATCGCAGGAGAACTAAGAAGCCGATTAATCTGCGAGAGGCCGGTTTTGACTCTGACAATAACATATATCTTCATGAAAGTCTTTCACTTGAGAGCCGTAAGATTCTACAAACTGCAATTGCGTTTAAGCGTAGAAAAATTATATTTAATGCATTCACATTGCGTGGTTCGATATATGTTAGGATGTGCAAAGATGGTGAAAGGATCAAAGTCTGTAGTAACGAGGATCTTGAAAGAATTGCTGTTGGAGGCGAGGGTAGCAACCAAGGAGTTATTTAATTTATTTAATACTTTTATTTTTTTATTTTTATATTATCATTTCCCATCTTTTTCTTTATCGTTATCTCAATCTTTTTTATTTTTCATTCTTTATGTTAAAATATGGTCTTTTCTGTTAACTAAAGCAGCTATTTGTTCGTCTGGGTATTATTTAAATTAATCCTAGCTTTTCTAGTGGTGTTGATGAAAACTGTAAAATTTTAATTGATATTCTTTGTAAACAATGTGATGGTCTATCAATTGTCCATTTTAATGCGAGAAGTTTAAACTTGTCTAAACTGGACTTTGTTAAAAATGTGTTTACTAACTCAAATGTAGATGTTATCTGTGTTTCAGAGACGTGGTTTAATCCTGATGTCCCTAATAATTACTTTAATATCGTAAATTATAATCTTTTTCGCAATGATAGAATCAGTAGCAGAGGTGGTGGAGTTGCGATTTATTGCAAAACTTTTCTTAATGCAAGAATCGTTAGTAAGTCCTGTCGACCTGGGATTGAATTTTTAAATATTGAAATTAGGGACAGCTGTGGCGTTAAAATGCTGATTTCCTGTGTTTACAACCCGCATAGATCTTTTAGCCTTGATTCGTTCTTTGATGACTTGCAACTACGTTTAACTGATTTTGATTGTTTTGGAATTTGTGGGGATTTTAATGTTAATTTATTAAACAAAGATAGTATTGCAGATAATCTCTATGACAAAGTATGCTCAGCTGGAATGACCGTAATAAACTCTTCGATTCCTACTCGTTTTGCGCCTAATGTGACACCTAGTTTGATTGATCTTTTTCTTTTGTCTGATGTCTCCTTACTTTTACTCTTTGACCAAATCTCATTTATTTCTGATCATGATTTACTATTTTGTACTTTAAATTTCAAGCCACTTTGTAGTCCCTCTTCAATGTTCATAACATATCGTGATTATAAGTCTGTTGATTATGCTTGTTTGTTTGACTACATGTCTTGTATTTGTTGGAATGATTGTTGGTTTGGTCAATCTGTTGATGAAAAGTTAAATGTTCTTGTATCACATGTTCTCTATGCTTTTAATACATTTGTTCCTATTCGTGAGTCGGTTGTAGTCAACAAATCCTGTCCTTGGTTCACATTAAGTGTTAAATTAGCTTTAAATAAACGAAACAAACTTTATGCGAAGTGGAAGAAGCACCCATCAGATGCTAACTGGAGTCTATACAAACTCGCTCGCAATAATGCCGTCTCAATTGTCAGACAGTCTAAAAAGAAATATTTTTCCCGGAAATTGAATAATTCTCTACCTTCACGAACTCTTTGGAGAAATATTCGTAGTTTAGGTGTAAGCACTATAAATGATCAAAAATGTTCACGTGAACCAAATCTACTTAATGATTTCTTCTTATACAAGCCCTGTTATAACATTAATAATCACAATTTCCTTGATACCTCTAGTGCCGCTTCCATCTTTGATCAATTCTTTTTCTCAAATATTGATGAAAAAGATGTAATATTATCATTAATGAAAATAAAATCGAATGCAGTTGGTAGTGATGGCATTCCTCTTAAATTTATCAAAATGATTGTACCGTTTATTATCAAGCCACTCACTCACATAATCAACTATTGTTTTACTACCTCCTGTTTTCCAAGTTCTTGGAAGCTTGCTACAGTTATCCCCATTGCCAAAGTTAGTAATGCATCTTCTATGAAAGATTTTAGGCCTATAAGTATTCTTTGCACGTTTTCCAAAATATGTGAATCGTTAATATGTAAACAAATCAGTGAATATTTACATTCTAATAGGCTTTTATCACCCAATCAATCAGGATTTCGTGCTGGACATAGTTGTGCGACAGCTATGCTCAAAATTTTAGACGATATTAGAATAAACTATGACTCTAGTAACATTACTCTTCTTTGCCTTCTTGACTTCTCGAAAGCATTCGATAGAGTTAATCATTCCCTGTTAATTCATAAACTAAAACTTTTGTATGGTTTTAGCAATAGTGCCGCTTCTTTAATTGCCAACTACCTAGATGGAAGAATGCAAAGAGTAAAAGTTGAAAATAAAATTTCTGACTATGAGAGTATCAGAGCTGGGGTACCGCAGGGTTCAATTCTTGGACCTTTACTGTTTAGTTTATTCATAAATGACATTTTTAATGTATGCAATAATATGGCCATGCACGCATATGCTGATGACATTCAGTTATATTCATCTAACAGAATTGGGCTATTAGAAGACTTATGTTATAGACTAAATGAAGATTTAATTGCTATCTCTAGGTGGGCAGTTAATAATGATCTTTGTCTCAATGCTGATAAATCCTACATCCTTCCTGTATTTAGGGAAAAATTTGACTTCACTCAAATTCCAAATATTTACCTTGATGGCAAAAGCTTAGAAATAGTTGATAGAGTGAAAAATTTAGGATTTTATGTTAATACCAGACTAACTTGTGCTGATCATATCAATTACACTTTACAAAAAATTTATTATACGCTGAGATGCCTGCGATTATCTAGTAAGTTCACCCCAACGTTAACCAAAAAGAGACTGGTTGTACAATTAATTCTTCCGTTGAAAACGTATTCCGAGCTTGTGTATAGCAATCTGGACTCCCATTCTGAGCACAAAATTCTGGTTGCTTTTAATGATGCAACGAGGTACATATTCAATTTAAGGAGAAATGATCATACATCTTTGCTGAGTAGAACAATTTTGGGATGCAGCTTGATAGGTTATCTCAACGCTAGGAACTGTATCTTTTTACATAAGCTAATTAATTGTAGGTCTCCACCATACTTATATGAAAAACTACGTTTCAGTGTCTCTAGCAGAACTAATAACTTAATTATACCTAGATACTCATGCTTACATTCTAAGCGGTTGTTTTTCATCAACGCCATTAAGCTTTGGAACTCTCTTCCTTTAAATATGAAGTCAATTGTCAGCTCGAACAAATTTAAGCTTTTAGTTATGTCTTATTTTTCGAGTTCTTAATCTTCTTCTATCGCTCATACTTTTCTCACTATCTATATTCGTTTTTATAATTAACTTTAATTACTGTTTCTTGCAAAATCTTATTGGTAAAATATTTCATTTTTAATTTGCTAAAACTTATTAACATTATTTTAGTTTTAATTTTTAAACTTATAAATTTTTGTTGTATAATTGTATTGTATTTTTATTTTGTTATAGTTTATTATTATTGTATTTATATTTCCTTTATTTTTCTGTTGTTTATTTATTTTATCTCATTTCTTTATTTTAATACTTTTATATTTGTTTGTTAAGTGTTGATCATATACGTAAAAAAACATGTTGTACGCTTAAAGATATTCATGAATCTTACTGTACTAATTTCAGATATTAATAATAATAATAATAATAATAATTTCTCAGTATCCTGGTAAGGAGTTTCGTGAAAAATATTGTGGATATAAGTAATTTTCCAGTTGTATGGGTTGTACCTATGTTGTCTTGTGAAAGTGGAATTTTTTTGCATATAAAATGTTATTTGGCCGATTTTTAAGGAACATTCAAAAAATCTTCAGTCTCCTGGTCTCAGTCCCCTGGCCGCAGTTTGACCCAAATTTGCAATTTTTAAGTTTTTTACCGACCACTTTCAGATAGTGCGAAAAATGTCATCAACTAAATAAAACAACTTGCCAAGACTTATACATAAAAAACTTCATTTTCTTCCTTCGTGTGCAGGACAACTACCCATGTACTAATTTTTTATTAAAAACTTTGCCAACCCCACCATGAAAAATTGTAGCTACGACCCTGCATTAAGCTTAATGCGCCATTTTAGTGACGCATCTCATCAATATTTAATTCAGTTGAATTGGCTCAACAGCAGCTTCGTATCAATCAATATTGGTAGTAAAATTGATGACAATATTATTGCTTTATCTGTGTGTTTGAGTGTGTGTGCTCTTTTATATTTATATTTGTGGCATTTACGTATTGCTGAACGTTTGTTTTTTTTTTTTGTTTTTGTTTTTTGCACTGGCGCATGAAACAATTATTTTTAATGCAGCTCTTATTGTTTTGTGCCACTGTCAGCGCGATGTCCGTTCAATTAACCAAAGCTGACAAAAGGACGTTGGCTTTGAACATCAAGCTGGGTCAATAGAATCAGCACAAATATTTTCGCTCATAAATAATATGAATGTTTTGTTGAAATTGGCTTTTATTGGCCATAAGGCTGCGATGGGCAGTTGTTGTTGTTGTTATTGCAACAAGATATCCGATTAATAGCGATGTTGCTTTAAAAACTGGCTTTTGTTTATTTGGCCTATGAACATTTTTCGATTATAACTTAACAAAATGGCGAACATTGGCTCGTGCACATATTGTTTATTGTTTTATGCATTATAATTTATTGGCACAATTAAGAGAATAATTTAATATGTGTGCGTGTGCGTGTGTGTGTGTCAAAGCTTATTTATTATGCAATAGCAACCAAACGGAAATCGCTATTTGTTATGCCAGTACACACACACATACACACACACACACAGGCATATAAACGCGCCTTTTGCGCTTTCCGTTGGCCTTTTAAAGCGACATGCAAGCGACAAATTCAGTTTTTGACAGTTTGTTTTGACAATATTGTTCTTGTTTGTTGTTCTACTTGCTGTCATTGCTGATCAAAACTTAATTGTTGTTGCTTTTTTTACGTTTATATTTACAATAATTGGATTTTTTGAAAACTTACTGTCAAGTGACAAAAACTGTATTTTATAAGCTTTTCTCTAGAGCCTTGCTTAATATTTGATATATTTATTTTATACAGTCTGTTGTTGCATGGAATTTTATATTTAGAATTTTTTTTTTTAATCTTCTTAATATTTCCCTTTTAGTGTGTGGTGGGTATGCTTGCAAAATTTGTATTGAGAGCGTCACAAAAAGTTTCTCTCGAAAAACTAAAAAACCGCAAAATTAATTATAAACGGTTTTCTCGAATATCAATCGAATAGTCATTCGATTTTAATTTATGATTTATGTGTATGATTTATTTGACCTAAGTCACCAATAAGCTGAAATCATGGTTCTAAATAGTTCGGTAAAAATTTTCTATTTCAGTCTTTGAAAGGACTTTCAGCAAGCTTCTTATGTCAAATTGTACTGTGTGTGTTAATTAATATTTATACACAAATATTCGCGAGCTGGATCTCCTTTGCATGGCATTATAAACTTTCTGAGGTTTGCCATTGACTGCAGAGAGATGACGACCGAGCAGAAACTTAATTTCAAATGAAAAAATGTTCAACAAGATTTCGAGTCTTTAAGCACAAGGTTTCTAGCACAGAACCATGCGGTAAAACTTCGGCATGGCCAATTCGCCTTAGGATGTCATTATGGAGTATAAGGGGAAAAATTTAAAATTTTGTATAATTTTCTCTGATGTTTGCAATCAGAAAAAATTACTTAAATTAACCTTTAATATGTCAACGTGAACTCCAACCCTTTGGAATTATAAACTAAACACTACAGCCAACGTACACACACCTATGACACAGTGAATGAGTGATGCAAACAACATGCAACTTTTAATGATGCTGCGAACTACAAAATAAGTCATCATTAACAAATACTACAACACCCACAACGCCATCATTATCACCATCATTGAAGTCCTTATTTATCGCAGTGTTTGTTTGCATCCTGTTGAACTTGATGCCTGTTGCACAAACTGAAACTGGGTAACAGAAGCTCAAGTGATGATGATGATGCACCGTAGCACTAATTAGAGCGAATAAAAAATTTAACTGAAAAGAAAAGCAACAAAGTGATGGCCTGAAAAAATGAAGAGCTAAAAAAGGATAAAACATTAAAGTGAATACATGCAGCTTATTTAACATGATGTTGTCAAAAGAAAAAAAGTACCCAGCACTCACTTAATTGGATCTAGCATAACAAAAGCAACAATACGATCGTATTTCAATTAAATTAAATATACTTCAGCTTTGTTGCTCCAAATTTAAAATGCATAAATTTGAATATTATTCATTTGCAAATCAGAACATTTAACATCTATTCAAAGAAGAAAAAGAGACAAAGTAAAAAAACAAAAAAAAAAAATACTTTTCAAACTTTTGCTCATCATTTAGTCCTGTCAACAAAAATAAAATTCTTAAAACAACCCCCCTCCTCCCCACCATACACACACGCACACATGTAGGTTACCAATAAACGAACAAAAAACGAAATCCTTATAAAATGCAAAACTTTTTCCTTGAACTTTTCAATTTATTCAATAATGTCCTGCTTGTGTCCATTATGTGAGTTTTAACATAAAAGAAAGAAAGAATAAAAACAAATACAAATAAAACTTTCTTGTCCCAGCAAGTTAACAGTTTGATAATTTTTGCTGAGTCCTTTTATGCAAGTGCCTACTTATTCCTCCTCGCTGTGCCTTCTTGTTTGTAAACTGCTCGTGCTTATCTAATGATCTCAATGCTACTGTTTCTCTTATAAAAGGAAGCCTTAGCAAATATTGCAATCACCCAAAATAAGAATTTTAAATTTTAAATAGTGCACATTTAGGCAGCATTAAAAAAATAAAATTATCAGAATCATTAAAAAAACAAAAAGAAAAGAAAAAATAAAATAAAAATAAAACCTAAAGTCACGAGAAAGATTCCAACAGCATACTTAAAACGTCAACATTTCGCTAAATTGATAAGCAAGCAATGACAAGCTATGACAAGCAATCCACCCGCCACGCCCACCTCACCACCACTCGCGGTACATGCAACTACAGCGCTTCCGTTTTCCGTTTGCCGGAAAAGCAGCGAAATATTTTGTTGATGATATTTTTTGACAACCTTTGTTAATGTTTTGCCCGCAACAACAACGATGTCAACTGGGAGCTCTAACGACTAACTGGTATGGAAACGGAAACAGCCACAGTCGCATCTAGACCGAACGTTATAATAAAGAATAAATAAAAGAAAAAAACAGTTTCAAACAAACAGACACCAAGAACTGACAACGCGGCTATCAGTCAGCACTACAACGGCATAATTCAAGAGAATCTAGTATTGCTGCGTAATAAAAATCTTGCCGTAGCAGTGATTTTCTTGCTACCACGCCATTATTTCGACTTGAAATATATACATCTTGCGCTAAATGCTTACCAGGGAATACGAGCAACAACCAACAGCGAGAGTGGGCCTAAAACTGCGCCTGAGCCGCATTTGTAAACTTTTTATTACATCCCGCAGTAGCTGTTGCCAGGGAACGTAGGGGGATCAGCGCGATTTGATGGCATAAAATTTGTCGACGCTCTAGTAACGTAGTCGAAAAATGGCAACAATAAAATTTTAAAAACAGCCTTCGAGGCAGTTTTCGTTTAAGCAATTTCTTGTTCGGTGGTTAGGCGTTTTTAAAACGTTGAGCGATACAGTTGAGTGGATAAACTTAAATTTAATTTGAATAAATTTAGGCAGCATTTTTGTTTATAGAAAGTTAAAGGCGCAGAAATTTTGTCGCTTTCAGAAGGAAGAGCAGAGGAAGTTGTAGTCATCTTGCAGCGTAAAAATGTAAACATAATTATGCTACTTGTTAGCGAAAATTATTCCGATCCAATAATATAAACAAG
Source organism: Pherbina coryleti (assembly GCA_943735915.1). NCBI lineage: Eukaryota > Metazoa > Arthropoda > Insecta > Diptera > Sciomyzidae > Pherbina > Pherbina coryleti. The sequence continues at coordinate 133,651,852 of OX030952.1, forward strand.
CTCGATAAATACATATAGGTAATACACAATTTTTTTAATTTCTGGCTAAATGCTCCATACATTGAATGGAGATACCAAAGACAAAATCGTAACCATAACCATAACAATAACTATGACCATTACTGTAACCATAGCAATAACCATGACAATAGCCATTATCAGAACCATAACCATGACTATAATCATAATCATAGCCATAACCATAACCATAACCATAACCATAACCATAACCATAAACATAACCATAACCATAACCATAACCATAACCATAACCATAACCATAACCATAACTACAACCATAACCATAACCATAACTATAACCATAACCATAACCATAACCATAACTATAACCATAACCATAACCATAACCATAACCATAACCATAACAATAAGCATAACCAAAAGCATAACCATAACCATAACCATAACCATAACCATAACCATAAACATAACCATAACCATAACCATTACCATAACCATAAAGATAACCATAACTATAACCATAACCATAACCATAACCATAACCATAATAATAACCAAAAACATAACCATAACCATAACGAATACCGTAGTTTCATTCACTGTACCTACTGTAAACTACCCACTGACCTACTGTAAAGAGCATTCTAACAAAAATATTGCAATGTGATCAGTTCATCAATTAAAGACAAAGGCGATCACCGAATACACAAATTCTACTTCTGAACTTAAAACAGAAACAGAAGAGTCTTCTTGTTACACGAGCTTAGTTAGCTGTTTAAAATTTATCTACAACAAGTTAAATCGGCTCCTTAGCTTTGTCAGATTTACAAAATTAACTGGCACTTAACTGACATTTACACCTAACCTTTTTTTTAAGTTCTATATTAACACTCACTTTGCGTTTCACCACCACAGTAATCGTTGTAGTGGTACTAAACCTGACAAACCGTTTCGTTAAATATCGGATACTACTAAACTATGTGCTCCTAAATATTTCAGATCCTAAATGCAACAATTTAAGAGATACAATGTCACAATCCTTTTTAAAGTCTCTTCATGGGTATTGAATTATTTTTTTTTCCATAATGAGCCCAGTTTTGTATTTCAATAGAAGATCCTTGCAACCGCAGTCAACTGGAGCAACTTCATGCATTCTTTAGATATTCCGCTGTTGACCTACTTCATTGTGGTTTCCTTCAAAAGCACATCCATCACCATCGTCTGTCTCATCATTATCAGCGTAAGGATTGAATTGAAACAATTGTAACTGTGCTGCAAAAGCAACAAACAGCAGCCATAGCAACAGCAGCACAAAACAGTATTGTGCAGCAATCCAGTAGCCCGCATCACGCTTTGTTATCACTTGATTCTAGCGAATGCATAACGCTGTTGCTCAGTTGTGGCTCAGCTGCATTTACTTGTCATCAGCATCTAGTTTGTGTGGCATAGTTCGAGTGGACAGCATGGAAAAACGCCGCCTTGAAATTGAATGTGAACTGCATAGAAATGAACAGAACAAAGAATAAAATAAATGCACTCGAATGAAAAATCAAATACAAGGATGCTCAAGGATCTGTACGGACCGTACTGGCACGTACTGTTGGCAACAGCTGCTACGATGACAAGTCACGTCGTTGTTTCTTGTTCGTTTTTTTCCTTCTTTGCTTCTTTTACTTTTTACTGATTTAACCACTGACACATTTTCTGCTCTTATTCAACCTTGACAACAGCTTCCTGATGCCACTACTACCTCAATTTCTGCTGAAAGGACAAGCAGCACTTGGTGTGGAAAACTCTTCAAAAACGTTTATTGAATTTGCGTTAATGTTGATGCTTGTTCTAACAGCATTATGCAGTTGTAATTGAATTTAGGAAATTGAATGAGTTGGTTTCGTGGCAAGGACATTGGAAAGAACGAAGGTGTTAATAGAGTGAAAGCAGGAATAGCCGTTCGACAGTGTTCAAACGAAGCATTATGAAACTTCTTCAAGAGACATCTATTTAAGACTTAGCACCATCAAACAAATAAGAGCAGTAAAAAAAAAACAAATTCGAAAACTTTTAAGGTGCTGTTCCAACCACTCAGGAGACTCTTATAACAAAATCGTGTTTTTCAAAAACCACAGACTTTGGTTTTACTACTCATACCCAAATGGCATCCATTTTAGGCAAGAACCATGAAAAATACGGAGCTCAAAATGTGAAAAAAAAATAGTCGTCAAGAGCAGCAAACTTTGTTCTGTGAACAGGATAAAATTAAACTGAGCGCTAACAAAGTTAAAAAAAAGGGTAAATGTGTGTTTGGCAGATACCACCATTATCGAAATTAGTCTGCTCGTGGTGTACGACGTCGTCAATGATGATGGCAAAGAGGTTGGAAGGAATTATAGAGTAAATGCCAAGGACCCGTTTTGTAGGTGTTGTTCTCCATATTTTTGTAGAGATAAAGTGCTTCACACTACTTTATAGTATATTGCATCACAGTCTGGCACACTAACCAAAATTTTCTTGTTCACTCAACATGCATAGATACGAACAGCATATGTATGCAAGAAATAGATGCTGTCAATAAAAATAAAGATTTATGGAATCCTCAAAAACCTTAACAACACAACAATTAGTTGCGAGTGGCAAGGATTGCTTTTGCAAATTGTTTTCTTTATTTCAGACCGGGACTTTTCTTCCTGGGAGACGACGTCAAATATCTTCTTAACTTTATAAGGTGTGTTTCATATTTATAACCCACCCAATACACTTTTGTGATTTCTTTTATAAAAAGTAAGAAATTAGTTTCCGATTGATAAAGAACAAAATAGTAAGCACTGCAAGGCTAGTAGTTTGCGATGGCAGCCATTGTTTTGTCATGCTCTTCGAATCCCGTTGTATTTAAACAAAACGTGTGATTTGCCATTTTAAGGTGGTACAATTATCGTTTTGTAATTATAACCCAGTGGCAGTTTTTTCTAAAAAAAAAATGTTTGTATTATGCAACATTTTTTTAAGAATAACAAATAATAGTGTTATACCTGACCTATGTAAGCCGCGTGGTAAAACTTTGTCAGAAGTGGCAAAATTTTGGCTTGAGCTTCTGAAAACATTTCAGTGAGCTAAATTTCAAGAAAACTTGAACGTAGCCGACGAATAATCGCTAATTTTCTTAAAAATACGGAAGAATGTGGTAAAATAAGCGATCCGGACGTATGAGAAAGATATGCAAGAGGGTGGAACGTGCAATCATACGCGAGGCAAGTAACTCGACGGCCAGTTGTTTTCGTATGGCAAGAAGTTGCAACACCAAAGTGTCAAAAACAACAGCTTAGCGCGTGTTGCCCTGATATTTGTCGAACTAAAATGAAAGAAATTCCAAGGCTCCTTAAACGGCATAAGACAGCGAGACTGGAATTTGGTGAACAAAAAATATGGATACTGAAAAAGATATTTAAATATAATGGGTCTCTATTTTAAATATATTTTGTTATTAAGATCTGGATGCTGAATTTATCTTTTTTATACAATTTTAATCAGAATGAAATCTTTCCTTCGTTGTATACATACAATGCTTATAATTCAGAGTTACTTTATGGACAAACTGTTCTATATAAGCAAATTGGTAATTTGCTTAATACGCGGACGGAGATAGCATCAGAGGTGCGATGAGTACAATCCAAAAGAAGACGGACGGACATAGGGGGAAAGACAATTAATATAATAAATAATAATGACCAAAATAGCTTGCGGTATATATGTATACATAAAATATATTTTTAAGTTGATAACAGAATATTCGTTTGTGGCAAATACAACTCGAAAACGAAGTGTAGTTGCGGTGAACGAAAAATTTGTATGCGTGTAGGAGTGAAATATATCAACATTATGGGGTGGGTTATAAATATGAATCGCACCTTATGATTGAATCATGATCTTTTCTATTGATAAGTTTTCATTTGTGGAGTAGGCAGTGTAATATATATAAATAATTCATAAGTTAGATAAGAAAATATCTTGAGAAGATAACTCGCCTTACGTATTTTGTAACAACTTCTTTTCAACGAGATATCTCAGACTTGCACGCAGTTACCTATCTGAAGTGGGGCTAGTTACCTTGATTTCATATTTTTTGCACTATTGAAATTTAATTTAAATTTACAAAAATGTTTATAATAAAATTTTTTTATTGTCTTGACAGAAAATCATATTTTAACTTTGAACATGTTACCTATTTACAGGAAGTTATGATTCGTATCGTTAATGGTAAGAAGTTTTGGCCGAAATTTGTTTTACTTTTGTGAAAAACGAAAATTTGATCTATAAAAAATAAAAATCTCTCTGCGATGAGCAAACTTTGAAAGACGAAACATTTATTATGAAATCGTTTTTAAAAGATCAATATACTACATCTAAATTTCAATTAGGTCTGATGTAAAGCTGTTACTTCTAGGAAAAAATATAATGCAGATAATAAACTTTTACAAATACTTAAAACGTAAGTATCATTTGTGTTATTTTACATGGAACACAATGCAGTATCCTCCTGATATTGTAAACCATTGGAAGATTACAAATGCTTAACGTGGAATAATACCCAACGAACTGGGTTGACTGGTTGTAGGTGTATTGAAGTATATAAATTTGTTTTTAAGTATAAAGTTGAAATAATGTATAGCAAAATTAAAGTTAAACAATTGTTTTTGAAGAGGAGGATATAAGAAGAAAGTTAAGAAGATTAGTCCGAGATTAAAAAGAAGGCAACAGCTTCAAGAAAAAAAAAAAAAACAACTGAGGGCTATAAGTTAATCTCCTTGAATGATGAGATTAAAAATTTTCAATTTTAAACAATTGAAAAGCTCTCTTATTCTATTTTGGTCTTCGTTTGCTGTCTTATATAAGTATTATTCTCTTGAAATTTCCGCCATTACATTACAACCTACCAGCAGTTTAATTGCTTCTATTCAACAAAATTTAAAAGCGGATATCAATGATGATGGCAGCAGCGGAAGCTCTTGAAGACGACATATCGAAGGCATAGCGTAGATATCCTGTATATGAAAGCATCCGGTTTCCGGCACAAAAGAAAAACGGGGAAAAAGCTATTAAATGAGTGTTGAGCCATAAAGCTAGATAAAAATTTAAATTCAGTTAATTCATACGTAAATTCTTTGTAAGCTGCGCTATCCTCAGACTCGTTAATAACTCCAAACAAAAGATGTTTGTAACGCCCTCCATATATGCTATATCCACAGTATATGACTTATACGGAAGTCATGACAGATTTAAGTACTTCGATGCCCTCGAGTTTAAAATTGGAACAAGACAATGGAATCATTTATGGCAAAAGCAACAGTAACGAGCAAAAATATGGCCAAATACTCTGGGGGAAAAGAAACAAAAAGAGCAAAATCAAGACCAAGCATAACTTTACAAAAGTCGTTATCTTAATTACTTTTATAGCTTCGATCTATGACCGAAACAACAACAACATCAACAAAAACGATAACAACAACTCCATGGAGAACATGGCGGATAGCAAGCAAGGAAGGCAAACATGATTTATACAAAAAGCATGGCTCAACATGCCGAAAGGCACTTCAAGCAGCAGCAATGGCAGAGATTCTTAGCAACAGCAACAGCAACAGCAACAGCTACGAGAACAAACACAAAATGTTGGCAACATAAATAAATGAAAGTCCTTAAGAGTATGTAGCTCAAGTGTATGTTACATACAAACTGCTTACATTATGCATACATAGAACTGTTTGTGTGTATGTGTTCAGTTGAGATATTTTCCATTTAGAAGACCAGCAGAACGGACGCAAGAAAACTGTAGTAAACGGTAACTCCTTAACCCAAATTGTCCACTTTTGTTGAGCCTTTATTTTGTTTTTTTTTTTTTTTTGTGAAAGAAAAATTAGACAAGAGAGACCAACAGAGATAAAGTGCAAATGAGTGCATAAAAGCAAGACTCGATAATAGTCGAGCTAAGAAAGCAACAAATTGACATCGACAACATGTGTTTTTTATGCCAGGATAAGCAACTAGGCGGATGTTAGACGACGGAGATTGGACAAGACTGCATTCAGTGCACTGACGTGGTGTAAAAAGGAGCAACTGCTACTGTTGCTATTATCGGTGTCAAGATAACATCGACACACATTAATGCACATGAAGACACATTCATCAGATATGCGCGCATTTATCCAGGTTCTAGCTTGATTAGAGCTTGTTTGTCAAAAAGTTAAGATGCCATGATTTCAAATAACAAAATATTTACAAATAATGCGCCAGCGCTTTTTTTTTATTGGTCCATCAACATAAGCTAGAGCGAAAGATAAAGAGGGAGCGGAAAGCGGATAACGTGTATTCAATGCAATAGGCAAGCCTTTTAAGCCCACAAGTATCCATATCTATAGAAGTGTAGAATCAGCAAAATAGGCCAGCCCATTACAATTCATTTCTTGACATTTTCTTTGAAAGCTCTTAACGTTCCCTTGATTTATATAGGTAGGAAAACCTGAAGGGAACATTATTTCACTCTCATTCGAATTTTAATGAAGTTTTTGTGTTAGCAAGTGCACCTTTATGGATTTTTGCGACCTTACTGTTTTGGTTAATAGTCACTCAAGCACAATCAGCCTATTCGATAGGGTCTGTAGAAATCATCATGCCAAAAAAATGCGCGATATAATGGTAGATTGCAGCAGTGGCTGAAAGGCTTTTAGACCCCCCCCCCTTGGAGAATTTTTTGTATGGAAAAATAATGAAAATAAGCCCTAAAAGCCGTTTCAGCCAACACCCCCCCCCCCCCCCATGGGCAACAAAACTAATAAATTCAGTTAGCTTATCCTCTCTCCCCCACCCAAGCGAATCCTAGATCTGCCACTGGATTGCAGCATACGTTTTAAATTTTAAAATTTTTTATATTTCGAATATATTATGGATTCAATGTGAAGGATCAATTTTTGGTAAAAATGTTGGTCTACCATTTTGGATTTTAGATTTTTTCAAAAGGTACAAGAATTTGGCCGCATTTTTGTAAATTATTAATTTTGAAAACACAATAAAAAAAACGAAAAAAAATAGCCCCATCGATAACATAAGAAACTTTGAAATATAAACAAATAGGTCAGTTTTACAATTTCCCTCTATACCAGTGGGGTCTAAGAAATTTTAAGCGCGGGCCAAAACTTAAATAAACAAAAAAAAACAGAAAATGGTGCTCATTGTTGTGTTTGGCAAAATATCAAACAAAACAAAAAACAACAACAATGCAATAAAATCACATGTCATGAAGTACACTGTAAGAAAATTTAAAAAAAAAATAAATAATAAATAACTGGCCATTTCAGCCCTTGAAAGGACTATAACCTAGCTTCTTATGATCAATTGTGTTGTGCGTGTTATTAAGTTTGTACACAATTGACCGAGAAATGGACCTACAGGCTTAACGCCGACTCCGAACGGCGATGAACGAAATGTTCTTATTCTCAAGAAGCTTTACATGGCATTTTTATTACTCTCTGAGGTTTGACATTGTCTGCAGAGAGGTGGCGGCAGTACAGAAAAATTATTTTAATACAAATAATTTTCTGACGCTGTTGGGATTCGAACCTGGGTCTCCAGGTTCGTTGACATAGCGGCCACGCACTTTAACCAACTACGCAAAGGACGCCCACGGACGTAAGAAAATTTGGTTTATTTTTTTTTTTAATATATTCAATATTTGACAGATATTACAATTATGACAAATCAATGAACTCAATTTTATTTGCCAGTGCACTGCGACAAGGATTAATTTCTATTACAATAACAATGCTTGCACGAAAAATTACTCGACACACAAGTAAAGGGACAATCAGTTTCAGCATCGACATCATCGAGTATGCGTTATTTTATTTTGGCTTTGCATGCAATTGTTTTTTTAAAGTTCGCTGGAAAATGTGCTGAACACTGAACGAGTGCGGTTTGTGTTGTTGTTTTTTGCAGGTATTCTTTGATTTTGGCTTATCGCAAAGACAAAATTAAGATAGAAAAAAATTTGTATGAAGGGAAACGCGGGCCATACGGGCAACTACGTGGGCATGTTTGTTCTATACAGTAAAGGATTAATTAATGATTGGAACAGATCTGGTAAGAATTTCAGAATTTCTACAGGCTAAATTACTTTTCCGGCACTGTAATGGGACCCTATGACACTCATTAGGAAAGACCTTCTCCGATTGCCGGTGAAATATCTAATGTTCTCCCATGTGTGGCTTGCCTCCTAGGTTTTGAGGAAGAATCCTTATAAATCTGGTATTCTGTTGGATCTTTGTTGGATATTGATGATTTATATAATTTTTTATTTATTTCAATTATTATTTTGTCTCCACCTCAACTAAGCTGAACACTCATTTATGCTGGACCATCAGGTGACTTATCAAAACACTCTTATTGAGAGTTCTTGGCTCTTGTTAGAGAAAGGAGAACTATTGCGGAGAATCATAGACCTATGTAGAAATATTTACGGTAGTTTTAAGTTTTTTTTTTTTTTTGTTTGTTTTTGGCAACAAAGGCGCACTTGAGCATGCCAGAACCCAGCTCGAGGGCAATGCGATTTTTTGCCAATTATATTTAATGACATTGCATTGAAATTCTTGTCAAGGACTTTGCTGCAAAGGTGCTGCACATTGATTAGTTTTATTTTGTGTTTAACATGTTAGCAAAACTGTTCAAGATATATCGTAAAACTGCACTCATTTTATTTGTATTTGTTGTTATTTTCGTGTTTTATTTTATTTTTCAGCCATTAAGCGCTACTTTTAATTCTTCGAAGAACAACAAGAAAGAAACGACAATTATTCGAAACTTTTTCTAGCATATCTTCTTTTCAGCGCTGCCGATATATCTAGATATTTCTATATATATAAATATACATGGGTATATCTATAAGCATTAGTCTGAGAAATACTTTTAAAGTTGAACTGTTTCCAACATAGCTGTTTGAGACGTAAAAGCGCGACGTCAGTTGAGTATTGAAAATATAACAACAGCTACAACGACGACAAGAACAACAACATGTATGAGCACAACGAGAAGAAAACTCGTTAAAGTTTCAAACGCCACTAAGGCACACACACACACACATGCACCAACACTCACACTGACTCGCACAACTGCATTACAAACTAAAAGCATTCAACTCAACATGTAACAACAACAACAATAACTACAACAACGCCAGCTCCCCTGTGATTTTCAATAATATCCTTAAAACGCCAAAGTGTTAGTGGTGGCGGCGGCATCGCACTCACACGGCGGAAGTAACAGCAAATCGAGCGCCATCTAGAGACTGTTCTTAGCTGTTGTTCTTGTAAAATACTCGAGCTCAAAGTTCAACGTTAGTAAAATGCTTTTCAGCTCTAATAAGCAACGGAAGTTGAATGGGGATGGGGTGGATTGGAAATCTTGCTACGATATATTCTTGCCATTAGACCCGATCTCGGCTCAGGTTGTCGATGCACCAACACACCACATTAAATTCAAAATTCACACACACAAGGCCACAAAGCAACTAACAACCAACAAACGAGAACTCAAGCGCACAAGATGCCACCACAATAAATAATAAACATGAAATAGCGGCAGGCACACTTACAACAACAGCAACAACAAACATCAATGCTAAAATAATAGCTCAAAGAATTGCTGTCGTTGTTATCGTTATTGTTATTGTTATTGTTAAATTGTTGGAATGTGTGTTTTTTGCTCATGGCGCTTTTCGTTTGACGTTGGCTTGCTTTTAAGGCAGAAATAGTTTATTTTTCACTAAGGTGTTTGCTCCGAAGCAAACTGCAGAGGAGTTCCTACATTTCTGGCACTTTGCCTTTTCCTGTACTTCGTTTCAACAATAATAGTTGTTGTATTTAGTAGAGTATCTAAAACTTAAAGATGGATATAGTAGATTCTAGATGGTAATAGAATTTAACCAACTTAAGCAAAATTTTACACTTTTTATGCCATTTGATAGTGTTGACATTTATTTCCGAGTTTATAATAAAATTGATGCATCTTTTAGAAAATATTTTTATTTATATTTAGCCGTTTCAACTCCAGGCCTGACGTTTATAAGTTTGGAATTTCAAAAGAAATTCGGACTTAATGTCCTTTATTACAGCAAACCTTTGGAGAAATATTTGGAACAAATATCATATTGCTGCTAAAACGGACCAGACTTTAGATAAAGCTGGGATACTCTTGGAAAACTTAAGACCCAGAAAATAAACTTTGGATAAAACTGCGATTGAAACATTACAGAGGCTTTTCTGTTTTGTGATTTTATAAGTTGCACTTTGTAACGGCGATCCGCCTTATGACCTACATAGTTCAACGTGACACAGCCGTTTCGTTTTTCACTTACAAATCTCCCTAACGCGTTTCAGGTATCTAATTAGCCGAAACATGACGTGACGGAGAAATCTGTTGAATTTTGATTTCTATGTTATGTCGACTGTCATTTCAGCATACAAGGTCACTAGCATCACACTTGGATTTTTGAGTAATTTTTTTTTCTTTTTTGTGTTTATTTGGGTCTAATTATTGAAGCGAAATGTAAGTATTTTCATTTAAATTTATTTTTTATTAATAATTAAAATTATTATTGAAATATTTTTCAGAATCGTAGACGACGAAAATTTAATTGATACAGTCAAAAGCAGCTGATTTATTTGACACTTGCTGTGGTTGCTGTGTTGGTAGCATAGTCATAATATATTGTGTCACGTTAACCTATGCTACGTCAAGTTTGCTTAACTTGCTTTACAAAATCTTAACTTAGCAACAAAATGCTAACAGCAACAACAACATCATACATGCATCTACAACAACAACAATAACAAGAATAAGAATACGTCATTGGCACGACACAGGCCAACGCATGAAAAAAAACCAATCAACCCGAGCATTCAGCGAAATGTACATTCACCATTTATTATGAAATGGTATTATTAGAAATAAGTATTTCTGAAAGGAATTCATTTCCGGGAATTTCTCCAAAGGTGGAGCCATTGGTCTTATAATTATAATTAGAAACTAATTGTATTCACTCCGTTAGTTTTTACGTGAACAGCGGTCGATCGACCAATGGTAGAATAAAGAGGTAGTCTCGTGACTAAAAATCCTCTCTTGCTCTAAATCGAAAATGTCAAAATCAATACAAATTATTTCATAACTCTTTTTGCTGTTGTTCGTAGTCGAAAATGTCAAAATCAATACAAATTATTTCATGCTTCTTTTTGATGTTGTTCGTAGTTCGATGTTTTTTAGACAATTCTGACACTTGGTTCTCAGCCACGAGTCTACCTTGTTTATTCTCCCATTAGTCGACCCACGAACCCTATATTGTATCCTTAAAATAACAAATCACTCAAAGCTCCTTCGGCTATCCAACGCGCATCGTTCAACCTTCCCTCATCAGAGTCACCGAATACTGAAAGCCATTGAATTAGAAAATATGTAAGGTTGAAAACTTTAATCGTATGAATGACAAATGAACATTATTATTATGTATGAGTGGAACTATTTGATTTGATAAGATTGAAATGATCACCACGAAATTGTTTACGAGATTAATTATTTTGAGATTATGTTCATAGATTTTTTTTATGCAATTTTTTGTAGGTATTTCTTTCATGAAATTTATCTCGAAATTTATCCTTAGAATGTTCACGAATCATTTCTTGACCGCTTAAACACGATCTCCTGCATAGCTTAACAAAAAAACAAAACAGGTACATACCAAATTACATCGTGAAGTATTCAAAAGATACACCAAAAAAAATATTGTTGCATTATTAAAAAGAGTAGCATTGTTAAATTTCTTGTTAAATATTTCGTCAATATTAGCCGACTCTTGTTAATAAAATAAAAATGTCTTTAAAATTAAGATTTACCATTTCTCTGAGATACAACATACTTGTTATTATTAAGAGATGTTTCATTTTTTTTAATAATTAAGAAAGCATCTATAAAATAAAAACAATGTTGTCAATCATTGTACTACTCCTTTTCGATCTTCATTCCTCTCTCTTTCTCTAAAAAAAACTTAAAGTTTTGTTTACTATTAACAACACTGTCTTTAATCGGAAAAGTTCCTTTTTTGTGACAATGCTTTTTCTCTCTAATTGCGACGATTTTTAGCTCACAACTGCAGTGTGTATGAAACCCTTGCAGAAGCACGTCGCGTTTATTTTGAGAATATTTCATTAAAACAAGTAGGTAAGTAAATCTAAATTGATGCAATTTCTACACACATGATATTTTGAAAATAAATTGTTAAGTACAAGCGTGCATGCGAAATAATGAAATATATACATTATAAACAAACTTAACATAATAAAAAATATTACAAAAATGTGTTCTGTTTTGTGAAAAGTGCGAAAAATGTGCAAAATCTAACAATTTCCGTCTAACAATTTAACTCAGAAGCAATTTTCGCTTCCCAATGACATAAACCAGAAAAAGGAAAATCTTTCACAATTACTCAATACTTGGAATATCTCTGTACTATTGGATCATTTCATAGGTAAGTATACTTCACAACAGTGATAACAATAATCATAATTGACAACATAGTTTAGGAGAAGGCATTTACATTGATCAGCTCCGTCGAATCAAACCACATCAGATTTCAAAAAATGTGGAAAAGTTTCCACTGGGAGTCTACATTGACTTTGAATATAATTTGACTGCATGGCATCGGAACCCCATGAATTGAAAGCATTGTACCAAATTTACACTCCACACCTATCAGCATATTGTCAAGTTCACCAGTCCGTCCTGATTCACTCAAAACTCCAACTGCGTTGTCGGATGAATCTTTTACATCAGGTACTGTTCGCGCTGAAAACACTGCAGATTTGAAAACAATTTTACAAAGAACGTCTCAGGTCGATTACTTTTAGAATACACCAAGGGAGGAAAAGAATTGAATGGAACCAATCGCCGGATGCTATGTGATGTGGTTATAAACCATTTTATTACTTCAAAATGCACTCGCTTTTAATTATAATGCAATTAATTACACAAAATTTCACCAAGAAATTACTTATTTATATAAATATATAAGTTTTTTATCTTAAAAAAACTGTTTTTAAATCAAAACCAAAAGTTGTTTTATTTACCAGAAGTGTATTTTTAATAACTATGGGTAAATTTATATTACAACAAGGATTTTTACATCAACATTGATTTTTTTTTAATTTGAAACGGTACTATTTGCATATTAACACGAACCATTTGAATTTTACCAAATGATCTTGTTATTAGAAAGATACGGCATTTAAAAGATGACAGTACACATGTTTGCGCATACTTTTATATTTTCAATATTAACAACATTCTTGTGAATTTCAGAATCAAAAAAATTTTATATTGGAAGCAAAAATAAAAGATTTTTTTAAATAGAAAGACAATTTTCTTTAATGTTACAACACATTTTTTTGGGTGTACTTTCCTGGAACTAAGCTTACTATACAACAGACCCAATCTGGATTGTTTTGTGTGCCTTGAGGTTTCTGGCGTGTTATAGTGGGCTGAGCTTCATACGAATATAGTGTTAAGAAAATACTGCAACTTTTTATAGCCCAAGTTCTAAAAATTATAACATAGAACTTGGGCTATAAATTTACGCGCTCATTTTATCCGAATGAATTGAACGTATATCATGACAGAATAAAACACCTATTTACATATTTGTTAAGTTAACGAAATGTAGTTTAAGGTTCTTTGAAAAGTTTTTTGTTTTTTTGTTATTTTCAGTCTTTTTATATAACAAAGCATATACATAACTGCCAGTTTCTTTGTATTGTTTTATTTTTTTAACCTTGATCTTTCTTGAAAATTCTATCTATAAGCAATCTATTACGAATTATTACTCGTGTGTTGTTTCGGTTTCTAATGGATAAAGAAGTGTTCCATGCTTTTTAAAAATACACAAGTTCTAAGTAAATTTTTATAGTTCACCGAAAGAGGTTCTATATTCCACACAGACTTTAGTGGATGCTGGAATCTTTTAAGGATGTTGATCCTTAGGTATTATTACTACTACTACTATTATTAAAGCTAATGCATTCAAGCACTTCTGAAGGAATTTGTAGACATTTTATTGTAGGACCTCTAGGTTGAATGAATATAGATATGGCGCAAAAGTGTAAAAAATCAAACAAATTTTTAACGACAAGACAATTTCCGAAAGACAAGCGTTTGTTAGTTTATTTGCTTCCATAATAAGATGTATTCGAAGTATTCCTCAAAAAATATTAAAACATGCACATTTTCGTACGTTTTAACTCACAAATACAAATATTTTGTAGATTTTTAGTGCAAAATCGACCATTTGAACAAATAAAAATGGATTTTCAGCTGGTACTACATAAAGTTATTTGAATTCTTTAAGTCTTACAAGATATTTCCAGATTGCTTGTCGATTTTTGTCTTTTAAAAAAATTAAAGTGAAGACAGTTTCATAATTTGAAGACAAAATGAAGAATAAAAGAACATGTTAAAATAAGTTCTATACTTTAATTTTTTATTTATTTTATTTATTATACTTTGTTTCTTTTTTTCGTGTGAGTTCAGCATACCACTAATTTTGGTAAATATTGTACATTTAAATATTCCGATTTAAAGATTTAACTGTGCTGAATAAGTATTTGTTGTCGATTTGTCTGCCACAATCTAGATTCAAAGTCAAAACATGGATCTACAAGAGCTAAAGATCCATAATAATACGTATTTTCAAAGAAACAGATTGAAATTTTATCTTCTTCATCCTCCTCGCACATGTTACCGCTTCCCTTATAAAAGAGATTTAACATATGTATAATGTACGATATTTACGGGGTTTCTTCAATGTCTCTCAGCTATCAATCCATTTATCCATCGAAATATCAAATAGAAGGGATTACTTTGTATTACAAACGGGAATGCACTGACACCCCTACGCCCACCCAATCCTTCTACCTTTTCCGTACGATACTTTATAACAAATTCTTCAAAATAATAGGCACCCACGTAAATACCCAACAAAAACTCACCACCAATGTTACCACTACAAACAATGACAACAACAACCACAACATTTCTCAGTTCAAATGACATAAATGAAAGCCAGAAGACAGCAGCTTTCATTGTTGGTTGGCATATAGCTTAGACAGCACCAACGTAGAGGATAACCAGCTTTCACAGTGGTAGCCACCACAACCAATTTGGGAACAACAAAAACAAGAACAATAGCAACAACCTTGGTTCACTTAATATGGCCAAAAGCTGTTTGGCTTCGGTCATAATAATTGTGGTCGCACAACTTGTTTGTGTGTAGTGTGTGTGTTCAACACACACGCCGAGTATCAATGTCACTTGGCTGTGTTGGTTACTATGCAATAGTAGGGCGACAACAAATACTTGCAACGTTTTAACGTAAATAATTTATGATTTCTTAGGTTGAATGTCAGCCCAGCCAGGATAAGTTATCAGCAATTATTTTAATGATCATAAAAGTCCAGACGAAAAAATATATGAGCTATGCACGGTCTAGACTTAACAATTGTTCAATAAATGTTTGATGGATGAATTAATTTAACAAGAATGAGCGAAAAGCTGCAATAAAAGGTAATAAATATTAAATTAAACGTTGCGTTGAAAATGTTTCATTCCGCTTATTACTACTCATGATGATTGAACACGCTGCATTTCCACTAATAATATTGGATGGTGTTTTATCAATTACATTGATATTTCATTATTATTACATTGTAGTATGTTTTCCTCTAAAGCATGAGCAGCAGATAAACATTTCACCTCGCGCATCATTCAAATTAGTTGAAATGCAATTGAACCAACTGAGTAAACTTAAAAAAGCAATTGATTTCGCAAAAAAAAAATATTGAAATTACAACAACAACAAATGCAACACATTTATTGGAACAATTGAATTTTGAACAGAGCAATCAATTCAATATCGCTGCTTTAAGAGCGGTTGATAGTGGATTGCAATCAGCGTTTGTCATGTTGGTTACAAAATCCGTTACCCATCAATCGATAGATAACTGTTACATAGTTTTTGCTTTGCAAACATTTTATTTGTGTTTTGAATAAAATATGTTCGCATGTTGAAGTGATGATTTTTTACCTTTTTTGTCAAAAAGATGTCAATAATTTGGTTGTGCCTATGGCTTTAAGCGTGCCTTAGTCCTTGTCCTAGGATGTCCTAATCCTTTTCCCAATCTTTTTCTTAGTCCTTGCCCTTATCCTTGTCTAATTTCATGCTTTAACCGATTTCCAAATCTTTGTCTTTGTCCTACTCCTTAAGTTATTCTTGGTACTAATCCTTGTCTAAATCAGTGCCCTCATCCTTTTTCTAATCATGTCCTTCTCCATATCCTGATTTTTGTAATAATACTTGTATTATATTTTTGTTTTTGCTTTTGTGTGGTACATTCACATATACCATTCATGAAATATATCCATGCAACGTTGGTGCATTTAACTTACTTTAGAACATACTCTGAAATGCCTCATGACGCCACTTAGTTATTTTTTTTTTATTTTTATCATGCGACCGAAAACCTCAGCTATACAGTCGCTTCATAAAATTTTGCGTAGCGCCTATAGTCACGGAGTTATAATTTCATACAACGCTTTTTGTATTTTTACTGTATTGAACGTTTACCAGCGTAGTGTCGTGGCTCCAAAAAATTTTTTTTATTTTCGTTATGACGTCAAAGATCCATTTTTTGCTGCCGTAAAATAAAATTTTTCGTAGCACTTCTGCTCAACGAGTAATAATTCCATGCGACAATATTGCATTTTTGTTGCATTCTATCTCCGCGACTTTTCATTTATTTATATCACAAGGGTGAGGTCAAATTTTTCATTTGCGCTGCCTTTATACTCAAAGAGTAATAATTCCATGCAGCGTAGTTGCTAGATAGCTGCACTTTTAATATTGTATTGGCTCTCTTCGCGGCCTTATGATGTCATGAATTTATCGTGATATGAAGAAATTCATAAGGGCTAAAACCCAGCTTTTACTGACGTATAATAATTTTTACCTTAACACCTATATATATCGTGTTATAATTCCATGTAAACAGTAAGTAAGTATAAGTAAGTAAGTAAACAGCTGACTCCGCGTCCCGACGTGTCCTCAATTTTGTTTTTGTCATAAAGTCAAGGAATTAAGATTAATTGTCGTACCAGTATTTTTGTCATAGAACCTATACTATGTGAGTAATAATTCCATGTTTACATCTTTTTTGGTAACCTACGCGGTAAAACGTAACATTGTTACACCATTTTGCCTTCTGACACAACTGGGAGTTAACATGTTGGCTAAGCCGACAATCTATTGCCTTATGATTTGCAATGACAAAGTATTAATGGCTTTTCAGAAAGTTATGACACACATAATAACAAAAAAAAAAATGCATTTTAAATGATGAAATTCAAAGAATTATACAATTTCATTATATCTAACTAATCTCTGGTTTGCTGCCATTTCAATTTAAATTCTAAATTAAATTTTTCATTCACTAAGCAATCCACTAATGCGCATTCTTGACACTGCTTGCATATTCAGCTTAAAAACTTTCGAAATTAATTTCTTACAACTTGTAAAACAAGCAAGTTGCTAAGGCGAAAATGATAACAACAAAAACAATAGCTAGTATAAAAGTTGCAAATTTATAGCAAAAGCGTGAAAAAAGTAGTAAGTAGCATAAAAGTATGCTTCTTGCTAAGGAAAAGTTTTCTTAAGTTTTAATGCCTTTGTACTTCAGAATTCGAACAGAGCAAGAAAGAGAACAAAAACAAAAAACCAAAAATAACAAATATTGACATCAGTGGCTAACAAAGACTCGCTGCTGTGAGCTTCATAGTCACTGTTCCAACTTGAAACCAACTAAGTAAAAGTTGGCCTTAAGATGGCCCGGCTGCGTAGAACATCAATAGTGGGAGTGTCATTCTTCCTATTCTATTTTATTCTTGTGGTAATTATGGAGAAAAAATTAATGCATTTTTTTTTAGTGGTTGTAAAAAAATATGGGTACTAAAAGCTATTCTGCTAAAGTGAAGAAGTTGGCGTGAATGTCAATCTTTGCAATATATACATACATACACGTATATAAATATAAATACCTCTTTATGATAAATTTTGATTGGCCTAACCGAAAGGATGAAAGAACAAAATTCAAAACTATTCGGACATATACCGAGAATGCATATCATATATAATCAATGTATATACGTAGAAAGTTCATTTACTACACTCGAAATTAATTTTGTTTATTCAACACTCATTGCATTAAAATGCCTTCCAAAAACTTATTATCTTTTGTTCGTTCACGAATATTGTTTTGTGAGTTCACGAAAGAATAAAAAAATTATACTATTTTGTGGAGTATAATATGCATTTTTTGTTTTTTGCTTTCAAGCGAGTTTTATATGATAATTTTGTGAAAGTGTTTTTTTTTTTTTTTTTAAATAAGCTTTGTAATAACTATCTAATTGCAGTTCAAAATATAAAAAAAAAACATTTTGCTGGGGATTGAACTAGTAGCACCTGTGATACAAATATAATTTTTCTGTCATTTGAGCATTTATATTACTAAACTGAAGGTTTTTTAATAAAATTCACAAATCAATTAAAAAAATGAAACTATGATTCCAACTTTATTACGAAGAAAAAAGTATAATTTAACTCTTTTCCAAGCAAAAACGAAGAATAATTAAGGTTTATTTACATAATCATCCATATTAAAAAAAGTACCATTTATGATTCATTTGTTAATTCTATTGTATTGAAAAGGTCTATTTACCATTTTTCATACATTTAACCATCAAAAAGATTTATCTGTGCTGTAATAAGATAATCATTTAACAAAGCTCGTTGAAAAAATTATGAAACAGTCGGAAAAATTCGATATCGGTGCTTCAAAAAATATTGAATTGATGAATAATCCACTACTGCCCAAAACAGGCTTATTTTTATTCCTTCACATCAAACAAAAAAAAAATTTTTTTTGTAGTCATAATTTTGCGACGCCTGAAGAAGTAGTTGAAGTTTTTGTAAGGCATGTTTTGGAGTTACCTCATTCGGAGTCGAAAAAATTCTCGGTAGGAAAAATTCGGCCTCAGTAGTCGAGTAGATACTGTGTTTGAATACCACCCCAGCAGTCCCGGAATCGAATTCCTGCCAGGAATCATTTCTTTCCTCATTTCTAATCAACTGAAATTGAAAACTTATCAGTATTTTCGACCTAAGGTTGTAGTTGGTGGTAGCGAAGTTTACAATGTGATTACCTCATAGCTAAAAGTGATTGAACAGAGACATAGCACTTGCCTCAGACTCAAATTCACATATTTCCACGGCTTTACACCACCCTTAGAACATCTTACACCTGTTTCACTTGATTGCCCTTTCCTTGCCACTAATCTATCATCTGAATAGTTGCAACACCTGAGATTCTGGGTTTAAAACCGAAAAAAAGATCTATTCGAAAATGTTCGTAAGACTCGTACTTTTTGCTTAAAATTCGCTTGCGGTTCAATGAAAGATTATAACTTAACTTATCCTTTGTTTTTAGTACTTTTTTTTTTGGTTTTTTTTTTTTTTTTTTTGTTTTTTGAGTTCACATTCAATCAAGTGTGATGAGTTGGGACGGAATTAAATCGGGGTCTCGTTATTTTTTACACGATAATTCTATGTTTTGGCCTTAGCAGTATTATAAATATATTACAGAGCCTAAAACTATGCAATGTAGTTTAACAGCTTGATGATTATGATTAGGATGGTGGATGGGCACCAATCCATTTAAAGCTTCTGTTTTTTTTCTGTGTTGGTCTTCTTTGACACTGGACTGATTTTCATTTCTTTGTTTTGTTGTTGCGTTTTTTGTTGCTACATAAACGTTTGCTATCAATGCTCCGCACCCATGGCTGATTATGATCAAAAAGAAATTCACCTTGAATTGCACACTTTAATCATGATTCGTCTAAAACGATGAACGACAATCTAACGCAAAGTCTGCACAAAGAGTTAAGTTATTTTAAGCCAGAATATAACAGAAAAAAATAGCACTTGTTACTCAATTGACTTTCAATCCTCTATGAAAAAAGTTTATATTTTTTTAGTAACGTTCCGCTCAAAATTTTGTTAGCTTAGTCTTAAACACTAAAATTAATTAACTGCATATCCTATAACTATGCAATGCTTTTTAACCCATTTATATTTATTGTGAATATGCTCTACAGCAGAGTTGTAAATCCCATAGCTCAATTAGCTCTTTTAGCCCACTTACAACAACTTCGATATTTCAGTGTTTGTTGTAATTCGAAGAAATGACTGTCGGCGCATCGCGCTGCGACAGCAAGAAAAAAGTGTGCATAGCATTGTTGTTGTTTGCTCGCGTCAAAAGATATCAAGGTTATTGATGCTGTGTATATTTTGTTGGTATTTTCTAATAGCACACAGTCAAGTGGTGGCTAGTTTTTTTGTTGTGACATTTTTAATTTTTCTTGTTTTTTATTTTTTAAGGACTATATTAGCTCAGTGTACACATGTCGTTTTTGTTTTTAATTTTTTTGTCACCATCGAAAATCTAATTTGTTTTTTTTTCTAAAATTTTTAATCCAGCTCACTGCCACGACACCACTGCTCTACAGTACAACTTATGTGTCTAATGAGTCATCCATATTGTACTTCGCATGGATTTATATTTATATGTATACAAAAGACTCAAATTTATTTAGCAAATTTTTTCAGGACTTGTGACAGTGAAAATTAAATTTCACCTTTGATGGGAATTTTTCCATTTTTCTTATTATTTTCTATTTTCTGCTTCAACTCCTGCACATTTTTTATATATATATATAATGAAAAATAAATCCATTAATTTTCATTGCTACACAAGCAATCCTTGAAAAAATAAAGAAAAAATCCACAGAACACCCTCTCTCCCTAAGTCCACAGACCTATAATCAAAGCAAATGAGCAGAATCAGTTTTCCTTAATTAGCTGAAGATTGAAAAACAAGACATTCACAGCCACAGCTCCACCAAAAGATACTGATTTGAAACCACAAAACCACCGCTCCTTTGCACCTTCGGTTATCTTGGTCCTTGATTATTTGTCTACGCCAACCTGCTGAACCGTACCCGGTGTTAAGCGAATCGATCAAGTGGAAATTCGAGTATCTCTTTAAATCAAACGGCTTACTTAATTACAACAAAGTTGTGTGAAACAGCAACAACAACAAAAACAACAGCAAGAACAAAAACAACAGAAACAACAAGAACAACAACAATGTGCAATCAATTTGCCATAACAATTACAACAACACAATCACAGACTGAAATTAAAAATCTTTATATAAAACATCATATATATATAAATATATACACATTAATGTTTATATAACGCCGATTCCTTAGCATTTGAGTCAAAATTCAGCCAAGCCTAACCTCACCTTATATAACAATCTATATACTCAAGCAGTTTGTGCCACGCCCACTACACAAAATTAAAATGATTTTGTGTTGGTTTTCTATTTACTGAGTGACTGATTGATTTATTAATTGATTGTTTGATTGATTGATTTACAACGATGATGTTACCGATGATGGTTACTGGATTAGTTACTGCTGCTACTACTACCCTTGAGCTGCTGTTGAATCCTCTTTTAATCCTTTTATGCTGATGTTGTTGATTATTCTTTTGTTTATCCTCAATAAAGATGAGGTTTCAATCCAAAAATGCTCTCCTCTTCCCTTCCTATGGTTGTTATTGTGCATTTGCGTGATAACAGTTATTGTGTTTGTTTCAACATCGGTGTGTGTGTGTGTTTGGTTGTTTGAGTTTGTGTTTGTAAACGATGCCATGCAAATGTATGTGCCAGTGAAAATAATTGAATTTATTCTTTTAATTTTAATTCCAGGCATTGATTGAATTCTTGCAAAATTGAAAAATAAAATTTAATTGTAAATTTTTGCAAAAATATTGTTAAGAACATGCACGTCAGTCACAAAATCCGATTAAACATTTTTAAATTATTCATTTTAGACTATCCATTTCATTACCCAAAAAAAGTAAAATTCATATTACATCCAAAACATACATATAATTTTAATAAAAATAATTTTCTGATAGAATTTAATTAAAGAATTCGAATTTATAATAACCTAAGGCCTTAAATATTTCATATTACATGGTGAATAATATATATTTCACCTACTCGTTCTTTCGTAGCAAATCCTCTCTGTGAGTGAAGCTTACATTTATGACGACAACACATATATTTTCGGAGAAACTACACTAAGGGAAATAACGCATATTAGCATTATCCACGCCTGAGTATAAATTTTATTTAAATATTTACGTGGATAAATCAAATATTTTCCTTACCACTCGTTTTTTTTCCGTATTTGAATTTTATTTATACCGCACACGTACACACATATTCCATACAAGCATATTCCGACAAGTAGCAACAGCATCGCACTCTGTTCCTGCAGTTTATTTCTTGCAGTTGCAGGTTTCTTATAGTTCTCATTTAGTTAATGTTGCAAGGGTAATTAGCCTGGATGTTTGGCAAATATGATCCAAAATATGAGTGCGATGGTGAGTGCGATGCATGATTAAATCATGTAGGGGGAGTCATGGTACAATAATACAAGGTAACATTGACAGTTGCTTGGGAAACCATCTCCTGTCAAAAAAATTGCTTAAAAAGAGAGCGCACACAATCGGCCATTAAAAACACAAACAATGTTGAAAACGTAGAAGTGAAAAAAAAACAACAACTTCAGCAGCTGCAGATGCATTTGCAAAAACAGTTGTTTTTGACAGAAAATGTTTTCTTGTAGAAGAGAAAATAAGCAGTTGTCAATGCTACCTTGTATTATTATACCATGGGGTGGAGTGACAACTCGGTATTTTCTCAAGAATGTCTTGAACCTGTTGTCCTTTACCTGCATAATTTCCTTCTTCTTCTCTATCCTTTCTTTTCTCTATTGCACTAAATGTCAAAAATAGTAAAAATTAGAGAAATGGCATTTGATGGGCGCAGCTTGTGGGAAATATTCAAATAAATTGTTTTTCAATTTCAATATTTTTATATAAATTTTCCTTAAATGCGATAGTTTTATTTTCAAATAATAAATATTTGAAAGATATTAATATATATTCGTGCATAATTTTAATATGTTTTTTATTAATTCTGTTTAAATATTTTAATATTTTATTTAACTAAAAAAGTATTTAAATAAATTTTAAATATTTACGTAGTCCATTTAAGTAAATGCGGTATTGGTGCAAAAATGACTCGCTGTTTGGATAAATTAAAAAAGTTTTTGGATAAATTTAATATTTTTTCCCTTAGTGTAGAGCAAGCATGTCCTTCCATGTTATAAATAAATCTTTTAATACTCCACATTTAATGCTTAATACTTAATACTTAATACTTAATACTTAATACTTAATACTTAATACTTAATACTTAATACTTAATACTTAATACTTAATACTTAATACTTAATACTTAATACTTAATACTTAATACTTAATACTTAATACTTAATACTTAATACTTAATACTTAATACTTAATACTTAATACTTAATACTTAATACTTAATACTTAATACTTAATACTTAATACTTAATACTTAATACTTAATACTTAATACTTAATACTTAATACTTAATACTTAATACTTAATACTTAATACTTAATACTTAATACTTAATACTTAATACTTAATACTTAATACTTAATACTTAATACTTAATACTTAATACTTAATACTTAATACTTAATACTTAATACTTAATACTTAATACTTAATACTTAATACTTAATACTTAATACTTAATACTTAATACTTAATACTTAATACTTAATACTTAATACTTAATACTTAATACTTAATACTTAATACTTAATACTTAATACTTAATACTTAATACTTAATACTTAATACTTAATACTTAATACTTAATACTTAATACTTAATACTTAATACTTAATACTTAATACTTAATACTTAATACTTAATACTTAATACTTAATACTTAATACTTAATACTTAATACTTAATACTTAATACTTAATACTTAATACTTAATACTTAATACTTAATACTTAATACTTAATACTTAATACTTAATACTTAATACTTAATACTTAATACTTAATACTTAATACTTAATACTTAATACTTAATACTTAATACTTAATACTTAATACTTAATACTTAATACTTAATACTTAATACTTAATACTTAATACTTAATACTTAATACTTAATACTTAATACTTAATACTTAATACTTAATACTTAATACTTAATACTTAATACTTAATACTTTATACTTTATACTTTATACTTAATACTTAATACTTAATACTTAATACTTAATACTTTATACACTATTAAGTATTCAACAGTAGAGAAAGTGTGCACTTGTTTTATCCGATAATGTACTCATAAATTACTTCATATCTTCGCAATGCATATACGTACAAATATTAAGCCGCTTCCAAACGATTTATATGGTCACAAATTAAAGTGTTACGCTTTAAAGTTCAAAATGCTAATCGCATGTTGCCACCTAGTTACAATTCGCATTTTCAAAATATTATACAATTCATTGAATTATTATGATATAATAATTTATAAATTAAAATTTTAAACTTATTTTATTCAAAACTCTAATACCAAGGATTATTGATGCCTAAAATTAGGCTTATTTATGTTTGGTTAAATTCTATGGCATGCCCTGTTTATTGGCTTGTTGGGAGTGTGTTTTTCCGCTATGATAAACAATATTGAAAATTGGTGTGAATAATAATTTAATGCGTAAAATACATGACTGCGTCAAAATGCAAAATTTATTTTTCCTATAAAAAATCAACAGAAGCTTAAATGGCCGCAAGCATATCTGTGAACTCGGAATTTAATGTTGCATAAATTTATTCATATTAAAAATTAAAGCGATTTTCACTGACTGGATCGAAATTAAAGTTATGAATGTGAATGTTGGGCACAAATGTTGTAATGTTATGATGCCAAATTTGAAGTAGCTCTCGGGTGTGGGCAGCCTTAAAACAGAACACCCTGATGACGCGGATGGTCATAAAACCTATTCATAGTTATTTCAACAACTCAATTATAGTTCAGTATTAAAAAAAGATATAAAACGTTTTTGCTTTTAATTGCAGTAATTTTCATCTTTTATGGAATTGAGCCAGAAAACTTAAGCAAGAACTTATAAATTATGGCTAATATTATGGCTTCCTTATAGATGCCGCATTATAAACACAAAATAAGGAGACTGACAGAGAAAAGCACAAAATGCCATAAAAACATTTTTAATGCATTTCATGCAAAGTATTTTTAAGTAGCAATTATTTAGTTACACTTTGAGCGCCTAAAACTAGGCAGGCACTTAAGTACTGAATACGCCTGCTCTTTAACTGATGCACTCTGCTGACGCAGTGAACTTGTCTGCTTGGATGTCCCATCATTAAGTGAGCTCCTCAGGAGTCTGCTTGGATTTCTGTCATGCACGTCTCTATGACCAACCGGGGACTGTCATCAAAGTGGCTCTTAAATGAAATATAATTACATCATGTTATCGTGAGCTACACATAAACTGTTCTTTTTTTTTGGTGTGGCTTTGGATCCGTTACATTAATACATGAGGACTGTTTTTTTCTATTTCAATGTTTTAAAGGAAAGTTTAGATTTTTTTCATGTTTTGACAGATAAGTTTTTCAAATTTAATGGCGAAAACAGTGGAGTTTCGTAGCCTCTCAGTCTACAATTTTAGGAAAATTAAGGCATAGGGAATCTGCAAATATATTAAGAAGACTACATCCCCTTGGCACTGAATTTAACAACGGCTCTGGAATTCACGCTGATGTTATTTTAAATCACATCAGGCCACATCTTATGGTGCTTGAATTTTGCAACGCCTCCAAAAACAACGACTAACATAGAACTGAACAAATTCCGTCGTTAACTCTTCGCTCTCGGAAACATTTCCCCAATTTCTTCAAGCTACTCATGTAGCAGCTTCTTGTTGCCTGCCAATTTCAAATGCATTGGATTTGCACATCGAATCCTACAAAGTTGGTCGACGTGCAAAATAGACATGCCGGCGAATGGTCGGACAACTAGACTGATAGCTTGACAGACACTCAGCTTAAGGTAGGACAGACAGGCCTTCCGAACTAACTGTATTTCCACTAATATGCAAATGAAATTGTTTTCCTTTCAAACAGTACAGTGCAACGAGCGAGTGGCGCGGGACAGGGTGCATAATATTGGTCTGAATGTTGCAACATTTATTTGATGCAATTCGCCTTGAATGGAAAAGCAGAAACGAATGCAAAGGATGCTGTTGTAAAAGTTTTTGTAATTGCTGATTTTATTGCAGCAACTTATGCAGTTCTTCATGTTGTTGTTATGGTCCATGGCCAATATGACATTTTTGTGTTCTACATGAATAAAGTTGTTGGATGTTAAAGCGCACCTGCTGCAGTTCTAATGCCGCAGACGATGTCTCGCAGGCCTTGGGGCATGAAACAAGTCAACTCTATGAAGTGCGTGAGCGTTAAATGTGCACGAGGGCGCAGAAGAAGCAGCAGGAAGAGGGCCAGATTTCCGTAAATGAAAATCAACGCTGGATTTACGATTGGCGTGTGCATATGTTAATAAGGGGGGAGGGGGGTGGAGGGGGGTGGAGGGTATAAAATTTTGCACATGTTTGGCAGTTGGCTTAGGTTGAAGAACTGTGGCCCACAATTTGTAAATTTAATTTATGCTTTTGAGTTGGACATCATGTGTGGATTTATTGGTTTTAATGCGAATAAAATGCACCAACTATAAATCAAAAGCGGCTACGTTCATAGTAATCCGTTACGAGTACTAATCCGAATACTAATGTATGGACGGTTAAAAATTGTAGCCCATGAAAAAATTTAAAGCCTAGAATGTGAAATTGTTAATTTCCAATTAAAAAAAAAATAAACATGACATAATCAGACAAGATCTCACGAGACTTCGAATTATACCCACTGGCCATAAGCGATGATCTGGAGAAAAGTTTCAGCTATGCAAAAACACGTTGGTTCCTACATTGTGTCAAAAACATGAGATTAAGTAACTTGAAGTTGCTTGAAAATGATTATTTGGTAGAATTATAAGGTAGGGCCGACTTGGAGAAGAAGGGAGTAGAAAGCAGAGAAAAGCGGGCTAGTTGTCAAAATCAGCTGTTCATCTCGAGTTTCTTTATGTTCATGTTTCGCAGTTGATTTTAGGTTAAACTTTTTACAAGCTTTTTTTTAGATTTATTTACAATGTTTTTACAATATTTTCACTCAAATTAACACAAACTTAAAACACGTGTCCGCACTATTTACAAATTGAAAACATAATATTTTCATTTTATTTGAGGTTTCTACGAACTTCGCCATTTTGACAGCCTCCTTTTTTATCCTCCACTCTTCGTTGACGCGTGAGGGCACTGAGCGACTCGGCCCTACCTTATAATTCTACCATGATTTTAACTCTTTTCGAGTGCGAAGGAGAATAAGAACAAGTAGAATTCAGCTCTCCTGTAGCTACTTGCAGTTTGCTTGAACTTAACTTGAAAAATGTCTGCGATCACAAATCGAATAGCTTCGAACAGCTATATCGCTAAAATAATGACGCACACTTACCTCGAAATGTATATGCTAGAGTTGCAAATACGTTGCATAAAGAGTTTTTTCATTATGCGATTAGGATATAACTTTGAAGGAAATATGCAAATATTTTGTCGTGCTTTTAAATAAATTCTCTTATTTTCACAGTTAATAAATTATTCTTACAGTGTGGGCATTACTCAAAATTTACTTGTCATTTGTACCGAAACAGAGCAAATATGTATCAATATAAATTTAAGCTCTTCTCTTATGAAAGCAGAAGAGGGAAGATATAAATAATAAGCGACATACAAGAAACTTACTATTTAAATAAAAAAGTTTGGAGTTGCACTTCCTAAAACAAATCAGCATTAAATTCAAATTTTGAATCATCTCCAAATTATACGGTGTTTCTTTTAAACCTTTGACGACCGCTCCTGAACCGCTGAAAAATTCGTTAATTCGACAATGGATTCGTGTTAAGCGACTCCAAATTACTAAACAAAAGTGTCGCAAAAAACAATTTATTTTTACCTGCAAAAGTGTGAAAAATCATGGGACCTATATGTCCCAATGGTCGTCAACGGTAAAAATGTACACCACTATTTGCCCTCGTTGACAGTATGCGAACGAAAAGTTTGAGGTTGAATTTTGATTTACTTCATGAGAACTCGTTGTTTTTAATCTGTTTTAAGGGTTTACAAATTAAAGTTTAAAAAATAACCTTGCAATAATGGTTCTTTGACCTCTATATGACTATTGGTCTAGGAGATATTCCTAAAATATTTAAAAAGATTTTTAACAAACCCCAAAAATTCTATCGTAATATCTGGCCTTCTATAATTGCTACGAAGTAATGTTTGATATCCAATGAAAGGTTGAAAAATAACCTTTACAATGGTTGAACTTTGACCTCTTTACGACTATTCAAAATAAAATTCAATCATAAAATGGGTTAAATTTTAAAAAAAATCGGATCTTTCATTTGATGCAAAACAAAACTCCGCAACAAAAAAATTGTTGGGATTTTTTAACGAATTTTTGACCTATTTTGGAAATATCTTTTGGACCAACAGTCGTAGAGTGGCGAAAGTACCACCATTAGAAAGAAATTACACTTTTGATTTTGTGTTTTTATTTCAGTATTACTACGAACACGATCGCAAATCAAAGACCAAATTCTACTTGCGTCTTTTCTGCGATCGCTTTGATTTGAGTGTGCACAATTAGTGGCGGATCTAGGATTCACCAGAGGGGGGAAGGACTGAGTTAACAGTTTTATAGTCCATGTGGGAGCTGAAACGGCTTTTAGCGCTTTTTCAATTTTTTTCCCCCACAAAAAATTCTTGAAGGGGGATGACGGCAAAAGCCTTATCAACCCGTATAAAAATCCGCCGCTGTGCACTGTGGTTACAACAAAATTTCTACTTCGAATAATGATTCATTTTCTATATCTGCAAGTCCGCGGGCAACTGGCTACTCAAATGATCAATACGGTCACCAAACGCTATTGTGTTGTTGTAAG
Organism: Pherbina coryleti; assembly: GCA_943735915.1. NCBI lineage: Eukaryota > Metazoa > Arthropoda > Insecta > Diptera > Sciomyzidae > Pherbina > Pherbina coryleti. The sequence continues at coordinate 133,681,077 of OX030952.1, forward strand.
ACAGGTACCTAAGAGGTTTAAACTTGCGGATATCACTTCCCTGTCCGATAATTCTGCAAAAGTGAAACGAGACGTAAGGATGTATTTTCTGCTCAAAATAACACAAAGGCCATCGAATAAGTACTATTTGTGCCTTTTGCAAAAAACCTTTTTTTTTTACTTCGCCAATGATCGAAATAACTTCAAATTTCATCATAAGAAAATGAAAATTCAATGCATTGATCAAAAATGCAAACACATTTATTTTTATTTCAGATAAATCAACTTTTCAACAAAATTAAATATGTCTTAGATTTTTACCGTTGACGACCATTGGGACATATAGGTCTCGTCAGATTTGGTGGTCGCGTGGATAGCCCGAGTGGACTATCTTTTTTTGCTATTTTTTGTTAAAAAGTGGAAAGTTGCCCGCAACTTCCACAAAAATTTTTTACCTATAGCTCCTCCTACCCCCGAAATATTGCAGCAAGAAGAAGAAGGGGGAGAAAAAGTAAATATTTTTCGACTTTGGGGTGGTCTGGTAGGCAAAGGGATGAATCTCCCCTTGAAAATTAAGTACTTTCTGGAAGCCACATTCATTACCTGTTGAATACCTTGTTAAGAAAAATCGTTCGCATAGTTTTTCCAGGTAAAATTCGAAAGTAAAAGGGTCACCGGTGTCCCAATGGTCGTCAAAGGGTTAAGTAGGTAGTAACTATGCTTTTGAACAAATCAAAATCAATCCCGAGAATATATTTTGTAATTAGTCTTAGACGGCTATGGGCACCACTACATTTAAAGCTTCTGTGTTGTTTCTGTGTTTGTCTTTTGTCTTTGATTTGTTGTTGCGTTTTGTGTTGTTACATAAGCCTTTGCTCTCAATTCTTGCTCTTAGTGCTCCAAGAGCGCTCTCTGCCCATAGTGGGTCTTAGAGCACAATTCATCACACTGGAGCTTGATGGATGTCATAAGAGAGACAAAGTTCACCGTTGACCAAAACACGCTGATAAGCGTCATTTTTGAAAAAGAAAATAAAGAACATCCTTAATACAGTAAGCTACAATGTTGTCTACTCCTACTTCCACAGACTAGACTAGAATGGAACAACAAGACTGCAAACTTGTCAATTATTTCGATATGTCAAACAACCACAACACTCAGTGGTCAAGCAATTGGCTAATAAACGCTTTCAATTACATGCTCCTTTTTTGCTCCCCAACCTGTCCTTCCTTTTTTGTTTTGAAAATTACAACAAAAAACAAAACAATAAAAAACAATGTGGGATTCATGAAACCACAATAAATCAATTTCGCACATTTTGTGGTTGAGATGCTGGGCTACATGAAAATTAAATTAACGAAGCTTTTGGCAGCAAATGATGGCTTAGAGGAACATGAAAGTGCGGTTGGAAAGCAAGACTAAAGCAGTGAGAAAAAAAAAATATTAAAAGCAAAATATAAACACAACAAACAAGAAGATTCCTGCTAACTGCCAAGAGCGTTTATATCAGCTTGACCTTATTTTTTAGTGCACTACAATTTTAACTGATATAGCGAATTTTTTTTAATCTTCTTTTTTAATTTTTTGTTCTGCTGCGCTGTCAGTTTCAATTTGTCGCCAGTCAGTAAACAACAGAAAGTTACGAGCCACTTCTGGGCACAGGCAAGCCCTATAAGTCAAACACTTATGAGCACCACCTACTTTTTTCATGTTGCGTGATAATCTTTCCAATTTTGATTTTTTTTTTTTGTCTGTTCATTTTTAAACCCTAAAAATGGGTGTAATTTTGAGAAATCGTTTTTTAATTATTTAGTTCCAACTTCGTTTCGCCGTTCACATTGCACAATATAATACTTTTATGACCAAGGTAATGAGAAGTTTCTTGTAGGGCAAATTTGGGGTGGCTCTTTGCTATTTCAGGATATTTTGTTTCGTTTTTTTTTTTTTTAAGCTCCTACAATATTTTCCAGGGCCATCTACAAACCAAAAAAAAAGACTTAAAACTAATTTTGTTTTTCAAAAGTCCGCCATTTTGTTCATTTTCAAAAATTTTAAAAATCCTTCCTATCACATATTAAAACATATTTCATTTTTGACTTCAGAAGAGATTTGCAGACAGAAACTCTCCCGCCATGGACACATGTTTTTTCTTCCACGTCAACTTTAACCGCGAGGTGGGAGATTTTATGAAAAAAATTCTATTTTGTACCTCAATATACGAGTATAATGAATCATTGGCAAGAAGATATTAAATGATTGCTTGATTTGTCTTCCCACAAAAAAACAAAAAAAAAAAATATATTGGTGAAAATTGGTATTTTTACAGCCCTGTTGGGGAGAATGGTCCCTTAATAACTTTAAATACTGGTGGGCCAGAACGAGCTCTTTCTGCGATAATATTCCTGCAATTCTGCTTTTCTATTACAAACTTTTACAAAAAAAAAAAAATATCGACAATTTTTTACGATATGATGCACGTTTACTAAATAGGTATAATATTATCTAAATTTTGTAGATTATCTAAATTGAACTTTCTTTCCTGAATATTTCTTTTCACCGTATGAACTCTTATAGCTAGCTCTCTGTCTATCGCCAAAGAACCGTTATCTTCTTCGATTGCTTTTTTGCTGCACTTCTCATTGTTTCCAATGGGCTACAATGATTATTATGATTTTTTTCAAATTTAATTTAAATCAAAAACATTTTTAAACAAAATTCGCGAGGGTCACTATTATCGGATGAAGCGCATGGCAATTTGAGATTTTAAATGATTAGAAATCTATGCGTCACCGAACTCCAATAATTGTAATGTTTTAAAGCCAGCGGGCGGATAATTCTCAGAAAAAGTTGGAACTTGTCCAAATCATGCGCCAACTTGACCTCCGCGGTACACAATAAAGTGTCTTAAACCACAATTAGGAACACTCTGCAACGCTAAAATCTTTTAAAATTACCAAAAATTATGAAAGCACTCATCTTCTGCCATGCTAAAAGCACCCGCGTCTTCGATAGACAGAAGAACATCTATACAAGCATTGGGACATAGTAAGTTATTGTTATGATCTTAAAATTCATCTGGTTGAATCTACACTCAGAAAAAAACCCATATCTTTTCTCCATAAAAAAAATCTCTATGTTTGATAATAGCAATTTTCTCTTTTTCAAATAAAATTTCCTACAATTAGAATAAATTTTCACATATTCGAAATAATATTTCTTCACTTGTAGGAAATGAAAATATTTCAAGCCTCTAATAATGATAAGTATTTTTCTCGCACTAAAAAATTCTCATTTATACACTAAGGGAAATAATGCATATTAACATTATCCACGCCTGAGTATCAATTTTATTTAAATATTTACGTGGATAAATCAAATATTTTCCATACAACTCGTTTTTTTCTCGTATTTAAATTTTATTTATACCACACACCTACACACATATTCCATACAGCTGAAATAGCCGACAAGCAGCAACAGCATCGCACACGTACACACATATTCCGACAAGCAGCAACAGCATCGCACTCTGTTCCTGCAGTTTATTTCTGCAGTTTCTTATAGTTCTCATTTCGTTTTTGTTGCAAGAGTAATATAAGAGAAATATTTGGTCGTACATATGAGCGACTGCGTAATGCGATTATGTAGGTTGGAATAACAACTCGACATTTTCCCACGAATTTGTCGCACCGATTGTGATTTGCCTGCATATATTGCTTTATTATTTTTCCTAAATTTTCGTTTTATAGTTTTATATTATTTTTGACATTTGGTGCCATAATGTTGCGCCGACTGTCAAAAATAGTATAATATTAAGGAACGAAAAAAGAAAATAAAGTAACCATGCTAATGGCTTTAATGGACGCAGCTCGTGAGAAATATTTGAATATATTGTTTTTTTAATTTCAATATTTTTATATAAATTTCCTTTAGATGTGATAGTTTTATTTTCAAATAGTAAATTTTTGAAAGATACTTATTTAAAAAAATTCGTGCATAATATTAATATATTTTTTTATTATTTCTGTTTAAATATTTTAATATTTTATTTAATTAAAAAGTTTTTAAATGAATTTTTAATATTTACGTAGTCGATTTATGCAAATGCGTTATTGGTGCAAAAATGACTCGCTTTTTGGATAAATTAAAAAAGTTTTTGGATAAATTTAATATTTTTTTTTCTTAGTGTAGATAAAAAATTCTCATTTATAGATAACAATTCACTACGCGAAATATTTTCTTCAATAAAAACAAATAATTTTTCAAAAATAAAAGTATTTTTCTCTAAAAACGATATATTTTTGTTATATTTCTCTTTTTCATTGAAGCTTTTTACCTACCATTTGTAGGGAATTTTTGGTATCACAATTAGAGAAAAGCATTTTCTGGAGCAAACTCTATACCATTTTTCTCTAAATATGATGCTTTTTTATCATATTCCGAGAGACTTTTTACTGAGTGTACTTGTTGGAAAGATTATTCTCTTCAATGAGAAAATAATGGCCTCTTGGTGGTTTCCGAAGTTTCGAAAAAATTGTTTTTCGTTACAAAAGCCAGTGGTGCATATATTAATCATTGATAAGTAATAAAACTTTAAAAATATTCGTAGAAATAAACGTTTATTTAATAACATAGTTTAAACGATAATTTTGAAACCGAAAATCAATTTTTGTAAAAAAAAAAAAAAATTCGCTATTTTTAATTTTGAAAATTTTAATTTGATATTTGTTTATATTTTTTTGTTTTTCAAAACCAATTCTCTCAAAATAATACTTTGTTTCCAAAATTATTTATCAAAATCTTAAAATATATTGGTCGGAACCGTTTTTGACTTTAAGTTCTTAGCAATTGGGCACAATTTGTATTGTTAGGTTAAATATAAGCAAAGTTATAGTTCAACAATTGCAGTATTTTCGAAAATTATGTTGAATTCGAAATTAATTTTTTTGCGAGAAATAATATGCAAGATACTGTACGATGTTGATTTTTGGCAGCTGCTCTTTTCTGTTCTTTTTTTTTTTTGTTTTCTGCTAAATACCATGTAAATAATTGGCCAGTTCATGCGGTATATACCTGCACCACCCCGCGTTTAGGCTTATTTGAATACCTACACGCGTGTGGCTTGTGCTCCATACAAAGCTACCGCGGATGCGCACATTTTGTTTTTGCATTCGCTACTTACCGACCACTATTGCGTGCATCCTGAATCATCTTGAAAATTATTTTCGAATTTGTTCGCATAGATTTTAATCAGTTGGCGTTCCTTTTTTTATTATTGTGTTGAAGGCTGTTGAAATATAATTTGTATCAATTTGCCATGATTTGGCTCATGAGCTGGCATGAGCATAAGAATGAGGCAGAAGGCGGTTGCAAAAAAGTAATTTTTTTTTATACAATGTTCGCAATATTTAAATACGACCATGAAATGATTGAAAGATGTGATAGTAACACAATGATATTTTCTGAAATTCAATCAATGGTAAATATCCTTATATTACTTAAAAAATTGTTTGCTTAAAATTCTCGCTTAAATTCTGCCATTATTGAGAGTGAGTCCTGAGAATGAGCACAAAAATGAACTCAGCTGCAGTTTTATTGCAAAAAAGTCCAATGTCCAATTCTATTGAAACATTAAATGGCACACAGGATGCAGTATTTTTTTTTTTTTCTTTTAGCTGACAGTTTAGAGGAAAATGTTGTGAAAATGAAAAAGTATTGATTTTGTAGTAGTTCGAGTTGATGGCACAAACTATTGACACGTTTAGCAGGATGTAGGTGTGGCATTGAAAAGCAATAGCAATTGCAAAGTTTGAGCATATTTTTTTAAATTTTTCTAAAAAATATTTAGTAATTCTTTAAGAAGTATTCCAACAAACACAACAATAGTGAACAGCTAACAAGCAACAAGCATGTTGCGTGAGTCACTATGCTAATAAATGTGAACTGATTTAATTTGTGGTGGTAAAGCAGTGGCACAAATGTGAATGCTGACAATGTGTCACAATGACAAACATGCTGACACATACTTCCCCTCCAGCCTTCACCATCAAACCAGCACTTCTATCCTGTCACAAAAGCTGCAAGTCCAACACTACTTGAGCGACACCAGGCCCAAAGTCCCTACATAAATTTTAATGTCGTCGCTGTTGCACAACAACAACAACAAATACATACAATAAAAACAGGGCATGCAGTATTTATGTGGTAACGAAAACTTGTAGCGACTTCTCGTCACTTTCATGCCGCATTAAGTGCGTTATGGGCAAAAAGGAGCCCGCTTGTTTGTAGCCGGGCGCACAGTGTTTTGCCTAGAAAAAGGTATTTGAAAAAGTTTTAAATTTAAATTTATTAAAATTATATTTGCAGATTTATTCGAATTGCTTAATTAACAGAAATAAGAATGGAGTTGAAACCTTGCATCCTTTGTAGGCCAAGTTTTTTACAATTTAAAGAAAATTTACTGACAAACGAGGGTGGATCAATGAGAATTAAGCTGTTTTTTTTTCGATTTTCCAAAATCGTAGCCCAGTTGTGGGTTAGGTTAGGGTAAAAAAAATTAGATAAAAACATCAGCTCGATCGGTTAAAAATAGCCGTGCCACGCACACTGAAATTTGAGGGAACGAAATTTAGGCCAAAAGGAAAGAAAAACGTTCGTAATTCTTCAGGGTTCATTCCTAAGGACATTCAATGTATAAGCAGCCCCCATTATTTTTTAATCCTCAACATTTCTCTAGAACATACGTATCCTATATCACCAACCCTTCATGGGGTCCCCATACAAAAAATCTAAATTTTTACGAAAATTTACCAAAATAGAGACAAAATAGAACGCATATTTGTTATGTACTTAAATATTTTTAGTTGAATGTATACTTATTATGACTTATATCAGTTTGCCTTTCTCAAACCTCGGATGTTTTTTGGGATAATGAACGACTACTTGAATTAGATACTGCTTCTCCTCTTCGTTCCTGCATAAAACTTTGTTGTAGTCCTCCATCATTTTCACTCTTCTTTCAGCGGTGTCGTTTACAACGTAAATTTTCTCAACAATTCTTAATGCCTGCTGATAATCTTCTCGCTGTTGCCATATTTCTGGCGGGTTTTGTAAAAATGTATTCGGCAAGTAGAAGCGTTTGAAAAGATATTTGTTTTCGAAGTCACGAAAGCACTCAAAAGTTTTCCGACAAAAATTTCTCATTAACTTCTGCAAAATTTCAGCAATTTTTTGTCGATTTGCGGTACGGTATCTTCGAATTGATGAGCGATTCAAAACTAACTTTGATACGTCATGGCCAAGCCTTTCAGCTATTGCAGTCATTATATGCATTGCATTCCGGTCTGATATCATGCATTTATCCAAAGCAGATACGATTCGTTGTCCCTGGTAAAAAATATCCGATTTTCCGTCTACGATCCGATTTATATTCACATTTATACTTGATGAAATTTCATTTTTCTCTATTTTAGTGAATTTTCGTAAAAATTAAATTTTTTCGTATGGGGACCCCATGAAGGGTTGATGATAGAGGGTAAGTATATTCTAGAGAAATGTTGAAGATTAAAAATAATGGGGACTGCTTACACACTTTGTGTCCCTAGGAGTGAATACTGAGGAGTTACGAGCGTTTTTCTTTCCATCTGGCTCAAACTTCGTTCCCGCAAATTGCAATGTGCGTGCGGGCACGGCTATTTTCAAGCAATCGAGCTGATATTTTTATCGAATTTTTTTTTACCCTAACCTAACACAAAACTGGGCTACGATTTTGAGTCAGATGTTTTTTCAATTTTCCCATACATTTAAGGTCCACCTTAATGAGTATCCTATTTTCGACTGAAGACGCTAGTTTTAAATGTTGTTTTTTTTTCAACATAATCTTCCTTTAGGTCGTCATTTTTTCCAACGTTTCTGTTATTTATTTACACTCCTCCAAAAATACAATTTGTCAAATTTTCAGATTTTGGAAGAAAAATATACCACATGAACTAAATCTAGCGAGTTCTGTGGGTGAAATCTTTCAAAGATTTCCTTGGCAATATTGTCTGCCAAGTGATCCTGGGATCTTGAAAATCAAAGATTAAAAATCTTAGGAATGTTCTGGAATATATTATAAGGACAATTGGAATTTTTAGAAAAAAAATTTTTTAATTTTGAAATCAGATAATACTATCTACATATCTTAGATAAATGCTGACCGGTGGGATGAAGTTTTGATACGTAATCGTTAAAACTCAACATTATTGCACGGAACTCAAAAGAATGTATTAACAAGTATTTTAAAATATAAGGATATAACAATCAAAAATAATACTGTTCGACCAATACAGTTTGTCGGTCTTACCTAGCATAATAAGAATGCTCATTTCAAAAACTATTGAAAAATGTTTAAATTTTGAAATTCCAACGGAAAACAAAAGAAAATCAACTGATTTAATCGTATAAATCATGGGAAAAGAATTGCCTCGTTTTGTTTCAGGGTATTCTCTTTCGCTTTCGTTTTTGTTTCGACTTAGCAGGAGTTTTGTCGTGTATTCTCTTTGTAGAAATCAACAATATGTATAGAACTCACATCGAAATAAACACACCTACTCTAATGTTCGCTTACTGTGTAAGGTAGATATCATCAGTATTTCATGGCAGAGATGTAACAGAGAATGCTGCGCTAAAGCTTTTGAAATATCTTTTGAGAATCTAACAATATCATCACGTATCTGATACTCAAAAAATTTGGAGTGATGCATCCACAACGAGTGACTGTTTTGTGCGAATTGCTACTTGGAGGCGTCTTGGGGCCGTTCTTTTTCGAAAGTGACGTCAAAAGCTATAGAGACAAGATAGACAATTTTATGTGGTCGAGATGTATGTAAGTCGTATACAGACACAGATGACAACTACTTTTCAAAGAATGGTGCTGCGTGTCAAACAAGTAGCGAAATAGCGAGTCATTGCACGCGAAGTCGCGGAATTTTGGGTTTTCGAGAAACCCGTAGGACACCAATATCTTGCGACTTAACACCGTTCGACTTATTCCTTTGAGTTACGTTATGAGTAAGGTCAGGCCCGTAGCTGGGTTTTACCAATGGGGGGGTAGGAAGGTTTTATGAAACCCTTTACCTTTTAACTGTATCCGCAACTGTGTCTGCAAGTTAAGCCGAGGCTGCAATTTTAAAGATATTATATTTTATATAATCTTCATGTGTTTACTTTATAATATTTTTTACTGTAAGGTCTAAGCCATGTGTTCATATGTTCACTTTATAATATTAACAATATTTACAATAAAAATTTAAGAAGCATCCATACAATTGTTCTTTCCACTCAAAAAACAAATTCAACATCTTTTGTTGAAACATCCTTTATGTGATTTATGTAATTATGATAATGTGATGATAGTTATGATAGTATAAAGTTATACTTTATTATAAAAATATAAACAACCTTAATACCCTTAAGTGTTTTTAGCAAATATAAATTTTTTTCGACCCAGCCTAATCCACTATAACTCTCTTTGGACATATGAATTAACCCTCACTGGCTAAAGGGGACTGCTGGGCCCGGTCTGCCCGTCGATTCGGTCTACCGTGTCTAAAATATGTACAATTAGGTAAATAAACTTTTTTTTTTGTAAAAAGTTAAATAGTTTTGTCCAGAAGAAGCTAGTTCTTCTTAACAAAACACTATGCAACGTTAACATTCGGCGTGAAGGTTTCCTTGATGTGAATATTTATGTTATGTGCCGCAGTAATTCGGATATGTCGCCTTGTTGTTGTTGTTGTTGGTTTTATTGTTATGCGGCTTGTATTTCAAAAAGCGCCATAAACTAGCTGCAGCTTGTTAAACATTCTAAAATTTCTAAAACAAGCATTTAGCGGATCGCCAGCCTGTCCACATTAGTGATGGATGTACTTGCAGTGTCAGTGTTTATGGTGCTGCTGTTGTTGTTGTCGTTGTTGTTGTTGTTGTTGTCAGTGACAATGATTCGATGATGTATGCCCTGGATGCACTGATGATTGCCGCTACTGATGCCGTTCAACTATTCCACGTTGAAATTTATAGCATTAGAAAACTTTAAAACTTTTACTCCCTGTTCTGACTGTTTACTGGCGAAATTTATCCGGACATGTTGCAAAATTTAAAACCATCAATATTTTTGTTTTTGCGTTGTTGTTGTTGTTGCTTCTGCTACAACTAATCGAACCAACTGCAGCAACAAATTTTTTTGTACAATTCTAACAATTTTATTTGTTGCCATTTTCGCTCTGGGGTTTTTTTTTTTGTTTTTTCTTTTCTTTCTGCACTTTGCTGGAATTTTTAATTAAAATTTTACTCAATGTTTTTTCATGAATGAGAGAAAGAGAGGAAAAACGGAATTTTCTGATTTTATATTTGGCCAGTAAAAATGTTGCTGTAAATGAGTTAAAAAAAGCACTGCTATTTACTCTTAGTTCAAATGCTTTTTTCACAACAAACTCATCTTTTTAAGGACTTTATCAGGAGTAATTTAAAATATAACAAGATCCGGCTTGAAAACAACCTTTATAAAGAAAATAATATAGAAGATGAAACAATAGGCCTTGGGGCATATTTCAGTATAAAAATTTAAAAATAATTTGCGCAAAACCATTCGCTTAGGTCTCAACAAAATCAGATGACAGACAAGTGACAAGGCAAGAAGTCGTAAAGCAACCAAACTAAGATTTGCAACGCATGTTAAACGAACGCAATTTGTCGGATTTATTTTTAAATACACACACACACACTCACACACATGTAGCACACGCCCTCGTAAGCGACAAATTGATTCGCAACTCATTTAAATAAACTCATCGCACGTTAAGCAATTCATGCAGAAACAACGCACGAGTAGCTGCCACGCACTAATGATGCATAAAATGAAACAGCAAAGATTTTCTTAACAATTTTGCAAAGTATCCCAGAGCTCTAAAATAACTCAGAGGATATAAAGAACTGTAACTTCATGGAAACAATCATGCTGAAAACAAAAAAAAAAATAAGAAAAAAAAGTGGAAATCAACAGCGCAAATTGAAATAAACGGATGTGAAATTGTCATGCGATACTTTTTGTTCGCGATACAATGGCACAATATTCCAAAAAATCACAAAAAAGTCAAAAACAAATGAACACAAAGATAAATCGTCAAGCTTCAAAAAACAAGGTTGTCAAAGCAAATAAAAAAATAAATGAAAAAAACATGGCACATAAAAAATTTCGAATTTTGCAGTTATTTCGGGAGTAAACAAAAAATGTGCAGGAATTTTTGCGAAACTCACTGCAGAACTGGATAAGCAGCTGCGATCTGCTTTTTTTTTTTTTGTTGTTGTTATTGTATAGCCTTTTGTTGTATTCTCCGTTTGACCATAATCCATGAGCTTGAAAGCATCAGTTATTTCAGTTCATTTTTAACCTCAATAATTTGAGATGAATTCAAATGCTTTAGATTTTCGAAAGCTGAAGCTGAGAACAACTTTGATGCTTAACTCATTTACGCCACACACTGAATAGACTTTAATGATAGATCGGACAATACTATAAATTTTATACGAATTACACACGAAGGGCGATTTTTGATGTTCTGCGAAGTTTGGATAAGATGATGAACTTTTTTTTTGTAAAAGTAATGAAAATGATATCACCCAGAGTTTCCGAGATATACTATTTCTTTTTAATTTAGGTGGATTTTTGACCCCCCTATGCGAATATTAAGGGGAAGTAATGTTTACTTATTTTAAAGGACATTGAATTTGTAAGAATTTTTTTTAGGTCTTAAATCAAAATTCTACTTAGTTTAGGAGTTAAAGCAACTACACACTTAAAAATTTCCAAGATAAATTCACACCGGTGAGCGAATATTTACATGTTTTACACCGAACGGTGTTAATTTACACCGCTTTTCCGGTGTGAAATAATGAACTTATCCGATCGGTGTGAAATAAGAAAGGCAATGAAGTAGAGCAATATTGAAATCACATTATCATTGACAAACAAATTAAAAGTAGAAGTTTCTATGAATGAAAGTGAAAATTTTAATTAAAGAAAAAATATTTAAGCTAAAAATTAAACTTTAGTGCTTAGCTTAGTGAATAATTTGTGAAGTTTTTGTGAAAAATCCTGTTGCAGTTTTGGTGAACAGCATTTCCATTTCTTTGGTGAAATAGGCGGAATTCGAAAGCAAGTCCAAATAAAATTTGAAAAGCCTCTTTTGTGTACCAAATAATGAAAAAAATTATTCATTTAATACATATGTATGTGATAAAAATATACCAATTTATAAATATGTATGTTAATTAGTGCTTTAAATAATTTATGCTAGTATAATATTTATAAACTCGAAAGTATTGTTCTCAGAGAAAAATTGAATAAAAAACTCATTAAATTAAAAATTTTTGTCTTTTTTATCGTAAAAAGCGATTATTACCAGTGTTGCCAGAAATTTTTGGGGAAAAAGGCTAGATGGGCTTTAAAAAAGGGCTAGAAAAGGCTAGCTGACTTAAAAAAAGGGCTAAAAAAAAGGCTAGATTTGTTAACATTATGTTTTACTCTGTGAATATACGTACGTATTTATATATTTACATACTATATGAATATGATATAAAACAATACCAAAAACAAAACATAGATGAAATTGATTAAAATTGAATTCAGTCTTTCAAACTCAAATATATAATAAGTGTAAAAACCGTATCTTTTCGAGTTTTTCAGATTTTTCTTGCTTGCACTCGGCTCCTCAAATTCCATTCATCAGACGAAGCCCCATTGCTGGAGCTGGAAGTACTTTCAGTTTCATCATTAGAATCACCTATTTTCTAACTCATTTCTTACATGAATTTAGAAACTTTATTGAAATATCTAGTTAATGGAAACCAAAATTGCAAAGAATATTTGTTTTTTCCATTTCCAGCTAAAATAACGTTTCATTTATGAAGTACTGCCAAATATATTATTTTTAGAGCACAGGGTTGCACTGGGTCCATACCAGAGATCTGCAACAAGTCAATTGAAAATCAAGTAACTTGAAAAAAATCAAGTTTTCACTTGACTTGTAGAAACTTGATATGTTTCTACCCTACAAGCCATGACTAGCTTCTGAAAAACGCATCATAAGTCAGACTTGATTCTATATGAGTCCGACTTGATTTCTATTAAAATCAAGCTTTCTACTTTTCAAGTCTAAGAGACTGCGCCAGGGGCGAACACAGGTAGGGGTTTTGGGGGTTAAAACCCCCCCCAAATGAACGAATAAAAATAAAATTAAATGTATAAAGTAAAACAATTATAAATTATAAAGCATTATTTATTTAAGTTGAAATGTTTAAAGCTACTTTCATGGTGTTATTTATTGTTTTTATGAAATTATGCTCTGTATACGCAAAAGAGCCCTGCCAGAGTATGCTTTTTCGCCTGAAAAATCATCATTTACATGTATGTTTTGACAATGTTTTAAATCATGTAGACAATTATGCATTTTTAATTAGGAAAAGAATTACCTAAGATCGAAAAACTTCAAATTAAAATTTAATAACTATTTATTAAAAATAAAATTAAATTTACATTTCATTAAAAGGTAAAACAAAAAATTGTGCTATTTTTTATGTTACTTATTTCATCAATATCCAATTTGAATTCAAAATATTTTTTTTTTATTTAAATTTAATTTAAAATCGCAATAATTTTGCTTTTCAATCAACTCATCAATCACCAACTCAAATTAAACACATTTCGCTAACAGTTAATCAGTGAACCATAGTACATTGCTGAATATTAGCATACTTTATGAAGTATTCGATTAAGAAACAAAAACAACACAACTCACAAATTCAGATCAGCGTAAGAAGTGTTTTGTGAGAGAACAGAGAACGAACTAGCAGTTATTCTCATGCGCTAATTTTCTCTTTACTACACGATCTGTTGTTTACATTTATTCGCTTGCAATGTACTCATTACACTAAAAAAAACATTAACATAAAATGAAACACAATGTGTTCATAATTTGCCTTTTCTCATGTTTTTTCAAAAGTTTAAAACACATTTGCTCTTACTTTGACGAAATTTGCAAGCTATTTTTTAAACATAAAATTCGTCAAATTAATAACAGTTGTCGTCAATTTTAAAACATTTTTTTTCAGTGTAAAATAGTTAAGCAGTGTATATTCGTTTAACGAATATATTCACGTAGGGCTCTAATACGCATACATGTTCTACCACGCTGTTGTTCTCTGTAAAGTCGAGTTCCGCTATCAATGTGATAGGTATGAAGTTAAAACAAGAACTCTCGATTTTCAAGCTTTTCAAGCACCCGAGCTACCCGAGTATTTTCGAGTATTTCGAGCTACCCGAATTTTGAATTTTTGTTTTCCACATTAGTAATCATTATTTAGTAAAAAAAAAAAACAAAAAACTTCTCTTAATCAGTCTACATCAAACATATCCACGGACTGCCAAAGCAATGTTCTTTCTTATTTAAATGTAGCCACACAGAGACAAAACAACCTAATAAAATAGAAAAAATCAATAAAATTTCTCTATCGTTTTCATTCAAGAAGATTGTCTTATTAAAACCATTGAGAAAATCTTATTAAAACTTTGACAATTTTTTATTGGACAATCCACATAATTTTAAGAAGAATCCTATTATTTTTTATGAGAAAACATATAAAAACTATAAGGAAATCTTATGAAAAATATGTGATTTATTTATGGATTTTAAAAGTTACCTTTTTGATTTTTAGGAAGAAATCTTATAAATTTAATAAGATTTATTTTTTAAATTTAAGAAGGAAATTCTATTGATTTAATAAGATTTCTTTTAAAATTTTATTAAAGAAATCTTTTTAATCAATACGGAATCTTGCTAATCTTTAACCTAGAAATATACTTTTAACTGCCTATAATATTAAATACAGTCTAGACATTGTTAAGATTTTGTTAAAATTTATCCATTATTAAATTAAGTTGTTATTTATGAATATTAAATACATATGTTAAAATTAAATTAACTTTGACTTTGTAACCAAAATACCCGGCGCTGTCAAGGCTTCAAAGAAATTGGCGGCATCCTCAATATCCAACTTTTGTCAAGAACCTCTTTCGAGTCCAAACCGTACATTTTTAATAAAGTCGAAATTGAGTCACTCAAGCCCCACGACTGAAATATGGCTTGAGTTTCGAGAATTTTAGCCTCGTCGAAAACAAGTTCTGGAACACAAATATCATTCTCCATTATAACATTTGTCTTATTTTTCTTTATTTAAATCGACGGATAACTTTTCGAATTCACTTTACAACTACGACTGAAAGCTAAAGCAAAGAAAGCAAAACTAAGTAGCATTTTCACCATTACTATCTTCTTAAAAGGGTGTCTAATAAGAAAATTTTATAAAAGCAGATCAATAAGATTTTCTTATTAATTTTAACTGGTCTCTTCTTAAACTTTGGAGAGTGAAAAGAAAAGATTTTCTCTATGGAATTGAAAAGATTTCTTTATGGAAAATTCTTATTATTTGGTAGTATTAATAAGAAAACCTAATAAAATATCTCAACTTGGTGGTCTTATTGTTTTATGTGGTGGTTTTTGGCTCTGCGCAATCATATCGGTTTATTTCCGTCTATATGTCTGCATGTAATGACTATCAGCAGAGATTTTGGAGCCATCGCTATGAATTTCGATATATTATAAGCTTGTATTTAAAATACAAAGATCATAATGCAAATTAGCGATCTCGTTTGAAAATTACGCTAACCCCACAAAGTAATATGAAATTGGTAGAATCTCTTAAAATTTCATAAAAATTCAATGCCTTAATTAATTTCAATTTTATTATTGAGGACATATTAAATTCAATGACACAAAATAAAAGAATAATTGACTTTGTACTCTAAATATTATATATGAAATTTGAATAAGTCTATAAATAAAAATGTAAAACACCCCCCAAAATTTTTTTCTGAGTGCGCCCCTGGACTGCGCTGCCGTAAAAAGCCACTGACGAGCGTTTACTTATACTTTTCTATTCAAAGTGACGAAATTAATTAACACCTACGGAGTGGTCGGAGGGAATACGTCCCCAAGGGAAAAATGTTCCTTTTTGCAAAAGTAATGGGGGTCGGTCATACATATTAACTCTCTCCGGCCCTACTAAAAGCTCACCTGTTCAGTGTGCAGGAAATAAAAAAACAACAAAAAGAACTCAAACATACTTCAATCCAATGCTTTTAAGTTAAACTGCATTCTTAACTCGAGAAATGAAGTTTGCACTGACAACACGAAGTTATTTCCTCGAACTTCATAAACAGACTTGAAAATAAAGGATTTGTAGGGAAAATAATTACTTTTTCCCTACATTTCGAGTTTCTACACGCAAAGAAAAAAAACGTTTATCGCCAGTTTGCCGCAAACGAACTTCGTTTGTCGTGCTTGAAATCGTTATTTGCAAACGTTTCAACAGTTGTCATAATAACAGTTCATTTGCGAGAAACGCGTCATATAGTTGCAGGAAATTAATTTCGTTTGTCATAAACGCGAGTGATTTTTAAATTGCAGCAATTGATAACTTCGTTTTTCCCAACTGAAAATTTTGTTTATTTTTCCCTTCGTTGTAAAAACATAACGCTTATAGTTTAGACTTACTTTTTGGACAAATTGTTACTATATAAGGAAATTGGTAGTTTGCTTAATACGCGGACGGAGATAGCAACGGAGGTGCAATCCATAAGAAGACGGACGGACATAAAGAGAAGGATTATTAATATAATAAATAATAATGACCGAAATAGCTTGCGGTATATATATATAAGATACATTTTTAAGTTGAGACAACTGAATATTCGTTTGCGGCAAATACAGCTCGCAAACGAAGTATAGTTGGTGAATTTTTCAGTTGTGGTAAACGAAAAATTTCTTTGCGTGTACATTACCAGTTTTCTACATTTGGCGACTAATTTCTTGCTGCCTATGATTCGCGCAAACTTGGTGTTTCCCTGCCTCGACTTGCAGGGAGTTGAAAAATTAAAGGAACTTGAAACAAAAAATGGATCCATTCATTCATTCATCCTCTGGTTCACACATCTTAAGCAATATACCAAAAAAGGCTAGAAAAGGCTAGAACGAAACAAAAAAAGGCTAAAAAAAAGGCTAGAGGCTAGATGGTATTTTTCGAGGCTAGACGACAGTAAAAAAGGCTAGATCTAGCCTCAAAAAGGCTAGACTGGCAACACTGATTATTACACCGTTCGGTGTTAAAAAAAATCATAATTATGCTCTTTCTAAATGAACACTAACTAGTAAGCCCGTATGGCGTTAAAACGCCAAAATGAGAAAAAAAATCTAGTGTAAGATTGTTTCGTTTTTATTATTACATAGAGTTGTTATCATTTTTTAACATATTTCTGTGTAAACTACCATTTGATGTTGCAAAACTTTCATTGTTGGGTAGAATGCGCTGCATACTCTTTTCTTTACTCAAAATTTTCACGACATCAAAAGAACGGATTCGACTTGATATCAAATATTATTGGCCGTGTGCGAATTCTGGGACTTGCGACTTTTCTCAACGACTGTCTTAGGCTCTTATTAATAGTCATAGAAAGTAAGAGACCGGATCTTGAAAACGTAACATTTTAAATGAAAAAAAAAATGTTACCGATGGGCTTAATTTTTGGTATAAGAATTCGCTGACCAATGCTAGCACCGGTAAGTAAAATTCAATCGACAGTATTATTGTAAGGATTAAAAATCTGTAGTCGGATTCTATTGATAAGTCCTTTCTGTATTACTGTATTAAGATTCCTTATCAGCATAACAATTGCATCTGTTTTGAGCTTTAAGTGGTGTCACGAAAGACCACTAACCTACTTCAGTGCTATTAAGGAACTCCGTTGGGAAGTTTATTTGTGCGGCACTTCATCAGAAACGGTTGTGCAATTGCTTTTATACAAAACTTCTAGATAAGTAAGATTCTAGATAGTTTAATTACTAACAAATTCATTTTGAAACCATACTTCGGCTATTGGTGTAAGAATAAAGTTTTCTTGTATGGTATCATTGTTTATGTCGTGTTGTAGATCATCATAAATAAAATCATTCCACAATCCGTGATCTGAGAGGAGCTGATCAAGAATTAATTTTCCGGTACTATCTCTACGTAGTGTGTCACAGCCAACTTGTCGCAAATAACTTGAAAAGTCCTTTTCGCCTTTGTCTAATCGCATGTTTTTTTTCAAGCTTCATTGCTTTTACGTAAGATCACCATTCATGACTTGTAATGCTATTTTCTATTGTTACAACGCGTCCAGAATAAGAGATTTCTGGAACTATTTCCTTAAAATCACCAGAAAATACAACAACTTTTCATGATCAATTACTGTCAGTGCTACTGCAAGAATCATACTTGCTTTATCAATAATGATAAGATGGACATAATCAAAGTAGATTCCGTGCTCAAAATTGGGCTTAACGGCTGATACAGATGTATCTCAAGAAGAAGTCTAGAAGTTTGAATTGTCTGTGCAAGGTACGTCCTCATTCAACCAAGCTAGTGGCAATGCTAGTAAAGGCTACTGGAATAGCGATTTTGCATGAACTTGCTCTTTTGCGGCTGGTACATAAATAAAACAAATATTTGAATGTTTTTCGCTTTGTTAACTGCTTTAATAATACAAAGGTATGATATTGGAAAATTTCAGAAAAAAATACCACATACTTTTAGGCATCCCATAGAAAGCTTACTTTCTTCTTTCTTTGCAGAAGATTGTTTTGCTTTTTTTATTTAAATACACAATACGTTAGAAAAAGTAAGACCCTATTGCACATCTGCAGACCAAGACCTTTCTATTGATACCTCATTTATAAAAATCGCATTTACGGTATAGATTTGATGGTCATCACAAAAAATGCGCTTGCGTAATAATAATATAGATAGATAATAGGGGTACAAAATAAACATCCTATCTGATATTTACTTTTTTACACCGATCGGTGTGAGAAAAATATGCCCTTTGGGATATAAAATTATAGCACTTTGAAACGGTGTTTTTTAACACCGAACGGTGTAGGACTCCCTGGAACACTCCCTGGATCGGTGTAAAAATTCTATACAAATTTTTTGGTGTGAACGGCCCCATAGTATAAAATGTGACCATGAAAAAATTGGTTATTTAAGCCAACCCAGAAAAACTCCTTGGACGATATATTCAATTAATTAATTTTTAACGCTAATAAATTTACCATCGATCGATATTGTTTCGGCTTAAAAGAAAAACCATTGATATTCTATACACCGCCACTCTGTAACGCCATTAAGAAGGCATGGTGGCTTCTGTAGTTGAGTGACAGTGCACTAGACTGCCACTTAAGAGGACCCATGTTCGAATCCCAGCCAGAACATGGTCCCACTCTTCAGCCTGTAATATTTTCTTATCTTATTTCTAATCAACTGAAATTAAAAATTCATCAATAGTTACGAATAAAAATTACTAGTTGGTGGTAGAAAAAGTATGTGGAGAGCATCAACTTGCATTGAGATAAAGGCATGACACTTACCTTCTATTCAAATTCACATGTTTCTTCGGCTTTCCGCCAGACTAAGAATATCGTACACATGTTTCACTTTGTTTTCACTTCCTTCCAACTAACGTATCAACACATATTCGTGTCTAGACAGACTTGATCTGAAATAATTGACTCAAATACCAACTAATATAAAAACCGAAACGTATGATAACCACATCTACCTCCTACACAAAGTGACTTTCTTAAAACGTTAAAATCTCTTAAAAATTTAAAAATGAATCAAATAACTTCAAATTGCAATGAAATACATGATGCAATTGTGAATACATATCTACCCTATGCTTGCGAAAATATCGCAAACTTATTTTTTAAATAAGTTTTGATATTTGGAACGTTCTCTGAGATTGGAATTTGTAAAAATTGGCCGAATATCCCCCGACAGAGTAACGTTATTTAATAATAAAACCTTCATAACATCAAATATCACCTCATATATGGCTATGAGGAGGACATTTTAACTTCGCCCAAGTTTTTTATAGTTTTATATATTTTTGTTTCTTTTTTCTTATCCTCACAACAGTTTTAAAATATTTCTATTTTCTCTTTTCTTTTAAGTTTTGGTTTTTTATAGCTTTTATTTTTATTTTTGTATATTTTGCGCAATATCTGCAAGTGGTCTCTTGCAATTTTAAATTTTTATAACGAATTCGTTATGACTGACTCCAAACTCCCTAAAATAAAATTCCAAGTCAAACACTTATTGTCTACAAACCCTATTTTATCCGCCATTTTGGAATTTTTAATTTAATTAAGGGGAGTTATATACCCAGAACTTTTTTCCAAAAAATTTTTCAAGTTTCACATTCAAAAATATGTGGAGAAAATTTCAAGTTGATATCTCAAAAAATAACAAAGTTATAGCCTAGTGAGTGAATCGCCTTTTAGAGCGCGCAGGTCTGGCCCTTATTTTCAAACGCGTTTTTCTTGAAACCATGTTTTCAAAGTCGGTGACCAAGATTTCTCGAGACTCAGTAAACCGATCGTTTTGATTTTTTGCGGGCTTATTTTATTCATAATAATCTCGTACTTGTCATAGGATTTTTTTTTCATATCTTCGTTCATTTTTTATAGGCGAAATAATGACGAATTTTTGGATGAATTTGAGATCATTGGTCTTGAAAGTATGAGAGTTAGCAGGTTTTCAGATTCGGTAAATCTTTTCAGCATTCGTTAATTCATCAATCAACGTTCAGATTCGTTAAATCTTTCAACATATTAAAAATAATATAATTTATTCACTTTCCATTGAGTATCTTTCAATTCATACATTTTGAAATGTGGCCCAATTTTAACGTGAAATGCCCCCAATGTTCTATCTTATGTGCGGTGAATGTATTGAAAAATAACTACTAATAAAGCATTATTGGAGTTAGTTAGAGTCAGGTGAGCAGTACCGCAATAAATGGAAAACTTCACAAAAAAACATTTTGGATCATATTGAATCAGGCTTGAAGAGTATAGTGAGCGGAGTCAAAAGTTAGCAAATTAACGAACTAGCAAAAAAGAATTCAACTTCCCAGAAATTTACCCATGACAAAAATACTTTTTCATACACCTCTCACCCACCTATACTAAAGTGAATTGCTACATACACACACTTTTGAAAGAAAACATTTGGCAGGCACTCAAATTCAAGTTAAATAAATAAAAATGGATCATTTTCTTTTACAGCACATCCTTTAACAGCACACAGCACACAGCTCGAGTGTACCGAACAACCATAAAAATAGCAACCAACTTCATATGAATCATATAAAAACAAAATATAAAAGAAAAACACGTCAAATATTTTCCACAGATAGAAGTTTTAACGGATGTTAAATACTTTCAACAAAACCCAACAACGCACGAGTAGCAAACAATTTGTTGAATAAACAACAAAATAAATGCGTTCAAATGGAAATTGAATAGAAAGTACCAGTTACAATAAAAAAGTTCAAGGCTAGAATGAAACCCAACTCAATGCAACCACGCCAACAAAACGTATCGAAGAAGTGAACCAACCAAACATCTCTCACGAAATTGTTTGCATCCAACTTCAAATGTGTCTAATTCCCTCTGTCAATATTTGTCCAATAAATAACGATAAAAGCAAAGATGTAGTCAAAGTAACACGCTTCACAACAACAATTGACAAATATTTGAAGAATCTTCCAATGAAGGCAACTTCAAGTAACACCCACTTAAATAGAGCTGGTTGTTTATAACATTGTCATGGCCAGAACCTATTATTTTGCACAGCATGCTAATCGTAGTCTACAAAGTGGCCAAAACGAATAAAACAAAAGAATACAAAATCTCCGCTATTGTTTATACAAGCTGACCAACGACTAGCGACTCCACACTAACTCCGTTATCTATGACTCAAAGCAACAAAACCATTTGAAATATCGAAACCTTTGCATGAGCTTAAAGCACAAACTTGTACGTGGCTGGCATTCAATTTCTGGGGCGTTCCAGCTTCAGGAAAATAAACACAAAAATAAACCTGCTAAAACGAACCATTTTCACATCCGGTGAATCCGGTGTCACATTTGATTCAATTGAGATTTACCTGTACGTGACTGAAATGCACAATTAAAACTGTTGAATAGGGAAGAGTCTGTGGAAGAGGCAGCGGAAGAGTATGAAGTGGTAGTTGAATGGTACAAGTGTGTGTCTGCCGAGTAGTAAAAGAAAAGCTGAAAGAAGGTTAAGTAAGGCAACACATACGGGTAAAGGAAACAATTTTGAAAAATGGCCAAGAATTTATTTATTGTTATTCAAAGTGCTTAACCAGGGGCAAGGATAAGCCACAACACAGAAGAGTTATAGCAAAGCCTATGAATTTTAAAATTGAAAAATATTTCAACGATATTTAAATAAAGGAAACACTTTCCTTATGGCAATTGAATAACTTTTAAAATATTTTTCCCAAAGATGTTTCCCAACCGCAGCAACAGGAAACGCAGTTAATGAAAACCTGAAACTTATTTAACATTCGCAAGAAAAATACACACTCACAAGTAATGACTTTTAGCCAGCAGCCAGCCAGCTAGAACTGCAAGTGGCATTTAGTTAAATTGTAGAAAGCCAGCTAAAATAAACCGCCAATTCGTAGCCACTGCAGAACACATACAGCAAAAGTCGACGCATTTAGCAAATGCAGCGAAGCACCGAATCACGTTATGCCAAAACGAGGTAACTTCCACGGCACAAATGCTGCAGCTGACGCGAAAATGCTGTATGCAGTGCTGGGTGCACAGCAAACACCAGCAGGTGTTGCGAATGGCGCAAACCCGCCACTAGTATTCAAGCTACTTTTGCCACTCAACAACACAAAGGCGGGAATGGTCGGGAATCCAACGTGTGGATGGAACGTTGCAATGGTGAAGATGGCCCCAGATGCAGAGGCAGAACCAGAGAGCAAGTATGTTGCAGAAATTCCTCCATAAGATTTAGTACGAATTCAAGACGAACAAAAACAACCTACATGTTAGAGAACTCAAAGCGCAACGGAATGTATGCGCGGGGGTGCAAGAGTTGTGAAGAAATGGTTGGACAAAGATGCTAGATACGCTAGTGCAGGTATGTTTAGACAGCGGGACCTGACAAGTATAATTCTTTCACAGCAAACAGTAGAATATAATGTTGGGAAGTATTTTCGACTTTCCCTATGAAGACATTTTAACCTGGACTCTAACAATTAATTGGAGATCTGAGCAAATTATTTAAGTTATACTTTTTTATAAAATTGTGAATTTAAGTAATTTTCCCGTTTAAAATATAAAGTGTTTAAAATATCAGCAAGAGGTGTAGGGTTGCAAAAGCAGTTTATTTAATACACAGCTCCATTCGTCACCGTGCTCAAGAACTCGACCTCTCCACGTACACTCTGAAGCAAATATTGATGAAAGATTTGACTCTTCATGCGTGCAAGGTTCTATTGACTCAATAACTGCAGCCCACGGACCACAGATAGTGTACATTCTATGCTTGGCTCTTGGAAAACATAAATGATGACTATGATTTTTGCACAAAAAAGTCAGGAGATTCAGGAGATGCCAATGCAGTGAGAATGAGTGACTGTTAGGTGCAGATTCTAGGCCAGAGGCATCATTTGGCCATACTTTAGCGAAAATAAGGATGGAAGAGCCGTTAAAACCAATCTTGGGGTACCGAAGTACTGACGACCTGTACTTTCAACAGAATGCCACTACTTGCAATACAATTCGGAAGCAGTCGAGTTATTGCACACGAAGTTCCCCGGTAGCGTAATTTCGTTTGCAGACACCTATTGGCCAGCAAGATTTTTTGCGTTTGAACACCGTTGGACTTTTCCTTTGAGATAATGTTTAGAGTAAGGTCTACTCTTACCATTCACAAGCAATTTAAACTCTCAAAGTGAACATTGAAATGAGCAAAGCCGAAATAGAGCTCCACATTAAGCGAAAGAGGAATCAATAATTTCATAAGAAGGATTAAGGGGTTAAGGCACTCTAGACTTCGAAAAAATATGCCCTCTTTGGATTTTGACGTGACGAAGTTACGATGTACTGCTCTAGTTTCCAAAAAAGTTGAAAAATTAATTTTTTAAAAATTCATCTGCGTTTCATTGAATTGTTACTCGCTGGGTATAAGAGCTATGATTAAAAAATAGTATAACCATAAAGGTTAATTCTTTGACTATATTAAAAAAACAAAAAAAAAATTTAATACGGCATAGGGACGTAGTGGGAGCTGCGTAAGCAACGCAACTGAAAATTCGTTACATGGAATTATTACTCGCTGAGTATAAGTGCTAGGATTAAAAATACGATACGCCAATAAAGGCTTACTGGAAGCCCTCGCAACAAAACTAGACAAAAAATTTCTGACATCATGGGGACGCTGAGAGAGCCGCTCAAAGATCGATAACGCAACATTCATGCAGCGGCGTTGCATTGAATTTTTACTCAATGAGTATATAACCTACGATAAAAGTTTAAAAAGGAAAATAAAGTTTTTATACATGGCTTTACGACAAAAATAAAAAAAATTCCGGCGTCGTCAGGTCATGAATATAGCAGCTTATGTAACAGAAATGTAATATCGTTGCATGGAATTATTACTCACTCAGGAGGAGTGCTATAGTAAATTTTGTGTTACGACAGCATGGATGTGTTATTACGCTTCACAACTAAATTACAAAAAAAATTTTGTTTTCATGATTTCAGGGATGCAATCAGATAATACAGTAAAAATGCTACAGCCATGAAAAAACGTTGCATGGATTTTTAACTCTGTGACTACTGGTGCAACGGTTAATTTTAAGGAACGAAAACAAAGGTGAGGTCTTCGGGCATATGACAAAAATAAAAAAAAAATAGACGGCGTGTCAAAAACCCTCAGGGAACCGCCTAATGTGACGCATTTGCATCACTTTTGCTGGATTAATTGAAATTAGAGCACAACCAATGGGGAAGCAAAAAAAAGCTAAACGAAAAGCACCAACTCCAAATCCAACAACAACTCCAACACCAACACCAACACCAACACCAACACCAACACCAACACCAACACCAACACCAACACCAACACCAACACCAACACCAACACCAACACCAACACCAACACCAACACCAACACCAACACCAACACCAACACCAACACCAACACCAACACCAACACCAACACCAACACCAACATCAACACCAACACCAACACCAACACCAACACCAACAACAACAACAACACCAACACCAACATCAACACCAACACCAACATCAACATCAACATCAACATCAACATCAACATCAACATCAACATCAACATCAACATCAACATCAACATTAACATTAACAACAACAGCAAAAAACTTCGTCACGTCCACGGCACAGCCAACTCTTTTTTTTTCCAAAATTACTAGACTATAAATCGAGACTCTAAAAAAGGGAGTTTATTATAGGTACAATCAGTGACGGTTTACGATAATTTTTTGGCATGATTACGGTGACATCTTCGTTTTTTCAGGGTCCACGGCCGGACAAACAGCTCCTGTAATTTTTTAATTATAAAAAGCCAATGAATTTTTTTCTTACACATGTAATATCTGCTATAGAATCACTTAGGATATTTTTAAATATTGATTTTCGGTCAAATGGCGCACTTCTAAAGTGGAAAGTGAAAAATTTGTCTAAAAACCATCAGATTATTGTTAATAATAAAGGAAGATCTTCAATAAAAAAAACATCGTACTTACATAATATATTATTCAAAATTTGATATATATCAAAATTCAAAGTTTGAAGTGAATTGGTTGAAAATTGTCTGAGTTATGTTTTCGGCCAACTTAAAAAATGCAGTTTTGAGATAAACGCATTTGAAGTTTTCAGTAGAAGTTGTAGTAGTAGAACCAGGTGGCCTATAAATAAATAAATAAACTGTCCATTTTAGCTCTTGAAAGGACTTTGACCGAACTTCTTATGATCAAATTGTGTTGCGCGTGTTATTAAATGTTTGAACACAATTGATCGAGAACTGAACCTACTAGTTTTATGCCGACTCCGAACAGCTAATGTGCATGTTCTCAAGAAGCTTTACATGGCAATATTTACTCTCTGAGGTTTGCCATTGTCTGCAGAGAGGTGACGACCGAACAGAAAATTAATTCAGTTGAAAAAACTTTCTGTGTCGGATGGAATTGAACCAGGGTTCTCTGACGTATGGGTCACGCACTCTACCCATTACGCCACGGCCGCCACTTAGGCGGCGTTATACTATAATTAAGAAACCAAGTACTTAGAAATTTTTCCCGGCCATAATCTTTTGAGACATAATTTTTTAGGTCATAACGGACCATTTAATCAAAAAACATTATTGCTTTTTTTTTTAATTCTAGGTTGGCCTAACCTTACCATTGGCCTTAAGGACTATAAACTAAGTCGAGGTGGCCATCTAGTAGATGTATTTAATATACATCTCAATATGTCTACTTTATAATCTAATAAAAATGTCAGAAACATCCAAGCTCTTAGAGCTAAAATTTTGAAGGACGTAGTATTTTATTAATACACTAGATCAAGCCGATCTGTCAAAACTATCAAATTCTTCAACCAATTGGAAATTTATTTAATTGTTGGCTTACGATGGTTTTTTTCCAGAGTTTCCTTGCTTAAAGTACTAGATTTTCTCTCTTCTCTTTCTATCTCACGCTCCGCACACTATCTCTTCTTTCATACTCTCTATTCGTCAATATTGACACAACTGTCATCACAAACGTGCTCTGATGACCCGAAAGTACCTGATCTAGTGCCTGGTTTGCGTAGAGCCAACAAAATCAAGTTAACTGCTGCCTGCCTAACTCTAGCCACATATGAGTTGTACGTTTAACAAGTATCCAACGAATTTGAACTCGTCTCTGTTATTTAGAAATGTGCTAGTTGCGTCTGACTTCAAAATTCCGGTTGAAGTAAGAGAACAAAACTACCGGCTGAAAGACAATGGGAAAAACAAGGAAATGGAAAAGAAAATAAACTTCGGGAAAACGTGTTAAGCTATGCATTCTTTCGAAGATTTGCTGTTAGACGAGCATGCCATTTTATTGTCAGATTCCAGCAGATTTAAAACGGAAACGAGCAGCAATTCGTGTGTTCTTGGAATGCCTACAAGTTTGGGTGACATTACAAAGTGTGGAAAAACGTTTAATTTTCTTCAGCATAAGATTTGTACGCTAGGCATTAGTCTCGTCTGATGGTGAAAAAAGAAGAACCACTAGTTGCTTTAAGCGTTTTCCATTAGGTTTTAAGTCACCCTCATGGAGGTCTTTTTGGTTTTCGTTTCGTCTAGTTATTCCCTAGCTAGTTGTTATGAGAAACCTGTTACCACGAGTAGCATCAACAAAGCACAGCAAATTAGTTTGGAAATTGGACAAAGGCCTAGAATATCTGGCGTTACTATGAATAGAGAAAGAGAGATTGAAATCAATAAGATAACCATGATATAATTCATCTGTACGCTCTTGCTCTCGCTCTTCTGGTACTCAAATCCAAAGAAATCTACACAGCAGTTTAAAGAATTTCACCTGAATCGTTGCTGATATCTTTAGATTTTCGGTCTACTTTGGTGCTTAAGTCTTCCTAAAGCTTAAATATGGAGTTGATACATTTATTTCTAAATCAAAAAGATAAACAGTTTATAAAAAAATAAGAATGCTTATGATTGGAAGCCTTAAGAAAACAATTTTAGTAAATAGACTAGAGCTCAATATATCAACTATGACACTAATTTTCATTTGCGTCATTTTGTTTAGTTACTTCATTTTCAAATAGATAAAGAAATATTCCATTTTTATGGTCTTAAAAGAATTTCTTCCCACGTTTTATTTCTTAAAAATCACCAAGTCTCCAAAATACTAAATTTCTCTCAGTCGAAACACACGCTCTCTTCTTTCTTTCTCTCATTCTCTCTTACTCTGTGTTGGTCTTTTCAGCTCATCTCTTGTGGAAACTGGAAGCACTTAAACTACATATAATCCACACTACCTGGCATAACCTCTGCCATGCACTCTAGTCTCCCACACAGGCTAACGCACCGAATGTAGCCGTCGTTTAAAAAACCGTCAGAAACCTCCTTAAATCGGCATATAACACGAACATTCAAATTTTCGTTTATGTTCCAATGCATGGCTTTTGGCGTCTCATGGACTCCACTCATTGAAATCCACTTTATGTGCTCCCCCAATCATACCATATCCCACAGCGTATGCCGGCGACTTGCTGCGACGAACAACCAACCAAAGGCTGTGTGAGCGGCCGAAACCATCTCGTATTCACCAGCAGATTGAATGTGCATAAAATTTATGTTCTTTCAGTCCATAACGACGGGTCCGCGAGTGTTAACGTGAGTGTGCAAGCGTGATTGCGTCGAGCAATCTGGATGCGTTCGTTACGTGTACGTGGTACAGAAGACCTTTCGGCCTGATTTAGTTCTTTTCTTTTCTTAACAAAAGATTTTTGATTCTTAACAAAAATTGCAATATTTTGAGCTATAGTAAAGTGCCAACAAATAACACCTAAAAATTAAATCCTTAATTTTTCGTTTCAAATTAAACCATGACGACGTGAAAAGTTCAACAACATATCGTCGCTACTGCGTATCGTCGTGTGCAACACATTTTCATCCACACATTGATGAAAAGTGCAAAATCCGGTTGTTCAACAAAATCCGCAGCTTCCCGTCTAGTGCATGCAACTCGCGGATACACGGCAATATTTATAGATACACTTTCAGCGAATTTTGTTGCATCAGCACAAAGCAAGTAAAAATATTGAAAACAACAAAAAATACGTTTAAAATAAATGAAAAATACTCGGATGTGTTTGCATAGCAGTGGAGGAAAATGTGGCCAATTGTGCGATTTGGCTTAAACTAGTTTGACATAAATTTTCTGGGCAAAACCTGTTGCATCGTACCAGCTGCATTTGTGGAATAATAAATATTTTCAACATGTTTTTTTTCACAATATTCGCACGTATCTATTAGATGTTGCAGCTTACGGATGCTGGCCATATGTTGCAGTGAACAAACAGAAGAGATAAGGACAACAAAATTGGTAATAATTACATTTTACGCTCAGGCTAAGGGCAAAGTTAGTTAATTATTTAAGAAGTTTAAAAAGAAGTTTTGAAACTAGCTACATTAATGATTGATGACGATTGAGTTATTGATGAACTGTTTGGACTAGAGTGCAAACTAGTCTGGTTGGGTTACGCTAGGCGGGTTTGAACAGTGCGAATATTTTAAATCATCTCGCCTTATAAAATTACGAGCATAATAAAATAAATTAATAATTTGCTGAAAACTTTGTTCAATCTTGTATACAAACCGGAGTATGCCCGCTGGTGTAAGAACATTGCTTGTTTAGTCCAATTAGAAACTTTAAATCTTTTCTAACAACACCAAGCCATGATGAATTGAAGTAAGCACTTGATCATCTTGTTTGACATGTTCAGCTACTAAAAGCAAATCATCCCAATCTAATTATCAGTCCCAAAGGCTGTTAAAGGCAGATATATACAAGATGTAAAGGTAAAAGTTTACTCTTCATCCCTACAGCAATGAGTGCATTTATTAAAAACTTGTTGCGTCTTACAATAACAAAGGGATACTCAGTGAAGTGGGATAATCAGTGAAGTGATTCCAAATTACAAAGTGTTCGAGGTTAGTTACCAAATAAATTCTTGTGTTATCTGACCGTATGTCTATCTGGCCCAAATCAGGATTCTATTTCATATTTTCAACAAAGAAAAAAAAAGGACTTTCGTCTAATGTTCTATAATTAATTTATTAATATTGTATAAGAAAAGAAAACCGGTATAATTTTGGTTTGACTTCCAGTCTAAGAAAATTAAACCTAAAGAAATATTATAATTGGTCAAAAACTTTGCTCTATAAAATTCTCTCTAGAATGAATAGTGTGCCATATATTTTATGCATCATACCCTGAATACTGATTCAAAGGTATGAGTCAATGAATGCTATAATTTTAATTTTTTTCTGGAGAATTTAACGTTCTTGTCTGAAAAGTGGGCATCATCTCTCAATGATTAGTATACGTTGTTAAGATAACATGGACAATTCCAAGCTAATCGATAACGCCCGTCCTAATTCATGTAACGCCCGGCTCAGTACAAAATATTTAAAAAATAAGTACATTTTTATTCAATAATTTTTTTTTTAACACAGATTTTTCAATCAATCATTTTTCTAGCGAATTATATTAAAAACTTCATTTTTAATACTCTAGTTTGGCTGAACTTTGCAATTTTCTAGAGCATCACAGAAATGGATTCGTGTGATCGTAACGCCCGTCCCTGACATATTTTTAATTTTTGCAAAGTTCAGCCAAACTAGAGTATTTAAAATGAAGTTTTTAATATAATTCGCTAGAAAAATGATTGATTGAAAAATCTGTTTCAAAAAAAAAATTATTGAATAAAAATTTACTTATTTATTAAACATTTAGTACTGAGCCGGGCGTTACATGAATTAGGACGGGCGTTATCGATTAGCTTGGAATTGTCCACATACTTTCCAAAGGAAGAAAAATTAGTTTTAAGGATGTCATGTTTTTGTTAACTCTTTAAAATGGCTTTTCATCAGGACAATAGTTAGTAACAAGCAGCCTGATTTGATGAAAATCTAATTTTTTTTTTCAACTTCAATAACCATAGGAATGAAAATACAAAATATTGTAAAATTTTAAAAGGTAGTATTGATATTTTAGATACTGGCTAAAATTCTTTAAAAATTTATATAAAGCGTATATCAACAAGCGGTGTAGGGTTGCAAAACCGTACTCGTATCATTTAACAGCTGGTCGCATGTCAGTTTGTCAATGACATTTATCTTTTATTAACGCGGGAAATTCGCGCAGGAAAATATGGAATGTTACACACTGAAAGAAAAGAATATATATTGTTCTTGAATATTGTAAAATTTTATTATGAAAATTCGCGTTAAAAATGCAAGCAAAAAATTTTCCCTCGTAGTCATGTACCTTCTGAGACGTGTGAAAAAATTACGGCTCAGTGCAAGATTTTCCCTCGTAGTCATGTACCTTCTGAGACGTGTGAAAAAAGAGACGGGCTCAGTGCAAGATGTGATGACACTGAAGCGTCGTTACCGCGGACGTTCAACAGAAAATATCGACCGACTTAAGCACCTTAAGGACCAATTCGTCATCGTGCTCAAGAAATCGACGAAGAATAAATCAAATATTTGACTCTGCATGCCTACGAGGTCAATTGCCTCAAGTACTGCATTACGCGGACCACCAACATCTCCGTAAGTTCTCTTATTGGGTTTTTCAACGCTGATTTTAATAAAAATTTAATGTTTTCTGACATAGCGCATTTTCCCATTGGATGCCCATGGGAAGATTTCCAAATTTAGGGATTTTTGAACCTCCGAAAACCCGCGAGTATTTCAAGAGATACCAATGCAATCACAACGAGTGACTGTGTTGTGCGGGTTGTGGCCGATATGATAAATAACTAGACTTTTTCCTTTATTGTAATGTTAAGAGTAAGGTCTACGCTGCACAGTGGAGAAAGATGTATGGACTGACTACATAAATTTATTAATATTATTTAAATTAAATTTATTAATTTATTATATTTGTGATTTTCTTGTATTGAGTACATGTTGAAATCTGTATTGACTACATAATGCCTTTAAGCAGTGCTATAGTCAATAAAGAATTTTATGTACTCATCACAAAACTGTTAAAATGTACAGTTCCGATGAAGGTAGTACATAGATCATTGACCCATTACATAAAATTACGTACAACATATTTGTTATGAGTACAGTATCTAAGAATTATTTGCATGTTTCACTCAGTACATACATAATTTACTTATTACAAATTTTATTGTATAATTTCATGCAATGAGTACTAATAATAATATAAATAAATTACATGTAATGAATACTAGTAATTTCATCTGTTCATGTCGGTGCCTGAATTACCCTCTCAATTTAATGCAATGAATAAATTCGTAAGGGAAGACCAATGATTCCACAAAATAATTGAAATTACTTGTAGGAACCCAAGAATGATAGAAACAAGATTATGCGTTCCGCAAATAAGAGAGAGAGAGAGCATGATGTCACTTACCACTTTTGTTTATATTAACTACATGCATTTATATACCATATACTAAATATTTTTTTTTTCCTATTTTTATATTTTGTATACGGATCTCCTAAACCCATTTTTGTAATAAAATATTGTCGATGTCATAACCGGTGTGAAGTTAGCCCAAACTCTTTATCCCAAATTTTCAACTCAGCCCAACTTTTGAATTCGCCGTAAACTCAACATAAAAAAATTTTAATTTGCCGTAAATAAAAAAAATGTTACAAAACAACTAAAAAATATAAATAAGAAAGAAAAAACTTAAAAATACTGTATATTCATGCTAAACCAACATCGAAGATGTTAATATTCACTCAAATTGTAAGTTCTATTATAAAATTTATAAGTCAGGTCATGAAAATGTTCTGAGAAGAGAAAGGTGTAAAAGTCAAAGTTGTGAAGCTATTTGCTTGGAAATCGACAGATTACAACTTCAGACTGTCAGAAAAACATTTCAGTTATCCTTTTGATCGTAAAAATTGTCCTTCCTAGGACTAAATTGCATGAAATGAGTTGCTAGCAATTTTGTAGTTTTTTTTTTGGCAAATCGACAAAAAGGATAGAAGATCAAAAGTTCTCATCCTGGATTTTTGCTCAAAATTGTAGTTTTATACAGACAATCGAATAAAACTATGCTCAAGTACCGGTCTATCGTCCTTGATACCGAAATTTGAGCTGAAATGCGAAAAAATGTGATTTTTGTATAAAAGTCCGATTTCCACACCCCGAAACATGTCCCAAAACAAAAGTTCTCATCCTGGATTTTTGATATGTGATAACTGATGGTATGAAGATGATTTTGTCCCTCTTTCCCCATGAAGGACGATTGATAGCAATTTGGGCTTCCTTTCAAGGGCTGAAGTGACCAGTTATTTATTTATTTTATTTTTTAAAACATAAGTTACAACTATTTGTTTATAAGAAGGGCTGCGGAGTAAGTTTTTAAAATATCGACGCCAACTCCTACACCCATCATTCAAAAGATAAAAAAATTTATAAATTGTTGTATATTTTATTATAAAAAACAAGTATTTTTTATACAAAAAAATCCACAAAAAATCTCAAAATCGTTTGAATACTTTGATATTTTATATATCACTTTTAAAGTGCTTTTAAGGTATTGAAATTTTTTTCCTAGAAAGTTGAAATGATAACAAGAGAGCATTTAATAATTTATGTAAATTTTCAAATTGGAGAGTGATTTTGTTCTAAACTGTTAATATATGATATGTAATTTGATGTATTTACTCATCGCAGTCGAATTGGGTACGATTCCGACACCTTCTCTTTAGCCCTTTAGGCTCTAACTCCGCAGCTCTGGTTATAAGGAAAAGAATACGTCAACGGTAAAAAAATAGTTATATTTTAACGCCGAAAATTTTATTACACGACAGTCATTTGGCACATAACAAAATAAATATAATTTTGGGTTATAAATGTAGACTTTTCAACACTGTTAATATTATTGCATGAAATCACCGTTGTGCGTACTTAGGTAGGTAGACTTTTTCTCCTTCTTCTTCTTTTTCTTCTTCCTCTTCTTCTTATTTTCTTTTTCTCTTCTTCTTCTTCATCTTCTCCTTTCAGACCTCTGCTGTTTTAATTATTAAACTCTCTTTACTGAACTCAGCCCTCAAAACACACTCTTTACGACACTCTTTATCTTTGCAGTAATAATAATAAAATCATTGAGTTATGTTTGCAAGAATATAGAATAAAATATTACTTTAAATTAACTCTGTTAACAAAGAATTTATGCAAAGCTATCTTAAGAATCTTCAACAAATGAGCTCAAGGTTTGTTTTTTTTTTTCTTTTATTGGAATTTTTCCCCCTTTTTGTTTTTGCCAGTCTGAGGTTCTTTCCCTATTCGTGTTAGCCTTTGGCATTCGTTCGTACCTCGTTTGCTTGTTACCAACAGCTGCTACCAATGTTGCAAGCACAGGTTGCAGGCAGCTGATTGCAACAACTCTTAATAGTTTTTTTTTTTTTTTCTCAACAAGCTTAGATAGAAGACAAGTTTTATTTTTTGCAATAAACAAAATTAAATGTTGAAATTATTGGCGCTAAGTAAGCGTTGTATGTAAACACTGTTTTGCTATTATGAAAAACGTTTTACCTGCAGAAAGGTATTAAATCTGGTTATATTTCTTGCTTTTATTCCCATAAAAATCGCTACGCCAAAGCTGCGCAGGCGCACATTCAACACAAAATCATTGGGTTAGGGTTTCTCTAAGCAAAACTGAATCAAGGCCTCCTGCTGTGGAACTGTTGATGCAGTTGAAGTACATCCGGGTAGCCTGCTTTGAAAACAACCAGCTAGCGCCATGGTGTGCTTGTTCGGTTCCCACTCATTGTTGGTGGGTTTTTGTAATTGTTGCAGTTCTTGTTGTAAATATCGTATTTTTGCAATTACATTTAAGAGACTGTCCTCCGTCCGTCCATACGTCGTCATTCGGTTCGTTGGTCGCAAAGACTGCCATTTTGTCCAACAAATCTTTGGCTCTGCTCTTGAGGTGTGTTTTATCGAAACAATTAAAACAGCAACAGCACAAACAACAACAATAACAATATCAAGACAAGTGGTTCTTATTTTTATTGTGCTTCCTTGGGTAGCTTTTGGTGTGGATTGTTTTTTAGGATCTCGACTGCATTTATGAGTTTTCATGTTTGTTGGTTTTTATTTAAATTTAATACGTACTCGAATGTTTATTCATGAACACAGTTGTGTGTTTATTTTTTACTGTTGTGGTTGTTGAGAAGGCGAACGACCTAGTATTTGATTTGGTTTATTGTCAGTTTCGAATTCATGTTGTCAAGCTTCGTGACAGTCTAAGTTTTATGGCAGATACCTTAAACAATCAACGTCTAGCGTTTAGGGTTAAACGGGATAGAACTGTTTATATACAACGCGATGTACTTTTAAAAGAGTTCCATTTTTTTTTTTCTATATCGAACACACTTCATAAACCAAACACGTTGTTATATCTTGAAAAAAAATATCATGTATCATAATAAGGTCTGTCATAAAATAAGAGCACCAAGACATTAAAACGAATTCAATAGCAACAAAATAAAAAACAACAACAACGACGACAACAAGAACGACAACGACATTGCCCACAGGTATTCGAAATCAATTCGATGTTATTGGAATTGGAAATAAATGCGTTTTATTTTCTTTTCAAAGTGCGTTAAATTGACATCGATTGCTATCGAATCGAATTGCAATTCGACAATAAGAAGACAAACAAGAAGACAACAAGAAAGTCGCATCTAAGATAATCCGATTAGAAAGCAACCAAATAAATAGATAAAGATATGATAGAGCTCTCTGAGGCACGTGAAACTGGAGTAAGTGAAGCTAAAAGAGATTAGCTCAGAAAAACATTGCATATCTTAAGGCGCACACACGCAACATGTATAAAGCAGCTGTTAAGTGTCTTTATCGTTATAACTTTGAAGATTAACTGAAGCTAAACTTGAAAGATGCGGAAACCACACATAGTGCAGATATGTGGGAATAAAATGGAAGCTAAATAAAATAACAGGCATAATTTAAATTGAATCATTTTAAACAAACTGTGATATGTTATCTTAAAATATAGATGCTCTGAATATTTTTCAGATTAGATCAATGAAAATTTATTTGATACTTTCATTCATTTTTATTTTTTTAATTTTTCAGTCTAAAATCATAATTTTAGCTCCACGGACAACTGAGTTTATTTTATTCCTCACTGCCAACAATAATTTGTTGTCAAAAATTTAATATTCTATAAAAATTTATCTAAGTTAATAAATACAGGGCAGAGTTTATGACGGGATTAGGTCAAAGTAACTTTTCGAATTTTAAAGCAAGTCAGAAATCGATGGTTATACTTAGACACCCCAAAACTGACAATTTTTCGAAACTAAGATATTTATTTTGCCGAACTTTTTTTTACAGTTGCATGCGCTGGATCAAACATACAATGAATTCCTAATAAATTTGATTTAAATAATTTGATTTTGAATTAAAATTGAATTTTATATATAAGGGCTGTTCACGATGCGGTGCAAATAGTTTTGCATTCTTGCAAATGTTTAATATATTTGCAATTTTTGTAATTAAAACAACAAATTAGGGCAACTCACAATCTTGTGCAAATGGTCTTGCATCATAGCATTTGCAAAATGGTAGATAATATTTTTACTCGACACTAACAAAATATATAGAGATGCACTTACTACGCTTTTGCAAATATGCAACACTTAAAACCTATAGTTTTTATTTACTATACGTGTGCAATACTGAATTGCAAACTGACAACTGATTTGGGGGGAAAAATAAAGGCAAAAAAAAGTGTTGCAAAGTAAACCGAAAAAGACCGCTCACAACTGATGGGAAATTTTTACAATTGCACGAATTTACAATCGCAAATACACAAGATTATGAATTGCCCTATTATATTCATTTTCACTTGCTATGCCTTTTCATAAATGGTGTACCGAAAAACCTATTATTTTTATATTATTAGCAGGTACTCCCACGCCATTGCAAGTTCTCTCTTTTGTGCAGAAAATATTACGTTACTATGCTATGTATTACTAAAGCAATTTATGTATAGCATGATACAATAACAAGGTAGGTCGGATAGAGAGAGACTTGAAAAAGTACCCCTTATTTTTTGTATTTTCTTTTGTGCATTTTTCACAATACCTACAATTCCGTCAAAAATAGTTTAAACCATAGTTGAATAAATAAGGTTGTCTCGTGGCTGATCGTACTCTCTTCTCAGTACCCATAATTGTCAAAATCAATGAAAAGCAACAACAACAACTTCAACGGCTTTTCATGTTATTAATTTTCGTTTTCAGATTTTGTATGAGCTGTCAACTTCGATTTGACATTTATGGGAACTCGCTCTCACCCATGCGACAACCTTATTTATTCAACCATGGTTTAAACAAAAACATTTCAATTCACACCTAGTGTTGCTGAAAAAAGTACTATTGTGATTTTGTTTTAATACTTAATTTTTCATGCTACTATTACTACTTTATATCG
Source organism: Pherbina coryleti (assembly GCA_943735915.1). Taxonomy (NCBI): domain Eukaryota; kingdom Metazoa; phylum Arthropoda; class Insecta; order Diptera; family Sciomyzidae; genus Pherbina; species Pherbina coryleti. The sequence goes on from OX030952.1 coordinate 133,718,355, forward strand.
TTTTTTATATATATATTATAGGTCTGCATTGCACTGAAAAAAATTGTCATTTTATTATTTTTTTCTGTTTAGACAAATTTTCTTGTATTTATCATGGTATAATTAATCAGGTAGGTGTGACAGTTTTCAATCGAACATGAATTGTCAAAAATCACACAAAGCAAAGCAAACAAAAAAAGAAAAAAACAAGCATATTCATTTGATTTTGACAATCCATGAACGATCTCGTGAGAAAATAGCCTGTTGTCAAACCTACCTGTATAATTGTATCATGGTTTTTATTTTCTTTTTTTAATTTTTTTTTTTTTCAAACATTTCAAATATTTTGAATTATTTTTGACAATATTTTGGGCTTAAATGAGAGCAAATAATTTTAAAAATGCTTTATGAGGGATTAACAGCACGTTTCAGCCCTTTTTAAAAATCCTCTCATTTATGTATAAACAAAAATTTTCACATATTTTTTGACATTTTCTTTGTATTTGACATAGTAGAATAACAGAGGTAGACGCATTTCGGACTGCGCTCTCTTTCTCATAGCCAAAATTGTCTTTCAATAGTAATTTGAAAATGAAAATAAAAAAAAAAAATAAAAAAATAATCGTTTTCAGATTTTCTATAGGCAGTCAATTTCGTTTTGACAGTTGCGGCAGTCTGCCTCTCTGAAATGCTTCTACCTTGTTTTCATTGTACCATGGTATTTGATATATTTTGAAATAATTTGATATATTTTAACAAAATTTGTGTTCAGAACAAAAAAAAATTTAAAATGCTTTATCGAGGCTTTATTGAAGGTTTTAACCAGTTTTTAAATTCTCTCAGTTATGAAGCATTTAAAAGAGGTTTTCAACGCTATTGAACGTTTATGAAGAATGTTTTTAATTTTTTTAAATTTTTTCGAATTGTTTTGTATGAAGACTTTACAAGAGTTTCATACTTTTTTATGAATACAGCCGTAAATATTTAAAACTTTGTTTACCTGCCTAACATCTCTCCATTCAATTATGGAATACATATAATGACATAATAAATCACATTAATGCTTTCATATATTTTTGTTTATTTTTTATGATCATTATGCAAATTGCTCGATAAAAAATATTACCCAATGAATTATATTCATTTATTGAAATTAAAATGTATGAAGTAATGCACAGCAACCCATATTCCAATATGTATAAAAAAGTCTTTTAAAAAAATACCGCACGAAACCCTGATATCGATTTTTCAAAACAGCTGACTGATAATTTATAATGAGGAGAAGAACAAGATTTTAAATTTTGAGAGCCTGTCTTCTCTCCGACCTACCTTATAATTGTATCATGATGTATAGAAATTATTTGACAACTAAAAATTAGCTGCCAAAATTATTTTGAGAATATTATAAAGAAAAAATTTATATCAAACATATTTTTAGCTAAACGTTCTTAGACTGATAGACGTATGGCTGGACTTACCCCATTATCTTTTTTTCTTGAGGTTATGGTAGTGTAACCATTTTTCATCACTTTCCCTTTCGCAATCCCTTTCGCTCACACGTGAAAAGAAAAACCTTCGACGTATCTCGGTTTCAGAACATATCACACATTTAGCTTTACGATGAAATTGGTTTCAGTTTCCCACATGCAAAACAGTCACAGTAACTCAATCTATCAGTAAACAGCGAGAACTTATTCATACACCCGATAATAGTGTTAAAGTTAAAAATGAAAAAGACTTGCTCGTAAGAGTCACTGAAATACTTAATATAAATTGTAGAAATCATTTCTTTTGTCCCCAAGAATGTTTCGGCCAACAGAGTAAAGTTTCGCCTCATTTCTACTAAACAAATTCTAAATGGTTGACAGGATTTGTTTTTCTTTAAATTTCATTTCCTTTGTATACGAGTATACGAAACACCCAATAATTATCCAAATTTATTGTTTTTTTTTTAATTAATTTTCAACATAGATTATCGTCTATAAATTGTTCGTATACAAAAAACTTTTACTGTTTGAAGATATGGAACGTATTGGGCGGGACAGCTGTCAGCTTAATTCTCTTGCTACTCTTATTTATATTTAGACACTTATTGCCTCTTAAGAAACTAAATGGAAAGCCGAATATAATCTCTTTCATCGACTTCTTTATGAATTTTTTTATTTTAAAATTGAGCTTTTACCATTATGATCTTCACTCACCTCATAATGTTTACCCAAAACATTTAAAACTTTGATGAACCACAGAGACTTAAGCCGAGTCAGTGTTTGTTACAGCATTTATCTCAACGGTTGCCTTCATTATAATCTAAAATATATTCATTGAAAAATCATCACCATCAACAGCACCATCATTACCACTATCATCATCATCATCATCATCATCATCATCATCATCATCATCATCATCATCATCATCAACATCATCATCGTCGTTATGAGGACAGAAGCAACTTAAGCTTAAAGCCTCTGCTGTCATAAATTTCGTTTCAAATTTATGTAAATCGAAAATGGTTATTATAATTGTTGTTGTTATGGTTGTTGTCTTTGTTGTACTTAAACTGAAAGAAGCTGTTTTCATCACCCATTATTCTTTATTCTTTGTTCCGTTTAGCAAATGCTTACAAGAAATTAAAATAATCACAATAATTGAAAATAACAATCTTGGTTATAAATATTTTTTTTTTTAATCTCTTACTTCCACTTCATCTTCGTCAGCCGCCAGGCGAATTCAATAGCCTGTTCCACTGCCGTCTGTGTCTTACAGGTGTTGCACGCTTAAATAATGTTTAGTGGCGTTACACTGAAGTTTAAAGGTTAAAGTGACTTATTTTTGTGGCATATTTTTTTAATGGTTTTTTTATTTTCTTTGCTTTAAATCGTTTTTCTTAACATCTTTAACATCTTTTTCTGTAACAGTCAAATCTTGAGAGGAAACAATCGATGTTTTTCAAGTAATCAGTTCTATATAAGCTCTGACACTTGGAACTTAAGCTATTCCAGTGGAAAATCGTTGCGTTAAATATACAATTCTTCAAATCAAATGTATTGCTATAAAAATCCATTAGAATGATTGACGCCCCACATTTTTGCTCTCATCTGCATGAGCAAATGAAGAAATTTTTCTAGAAATGTAGCCGATTTCCTTAAAAAAATACAATCAATAAACAAGAACATACCTTGGCACCGTTGAAGCATCCTAAATGTTGCCATTTCAATTTACTCCGAATTTGTACACAAAATAATCCTCATCAGTTATTTGCGCTCAAGTCATACATTATTTTATTTTATTTTTTTTTAAGAGGGCGGTAGTAGGGATGCCAACTTAAACTTAAAAATGTTTCATACTCAAACTTCTTTCTAGAAGAAACGTCAACATTAAATCATTCGTAGCTCTGGTTGTCATGCGAAATATGACAGGCGCTTCATCTTCGACGAGGCTTTCGGGCAGCGAGCAATTTAGTTATGCTTGGGTTGTTATTGTTGTTGTTGTTGTTGTCGAAGTCAATATGTTTATATGATACGAAGCAAGGTTTAAGCGAGGCTTACACTTTGAAATAATTGCACAAATAAATAGAGGATGAAACTTCGGTAAGGTTCACTTTGAAATTTTTTTAATTTATTATTCATTTTGTTGGCATTGGAATCCCTCATTAGGATTGTTTGCATCAGAGACTTAAATTTAAAAGTTCAAAATTTTGATGCATTCTAGTAAACTATGATACTTTACTAATATTATTTGGAATTGCGATGTACAATTAAAATTATGCTTTATGGAGTCTCCCATTTCCCTCAAACAAAAATATATTTAGTAAAACATTTGGTTGTTTTTTTCTTTAATGCTAACATTCGGCGTTAATCATTGGGCAGTTTAGAAAGTTTTAAGAACCTTCAGGGTGGCTCGATAGGTGTCAAAACAGAACTGAATGACATATTACTCTGAAAATTTTAATGCGTCCTAGTCAAAGATGGTAATTCTCAAATGCCGCATGGGATTTGCGATTGTAGCGCCGTCTGCTTAATTTTTCAATAGCTTTTCACTTAACCCTTACACCCTCTATTTTGATAACGTTAATACTGTCATAAGATGGTCAGATCAGGTAACTTTTTTATAATTTATGTTTGACTGGCCATTTTATAATGAACAGACTAACGTTAGAACGACGCTTGCAAAGTTCGCACCGAAAAAACAATTGCTACTGTAGAGGGTCAAATTGAGATGAACCCAAATAAGTCGATTTAACTAAATTTTGACATCGAAAATTGGACTTGGAGAATGCGCCCTGTATCTATTAATTAAGAATGTGTCTTTCTAATTAAGCCAATTTTTAGTTTAAAATGATATATCTCAGTATTTCATTTAACTTCTACACCTCTAAGAAAAACACTCTATATTAATTTAAGATCATATGTTAAAAGGTCAGATTTTGAATCGAACAAATAAAGTTCTTTGGGAAGTATTATATAATTATATTATAAAATCGATATTGTATAATCAAAAAATGATTATTTGATATAGTAAAGTAAATATTTTTTAAAAAAATCATTAAAAAAAGCATCCATTCAAAACTTCAAATTTCAATTTTGATTTCACCAAAAAATCATCTTATTTCCCATAAAAATTTCTTCAGAAAATTTTAATAAAAACATTTTTAGCTGTGTAATTAAAAATATAAGTCAATCAACAACAGTTTAAAACGAATTCAGACTTGAAATGGAAAATAAGGCTCGTATACTCCTCTTTACAAAAAATATTTATTTCAACATCTTCCCAATTATATTGTAATAAGCATATATTTTATGCTTCCTTTCGTATTTCTTCGATCGAAAATTTCAATTTCGTAATAGCTTAAAAAAAAAGGAAGTCAATTCGAGTCGACTCACCCCGGCCGTGCTAGAATTATAAGGTAGGCCCAATACGGACATTAAAAAAAAACGGGAAAGCAAAGCCAATCAAAACATTGGCGTAGGTATAATGCCTTTTTTGACAATTAACTCGTTCAGCCATAGGGATGTATACATAATTTACTTTTAACCGTATAAATAAAGTGAGTACTCAGTACACTTAAAACTGTAAAACTCTCAAAAGTGAGATAATAGAAAAAAATTTCTTACATGAGAGACAAATATGGAAAAGTACGGGAACGCTTTTCGAACTAAAAATTGTAAAGTGAGGAAAACGTCAAACAAAATTATTTCTTAAAGAACACCAAACAGCGATTTTTATTAAGTTTCAGTATTACAAAAAAAACAATTATAAAAGAAAAGAACATTATAAAGCCAAAGAAATTTTTAAATTTAAAACTAAAGAAATTGCTTAGGACCAATAAGATTCCAGCGTTGGTGGTACATCAGCGATCAAAAGATGACATGTGCCTCTCAGCTATAGTTATTTTTCTATATTATACAAAATTAATAGATTTTTTCACACAAATTCTCTCGGCATCCACCTTCCATTTTTATAATTTTTACAATCAAAAAGCATTTAAAAAATTCCTTGTTTTCAAATTTTTGATTGTTGACTTGAAAACTGATTTTAAGCATTTTGACACATTTTCTATTTTTGTCATCAGAAATTACTCGGACTAAGGATTGTTCTTTTTGGAACGGAAGAGATACTTTTTTAACACTCTTGTTCGCACTCTCTTTTTTTAATTTTTAACCATTTTTTTTTTTTCAAGTACGGTAACGCTTTTCGAACTAAAATTTGCAAAACTTGCAAAATGGACTAAAAATTGCTAGTACGGGAAGCGACCTATTTTTTTTTTAACTTACATCAAATATGTAAAGTAACTCCTTACCTTCAATCACTACTTTTTAATCAATTAATTTTTGAAATGTACTTCTTAAATATCAAACATTTAAAGCGGTCTGCATCTTTACTTTTTTTCTGCGCCATAACTTTTGACTGCGCCCAAGGGTTTATATATATCATTGTCAGACTGTTTTTTCTGAAATTCAAAAAAATTAAGAGCTAATTTTTTTGATGCAAACCTCTTCATTTACTCATTAATAACAACTTTTCATGTATGCGCTAGAAGATATTCAGGTTCAAAGATCACCGAAATCGGTCATTTGCTTATATCTCCGCTCTTCTCAAAGTTAATATGAAATTTCTACTTTGCGTTATTCAAACATATCTAGTCGCATAGAGTGGAAACTGTTTGTTTTATGTTAAAACTGTTAAGGGCATTTTTGTAGAGAATTATCTGATCTACTGTTTTATTCTGAGCATATTTTCTGTCCTACAAAGAGGAGCGGAGATATAAGCGAATGACCGATTTCGGTGATCTTTGATCCTGAATATCTTCTAGCGCATACATGGTATCACAGGGAACTCTTGACAAGTTATCATTTATGATTGAAGAGGTTTGCATCAAAAAATTAGGAACTAATTTTCAAACTAAACTTTAGATTTAAAAAAAAAAATAAAAAAATAAGTCTGGCATGAAATATATAAACCCTCGGGCGCAGTCAAAAGTTATGTCGCAGAAAAAAACTAAAGATGCAGAAATTTATTTTTTTACTCGTAGTTTTCAAAAATATATGAAGCCCATGAGGTTAAAAATTCGTTCCACTCTAGTACTCATATATATTAAAAAGATTTTTTGGCACATGTCAAAAACTGTTACACTTTTTAACTTGAAGACTTTGTTCCCTAATCACCAAAATTTTGAAAATTCTGGAATTTCAATTTAAAAGAACACCGCAAATTAATTTCCATAGAAAATGTTTAGTATCAGCTGGGATTCGAACCTTTACCTACCGCACTCAGCCTTCACACACACCCATCCTATAACTTACTTTAAATTTTTAGCACTAGAGTTTCTATCTTCCAAGTTAATATGATAAACACACAGCTCACATCCTCAAAATTTTGAAGTTAATTAACAAAATGCATTTACCACCACATGCACTTCCCTGCAACAGCAAAAAAAAATCTATTTAACTTTAACAAATAGACTTTTCCTAAAAGCAACCCGATCCCAAAAACCATTCGAGAACAATGCAAATAACAGAACCCCTAAAAAAGTACTCCACATGATGCATGCAACTCATCAAATTAAAATATTAAACTGGATAAATTTCATTTTTTCTTTTGCAGTCTCAAGCAGAAATTCGACTCCTATCTTGCTGCTATCTGCTACACTATTGCACGGAATACTCGTGCAAGCCGCAAAATTACAACGAATGTATGAAAACTTTTGATAAAACAACAATTTTAAAATAATAACGAGCTTCCCTGCTTATGAGCACATGGCGGAATGTTTGTATGTATGGCATGCAAATATGCATGAATGTCAGTGTGTTTGGTGAATTTGTAGCAGTGTGTGTGGATACAAGTGTAATTCCTAAAATTTGCGTCATCTAGATAATTGCATTCTTAACAAAAAAAAAAAACAAAAAAAAAACCGAAGACAGAGTTAAAAACTAGGTAAAGGAATGGGACCGTTTCTACTCCACTTACAAATTTTAATGCGAAAACTCTTATTTTTTGCAAATGATATGTTTTTGGGACTTTAACGGCTGGTTTCAACAGCAACATTATCTCTGCTTCTTTTCATTGTTTTGGCTAGAAAAATGTAATTTCCATATTCAGCCAAATAGCGCACCAAACACTGCCTGGTAACAGAAAAAATAGCGCGAAAATTTCAATTAGTTTAAATTCGTCCAATGATCCAAAGAGCGGAGTTCAACTCTAAAGCTAACATCGTCTAGATAAGAGCTGGACATGCCTGTTAGATGGCCAATGTATGTTCGCCCAAATGTATGCTTTTAATTACGGTTTTTTTTGGCAAAATATGCGGGGTATTTTAAATTATCTGGAAGCAAAGTTTTAGGGATGACTGACTTTATGTTATAGTGATGAAATAATTGAATCCAATGCAAAGCTTTCGCCTTTTTAATTAATGGTTGAAAAAACACCTTTGTTGCAATGGTGCAACTTTGACCCCTCTACGGCTTCTAGGTTAGGAGATATAAACAAAAGAAGTTTGAAATTTTACTTTCATTGGAAACTCTTATCCCACAAGGACAACTTAAGCATAAAATTAAAGGTTGAAAAAACACCTTACAATGGTGAAACTTTGACCCCTCTGCGGCCTAGTTTATGAGATATAAGCAAAAGAAGTTGAAGTTTTTAAAAAAACACAATTGAACAAATTGAAACAAAACAATTGATTTGTGCACCTCATAAATTTATTTCTTTAATGTTTTAGGCTAGTTTTTCAAAGAAATTTGAAACGACCTCTTAGACTATTTCAACATGCTTATGCCATGTCTACACAGAGAGTTTAGTTTTTGAGTTTCCAGTACAAAGTTGAGTTTTGCCACTGAACGCAACATAAACTCTTGAGTTCTCCAGTACAATTTTGAAGGATGAAATTGAACTAAACTCAATTTTCTTTCTGTGTTTATCAAAACTTAATTTGAGAAATCCCTAAAAATATGCTAATGTTCTTACAAAAAGTTACGTTCAAAGGCAACTTGTACAATTTTGTCGCACTAAACACAATTCTGCCGACGCATCTCTGTGTAGCTGTTCACATGGTTAACTTAAAACTAAACTCAAGCTAAACTCTCTGTGTAGACATGGCATTAGAAATATTCATCAGAGTGAAGAATTTTAACATTTAAATCATTTTTTAGTTGTTCCAAGGTCTGGTAACTCAACCTAAACTCTAGCCCAACCCCAACTGACATTCCTAATCAAACATGAACATTTTCTGGTATTCTGACGAGAGAAAAACATTGTTAAAATCTTGACCCAAAGCACTTACAACATCAGCATCATCACCATCATCAGACAATAGTTTCGGTCAGGTGAGTGGAGTGAAGTGCCAGAATAACTCGCTGTGTTGCCAAAGTAGAGCGAGCCATCAAGTGTTGAACCAAGTTTGTTGTTACTCCTGTTTTTTTGCTTCAAGGACCGAGAAAATTTTTAATTAATTCGTGTTGTGGTGTAAAATTATACACCTTCCTAAAAAGTTTGTATCGTATCGTGGGTGTGAGTTTGTGTATGTTTGTGTGCGTGTGTGTGGGAGTGTGGTTTTTGTTGCTTTTGCATATGATGAGTTTATAAAATGTGGTCGTCCTTTTTTCACTTCACTGTGATATGCATACATAATGGCTTAGTTGATCGTCCTTTTTTTCAAGGATACGAGTCTGCAACTATTTGTAGAAACATCGTTTATCATATGGTACGGATATATGTAATGCTTTGGCTGTCTGCCACAGACTAGACAGACGTTTTACGGATGAATAAATTAAAGCCGCTTTCCTCGGTGTGCCGGTGTTTTGGTTTCTAATGGAGTGGAAAATGCATGCATGCAAATGTTGCCCCACATACATAATTTAATGAGGTCTATAGAACTATTATACATTGAATGTTTTGTCGCTAACAGGTATTTTTTAGATTGTGGCTACTTTTATAAATAAGAAGCCGTTAATGGGAACAGCATATGAAAGGATGTGGCGATTTCTCTAAAAAAAATTTATAAAATAAGATATAAAAAAAATATTTTCTATTGAAAACATACGAAATTGAACCTAGGACAGTTGCGTGTAAAACATAACAGCCATTCCATTTTGAACGTATCACTCGTACGGGTTGACCACCTCCGATTTTGCTCAAACTTTCAGAATTGAATCTTCTCATGACATAAAAACACTAATTTGAGTAAAAAATTGTAAAATTTTTTTTTCAAGTTTTTACGTAACATTCAAATTTCGTCAAAATGGGAGAAAAAGTGAAATTGCCTTACTCTTGAAAAATCATATATTCAACAAAACTACCTCGATTTTTACGTTTGAGGTATTTTCGAAAAGACAATATAGATAGCTGTTTTTTTTTAAATATAAAAAAACAAAATTATTTTTTTAAGTTTCTTAACTTCAAGGTCAAATTTTGGAAGTCATAAAAATAGGATTTTTCCCCACTTTAAAAATTGAAAAAAAATATTTTCAGAAAGTTCATTTTATTACCTTTCCATCTGCCAAAAATCATGAGGGTGTTATTTTTCTTTCTATTTCAATAATTTATTTAATATTTTTTAAACGACCACTTACCATACTATTTCCATACAACCATACTATGTTCATTAGACTGTACCTCAAAAAAAAAAGTGCGCCGTATACCAGCTAATATGACGCATTTTTGTAAGACAATTACGAAAATAAAATTTTTTTGACCGAACGTAGGGGTCGCGCATTGACATATATCTTCATATCTCTGGTGTTTACAGTCGGATTTTAAGGTTTGGTATATCAATGTTTTTGTCTCAAGGAGACCAATATGACTCTATAGAGGTCATTGATCGCAGGTGTACCGTTCTAGTACTTACCCTCCAGATCCCAGTTCCTACTATCCTAATGTGCCACTCTAATATCAAAAAAATAAAGCTCTTAAAATATCAATAATCTTTTGCTCAAAAAGTATATCAATATTTCCAGCAGAACTATTTTTAAAAAATTTTTGAAAATTTTTTACCGAACGTAGGGCTTCCTTTTTCATTTTCATCATATCATCGGTTTTAAAAGTCTGATTATATTGAATGACATATCGATGTTTTTGTCTGAAAGAGACCAATTATTTTTTCTCCAAAATAAAAAAAAAAACATCTTGAAGGTAAGTACTAGAACCGTGCGCCTGAGGTCAATAACCTCTATAGAGGTTATATTGGTCTCCTTGAGACAAAAACATTGATGTACCAAACTTTAAAATCCGAGTGTAAACACCAGAGATTTTTTTCGTAATTGTCTTGCAAAAATGCGTCATATTAGCTGGTATACGGCGCACTTTTTTTTGAGGTACAGTCTAATGTACATAGTATGGCTGTATGGAAATAGTATGGTAAGTGGTCGTTTAAAAAATATTAAATAAATTATTGAAATAGAAAGAAAAATAACACCCTCATGATTTTTGGCAGATGGAAAGGTAATAAAATGAACTTTCTGAAAATATTTTTTTTCAATTTTTAAAGTGGGGAAAAATCCTATTTTTATGACTTCCAAAATTTGACCTTGAAGTTAAGAAACTTAAAAAAATAATTTTGTTTTTTTATATTTAAAAAAAAACAGCTATCTATATTGTCTTTTCGAAAATACCTCAAACGTAAAAATCGAGGTAGTTTTGTTGAATATATGATTTTTCAAGAGTAAGGCAATTTCACTTTTTCTCCCATTTTGACGAAATTTGAATGTTACGTAAAAACTTGAAAAAAAAATGTAAAAATTTTTTTACTCAAATTAGTGTTTTTATTTCATGAGAAGATTCAATTCTGCAAGTTTGAGCAAAATCGGAGGTGGTCAACCCGTTATGTACGTTTTTTTGATGCGTTTAATTTGGAATGGCTGATAAATAGTGATATCGCACTAGGCCAAGATTTTTGTATCAATTGGTATACATTCAGAAAGCCTTGTCAGTAAATGCATTTTAAAAACCCTTTATTTGCCATCCTAAAGAAACTACCTATTTCCAAAATGTGATTTAACATAAATATACAAATTGCCTATCTTTTTGTCGTGGAGTGTAGAAGCGCTTTGTTAATCATTGAAATTGATATCGAAGGGGCATATCATATCAAGTATAACGCCATTACCATTTTGTCAAGAAAGTTATTGAAAAACTTTTGTGGCTGTCGTACAGGCCAAGATTTAGACTCACCTCAATTAAAACTAATTAGATATTTATTCGTTATTTTGACTTTTTCTTGGTGATACTTAAAACAGTTCACAATAACAAAATATTATGAGTGCGTTTTCCTTATATTTTCAGTTTGTTAACTTTTAGCATAAAAGTAAACAGTCTAAAATTAAAAATTAGGTATTTAAATAAAAAGCTTACCGGAGTATACTTCTGAATTTTTTTGCTTTTAAGTGATAAAAATATTGTTTCATTCATGCCGAATCTTATTAGTCTTAAGTAAATGATGTCAAGAAAGTTTACTGTAAATATGGTGCGTGATTTTTTAATTACTCCTGCCAAAATATCCAATAAAAAATTTTTAATTTTTGACCAAAATATATACATATCTTCTTCCTAATTTCAGCTGCGTTGAATCTGTTGAGAAAATATATGTTCATTTTGTTAATATCACTAACTACACTCCATGCTTGTCGAAGTACTGTAAAATATAAAACTATCTTACCTGCTGACATACATATGTATGATGATCTATATCAATTAAAGTGTTTGTTGCCTTAAAATCTAGTTTAAACACAGCCGAGAGAACAATAAGAACAACCATGAGCCACCCATTACAATAGACAACGAACAACCACAATAGTTCCAATAAACATCACTGGAAATGACAACTTCGTAAGGCACTTCATCTTCTTGTGTGACTGACTATTTATGGTCAATGTCATTTCTTGGGTTAATTATGAATTATATGTGCATTGAAGGAAGTCTGGATATAATTTTATTCTTCTTCATTGTCCCTGTATTCATGTTATGATTACAATTGTTGTTGTAAATGTTATTGTAATGCTACTGAAAGAGCATCGTTGGCGTCTGTTTGTTTGCCTTAGTTACAAGTTATGGTCACTTGATGGCTTTAAGTGATTTTGACCAATAGTAGCGTCAACATGACTTTGCGGTCTATGCGGAATTCAAAGGAGTCTCTGTCAGGCATCATCAACTCTAATGATGCAATTAATGAACAACAAATGATGTGGAGTTTTTTAAGAATATCTGCTCACACAGTGGAGCAAAAAGGTGTTGTTAGAAAAAAATATATATTCATTAATGTTGTTGATCAGGAAAATACTTTTTCATTTCAATAGTAATTAGAGAGAATTTTTTAATTTTTGAGATGTGCACTGTGCATCTCTGCCCTTACCCATGCTTGACAATATCTATTTAGTAAACTCTTAGGAGTTTATTGAATCAAAAAGCTTGTTGGCTCTAACGTGCATCTTTCTATTAGTGCCTACCTGCACATGATGCCGGCCTGCCTGCTTCAACACCAGCTGACACCAGTGTCAGTAATTATTTTACAACTAGTGTACATTCTACATTAGATATGTATGTATATAATAACTGCAGCAATCACTTTGACACCTAAGAACGTCAGAGTCATTAAGAAAATCATTACCTATATCAACATCCAGGCTATGGAGAGTGTTGTAGCTGTTGTACACAGTGTGTGAGCTTACAGTGAAGTATGTTGCATTGTCCGGAATTTCATTCAATGAACATGACATAATAAATGGAGCCATTTAAAAAAAAAAATTATATTAATGGTGACGATTGAAATGCTAAGATAAAGGCTTAAAGCCAGTATGAATAAGCAATAAGGAAGAAAAAGAAGTGATTGATTAACAACTAATGTGGACCAATTTTAACAATAGCAATAACCTCATCTTTATTCTCTTTCCTGAAAAAACTTATCGAAAGATGTGATAAAGAAATTTAACAGATAACGCCTCCGAACTAGCTTAACTTAATAAATAAAATAAAATTTTGCAATTTTCAACACCTTTTTGAAGTTTTTTTTTTTGCGCAAGAGCTGCTCTTGGTTTCTTACACTAATATTTGGTCATAATTAAAAATTTTGTTAGAGAGGAATCTATTGAAATTATTTAGTTAAGAGGAATACTTATTCCATTGCCTTACTTATTTATCACGAAAAACTATACATTTGTGCTGGTGATAGGCGACCTCGTTAGTCTAGTAGTAGCGTGCTTGACTGCCATCCCAGAGATCCTGGGTTCGAATCCCGTTTAGCCCATGGTCCTACGCATTAACTTTTCTGTATTGCTTTCCGTATTTCTAAGTCAACTGAGCACATAAATATTGATATTATATCGACTCAAAAGTTATAGTTAGTGGTAGAGATATATGTGGATGCGATTAGCTTATTGATATTGACTGAAGTAATGCCATCACACTTGCCTCAGATTAGACCTTCCGCTACATTGAGACCATCCTACATATGTTTCACTTGTTTGGCTCTTCCTTCCCACTTATCCATCAGACCATTTCGAATCACGGCAGACTTCTTTGAATTGGTGTAATGCCTGAAATACTTGGCTCAAACATAATAAATAAAAAAATAGAAGTGTAAGACTAAAAAATATTCAGTTCTAAATAAGTAAAACTGAATTAGCCACTTTTTTTCATTACTGACTAAACAACACTTAAGCAGAATGAAGTAATTAACAGAAGCCATGTGTTTTCATTCTTAAGAATTCATTTTTTTTTTTCTATCTAACCCTCCGAATATCATGACTTTAAATTTATAGTTTTTGAGCGTGTAAAAATGCGCCTCAAAAACGAATAAATACAAAAATAGATTTTGGGGGTTGTGTCTACACCGCGAAAATTCTTCGGCAGTTTTGAGCATATCGAATTTTTGGTGAAAACAAAAAAAAATAATGGCTGATTCCTCGCATGTGAATGATAAATTGACGGATTTAAATATGTAGCTTGTATAATTCTTTTCGCATCAAGGTTAAAAGGAAGATTTTTCCCGCTTGGGAAGTTCATCAAAGAGCACTATTTAAAGAACGGCAGATGTTTCTACAGGGTTAAATTACATAGGAATGTTCATTAAATTATACAATAAATAGGTAATAAATATTTGGGAATTGTTCAATCTGATATAGGACTCACTTCCCATTTGTGTGCACATCCATGTAATATTAAACAAATTTTATTTCAAAAAATAATGTGATATTTTTGACGCTTTTGACAGATGTCACACTAAAAGTTGCTAAAAAAAAGATCGACTGTGTAAATTAAAAAACAATTATTGTCTATTGGTATGAAGTTGGGAAAGAGTTGACTTTTATGTATAAGTCAATATTGGAAAAAGTGGAGTTTTTAATTTGTCTATTGGTAAGGTTGTTGAAGTTATCTAAGTCCTTTCATACTCTTGAAATTTTTGACTTTTATAATTTAATTGTAATTTTTCTTAGCTTTTCAACTCTTTTTATTTTACAAAAGACAACTTGTATGATTTAACCATAGATTTGATGTGACAACGTTAACTTTTACCGAGTAGATTTCCAAAAAAGTTGAAAAATGCTATTTTCTAGAATACATCCATTTTCCATTTCATGGAATTGTTACTCAATGAATAAAGGTGTTATGATACAAATAATAACACGACAGTATAGGCTTATTCTTTGACTTTATGACAGAGTCGTTATCGGGACGAAATTCCAAATAAGTTACATGAAAGACTGGCAGTAAAGGTACGTTGCCAGTCCTCACGACAAAAAAAAGACAAATAATTTATGAAGTCATGAGGCCGCGGACAGAGTTGCTACAAAATCGAAACTGTAACAATCATGCAACGGCGTTGCATGGAATTATTACTCGGTGAGTATATGCACTATGGCAAATGTTGTAAAACAAAAAGGAAGGATTTATACTTGGCCTTTTGACAAAAACAAAAAAAAAATTATAGCGTCCTCATTACTTGGAGGTAGAAGCTTATTCAACAAAAATGCATAACTGTTGCATGGAATTATTACTCGCTGAGTAAAATTGCTACAAAAATGTTTTTTTACGAAAGCAAGAAATGGTTCTTTGACCTCATAAGGAAAAATAATTAATAAATTTGGAGTCACGACAACACGGAGGAAACCGCTTATAGTAGTAAAAATGTAACAAAAATAAAAAAAAACGTTGCATGGATTTGTAACTCCGTGATTATTGGGGGTAAGGTAAATTTTTGGAACGACAGTTTAGCTAAGGTTTTCGGTAACATAATAAAAATAAAAAATATTAATGGTGTCATGAGGCCTCTCAGAGAACTCCCTAATTTAACTTTAATGCACAAAATGTTTAAGTAAAAACGAAAAATAAGAAGTATGACAAAGGTAAGATCAAGGAATTGGACAAGAATTAGTTCAAGAATTTAGATAAGGATTTTGTGACATTAAGTAGGACAAATATTAAGACACACTTAAAACAATATTTACGACAAGACTGGGAAAAGGATAAGGGCAAGAAATGGGACAAGAAACAAAACACGGATTTGGAAAAACTGATTTAAGACAAAGATTGGAAAATAAGTGCGATACGGATTAGGATAGAGATCCTAACTAGGATAAGGTCAGGATTTTGACATGAATTCAAACAAGAATTTAGATAAGAATTAGGTCAATTATAAGAATAAGGATCAACCCAATTTTGCAAATATATTAAAGGATAGGGACAAGGATGAAGATATGCTGTTAAGTCTAAACCCACGACGCAACCAACTTGTTTTTTCTTTGCGTACAGTCTGGGTGATTATTTGAATACTTTCAAAATTCCTCATTACCATGAAATTGTTTAAATATACTATATGGCATTTGACTTTAGATTTGTAACCAGAAACACCAAAACTATTTCCAATCTTACCAAGTTATTATTTTAAAGAAACTTTTATTTTATTTTTATTAGAGGGTATATCCCTCTGGCAAATGGATTAAAGCAGGAAACTTCCATAGAACATAGGAATAATTCCCATTCGTTGGACACCTCATTTTTTTATACACACACTCCGCTGTCTTAAAAATTAATGTGGAAACATTCCTCTCCGTTATCATAAAAATGAATGTGGAAACAACAAAAATAAATAAGAACTAAAAATGGTTAGCCTGTCCCGGGATTCGAACCCGAGAGCTCTGGAGTGGCAGTGAATCATACTACCTACTCGACTACTGAGGCTGCCTTATTATCCAAGATTTTATTATTGGAAATAAATTTAAGTTGGAATGAAGTTGACCCCAAAACAAGCAAAAGTTTCCACATACGTTTAAAACTTCCCATAAGTATCCAAAAAATACGATGAGGAATGTTTCCAAATCACTTCCTTATGGAAACCTTCCAATTTTTCGCAAAGGGTAGCTTATTTATTTCTAACTTACACCAAATAAACGAAAAAGTTTAGGAGAAGATATAAAAAAACCAAAACAAAAAGAAATAATAAAAAAATAAACGGATCTTAAGAATCAGCCACGCATAACTTCCAAAGAACTTGTAACGAGCTGAATTCAATGGCTTGAAATTAATTTGTTTATTTGTTATGGTCATTTCTTAAATCTTATGCCCACACATATGTGCTCCATTATCCTCATGTTACTCAATAAACCGAAGCCAGTTACTGACACGCAAAGCCACGCACAAAAATTTAAGCGTTAGAAGTTCACTAAACAAGCTTCTAAATGTCAGCAGCTTAAGCCCTCGACAACAAAAAACACCGAACACCGAAACCAGGTTCATAAACCTTAAATAAATTCCCACACAATTGAAATGAAATGGCGTGGATTTGTTCAACACACTCCATTCACTACGCTACGGTAGAGCAGGAAGTGCCTTGAGTGAGTCTTTATTTATTTTTTCCTGTCCTGTCCTGTTCTGTCCTGTCCTGTTCTGTTCACTACTATTCTATGTTGTCTTGTCTAAAGTTCATATATTATATTGTTTAGTCGCTTGGCTAACATTGCATGCTCGTTTTTGGTATCGAAGAAGAAGAACAAGAAGCTTCCTTTCTTGCTTTGTATAGAGTTACTCGTCGACCTACTCCAGGTCTGTGTCTGCTAATGAAAATATTCGCATTGTCAACCTTCGTCTTATGTGCGCAACCAAACAACCCCAACTGAGCGTCAAGCAAAGTTCTTGTCATGTGTTCCGAAAACCGTTTCTTGTTCTTTATATTGAAACTTATAGTTTTTGGTTTTGTTTCCATGCCAAATCCCTACAATTCGTGGTCTTCTCCTTTACGTGTGGTACTTTTATGTGAAATTTATTTGATCTTTTATTAG
Organism: Pherbina coryleti; assembly: GCA_943735915.1. Classification (NCBI taxonomy): domain Eukaryota; kingdom Metazoa; phylum Arthropoda; class Insecta; order Diptera; family Sciomyzidae; genus Pherbina; species Pherbina coryleti. The sequence continues at coordinate 133,736,096 of OX030952.1, forward strand.
TTCGTGTTACACGACATTCTTTTTATTGGTTTTTGCGATACTTGGTACTGAAGCGGAGAATAGCTGAGAATTTGGTTTTAAATTTTTTATTAATTATCTTGAACTCGCTGGCTGTCATTAGGAAAATCTACCGTAAAACAGCAGCGTACTGTCAAAATTACTTAACTGCCAAATAGCCTTGATTTTCATTAAAACGAAATGAATTCGAGTCCAGTCAAAATAAATTCAGTGTCGGAAATGTTAGGACAAACACGACAAACGGGAAGCAAAAGTCATTTCCACCATAATCACACAAACGGCTTGTCGTAAATTTAAGCGTTTAATTGCTTGGCGCCAAAAGAATTCTCCTTCGGAGAATGGCTGAAATAGTTGAAAGAATTTTGCATTTCGTGACGCTAAATATTGGCAGTTTGGAAGAGAGTTTCAAAGTAATGGCGTTTGCTTAATGGGCGGCCATTGAAAAGTTTGTAAAATGGCTGAGCAATAAACGTTAAAATTGGCGCACAGTGTTGCCAGGGATTGCTTTGCTGCTCGTGCCTGATTGTTAATGGTTAAGATTTTAGTGTGTAGAAGAAGTGGCTGCTGTTGGTGGGTGGAATGGTGCAGAATTTAATAAACTTGATTGTCTGTCAAAATGCTTGGTTGTCTTGGTGGGAGTAGCAATTATTTGAAGAGGCAGTCAAAGTGTCAGAATGAAGAATTTGAAAGCAGCTAACTGGTTGATTTTTAATTATTAATGGCCCATTTTGTTGTTGCTTAAATGACAATAAAAAAGAAAAAATATATTATGTTTAAATCAACAGCATTGTTGTAATTTTCTGCCTTCACTACTTCAGAATTACTTGATTCCTTGCACTGCAATCGCTTAATTCCGATAAGTTTTACTGATTGTCTGTTTCGACAAAAACCACCACATTTAATTCTCATGAGTCTTAAATTCCAAAACCAGTTTGGAACCGCATAGCAAAATATGATCAATAGCCGGCAACTTCAACGTCAACTCCAAACATCACTGACTGTTTCAAAACGCACGACTTCGAGTCGCATCTTCAATGCCCTATACAATGTAGCCAATAATTATTGCCGCTGTCATCCCAACAAGTCATCAACATCAATATGAAGCGATGAGTTCCGACAACCTAAGATTTACGAACATCGTGGGGGGCTTGCGACATGAGCGCCCAGCACGAACGCAATACGCTGGTCAGAGATTGTTAACAATCGCAATTAGAATTTCGATTATTAAATGGCACAAGAATTGATTTCACTTGTGGGCCAGAAACCACAAGACTCAAGCAAGCCAATAAGAAATCATGTGAAATCCACTGCCAACTTCATTGCAGCTGCTAGCTGCTCACTTCATAGCCTCTTTACGCTAGCTGCGATGAGTGATCATTTGTTGCATGCAACCAAGAGCAACAAACTGGCTGTTTTCAGCTTCTGCTTTTTCTTCTTCTTCTTGTTGTGGTGCAGCTACTGTTTCATGGCCACGTTAACAGGCGCTCAGCCGTTGCAGTTGGACTTGCTGCAGCCATCTGTATAGCTAGCTGCGTCTAGTCGCAGCTTAAAGAAAGAAAAAAAAATCTATCATCAACAACATCAACATAATCAGCGGCAACATCAGATTCCAATTCAAGTTCATCTACCGTGTGTTGTTCTTGGCAACAACTAGTTTCGTAGAGTTGAAGTTCTCCTTAAGCTCTTCTGTTTTGGCGTTGAAGTTGATTGCAGCCACCTCTAAAGTAGTTGTAACCATTTTAATTTTACAAGTTCAAGTAGTCATCATCATAACAACCGGATTTTGACTGGGCTTTAACTCAAACTCAGAAAAATGATGATAATTTTGATAAGTTTCCCTTGAAATCTTACGCAGAGACAAATTCAAATATTTAAGAACTGATGTAAGTGTCCGTGTTCCATCTATAATTGAAGAAATAAGCTCTGGGAAGAAATTATTACAGAATTTGCTCAATGTCATGATTGGTGCTGAGTCATCACATGACAGGTTTTTCAATATTTTTCTTTAAGAACTGACCGCCAATTAGTCGATGACCAAGCTTCAAAGTCTGCTCATGACCATTGCTTTTTCTAGTGATTGATGCAATGATCATGCAATTCGTTATACACATTGACAATGTCTGTTGAAGCTGATAAAGACGATTTGTGCATGTGTCAGCTTCTTGAACGATGTAAAATGTTGAAAAACCTTGATTTGCGGTTTATTAAAAGTTGTTACAAAAAACGTATAACGAGGTAGTGAAATTCTAAAGCTCCTCCTGAGAAGGGAGCTACATTTATTCATCTTAGAGTTGTCATCATTTGAGTTTATTTTCTAGTTTGAGAAAAGTACTACCGTCCACCATTAATAGGTTATAATCACTAAAAACTGAAACTAGTTGGTTTTTTTTCAAAATAGGGAAGTGTACGGGTTGACAGTCAGAAGATAATTGTTTTCGATTGTATAAAATCAGTTATGCTTTTACCATATGGGCCAAGTGGACGGCAAATTTTGAAAAAATAATATTTTTTCATAGTACATTTAGTTTTTTATTGCTTAGATTAAAACAATTTTATTTCCCAGAAGTTCCCGAACTGACGTATAGATGCGGAATTGTTGTTTGAAAGGCCTCAGTCCAACCAATATCCCAGCAGAGCTACATTCTACTCTGGGGAGTCTGCTTCTTGGTTACGAGAGCAAAAAATTGGGTGGCAGAATTTAAACGAGGCCTTACGAGCTGTAAAGATCAACATAACATCACAGTGGTCGACCAAATGAGGAGACCACGCCAAAAATGGTGAAGAAAACCCACAAAATGGTATTGGATGATCGGTGACTAAAAGTGCGCGAGATAGCAGATCACATATTGACTAGAAATTTGGACATGAGGAAACTGTCTACAAGATGGGTGCCGCGGTTACTCACAATGGAACAAAAACGATGCCTTGAGGATGTTTAAATACAGTGTTTTGTGTAGTTTTACCACAATAAAGCAGAGTTTTTACCTGGATTCATAATCATTGATGAAAAATAGGTTCATCACTTCACACCTCAGACGAAGAGTCAAAACAATGGACTAAAAGGGGAGAATCAGCTTCAATGAAGACAAAGACCGTTCCATCTGCATGTCATGGCGTCGGTTTTTTGGGATGCACCTTGGATAAATTTAATTGATTACCTTCAGAAAGGAAAAACAATCAACTTCTAGCAAAATGCAAACTTATTACAGCGTTTGAGTCATGAAGTAAATAAAAAGGGCGACATTTGGCGAAAAGAAGTTTTTCTTCATCAAGATAATGCACCGCTTCAAACATTCGTTTTCGCGATGGCCACTATGAATGATTTAAAGTTCAAATTCCTTCGTCACGCACCCTATTCAGTAGCTTTAGCCCCCACGGATTATTCTCTGATGTCAAACTTGAAAAAATAGTTCAATGATAAAATATTTTGCTAACAATGAGAAATGGAGTTTGGCGATTGATGGTTTTTTGAGAAACTCGACTGTTCTCTTGAACATTGCTGGGAAAAGTAGACTACGTAGAGAAATAAAGATATTTTTTCACAAAGTTTTTTTGTTAGGACGTGTACTCTGCAACTACCTCGTATATGAGCCAGAAAAATTAAAATGTATATCATTAATTAATGGTTCTTTGAAATAACATAGCTTCACATTATTCATTATTCCATTCAACTCCATAAAATTAACTTTACCATTGCTATATATAATTCCATGATATGTCACCTCATCTCTTAATATGAGTATCACAACTAATTTCAGAAATTAACTTTTATTTTTTCTTAAATACAGACCAAAACTTTTGTGTCGCCCCAACCCTTGCCTCATAATGAATGTGTCAAAATTTCGACTTAGTCGAAACACATCCCCAAAAAAACAAAAATAAAATAAAAATAAAACAAAACATAATACTCCAAAGTAAACAAAAATCACTGCTGACCATCACAGCTGCTGACTGACCACAAAATGTTCAATGAAGCGCATCAAAAAAGGGTTCTTTCGATAGTCAGATAAAAACTCATCATTGATGACTTCATAAACAAACATGGTCTAGAAGTTAATCCAAACAAAATCACACACACATTCAATCTGAAAATGCATAAAGTGCAGAAATGAGTTAAACGCGCATATCACAGATTATAATATGAACAAAAACATAAAAGCAGCAAAAGCTATGCTTGTGGTCCATTGATAAACCATCACAGCCCCAGAGCCAAGACAAGCCAAACAAACTTCTTCATTCATGCAAAAGCTGTGTGTTCGGCAGCTGCTAAAGCTGCTTAAGCTGTTTGCCCAAATAGCTAAGCACCAGAAGAAAGTATCAAATATCCTAGATTAAAGTGAACATTTATATCTGAGTGAACAATTTCAAATATTGTTGACCAAAAAGTTTGGTACGAGGTAATCTTGAATAAGAGTGAATAAGAGGAAGAAAAAGCAAAAATACACCATCATATCGAACCAATGAAGCGAGAGACTTTGACAAGCCGCAAAATGTTGCCGCAAATAGGCAAACAAAAGCTTAACCCGACACTTGCAGTGGCTGAAAGACGAGTAGGTTGGAGGACAAGCAAAAGTTTAACGGTAGTTAAGCAACTCTTAACTGAAAATTTAAGTTTAACACGTGTTTTTTTCTAATATTTCTAGGCAGAGTTTGAATTGAAAAAACTTTGAAAAGTTCGAGTGCTATTCCAGGAAGACACTCGATAGTTTTTTTAAATCTTTTTATACGCATAAAACACGTGAGTGAAAATGACGCAAACTTTATAGAAATAAATCAAAACTGTCAGTTAAATAAAGAAGCGATATTTTTTCCATTTCATATTCAAATTGATTCACTTCATATCGCAATCAATTCAATAACAAAAAATAAAAAGCAGAAATATAATAAAAACATTATTGCCATATGTACGAAAAAATCAAATAAAATAAAATAAAATAAAAACGACAAATGCAAAACCCAACAAGTGGAAAATTGCTTGAAAGTGAAGTCAGCAACTGACAAACATTGTCATTGCACGCAAGGAATGAGCGCGTAGCGGTAATGGAGGCGGTTATGTGCCAACACACACCAGCCACATAATAAGGTGGCTTTATGACAATTGCCAATATCCACGATAAAACCAACGCCACACGCTTGCTTTCGAAAAATTGAAAAGTCATGTTTTTGCGCACTCATATCAATGATGGCGCTGTTTCCTGTGCTAACAAACCCAATCGCATAGCACAACGCAACCACCACAACCAAAATTGTCATGTGAAAATCGAGGTTTAAGTTGGCGGAAATTGTGTAAATTTTTCCACTTTAAAGAGAATATGAATATGTTACGAGGTGACAATCGAGTTCAAAGTTTGAGATTTATGGAAATGAGTGCTTGTATCCTCCGATGGGAAACGGTGGATATGGTGCGTATTGCGTTGATTTTGTGTTATAGCTGTTAAAGCTTGCATTCGACTGACCTAGTTTGCCTGAAAAGTTAACTTTTGCCAAAAAAGGAGTAAATTAAAAAGTTCTTGCTTTTGAAAGTATGGCAACGCCAGATAGGAAATGAAGCGAATGACTGCGGTATTGAACAAAAACAAAATTATTTGGTTTTGAGTAAGTTTAAAACAATGATGATTTATGGTCATTTAAAAATAACGAGTTAAACGGTACGATTGAGTTGCGCATAGCTGGGGATTATATAGAAATAAAAAAACCAAAAACAAAGGGTGTTCCTACATGTCAAAATTATAAAGGGGTCACGATATTTTTAAACATTATATAAGAATAATCAAAGGAAAGGAAAAATTACTTAATATTAAGGGTATTCATTCTTGCATGTCAATGTGGCAGGCCCATAAAAAAGGGGGTTTTCGGAGTTAAAACCCCCCATAGCTTCAAAAAAATTAAACAGAAATGCATTTCATTATAAAAACACTTTAAAAAATGTAACAACTGTGGATGTATAATTGAGAATCTTATAAAAAGTGAGCATTGCTCATTCAAAGGAATTCGTTCAAAAAGGTTAGAGTAAATTTCTACAAAATGCAAACTTTAAAAACGTAGGATGAATGAATTTAGAAATTTGACAGTGGTATCCATGACTTCAATTTTTATTATAAAAAAAAAGAAAACATCAATTTGTCCTTAACTTCTTGTTTATATTATTTGTTTTTTAAAACAAGTTATGAAGAATCGTCCGCAGCACTTTTAGTCCAATTTAATTTTTTTTTTTTTAAGTGATGATCGATTTTATTTTTTTAATTTCCATTTAAATTTATTTTAAGCACCTATTATAGGTACATTTTGTTCATATATATAAAGATTTTTAAGGGTTTTCTTTTTAAATATTTATTAATTCAGTTATGACGCCCGTATGATACTTCATCATGGTATAATAATACAAGGTAGCATTGACAACTGCTTATTTTCTCTTCTACAAGAAAACATCTCCTGTCAAAAACAACTGTTTGTGCAAATGCATCTACAGCTGCTGAAGTTGTTGTTTTTTTTTTCACTTCTACGTTTTCAACATTGTTTGTGTTTTCAATGGCCGATTGTGTGCGCTCTCTTTTTGACTATATTTTTTGACAGGAGATGTTTTCCCAAGCGACTGTCAATGCTACCTTGTATTATTATACCATGATACTTCATTAAATTGCTAATTTTTTTGTCATTGAGAATGAAAATAGAGCAGTTCAAATAGTACTTAAGCATAAATTCAATTAGTGTGAATATAGTACGAATTTTCAGTTTTTGTTTTTGACATTTCTCTGAATTCGCTCGTCGTTAAGTTTCGATCAAATATTTGCTGTCAACTTCTTGTTTCAACGCAACTACACCCAAAAAACTTCTTGGTATTATTAACAATGTCAGTGTTGTTAAATTTATTTCACCAAATTTTAATAACAAAATATTTCTTCTCTTTATAGCAACCATATAATAGTTTGAAAAATACTCAAATCTCTGTAATGACAATATTTCTTATGGTTGTTTATCAACAAGATTCCTGTTTATGCTGGTATGGCACTTGCTTTTTTCTTATTTTTAAGATCTTAAAAGAAGCAGTGGGTAAAAGGAACAAATATACGTTACAAATATACGTTAAAAAACCTTTTTTGTTTGCGCAACGACGATATTCAATATTGACAATCAGGACCGCATTAACCTGGAGGCCAGTGGCCCACCACTTGGGGGCCCCCACCATCCGTGTTAGAAATGGTTGTTGTCCGAATTTAGAAGTGCGCGGTTCGTTGTTTCGTGAATTTACGCAACGACTAAACGAGGCATATAAAGTGTCTTATAATTGTCACAAAAGAAATTTTGATAATTCTTAATTCTTGTGGTTTTTAATTGCACCGCCATTTGCAGAGATTTTTTACACACGATCGTGAAATTCATATTTTTAAAAAATTAATTGGTGAAATAATAAATTCTTAACAAAAATATAAACTTATTTAAAGCTATCAATTGTGATTTCAGTTGTTTTAAAATTATTTGGTTGATTTGAGTTCATTTTGTGATTTCTTATTTAATATGTGCTTTTGCTATTTGTAATCGACTCAAGTGAAATATGCTGCTTACAAGAGTGACGCACTAGAAAGTAAAAGTATCTCGTCCATAAATGATTCGCTTGTGGTTGCTCAATCTGTTTGTTCATGTTCAGTTATGTATCTAATTCAGTTATTATCTAATTAAAGGTATAATAATGACTCTGCACACGTTTTTGTGCAACCAACTTTTTACATTCATTGTTAGGGGTCCCCACCAATAACTGGCCCCAGAGCCCTCACCAACCTTACTTCGGCCCTGTTGACAATATAATAGAATATTGAGAAATGTCGAAATTTAATAAGCCTCTGTCAAATTTAGAGCTGCTAGCGGCTGAAAAAGTAGAATTTTTTTTACATTTTTCAGTCATTGAAAATGACAGTACTGCATTTTTTTGTACTTATAGCGTACTCCTCACACTAACTATAAATTATGTCGCGTCGTTTGGTGTGCTGCTCTGTTTGCATTTTTAAGATCTAAAAAATGCGAAAAAAAGAAGTGTCATACCAGCTTTAGTTGAAAGCAATTTTATTTAAGCATACCAGAATTTTTTTTTTGTTGGTGTACCTCCTTGCAAGAAAAAAAAATCACCCACTAAATGTGTTTCTATCCTTTTCTCGCACAATAGACAAGAATATTGTTTGCCCACCCGCCACTTGTTTTCAGACTTTAAAATTGGACAAAAAAATGAAGTGTCATACGGGCTTAAAGAAATGTTTGAAGAAAGCTTAACTTCATTTTCAAATTTATGTGTTTTGCTTTCATGATTCTAAGCCTACAATTTAGTTTACATAGTCCACTATTTTTCATCAAATTTGTCACTTTCTCTAAAACAATATTAATCACTAAAAGAATAACTAAAATACGTCAACTTTTAAGTCTTTTAAAAACTCTTAAAAGGAAAATCTATCGATCCAGTACGTAGGCGTATTCTGTCTGTCCGGCTGATCCGGGCAAATTGTAGATTGTGAATCGTGCATACGCATGACACGGGCTATACGTATCTTTAGAAGATTTTACACCCCCGGGCGGATCCAAAAAAAAAAAAAAAACAGTTCACATGTAGGTATTTTCATATATGTACAGTAATACTTCATATTGGCAGCAACCTACATTTTCAATGAAAATCAACTACGAAATCAAAGAGAGATAGCCTACATAAGATTTTGTTGTTTGTATTAGTACATTTGAATATATGAAAATTACTACACACAAGAAATTGTTAAATCGTCACAGGGGCGGTTGTTAAGAAAAACGTTTGCCCCAAACATAAAACAAAACAAGACATACATATTTCTTTTGCATAAATCATAGGTTCGCGAAATATAATTATAGTTTAAACCATAAAAATTCAAACAACAAAAATTTTAAAGGAAATTTTTGACAATGAAAGCATCGCTCCTGAGTTTTTTTGTTATGAAATTCGGGTACATTCGTTTATATATTTTCTCGCTCATATAACAATATTTCTGCACTCTAATGTTGGCGAATATAGAAGTATTACATATATGGGTATTATGAACATTTTCTTTATAACTTCAAAAAAGAGACTTATTTATGACAAATTTTATTGAAAATTAAAGTACTTTTCGCTTCAGTGTAATAAGTATTTTATTTATTTCTATTCTTTCATTGTGGCTACCTCTGGTGTCACAAATTTTACTCATTAGAAGAAAATCTTGTATTTGTCAAAACAATGTAACAAAGTGCAACGAAATGTATGTTGTTGCATTTTGATGGCGTGTTGTGACAACTTGTTGTTGTTATTGTCACACTATAAGCAAACAGATACACATACACACTCATTGAAATACATGCAACAACATCGACAACAAAGTCTCATCTAATAACCATTATTTTAAATTATTTCACATTTGCAACAATGCAGCAATTGTGACAATGCAAGGATGTCATGTTTTGTGTATCTGTTCATCTGTGCTGTGAAAATGTGTGTGATCGTCTGTATCTATGTGAAACAATGTCAAAGTGAATGTCTAACAAAAGTCATCAACATGTAATGACAACCTGCTGCAGCCTCCAGCCATTGATTATGTGTTTGAAATTTTAAAAAAGTTAAATAAAAATGTAAACCAGACCAATTCTGACATGGACAAATTAAAAAAAAAAATCTGTGTGTAGCTGCCATTAAATGTTCATTTACAGCTTGTAGTTACATGTCGTTCGTTACATGTCGTAGTTAGAATGTCGTTCGAATATTCTTGGTAGTATTGCTTATTGCTTCAGAAAGCTTAGAGCCCCAAGGTAAAAATCCTGAAAATCCTGAAAATCCTCGAATTGAATATAAACGGTCTAGAGTCAATACGAGTTAAAGCCTGCACAAAAACCCATCTAGTGCTTCTAGACATATTCTAAACGCATTACCAGTGAGTAAAAACATAAACCAGAGCTTAACTCGAGACACTCTCCTTATATAGCTTGTAAACAATGTCCGTCCCATAACTCACAAACTAAAATACGAAGTCATTTTTAGTCATAACAAAACAATTATCCGAGACTGTCGCCAAAAATCGTCTTCATCATATTCTAACATAAATTCATGTATATTCCGAATAATGCCCAAACAAAGGCCAGCAACAGCAGCAATAACCATAACAACAAACGCCAAACAACCACAACAACAACAACAACAACAACAACAACTATTTCAACTTTACCCTCAGAAATGCATAAATCTTGTAGGGTGAAAACAGAAACCTTTGCCCCTAGAAACATGGAAACACTGCAGTTTAGTGCAATTTGTTGTGGCAAAAGTTTTACCAAAAATACCCATTAATGTACCGTAAAAATGAAATAAGATCAAAACTATCAAAAAATTGATAATCTTCTTCTTGATGGCGAACAAACAACAATAACAATAACAAACACAACAACAAATTACTGCTACCTGCTGCAACATTATTATTATGGCTTTTGTTTTTGCTCCTGTTGTGGTCCTTTTTGTTTTTTTTTTTTTTGTTCTTTCAAAGCAAAGTTTCAGCAGTTTCGTAAATAAGTAGGAAAAAGTTTTAAGGTTTCCAGATGACTAACGAATTATTTTGCTATTTTCAATAGTTGCTAAAGTTGTAAACAACAAGTTTTGTCTGGTCAGCAGAAATGTAGAAGTTCATGTAAGATAGATTGTTTAATGATAGAATGAGTGGAGGAAAAAATTATGGGGAATCATTTTTAAGTTCTTAGTGTTTAGTGTTGTTGTCAAATTTTGAATGCTGAAAATTAAAAAAAAAAAAAAATCGAATACATCAGAAGTAAGTTGTAAGTATTAATTATTGATCGGTGAGCTTATGCAATTCTGTATAAAACGACGGGTATATAGATGGTTATAGGCCTTATGACAGAAATTAAAAAATCAACATTGATGTCATCAAGTCAGCAAAATATCACCTACCCACTCAATTGTATTTTGTGACAGTAAAGACTGCTACTTTGGCATCGTAAAGAAAATAAAAATAAAATTATGACGTTAAGCGACTGCGGAGGGGGCTGCAAAAAGCATCGAAAATGCAATAAAAGTGCAAAAACCTTGCATGGAATTATAACTCGGTGTCCATAGACGTTAGAAGAAATATCCAGTTAGTGTTTCCTTAGACACCTGCCCCAAAGGCTTAATTCTACGTTGTCTCCACGCAAAGGAGTCGAGGTTCATGAAATTGACTCCCAACAGGTAGATCTTCCGAACGTAGATATCATGCTAATACAATACACTTACGTCCATCCAATCATCTCCTGGGCTTCACATTCCATAACTTCAGACGCGACCAACTCCCTGTGATAGTAGTTTCAACACCGGTAACGGTGTTAAGTGTATATTTACATAAGTGTATATTTAAATTAATAAATATACTGTATGGATACCTACTAGTATTGGAACGCAACAGTACCAATTATGGATGCTTAGTTGGGTCACCATCCACATTTATTGGTGGAAATCGAAACCCATCTAAAATTTCTGACAATTTATGGGCATTGCCATCCGGTTGTATTTGCGCAATTCCACGCCAACCAAAATAGGTCTCCTCGCGACAATGAGCTACACGAATGTTGATACTCCCTGAAGGGGCTGCCGTGTGATATTCTCCAAAAAGGATTTACCTGGACATGCACTCGCTTACACCGATACATGTCACACATCGTACTTGACATAGTCACCACTAGTGGACATGCATATCACACATCGCACATGACTTTGAGTGGCCATAAGCCACTACACCATTTCAACTCGGGTACTCCGAGATTACTAAGATATACTTTTTACCTCGAAGTACCCAAATCTGACACCTCTTTTAACCATCAGTTAGAACATTGATTTAACCAGCCTTATTTAAGACTATCCTTAAGATATGTGTTTCGAAATATTTCAATGAAAATGTGTTCACACGTCTGTCGAAGTAAAGACTATCCCCGTGCTAAAGAATTTTTAGGAGAATTGCTATTCCTTCGTAGGCATACGCTACCGTTGATCAAGTCAACGGTCCAACCAACTCCCCAGATTGGGCGAGAATAACTCCATGATCTAGAAAGTCCCTTCTACATATACACAGGATAGGGCTAACCCGTTGCCATCCTCCTTTATAATAGCTTTGAACAGGCTGCTCGTGAGAACCGACGGAGTTCCATAGACGTTATGGTGTATTACCGAAACCGGAACTAGGAATGAATCCCATGTTACGTGTTTCATAGCAATTATCTACGATTTCATCAGGGGGAAAATACCCTAAAAGAAAAAGCTATCTATACATAAAATAACATTTCTTTTCTAAAATAAATTTGTCGTTTACCACATCTATACTAAGTAAATAATAATTCCATGCAACAATATTTTATTTTTGTTGCATAAGCTAATTCCTCCGCAACCTGATAACGTCATAGCTTATCTTTTTATTTTTGGCTTAATGCCAAGTACACATCCTTTCTTTTTGTTTGATAACAATTACACTATGACACTATTGCACAGTGTTATCGCAGCGCATTTCTCACCGAGTAGTAATTCCATGCAACGCCGTTGCTTGTTTGTGGCATTGTCGCTCTTGAAGCGGCTCTCTGCGAGGGCTCAAGACGTCGTACATTTTTTATTTATTTTTATTTTTAGGACAATAAATCTTAATCGGGGAATAATTTTTGTCGTAGTACCCTTTATTAACCGGTAAGAATGTCATGCAAAATTTTTAGTGTTTCAATACTTAAGCGGAACTATCCGCGTTCTGATGACGTAAATGAATTTTTTTTCTTTGTCAGGAAATTAACGACTCTCTCTTTATTTGCATGCCGTGTTTTTTTTCGTAACTCCTAAGCTTTGCGAGAAATAGTATCATACAACGCCGTTGTCCTTTTTTAATAATTATTTTTCCAAAACTTGGTCTATTTAATCAACATTTTTCAAAATCATCAGTTGTTTTTTAAAGCATGAATAAAAAAAATCTATTTTTGACAGCAGTGTTTTTTCACGTAATAGCTGATTTAAGACCCTTTCAGTTTTTCCCATTTTATGTAAATAACTGTAATTATTTCTAATTTTTGAAATTTTATAAAAAAATATCACTATTTTTAATGTTTTTTGTGCAAAAAATATCTTTAGTTTTGAAAAATTATCCGAACGAAATGATCGAAAACAGATTTGATCGAATACGAAAGAAGGCACTGTTTAATTGCGTTTTTCTTATTTTTGTAAAGAGAACAAAACGGAAAATCTAGAAAATTTTATTTAAATCAAAATTAAAAAGAAATTTAAATTCAAAAAAATTCTCACTTCAAGACAAATTTCCTAAAAGCACAGTCTACGCTAATGCAATCCACTAGCTGCCTGGTTGTTGTAGTCCAACTTTAGACTAAGCGTTAAAATTTCATTTTGAATTTGCGATTCTTCTGCATCCAAAATAAAAAGATAAAAAAAAATGGAATAAACTATTACATTATTTGTTTTTTGTATCTTACCTTGTTTCTATTATCCTTTAGGGATGCACTTTCAGGAAAGTTCACTGGGTTTGTAAAGAAACTTTGTGCCCTGCTGAAAATGTGCTCAGCTAGGAGGGGTTTGGTATGAGACATTGTTTGCACCCTTGAAGGGTGCTGTGTTCCCTGTTGAAATTTAATTCAGCTGGTGTGATAGCGTAACGTTACAAAAATAGCCGTTCTTTAATTTTATTCTCAAAGTGCTGTAAATGCACCGTTATAAGAGAGTTCAAAATTCTGTTTTAAGCTTGAAGGAATTTCTTATTATTTAAATTTCCCAAATAGAATCATTTTAAGCATTGTACAATGGCCTTGTGCTTGCCCATGACTCATTTCAAAAAATCTTATTTGTTTTTTATATTCTATTTAAAATCAAGATATTTTTACATATTAATGCTGTGATTATATTTAAAAAGAAATACTTAAGTTTTTATTATTTTTAATATATGAATATTATTAATTCTCCGGCATATCTCTAATTCAGTCTATACTTATAGATGGATTTATTTACAGATAATCACTTGAACACCTCAAAAACCTACATTAACACCATCAAACAGCTCAATATGCAAGATATACGTCTTCGTGTTGAGCAGTCCGTAGCTCATGCATCGCCAAATCAAGGGCGTCGTCCCATTCACCTGCTGCCACAAATAAATCTAACGTAAGTGTTAATGTCGAGGATTTGCAAAAAACGATGAAGAATGAAATTAATTTATTATTTTTTATTTTTTTAAGTTGCAATGATATCAACCGAGATATGCATCAACCTGTACCACGCTCGCCCAGTTCCGAAGAGGATAATTCGCCGACAGAAATGAACAACTGCAGACGTTTGGTTGACAAGCCGCCGCTGGTAAGTTTCGTCTGAACGCAAATTAAGACTGACCAACTTGTTGGCGGATTATTCAAAATAAAGAACTTTTGCAGTTGCACTTCATGAACTTATCTGCTAAGGGAAGATGATGTTTTTCGCTTAAAGAAAATTCTTGCGCTGCAAGAGAGTGAAAAAGGAAGTACCTTATTTATGCTCCAACAGTCCACTAAGCTTCACTTTAAAGAAGCTTACCTAAGATTAAACTATAAACAGGGATATACAATTTGGAGAGTAGCTTATATTAGGCGATATTTAAATTCCTTTCTTGAAGAAGAAATTTTAATTAAAGTAAAAATTCCATGAATATATTTTGTTGAATTATTTCAAAAAATTTCTTTGCAGCACAATTAAAATTTGTTCTACATATTATGAATTTCCATTTCTATTCATTTACATTCTATTGAAATTTTCCTAATCCTTATAAAAAATCAGTAAGTATCTTTGGGGTTCATCTCATCCCCCAACTCTCCTAATGGTTTGCACTGATTGCTGCAAATGTTACTCATACGCCAGAGAGTCATTATTTTTTGTGCCATATATTTTTTGCAAATAGAATTCAAGCTGCACGCTTGACGCTTTACCAGCATGACAACAACATTAAACATTATTAATTCAAGTGCTTTTTACAGTCATTACAGCATAAATGCACACAATGTTATGTGGCAACGCTTTTGCATGGCGTTAACATTAATTTTTAGCGTTTAACTGCTTTCATGCATTTTTTTTAATTTTTTTTTCGTTTTTTTTTTTTCTGTGCTTACTTCTTTTATACCCACACACGCACACATACACTCATGCATACACGTTATCGTTACACTTACTGACTTTATGACACACAAATCGTAGTGGAAATTTTTACGCCTGCGAATGACAAACGGCTGAATGCAGTAGAAAACCGCAAAAAGGATAACGAAGGCGCACAAATAAAATGTGCCACATTCCGCCCTTTTCTTGTAGCATTTTAAATACCATCCATTCGAGTTGAAACGCAATAGAAATGCAAGATAAAACAAGCCAAGACAGGACAAGACAAGAGACAAAAACCAGTTAACGGTTGCAGGATATAAAAAAGTGAAAAACAAGGATGTGCCAAGTTATTAAACAGAACAGAAGCTGCAATTGTCAGCGCCGGCAGTAGTTCAAGAAACGTCATAGCCTTAAACACAAAAGACAGACAGACCAAAGAAGAAGAGAGCGAAGAGCGGATGGCACTGTGTCAGACGTTGCGGCACAGTGACTGAAAAACAAACAACTTGTAGTTGCCAACGGCTGAAGCAGAAGCAGCAGTAGCAAAAACACACACACACACTTGTTCGAGTTCTATTGGGAGCAACTGCATCCCTTACCTTGTGCAAAGAAGCCAAACCAGCGTATACTGCAAGATATCCTTGAATTGTGGTTTTTATTGGCTTTGCTGTCCTGATTCTCTACATTTCTTTGTCGTAACTTTTTTGTCGTTTATTTTGTTGTTTTATTTTTCTGTTGCTTATTCATTCCAACTATTTTAAAACTTGTAGATGGCAAACAAAGCCATTCACGGATAAAATAGTACCTTAAGGTATGCATCTGTGCATGAGTGCAAACTGTGTTTGCTGTGTTGCTAACAAAACCAGCCACAAGCAACGAACTTATTTTTTGTATTCCTCTTTTTTTGTTTGTTTTCATTTTTCTTGTTATTTATTCTGTTTTTATCCAAAAATCTTAGCTTCAAACTCGACCCAGATATATATGTTAAAGCATTAACTAATTTAGTCTATGCATTGTTTTTTTTTCGACTGTTGATTTTTAAAATATTTCAAAAAGGAACATGACCTTCAAGACTAAGAACTCTTAAATTATATCTTTATCTATAGAAAACTTATTATCTTAAAACTTGTTCAACTTTCATATTTCGAAATAATTTTTGAGAATGACTGCCATTCGCTGTAATAATTTGGAAAAACTTTCACTTTCTAATTTCCAAAATGGTCCCTAGATTTTTGTACAAAAGTGTCAAGACCAAAATGTTAGAAAGTGACTGCATTGTTTAAAATAACAAAGATAAAAAAATTAAACTAATGATCGTAAGAATCTACTTTTCTGAAGAAATTCAACTATTTAAATAGGGCCCAGTTTGATGCCAAATTTTCCATATCTCCTAAAGTAGAGGTCGTAGAAAGGCATACCTCCTTAACTAGCGGTCGTAGGCGATATATCTCATAAACTAGAGGTGTATTTTATCGGCCTTTAATTTAACACCAAATACGAATGACTCAGTGGAAAATGGGTTTGCAGAGCTGTACCATGGTCATATTAAAAATAGTACCAAAGTACCTTCGTTAGAAAAGTGTTTCTTCAACACTTAATTTGACATCAAATATGACCCAGTTAAAACTTGGGTAACCGATATCCATGGTTTGTCAAATTTAACCTTTTATCTCCTGAGTAACTCCTTAACTAGAGGTTAATGTGTTAGAAAGGTGCTTTTTCAATCTTTAATTGGCCACCATATACCTATGTCTCAGTTAAAAATAGGGTCGGTTTATCAAAATAAACCTTCTTTTCATCATATCTCCTAAAGTAATCGTAGGGAGGTCAAGGTCAACCTTCATGAAAGATGCTTTTCAACCATTAATTTTACTTCAAATACTAGTGATCGTAGGGAGATCAAGGTCAACCTTCATGAAAGATGCTTTTCAACCATTAATTTTACTTCAAATATGACGTAGTAAAATATCGTTGCCGCAATGTACCATAATTTACCAACCAAATTTAACCTTCTTGTCAGTATATCCCATAAGCTAGAGGTCGTAGAGAGGTCAAAGTAACTTCATGTTTACTTTCAACTTTTTTTCAACTTTTAAATTGACTTGGTATAAAATAGAGTGCCGAGGTGTACTCGTACCATTATCAAATCTTCCTAAATCCTCCTTAACAAGAGGTCACAGAGACTTTAAAGTACTTTATTTCAACGTTTTTAAGTTTTTATTTGAATAAATTTGCGATGAAATCCCTGTAATGTATTCTAAGATGAAATCATCGATAACACTTTAACTGCCACCATACAAAAAAAATATGGGGTCCTCCGGGCCATGTTTTTTTTTAGAGATGAAGTGTATTTGGGTATCAGAAAATCCGAACAAAATATCAGAAAATGTTTGTTTTTTATATATCTGTGAAATTTTGAAATATTTTATTGAGGCACAACATATGTACCTCACGGCCTAATGTATACGTTTACTGTATGTTTACTATGGATGACGGACAGATGGACATGGCTAAATCGACTCGGATGATGATACTGATCAAGAATATATTTACTTTTCTATACCTACCACGCTTTCTTATGGGCGTTACAAACGGAGTGACAAAATTAAAGTTTTTAAAATTAAAAACCCAGTAAAAAGGGTTTTTTTTAATCGTGGGGGTATAAAAATGATGCGCTAAAGATAGGTTTAGGTATGCCAGGCCATGCAGAATTAAAATACGTTTACAGATTTGCATTTCGAGGTACTAATTTTAAACAACCATGAACTATAATATGTAATCAAATACTGAGGCACATACGCTGTGCCTCTGAGCCTACATGGACATTTTATTGAGGCACACCGTATGTGCCTCATGGCAGTTAACGTGTTAAATAATGCAAAATGCTATGAATGTATAACATGTACAATATTTTGAGTCGTTATAGTTTTGCAGTAAATATTTAGGATATTCTCGATGTATGCCTTACTAGGTATTCGTTACAAAATAACCTTTTTCTTTTAATTTATGAATAAAACTGGGTGTTATTTTAGCACCGCATTTTTCTATCAAAATAAACTTTCAAGACAAATCATAATTGACTTTGAATAATCCTAGGTTATGTCACTATTGAATAAATTTGTTGTATTTTATTTTTAAAAAATTATATTTGTCAGAAAGGATCGACACTCGGCACCATTTATAGTATATAAGATGTTTCAACAATAGTATACGATTTATTTTTTAATAAAATTACCACTTGTTTGGATATCTCTTTAATTTTATTGGATTATAAAGCATGGAGATTATTCATGAAATGCAATATCGTTCAAAACTAACAAACAAACAGCTGTTATATACGCCTTGCAAACTTATACCTCTTTGATACACTCTTTAGAAGTCATAAAAACACATATTAGTAGCAATATCTTTGCTTTGTAACGTGATTGTGTTTCACTGATGATTATTATGCCCTATCTAATTTCAAAAAAATCATTTCAAAAAGAAATTCCACTTGGACTCCTGACCAATTTTCAATGCTGACATGCCTCTCAATTCAGCAAATACGGTGCACCTTATAAATATAATTGAAAACGAAATTATTTCGTTACTGAAATTATTTTAAAAAAAAACAAAAAATTTACTTTATTCCTAGCCAAGTTTAGGAAAGAGCAATAAATGAGCACTCCTACAAAACTCTATTTGGAGCATAAAGGAAAACATATTTCAATTGTCCGAGCACTCCTTTTGTGCTCCAATTGTAACAAGCTTTCTTGTTTTCACTTTAGTCAAGTTAGTGACTAAAGATCAATAAAGTTTATTTCTAAAGATCTCAAGGGGTTAATATATAGAAATATCAATCGAAATTTTATGAGGACTGAATATCAAATGAAGTTTTTTCTGATTTCATTATATTTAAAATAAGTGATCGAAAAAGTTCCTACGAATCATAGGATTTATAAGAATGAATGCATGGTAGAATTATAAGATAGAGCCGACTCGCTTACTGCCCTCACGCTTCAACGAAGAATTGAGAATAAAAAAAGTGGCTAATTGTCTAAATGGCGAAATTCGTAGAAACCTCAAATGAAATAAAAATATTATGTTTTCAAGTTGTAAATAGTACGTACACGTGTGTTAAGTTAGTGTTAATTAAATTGAAAATAATGTAAAAACATTGTAAATAAATCTATAAAATGCCGAGGAAGTGTTCAATTTGCAGAAAAGCTTTTAAAAATTTTTACCTAAAATCAACTGCGAAAAATGAACATAAAGAAACTCGATATGAACAGCTGATTTTGACAACTAGCCCGCTTTTCTCTGCTTTCTACTGCATTCTTCTCTGAGTCGGCCTTACCTTATAATTCTACCATGGATGAATGAAAATATGTTATATAGTTTACAATAGAGCATTAATGAGTACTATTTAAAGTAGTAAACAGGAGTAAAAAAGTAGTAAAAAAAACAAGGGCTTCACAGCAGCAGGGAAAACTTCAGTTATATCATTGAAGCATTTCATAATTAGTACTCTTTAGTTAATACTTTTTTCCACTGGGACACTATTAGTTAAACAAAAACTTAAACTACATAGTCAACATGTTTAAAGCCCGAGTAGTGCTGGAAAACATTTCAAGAGTTCTAGATTTTGTAGCTGACTTAAATCCCTACAAAAGTTTTTTGTTCCTATTCATCACACCTTCATTTTCCTATTTTCAACTACTTGAAAATACTCGTGCACGTACCAGTATTTTTGAGTCTTTGAACCACAAAAATTTCTGATTTTTCTGAATGAGAAAACTCACTGTGGGCCAAGTTGATATTTTAAGCAAAATTTATTGCCATAAACAAACTTTTATTTTCCAACATTTTGTAAAGAAATAAAATGCCCAAACCAGGATAAAATTTTATGATTTTACTTCATCCAAAAACCTTGGAAGCCTATTTTCGCAGTTTTTTTATAGTTGATATCGAATTATCTGATCCACCCCGGTGTTACAACTCGGATTTTACTTACAAAATAAAATATATTTCCAAAAAAATTGTATGCGAATAATGAGAAAATATAAATACATAAAAAAATCAAAGTCGAATCATAAATTCGATTTTTAATTTTTATTATTTTGTACAATAAAAACCACCTTTTGGCATTTTATTTTGTTTTTTAATTGTGGTGGCATTGAATATTTTATACCTTTTTAAAAAAAATACCCAGTAGAAGTTTATTCCAGAGATGGGTTCTGCACACACTGTACAGAAACAGAAACATAACTTTTTAAATATTGCCAAAAAGTTAGTACCAACAAAAGAAAAATACTTAATGTCATTAGACAGAGCAAAGTTTTAAATGGAAATCTATTTTCAAAGTTTTGCTGCACTTCATATCCGCCCACTCAACCATGTTCCCAATCACCCACTCAATCATTATCCACTACAATGTGATCCAAGTTAAACTAAAAGAAAACCTCATCAATTCAGAGCGCAACATACAACAGTAGTTTCTAGCACAAAGATATGAAAAAACTGTAGAAGATTTTCCTGCAGTCTTACTCGCAGGTTTGTCACTCACAACCAATTTTATCAGATCCACCGATCAAACTCATCAACATTGCATGCGTTCCTGTGCTGGTTAAAGTTTCTCTGTGTGCAGAAAAACTTCATTTAAATTAAAATCGAAAATCGAAAATCGGAAATCAATTGCAACGAATTGAATTTCAAATTCATTTTGCATTCGATTAACCTCAATGTCTCAATTCAATCCGTTTGCTACTTAAAACTTCTTTGTTTCTTGTTGTTGTAACTAATATAATGCAAATCGGGATGGGATGTAAGCTTCTTCCACTTTTTTGCGTTGGTTTTTTGCTTCCAAACTTCATCAGTTCTTGTTCTAGACAAGTTCAGATTAATTTGCATTTTAAAATAGTCAGAAGCTTACCACAAACAGAGATGCTGACACCTTCATTTTGGGTTGGAACATCTAGCTACTTCGCAACCAGTTAAACCAAGGGTGTGAGGTTTCTTTGCTGCTGTTTGGTGTTCGTTCAGGTTGTTCGCAACCTCAAAGACCGCAATTCTTTTGGGATGCAAATGTTTTGAGACTTTTGTGCATTCATTTGTAATTAGTTTTCGATTGCCGTGTTGAGAATGAATGGTTGGATGATGGAAGGAAGGATGAGCATGAAAGTTCAGTGGCGTTGTCAGAGTTAATTGTAGGTTTCAAGAATCAAAGACATTACTTTTCTGACCTTTGATTTGAGACTTAATGTGATTCACTTAGAGGGTGTTAAAAAGCTCTTAAAAGGTTTAATCTTCTTTCCTTCCACAGGTCAAACGACTTACCATGGGCATGGGTCTGCTACGCTCCACCGAAGATAGCCGACCACTGGTGCACACCAACAGCTCATCTCTGAACTCTTGTTCATCCCAAACAATATCGGATGGCTATGTCAACGAGGCTATCTGCGA
Organism: Pherbina coryleti; assembly: GCA_943735915.1. Classification (NCBI taxonomy): domain Eukaryota; kingdom Metazoa; phylum Arthropoda; class Insecta; order Diptera; family Sciomyzidae; genus Pherbina; species Pherbina coryleti. The sequence goes on from OX030952.1 coordinate 133,757,676, forward strand.
GCCGGATAAGTTAATATCCAGCAAGTTTGGAGATTCCTGCAGACAGTCGCTGACAGCGCTGCCCACGTTGGAGGCAACACATCGACTGCAGGATCACAGCGAATTCAACTTTAAAAAGAAATATTTGCGAGAAACCAGCAGCGGTAGGTGTATTTTCTCCAATCACAAAGAGTGGACATAAAGTAACAAAAATTATCTCTCCACCACAGCCAATTCCAGTCCAAAGATGTTCGCACCCACCGCCCCGCTAAGACTTGACAGTCTCAGTCTGGCCGAGCAGAACGAGTTGAAGGGCGCGGCTTGGTTTCAGGCCGGCATACCACGAGAGATTTCCCTGGAGGTGTTGTCGCGGCAAAGTCCTGGTGCTTTTCTGGTGCGTCAAAGCAGCACGAAGCCCGGCTGCTTTGCACTTTCGCTTAGAGTACCACCTCCAGCGCCGAAGGTGGCGCATTACTTAATTCTAAGAACACCACGTGGCTACAAAATTAAGGTAAATGCAACTGTTTTCTTGAAATTATTTATAATAATTATTCCATCACAAACAGGGATTCACAAAAGAGTTCTCCTCGCTGCGTGCGCTAATAACGCATCATTCTGTGATGCCCGAATTGTTGCCAGTACCGCTGGCACTGCCGCGACCCACCAACAATTTGGGACCACAAGGTAGTCGCAACGGTTCACGTGGCGCTGGTTTCGATGGCGACGATTTCGACACGTACGGCTCTCTGAATGACTTTCGCAAAATGATGGCGGATATGAATGTATGACTCGAAAGCTTCCAAGGCGGTCAAGTCAGCTGACCGCCTAATGAGGAGGTGAAGGTGACAAATGCCGCAGTTACAACCACAACAATAACAACAGCTAGAGAAAATAAAACTACTGATTTAAGGACGGTGCTGTCAACATCGAGGACACATGTTGTTGCCATTACAAAATTGCACATACCAGTAACAACAGCCACAATTACAACAACAATTGCGTTCACACCTGAGATCGCAACATCATTATTAACGGTATCTCCAACCAAGACCACGCCACCGACGCGCAACGGTTAATGCACCTAATTAATTAGACGTCATCACGCGGAGCCAAAAGCACGTGACACACTGACTGCCGTTATATCGTTATAACTCAATTAAGGTCGTTACACAACACATTCGGCAAATGAAAGGCGCCATTAACTGATCGGCATAAATGTCACACGCTTGGCAGGGTTGTCAAGTTGCAACCTATTCAAAAGAGCTGATTTCATTTTTTTAGCATTTAAAAAAATCGGAAATGAAGTCGACATAAAATAATTTAATTGAATAAAATAGACATAAGGCTGACAGACTGTTTGTTCTTCGGTGTTCGGGAAGCCGCAGACTGATGGTACACATAATTTCAACTGATCAGGCTATTTGTGTGTCCGCCTGTATGATTGTCTGTCAGTTTGTCTGATATAAATGTGCTTTATATTGTATTTTTGTAAGGCGAATGTATACGCAATTTATACAACATACATACATACATACATAGAGTTCATATAAGCAGTAGTTATATACAAGTAAGCAAGCAAACATATATACGTACATAGCTATTAAAGTGCATACTTTATACATATTTAAAAAGCAGGTAATTTTTTTTTTATGCAAAAAAAAAGGAAAAAAAAGCAAAAAAAATACAAAAACAAAAGACTTTGTAAACATAAAAAATATTTAATTAAATTAAATATAATGCTCTGATATGCAAACAGGACATTTACAATACATACACATATTTATAATCAAAGGAGAGTTATAATTCATACAGTGTTGGCCAGAGAATTAGCACACTAAAGCATAATAATTACAAAGTTCAGTTAGTTTTACTAAAATACTTTTTTTTAATTACAAATACAAATTGAAGTCTAAGATATAGGAAAACATATTTATTTTTGAGTTTAATTATTGATCGAGGCCAAGTGTATTAATAAAGAAAACAACTAACAACAACAACTCTGTGTAGAGCAAATGACACCGCAGATTAGACAGCTGTTTCGGTAGCCGCTACACCAACTCATCAGTAGTCCTGCTGATCCACTCAGCTGCTTAAGTTTGATTGATTCTGACAATTGCTGAGAAAATTACAAGGAATTGATGACCAAGAACAAATCTTTCCTTAAGCAACTTAGAGCTTTTATCTACTTTCTTAATGCGTTCATTAAGTCGTTTTTTTATAAGTCCATTTAAACTTTTACTTCTAGATTATTTCCATCCAAAAGAATCCATCTAGTACAAGAATTTTTTTTTTCATGAGTTCCACTTTTTTTAAGTTTATTAATCATATCGAGGTGTCACTTCAACCAATCCATTACATTGAATACTATTGAATACTATTTCAAAACTCCGACTTTAAATAATTTCTTTTACTTTTTCCTTATCCTTTTTTGAGGAGTGCTTATTGTCAGCCTGACCCAATTTCGCAGAAGTAAAATACCTTTTAGAGAGGTCACTGAATCTTTATTGGCACTTTCAGTCTGACTATTTGGAAGGACTATTACGTTAAGAACTGATTATTTTAACTGAAATTTGTTATTTCTGTGATTAACCAAAAAGTAAAAAAAAAATACGAAAAAATAATATTATATTATAATAATATTATATTATATTTTGTATATAATACAAAAGAATGGAACAAAGTGCAATTTTCGATAAAATTTACATCATATATTACCTTAAAAGTTGCCCAAAAAACCCTTCGATCAATCACTAGTTAATCTTCGAGATCGACGCATTCGTTCCTGAGAAATCACAAACTCACAACCAACCTAGCTGTTGGTGATTCCAAATAACCGGAATTTCCGAGAATTTCTCTCTCTCACATACAGATTTACTTAAAACCATTTACTTAACACTATCTACGGTTTGCTTAAAGTTGTTAAATAAAGAAATAAAATGATAGTTCATTTGAATTTTCAGAACCCTCTTGAAGCCTCTTAAACGAAAGAAATTAGGCAAATTGATGTAGTATTTTGTGTACATAGCGCCTATTAATTCAAATTGCGTTTTTTAGTTTCGAAACTTAACATATTCATCCAAAATTTTAAGAATTTCTATACTTTCATTAAATAGGAAAATTTTGTGCTTTTTCTATAGCCAACACTGTACTTCACTGAAAAAATACTCCTTTTGAATTTAGCTGAATGTCATGAATCCCCATCTCCCCACAATAGGGAATATTAATAATTTTATAAAATATATACTTATCCACATAGCTAGTTACATGTTTATGTACAAAAATATCGCACATTTCGGTTGACTGTCACAATTCCAAATTTATAATTTATTAATTGAACATAAAGATATGTTACTCTTGACAATTAAAGTAACTATCCATTAAAATCAAAGTTATAAATTATGTTCTGACAATGGCCCAGAACATTCTCTTGACAATTTATTTTAAAGTATTCGTCATATGAACTGTATAAAATGGTTTGCACCAACAACTCAAACTTTGAGTTGTGACAGTTTTGCACGAAATGAGCAATTTGTGCTCAATGCTGAAATGCTGAATTCACAGCCTTAAGCAATTAACAATGATGTTAACTCAATGTAATACTTTGTAAAAATACTGATATTTAAAAAATTGTTTAATGCGAATAACGATGGTGGAACAGAATTCATTTTTTTGGGTTAATTTATGATATATATCTTTTCAATGTAGTATCTAAACTCATCGCCCTACCGGAAATGGTTTTTCTATGTCATTTAATGTTATATGTCTAAATTTTCATATAAAATCTGAGCTAATAAAAATAATAATTTTTAACATTTTCTAAAATAGTACGTAGCAGTAAAGTTCAGTGCCACGAAAGAGTATTTAACCTTCGTATACTCGCGCATTGGTCTCTCAGACCGACGATTTACGTTTGACTTATTATTTTCATAACAAATGACGTTAAAAGACTGTTATTAGCCAATATTATGTAATTAACTAATAATGATATGTTATTAAAAACATGCTAAATTGGACCTAGGAATCTCGGTCTCACAGATCGTACGCGGATATACGAATTACACTATTTGACGCGAGTATACGAAGGTTAAATTACGCCAAATTTAAAATTATCACCAGAGTTGGTGTTTGAGAGAATATTATTTTTCCTTAACCTAACTTTTCGAGCCAATGAAAAAGTTAAGACATTCATATTTCTTTATCATAGAAAAAACAAACATTCTGGAAAATGTTTCTCTCAAAATTTCGCCAAAGTGTACTTTACTCAAAATAAGGTCTTTGTCGATTAATTTTAACTGCAAAAAGCATTGCTTTTGTCATCTTTGACCATAGTTACTTTTGATACTTCATACTTTTGATCAGTTACTATTTCTTTATCTGTATACTTCCTATAGAGGCACTTAGTTGAAGTCACTACAACGGGGGAATAACTTAAATTTCTTCAAATTATTTCTATAACTTTTATGTAAATTATTTTATGTAGAAATTTCATACATCTATACCAATATGCTTATAGGTACATATATACAGACATACACTCATACATAGCTATAAAGAATGAAATTAGAAGACCTAAAACATAACAATATCAATTAAGAAAAACTGCTGTTAAATGACCAATAAATATAAATAATAATGAAAATGTTTTTTCTAAATTAAGTTAAGTTTAAATGCTTGCATTTAAAAAGTGATAAATTATAATATTAAACATTTGTTTTGGAAAAACTAAAACCAAAATGAACTTAAGTTTAAATAATTATACATAGATTGTTTTGTACTTAATGTTTAATTGTGCTACTAACTGATTAAATGGTTTAAACGTTATTCAAAAATTGTTTCAAATTAATTGTTGTAAAATATAAAATGTATGCAAATATATGTTTATGTAAAACAAATGGATGAATTTTTTAATTTAAGGGGACAATATACTACAACAACTGAAAAAGTAAACATTTTTAGTAATTATTACTGTAAATCACAGCAAGCAGTAAGTTTTAGAGTTATCTATACTATTATATAAAAGGGTACTCTTAGATTTTTATCGTTCAATCACGGGGTAACCGCTGAACCCATTTTAATAGTTCTTTCACTATTCAATTGCTATAAGAAGTAACCCTGCTACTGGGTACTACGTTTTTGGTAAAACTTTTTATTCAATTATTTAAGAATTTATGCATTTTAATCCATGCTGCCATTGTATGTACAAGCAGCACAAAATAACAGCAAACAATAGCTTAAGCTCTTTGTTGAGAGAGAGAGGTGAAAGTCTACAACGCACCGCGCTGCCATCTTGAGTGGATAGTTGCACTCAGTTAATTTCTGCTGCAGTGCTGCCAAAGTCCAATATATCGTATTTATTTTGATTTTACTAAGATGAAACTCTTTTCATTTCAATAAGAAGCCACACTTTTTATTTCAATAAGAAATATTTTCAAATAAAATAAAATGAATTAAACATATTTGATTCTTGAGTCTTTATATAATATATGTTTTCATATCATATTTATACTTCCAAGCAACGCACTGTGGTTCCACTTGTATGGCAGAGAGTGACAAAAATAGTCAGAGTAAAGATATTGAGTTAAAGGTTTGGTTATAAGATCCTTGGGAGATAAACATAATTTTCTGAAAAAATGGGCGTGGTCGGACCACTTAAACATCAACCTGGCCTAAAAAATGAAAATGCTTAAAATTATGAAAAAACACAAAATATATATTTATTCAGAAAATAGACATAAGTTTACTTAACAGTTAACATTTAAAATACCAAAAAAATTATATTGAATAACAAAAGAAATGAAACATATTCTGCTAACAAATCTAAAGTAGACTTCAGTAAACTTGATTTTTTTTTACAATAATTTTTTCTTGTACTAGAAAAAAGTGGGTCTGAACTTAAGAGCAAAATATGCAATAAATCAGTATTTGTGACTACACGGGACATCTTCCTTGTGTGACGTAGTCTGAACATTTTTATATCTTTATTTTTTGCTTCAGCTGCTTCCTCAGACAGCTCTCCTTTCGATACTAGTGCATTTTCTATAACGTCTGGTCCGTGAATAAGAATTTTGTGAATAGAAGGGGGTAGATAAAACCACGGGTATGTGTTCGTTAATTCTTTAGCGGTTTCGAGCGCGTAAACTCTAAATTTTTCTACATTTATGTTTTACCCCGAAGACATGGCTTGCAATAATGCGCAACATCGTGCCAAGATATCTTTTATCTATACCAGTAATTTCAGCCGATACATCTAAGTTACTGAAAAATTTTCTGGCCGTATTGCCGTCATTAGAGGTGCCACTACCTCCAACTTTTGGCTTATCAACGATCAAACCTAGTTTTTCCCGAAATTGATTTTGAATAAAAGTTTTTCTTTCTAAAAATTTGGCTTTTTCTTCTGGCTTCCTTATTTGCCATTTTTTAAAATCTAGTCTGTAAGAAATATGTACAAAATATTCAAAAAATCGAATCCAAGAATGCAAAGGAGATAATCCAAATGCATAACGCTCTTTATGAACCCGTTTTTGTAAACACATTTCAATATTGTTCATCTCTCTTGGTGTGGCTTCGCATATGTAACACTTTGCAGAGGAGGTTCCACTTAATGCATTACACACTTTGCCGTCCACCATAGTCAAAGCCAAATTATGTTGCACGTAAATTTTTCTATTGTTAATAGTATATTCTGTTGGATTAAGCGCGTTAATTTTGTTTTTAAAATATTTCTCCTCTTCCATAGATGCCTCACTAGTCTCTTTTTTAAACTGAAAGCGTATCGGTCTACAAAATCGAGTTGATGATGGACGTGGATTTTTCCAAACTATCTTGGCATCTTGAGAGTCTTTGACATTAGTAATAAGCCGAAGAGGAACATACGAAGTTACAAATAAACTATTGTCTTTTAAAGTTTTATTTGAAAACTTCTGTTTATATTCACTGTGCCCTGTACTTCCATCAAACCCCCATTTACCTATCAATATAAGATTTATTGACTCGTCAGGAATATCTTGAATAACATCGTTTTGGAGCTCTAATATTCGCGATGCTGTATGGTCTAACAAATCTTGTAATTCTACTTCTGCATGGGATTCACTTACTGTAGTCGTTGCGATATCTGGATAACAATTTGATTTTGCCTTTAATATTCTCTTGTAACTTGGAAACATATTAGCAGAAACCTTAGTATTAATAAAATCTCTAATAACCAAATATTGGTGCTTTGTAAGATTTGTTTCAATTATAAGAGACAAAACTTCAGTTACATTTAAGGTTACATTTGTGTTTGGAGCAGATGATAATGCACTGCGTAAAGCAGTTGCAGCAACTTCGTTCGTTTGTGTTACTTCAGCCAATCTTCGTCGCTTCGTTCGTTTTGATGCCTCTTCAAATGATTTTTGAGGACGCCCACGTTTTTGGGTTGAAGTTTGGGCTTGTACTTGGATTTTTAAATCAATTGTTTCATGAGTACTTAGCCAATCAACATTATTTTCCAGAAATCTGGTTTTCATATAATTGTTTTTTTTTTAATAATTCCGTCATTTTCTTACAAACATATTTAATGCTTTTATATAATTTTGATAAATCACTTGATAAGTCCTTTTCGTGAATATTAATAGCTTCCAATACAGCTTCATAAACCTGCTTTGTTTTTGAAGCGCCTTTGCCATGTTTTGTGCACCAAATTTCATAAATGTGCAATCGGGTGAAATTACAACGATAGAACGTGTCTAAAACAAAATATATTTATGTATATACAAAAAATTTTATAAATCAACACGAAAAAGACAAATAAAACACAAAGTTGATCTCTTAATACGCCAAACTAGCAAAAAGAGTGACATGGTGTAACTCTTTAGCGATTTGCTCAAAAAGGGGGAAAATCGGGGAGCATCGGAGTACACTAATATAAAGCTAATACATTCACCTTTTATTAAAAAAAAAAAATAGCCGAGGGCGAAGGGGGAAACATCACTATATCTTTATGCAAAGTTAAAGTAAAAAAACACAAGACACTAAAAAAGCTGCACGATTACTACACAAAAATTTTGTAAGAACATTTTTTTTGACAAATTTTCAACACATTCAATGAAGTTAATACCCTGCTTTTGTGTATCCATTCTGTTAAAGTTGTTTTTAATTTTCAGTTAATTCGCACTTCTTTACCGAATGTTGTCATCAACAGGCTTCTGGCGATGCACTAATAATGCTGATAAGTACACTCTTTTACAGTGGTTATATTTAAGAATAACTGTTACTAAAACAAAAACAAAAGCTCAGAGGCAATAATTTGAAACCAGTAGATCAAGTTTGCATCATTGAATTCTACAATTTTTAACACAAATTTTTTTAATTTTGTCATATGGAGGGAACCACTGTGCAACGCTGGGAACGGGTATGCTAGTTTATTATATTTTTCAAGAATAATATTTTCTTTCACTTCCCCTCACTCTCTATTCTATTCTCTCGTTCTATTCTGCTTAGGCCTAAATGTAATCTAAAACTAGTAAAGAATTTATTACTATTTTCGGATTGGTTGTAGTTAAAATATCCCACACTTGTGTGTAATACATAATATCAGAAGTTATCAGAAGAAGGATGGGAGTCATTTTTATTCGATTTTGTCACCACCAATATTGAAATTATCGATACAGTACCGAAATAAGGTCCCATATACAGTGTACAAAAGATATATTCTGGATAAATTTAAAAAATTGTATAAATTTCACTCTCCAAAGAAAAAAAAAACAAGATAAACACTTTAGAGTTGCGCACGCATAACAAAAAGATCTTGCAAGCTATCTGATATGCTTTCAAATACTTTCTCTCTGCTGCTCTCGTATTTCAAAACAGATCCTTGTAGTCAAGAGATCTTTTGATATATGAAGCATTGATAGGACATTCAAGCATACGAACAATAGAACAAAACTGTAGTAGAACCAGATGGAAATAGAACTCAATGCACTACTGCATTGTGAGAAGCATGTTTTGACATTTGTTTTGATTAACCACAATAGAAGATAACAAATGCTTAAAATAAATGTATTTGTGATACATTTTTCAAAAATATAGAAAAACTTTTGTATAGAAAAAATTTGTTTTTTTTCACAGATAAAGTGAACTAGATGCCAAAGTCAGCTGTTGATTTTCAGCATTTTCTAAAAGTTGTTGCTGCTTTTGTCGTTTGACGTCTGTGACACTTTAGCAATTTCAACTTTATTGTTTTAAAATTTAAAGTTTTAGATTGAAAACAAATTTCAGCTTTAGTTAAAGTTTCAGTAGCAATATTAAAATGATCCGATAAGATAGACTTGTCAAATTTATCACAAATATATAATAAAATACACCATATCATACCCAAGTTATTTCTAATAAAGGTGAATTTTTCATAATCCTTGCAGAAAGGATTACTACTACTGTGCAGTAGTGAAGTTTGATAAATAAATGGTATAAAGCAGCTCTTAAGTATGCATACAGTTGCCATTTTGATTTGCTTGCCTTTTTAAGTGAAGTTATGATTCAATGCGTGGTATCTATGAATGAAGCATATGTTCAGCGTAATCAAAAAATTTTCTGAGTATTAATTAACTTTGTGAAAAAAGTGACTAAGAATATGCAAATTTGAAGCTAATTTTAATAAATTTTACTCAATTCTGTAAAATCATCTCTGTGTGGAGTCCTTTATTAAATCCTGCAATCAATGAAATTTTCTCTTTGCGATTTATGATGAAGTGTGACAGTTAATATTTATGCATAAAAAATGTTTTGAATAAGCTACTTCACTACTATTTAACTGCTAAATTTGATTTTGTTTGAAAATTGTTCAGAAAAAAAATTGGATAATTTCAATGGATAAGCTTATTTCTTAACATTTTCTTTATCTTCTTTATTTAAGCTCATTTTAGTTACACCCCCATTTACATTGGTCAAGAATTGAAAGCAATTTTTAAAATTGACGGACTAGTTCAAGCGTACTCTTTCCCTTTCTTCCTCACCACTTCGTCGCAATTGACCAATGTAAAATGCGTCTTATGACTCATTCTCTTACCTGAAATTTTATTTCCTTACTAGCTCCAACTTTAACTTTTTTTCAATCACTTTTCAATAATTTAACCAGTTTGCATCGGAGTTTTTTGGAAAACATTCTTGTGCCAAAATTTGTAAATTATGCGACATTTCTTAATTCTAAGTTTTTTTTTTAAAAGGCTACTCGATACACACTAGATTTGCGTTTCAACTATAAAATTATGTTAATTTATTTAATTTCAGTGCACGCACTACCAACTTACAGTTTATACCTTGAATAGTGTCAACTCTACATGGGAGCATGGCAAAAGAAGGCGTTTATTCACAAGTATATGGGATTCTTCAATAATCATAATTCAAAATCTGTATTTAATTATATGGTTTAATAAGAGATAAACAAAGAAATAAATATTAATCAATATTTTATTTAATAGAGCAAAACAAACACCTTAAATAATTAAATCGTAATCAACTCAAAAACTGTTTTAAAATAAATCCTTTCATATTCGACTAATAAACTCGCAAAATCTTAGTTTACCTAAGTTAAAGTAAATATAATTCCAAATTATTAATTTAAAAAATAAAACATTATGTTCATAGCTTCATGTTTTAAATGACAGTAAACATGTTAAATGACAGTTAAATGACAACAAGCTTTAATAGAAGGCTTTTTATATTATTTAGATTAAATTTTATATTAGCTGCTGCTCTTATTTAAAAATATGGTAATAATATTATGCGAGCTTAGTATTGGTTGCTGTTTTTTTTTTATTTTTTTTTTTTGTTCTGATAAATACTAACTATTTTCACTTATTTTTTATAGTTTATATGTATGTATATATATATATAAAGAGTGATTTTTTAAGTGCCTGATAACTTTTTTTTTAAAAAAAACGCATAAAATTTGCAAAATCTCATCGGTTCTTTATTTGAAACGTTAGATTGGTCCATGACATTTACTTTTTGAAGATAATTTCATTTAAATGTTGACCGCGGCTGCGTCTTAGGTGGTCCATTCGGAAAGTCCAATTTTGGGCAACTTTTTCGAGCATTTCGGCCGGAATAGCCCGAATTTCTTCGGAAATGTGGTCTTCCAAAGCTGGAATAGTTGCTGGCTTATTTCTGTAGACTTTAGACTTGACGTAGCCCCACAAAAAATAGTCTAAAGGCGTCAAATCGCATGATCTTGGTGGCCAACTTACCGGTCCATTTCTTGAGATTAATTGTTCTCCGAAGTTTTCCCTCAAAATGGCCATAGAATCGCGAGATGTGTGGCATGTAGCGCCATCTTGTTGAAACCACATGTCAACCAAGTTCAGTTCTTCCATTTTTGGCAACAAAAAGTTTGTTAGCATCGAACGATAGCGATCACCATTCACCGTAACGTTGCGTCCAACAGCATCTTTGAAAAAATACGGTCCAATGCTTCCACCAGCGTACAAACCACACCAAACAGTGCATTTTTCGGGATGCATGGCCAGTTCTTGAACGGCTTCTGGTTGCTCTTCACTCCAAATGCGGCAATTTTGCTTATTTACGTAGCCATTCAACCAGAAATGAGCCTCATCGCTGAACAAAATTTGTCGATAAAACACATTTCGAACCGAACACTGATTTTGGTAATAAAATTCAATGATTTGCAAGCGTTGCTCGTTAGTAAGTCTATTCATGATGAAATGTCAAAGCATACTGAGCATCTTTCTCTTTGACACCATGTCTGACATCCCACGTGATCTGTCAAATACTAATGCATGAAAATCATAACCTCAAAAAAATCACCCTTTATATATTATGCAATATGGTTTAGTAAATATACATATTTTATTATAGATATATTCATATTTATGTATATATATGTGTATATATATATAGTATATATATTGTAGGTGGTGCGCTATGTGCAAAAAATTGCAGTGCATTTCATTATCATCAAAAAAGTTAACATTTGCAATATTAAATACTTCAAAACTTCAATTACAATTACAATTACAATAACAATCAGAATTGCAAAAATTACATTTCAAAGACACTTAAAGGAGGAGCAATCGAGTTAACCTTCGCATCCCAACGTGAAAAGAACACCAATAAATAACACATACATACATTATCAATGCAGCCAAGTGCAAATTTACAATATTTAAAATATGAACTTAGTTTAAAGTTAGGAAGCCTCGAAAAGTGATGGTAAAAGCTTTCTTTAAATGAGCCTTTAATTAACAATTCAATTGTTTTTGCTTTTAATTAACTACTTAAAAAGTAAAGACAAAAAGTTCAACTTTTCGTGACGATAGCTTAAAGCTTATTCAAACTTTTTCAACTTAAATTATTGTACAACTTTAGTTATTGCTGTTTTATGGTTTTATGCTAAGCTTGATTTTGTTTTTTCAAGCTAGATTAGAAAAATATAGGAGTGCATTTTTTTTTCTTAAGTAAATTTATAAAAATTCAGTGCATGAGCTGAAGCAGCTGTGTGTGAGTATGTGTGTGTATGTGTATGTGGAAAAGTGCATGTTCTTGTGTATGTTTATGAAGTGCATATTTCTGTGTTTGTGTTGCTAAATGGTAATAGTTTCAATTGTATATTTTAAGAACATGATAGTCGTGTAAATAACTCCAAGAAATAAGTTTTGTTTTTGTATTCTTTAAATTCATTTTAGCAGCAAAAGGATGAGAATTTCTTTTCAAAAATCTCTCTTTTGCCTCTTTGGTTGTTAATTGCAACTTGGTCTGTTTGCTTGCGCGTTATCGACATGATTGACCTGGTTTTCAGCGGTCTTCCATGACAAGAGCTTGTTAAGCAATGCATCCATGTAGCGGTTGGGGCCAAGACGCGCCACCTAGTAAATGAATAGGCAATGATAATGAGTAAAATGAACACTTAACTTGACAGCTACTTCAAATGTTTTACCTCAGCTCTGGCTTCATGGTCTAGTGTCTCGAGTACTTCACGTGTGTACTTGAAGCTACCCAGTTTCTCAAGCAAAGTAATGCAATACTTTTTTACCTCCACATCGTGAGTACGCTGACGCAGTATATCTAAAAGGGAATTGCAATGAAAGTGTCAAGCTTCTTTCTACTTGAAGAAATAAAAACTCACGCAAAACTTGTTTATCTTGCTTCTGCGAACGTACAGCATGTATAACAGGGAATCCAAATTTTCCCTCAGTCAAATCTTCGGCAAAACTCTTGTTTTCAGTGTACTAGAAGAGTGGAGGGTATATATTTCTTCTGTATAATTATTTCGTGCAGGCTTTCACCTACCTCCTTCAAACTAAGATTGCAATAGTCATCGCGAATTTGAAAATACAAGCCTAAAATAGCGGTTAGCTTGGAGAAATCTTCCTTGTTATCACTAAAGAGCTGCATCAAACGTATGGCTAGCATGAACAGACCTCCCGTCTTGCGCACAGTCATCAATTTATAATCGGATTCGGAGGGACAAGTAAAACTATCGCGCCAGTAGATTTCCATGCCTTGACCGCGATGCAATTCCAACAGCTGCTCAGTATAGACCTTAGTTGCCTGGATATAGTATGTGAGCAAGAATTTATTAAATTATTTGATAAATATTAGATAAGAATTTCTCTACAACCTCCGAATGTCCTAGTTGTTGCACTTTTTCGAGCGCCAAGAACAGCACATAATTGGCTGCATTTATGGTGCTAGCTACACCATAGATGGAATGCGCTACTGGAACACCTCTGCGAAGTATGGAATTGTCTTCAATATCATCAATTCTGAAAAAATTTGTTAGTACAACAAAAAAGTTACAAAATAAAACGAAAACGAACAACATTCGAATTGAGTGACAAGAGTATCATTATGAGTGGATACGGTGCTAAAATAAAGATTAGACAGACTATGGAAAACCTTAAAAGAAACATGCTAGAATTACTTGTAAATATCCAATGAACCATAGAAAACCACAAACAGAGCACCACGAGTTGGAAAATAAAGTTAAATTCTATACAACTTAAACAACTTAACTAAGTGAAAATGACTCAATTCAAGTTCATTCTTCCGAGGAAGCTTATTTAAAGCATATGTATATGTATAAAAATTGTATACATGATTTCGAAAAAAAAAAATTTTTTAAAAATGTTGGCCTATTTTTGCAACAAGCCACAAATAGCGCAAACATAAAAATTGCACCATACACCATCAATTGAAAAGTACTTCCTCAAAAACTGCTGTCTCAAGTAGCCATCACGATGGAAAGAATTTTTATTGCTTATAATTTAATTTCTCAACTTTTCAATTTGTGCTCGTACGCATTTTAATTGACATTCATTGAAACAATAAACGTCGAAGATAAAGAGAACAAAGTGAAAGGAATTTTAGAAGGAGGAGAAGAAGGTGGTTCACTGGGCTACTATTTTAAACAAGCCTTATTTGCTGGTCACTAAAATAACGGATGCTATGCGTCTTTACCCACATCTTCTTTCAGTTGCAATGTTACAGAGCTAGTGTTGAGCAAACAAAAATATTGTGTTGAATGAAAAATGCTTCCTCTTTTAACCGCCCCACCCCCACAAGAGAGCCAGCCAAAGACTCTTTCAAGTGATTAAAAATGAAGAAAAAAGGCGCATAGAAACCATAGCAGAGGCGGGAAAAGCTGACAAAGTGACAATAGATGCAATCAGTTGGAACTATTAAGACCCAGGCAGCAAAAAACTAAAGACAAAATCCGAAATAAATGTTTCGGAGCGAAGGCATGCCCAAGAAGCATTTTGTGTGAAAGCTTCAAAGGAATATTTTCAATTGAAAATAGGAATAAATCAATCAATTGGCATAAATTGAAGAATATTTATTTCATAAAATTTACATTTTATATAAAGCACTTTACAAAAAGTCTTTAATAAAGAACAACTATGAAACATTTGCGGAACTTGCGACATATTTTTTAGTCTTTTAATAGAAAAAGAAATGAAGAAATTTTGAACACTATTTTCGGACAATATTCACATCAGTTTTGAAAATTTTCTATAAGCTTGAAATCAGCTTTTCAATACATTCAATAGAGAATGTTTGGACTCAAACAAATAAAATAATATTCTTACAATTTACCAATCAATGCATGAAAATACATTTAAAATGCTTCTTTTTTTAACATTTTTGTATAAAAATAACAACATTTTTAGACACAGCTATAAATGATTTTTTCTCAAAATAAACTTAAAAAAATATATTTTCAGTAGACATATTTTATCTGGCAAAAATTATATTTTCAATTTCGAAAATCAATTTAGGATAGAACTCACCACAAAAAGACTATTTAATACGGAACAAGTATTCAAAAACCGAAAAGCTTAGCTTTTTGAGAGCAGTATTTAGACTAAAAATGATAATGCTGGAAGAGTACAAAAAGTAAATATTTTTGTTTAAAAAACAATTTTTTTGTTTCTTTGCGTTTGCTAGTGTTAAATAATGTGACTTTTAAGTAACACGATGTTACCTTACATTTGTCAAAATAACTTTCTTTGATTTGTGAATTGAGACGCTGCAAAAATTTTCTTTTTAGTTGTATTCTCTCTATTACTTAGCAAAATTCTAAAAACTTCTTTCAATAACTAGTGCGGAAAATGTGTATGTTTTCAAAATTAAATTAAGAGATGAAAAACTTTTTTAATTCAATCTTTCAATGGGAATCGTAAAATAATTCTGCACAGTTTCATATAATTTCAAAAATCATGCTGCTAGGGTTTTTGTCTGTGCAGTGAATACAGCTAACTAGGAACTGTCGTTAAAGCCGTCTGTCATCCTTCTTAAATATATGATTTTTTTTTATATATATATTCAGTCACTACGAAGTATAAAATATGTTGTGGCAGGAGAGGGAAACGTGTTATGCATGGTGTCATTGATGGTGATGGTGTTGTTGTTATTGTAGTCGGAGATGAAAGCAGTGAAATGAAGGCATTTTAGCCGAATTAAGGACATTTTTCCATTAGCATTTCAATGCAGAGATAAAGCTACGACATTCAAATATTGTTGCTATTCTTGATGCATACTGCGTTAAATAGTGACTATGAGGGGATTGGAGTGGGTAGGGTGGAGTTAATATTTAAAAGAGCTTTAAGATATGTTTACATATTACGACAAAATATCGATAACAAAGCACATGCTCTACAGAATAAATTAGAAGTACTGGAACACGTAGGCTTTAGCTATTTATATGTTAATTCAAAAAGCAATCATATGGAACTATTGCAACTTAACCAAAAATCAATGCTTTAGTATTAAGCTCATACAATTCAGAAGAGTTTTTAAAAAAATGCTTCTTAACGGTCTACAGTATTTGAAAAGAGGCAATTAAGTGTTCAAAATGTCAGTTATAAACAAAAATCGAATAAAAATGTACTAAGAAATTGTTGTACTCATGTATCCAAAGGGTCAGCATGAAAAAGAAATACGGAGGAAATACTTGCTCATGCAAAGCATGCATGCAGCATTGACAACAACAGCAACAACAACAACATTGAATACACCATCAATAAAACACATCGAATAGAGTTTGATCAAAGGTTTCATCATAGAACAGCCGCCCAGCAGTTAGTTGGCGGCGCATAAAAACAAAAATAATAAATTTCGAGCGAAGGACGGACTGTGTTTTTCAATTAAGCATTCAATTAAATAGTGCAGCACAAAATCAATTCCAGCCATACTTGTTGTGTACACAAAATGTTCTTCGTTCATCAACAACAAAAACGGCATCAATAATAAATCGAAATAAGCCAAAAAAATATTAGATCAAACAAATAAAATAATTTATGGATGTGCAAACAATTAATATGCAACAGCTTTGCTCATTTAAATTCCAAGAATTAAACAAGAAGCGCCTTTAATTATTATTCTTTTTATATTTCGAATTTTTATTTTAAATCAGAACAAGAATCAATATAAACAAATTTTAAATTTAGCTGGAATCGTTGTTTTTGTGATTTTAAAGCTTATTTAATAGATACAAAACACTACAAAAAAACATTAAATTTTGTATGCATAGAGATTGGCGCTCGAAATGAACAGTTCTTTAGATAAAATATATTTTGAATACTTTCATTTGTTTATTATTGCAAGGTGCTGAAAAATAAATTATTTAAAATAAACAGTTGAATTTTTGTGTTTTAAGAATAGCAACAATTGTTTGCATTGAGCTCTATTTTGGAAGAACCAACAAGACTACTCTAAAAACATGTTAGGTAATGAAATGAAATTTTAATTTTTATGAAATTATCCTTTTTTTATTCATCTAAGGCATGGTGAAAAAATGGATCATTATACGAAGATTTAAGCATTTTTAAATCTGCTAAAATTGTGTAATTCAATGCTCTAAAGTTACCACTCTATCTTTTCAAAAATAAAAATAAAAACATATTTATATATGGCCGGAGGTACTATCAGTGCACAAGCATAAATAAATACTTAAATTGTTCTAAATAAACAAAATTCCAGTCACATTACATTTTGAATATTCCTAAAATGATAAGAAACAAAACACCAACTTACAGCAAACTTGAATTGTGTAGCATCTGAACAATTTCGCCGATCTGATGTAGCTTTTCGTCTGGAATATGCAGCCAATGATTAAATGCCAAGGCCAACTCGGAACGGAACTGTTTGCCCGGAATCTGCTGAATGTACGCAAATGGCTGCAGTAGAATCTAAGAGCGGGAAGGAACAAGAAAAACACACAATCACTTTTTGTGTATCAACAAAACAACAAAAACAAACAAAAGCAAATGACAAATAAAAAAAAAACTTAAAACACCCACGATAACATTGACACCCACACACCTCGTCCTGTTCCTTTAGCTTTGACTGATCCTTGGTCTTCTCTAAAATGCTGTTTAGCTCCTCCATGTTTTACGGTGCTTATTCCTGCAACTTGAAACAGTCTTATAAACCTACTATAGCTTCTTTCACCTGCTGCTACTGATGCTACTGCTTAGCACCAAATCTGTTAACTCTGGACTGAACTCTGAACTTATGCGTTACTAAGCTAATTAATGAAATATTCACTCGATTATCGATGTTTTACGAGTTTAAGTGTTTATCCAACTGCACCGCCGAAGCAAGTTTAATGGTTTTGGTTAATTTGGATTTTATTTTTCTTTAGTCCGTTTCTTCAACACAAACTTCTTGGAATACTGTCAAATTGAAAATGAATGAGAATCATCAACGTCAGATTTTACGCTAATCTTACTCTTCTTCGGCAGCTTTTTTATTGGATTCTTGGTTCTTGTCGACTTTTGTAAACAATTGCATTTTGCATGCTCTACAGTTAGAGCATCACTGCAATGAAGAACAGCTGTTCGTTGAAGCGTACATTATTAGGGGTCGCTTATAGCAATATTTTTGAAACACATGACAACTTCACTTCTAAAAAGTGTCTACACCAGTGTGGGCCGACACCTATGCACGCGTGCTTCGTGAAACTTCGTATTTTTACACCGATATAAAACTGGCTGTCGTGCTTTTATATCGACGCTAGTCCATGTTTCGCTTTTGGCTAGTTAACACAACGCTTCTATGCGCGCAATTTATTACGGAATTTTAAAAGCTTACACGTAAAAAAATGTTCAACCAAATGTGGGAATTAGCATATTTTTGCTTTAAAAATTGTTTTGGGGAAGCTAATATGCAATATAAATAATATTAGAAGTCGATAACATGTTATAAGTAAAAGATTACTTTCCAAATAAATATGTAATATTGATATTAATAATAATTATATGGGTATTGATATTATTAATAAAATATTAATATTAATGTAATTATTATTTATTTAATTTCAATTCACTTTCATATACCTGCATTCATTTAGAATGCCGCTTAATTTTATTAATAAAAAATTTTTTTAAGACTCCTGCGAAGTAAAATTTTTACAGTGTAAGCCAAAGAGAGATTCTTTGCTCTCACTTGGGCGCACACTACTGAAAAATTGAATGAACTGTGTATGTATTTTTTTGGCCGACACTGGTCTACACTAACAGCCTTATACCTGCGACACATTGGCATAGGAAACCTTGATTATCTTTTGTAGTTTAAAATATAACCATTGGGGATGACACACTCAATATTTTTGCTTACTAGTTTATAAAGACAACGAGAAATATGGATAAGCGAACAACACTATAATCGTAAATTTCAGAGCGTTTTCTCGAGTGAGAGCGCTATAGTTCTCAACGAAAGTGTAGAAAGAGAAATGTCAAAGTCAGCTGCTATAACTCGTTTAACTGCGATAAACGAGTTTCGGAAAATAGATTTGACTAAACGAATTTTAAACATAGTTTAGCAGATATTTAAACGAGAAAAAACACTTAAACGAGTTTAAATGAGCCGACAATAACATTAACTTACACAATAACATTTTCGAATTTGACCACCAGCTTGATTTAAAATTTTCCTTGAGTTTTGCTCAAATTGCCACAGTCAATTGCTTAAATGCACAAAAATGTTTCATCGTATGAAGAATTCTTATCAGTTATTTAAAATGGGATGGCAACTTTATTGCATTCTTTCACTCTGTTTTGTAAACAAACTTAAAACGAATACAATGCAAAGAGCAAAGTATGAGGAATACCATATATAAAGGAAGTACGTACAAAATAGTACGTACTTGGTAGCATTTGATTTGTATGAAAATTTCATATAAACTGGATGGTACCAAGTACGTTCCATTTTTCGTATTTCTTTATATTTGGTATTCCTCGTACTTTCCTCATTGAAATGGTGTTCCTTGTGTATTTTCTGCATCCCATGCGTAAACAAACTTGTAATAGCTATTTAAGTGCTGCCATATAACTATAAATAAAGTAAATCTAAAGATGTTTGGCAACACCAAGGACAAAATTCATAAGGAAAGGATGGAAATAAAATTGTACTAGTACAAAAAGATTAGTACTTCGTATTTAAATAATAAAAACGTATCCAAAATGGTACAAAAGTACGTACTTGTACAACCTTGGCCGCCGCATAAAAAATGCTGCAATTTGCGCATATGGAGCATGTCTTTGATATTAAACGAAAAGACAAACAAAAATCATGGTTGTATTTACGTAGCCTTTAAACGCCAATTTCGGCGTTTAAGTTACGCAGCTCTTAAACAATCGCGAAAAATGTTTATGAATAACGTTTTCTTGTTATAAGCCCATTTAAAGTTACGCTGCCTCCGCAAAAGCATTTTTTTTAAAATGGTTAGGCGTTGCATGGATTTGTTACTCGTTGAGTATAAGTGCTATGAGAAAAATAATGGTAGAAACAGTCAATGTCCATTCTTTGACTTTATGACAAAAATAAAATAAAATTGAAGACGTCTTCGGAAGGTGGAGGGAGCTCCTTAACTACCGCAACTGAAAGTTTGTTTCATGGAATTATAACACGCTATATATGGATGCTAAGGTAAAAATTACTATGCCAGTAAAGATTTGGCCTTGGCCTTTACGTCAAGAACAAGGGACAGGATAGGGATAAAAATTAAGGTAAGGTTATAAATATATATTAATGGATTTTATTTATAAATACTCTCTATACAATAATAAGAAAGGCATAATTGTAGTTTAGAGCCCATGCTTAAATATTTTTTTTCTAATTTTTATAATATGTATATGCGCCTCCTAAGCCTAATGGTGCAAAAAAAAAAGGTCGGTCTCGAATGGTTTAGGAGATAAAAATCGGGAAAGTTTCAAAATTCAGTGCAAATTTCCAAGTGCGTGGAAGAGGGCCCAAGCCCAAATATTTTTTTCTTAATTTTATTATATGTATATGGTGCTCCTAAGCCTAATGGTGCAACAAAATTTTGTCGGTCTCTAATGGTTTCGGAGATAAAAATCGGGAAAATTTAAAAATTCACCGCAAATTTCTAAGTGCGTGGAAGGTAATTTGCCCTTTTACATAATAATACATTATTATTTTTATCTCCGAAACCATCCGAAACCGACAAAATTTTATTGCACCATTAGGCTTAGGAAGACCAGATACATATAATAAAAATAAGAAAAAAAATATTTGGTCTTGGGCCCTCTTCCACGCACTTGGCAATTTGCACTGAATTTTGAAACTTTCCCGATTTTTATCTCCTAAACCATTCAAGACCGACCTTTTTTTTTTGCACCATTAGGCTTAGGAGGCGCATACACATATTATAAAAATTAGAAAAAAAATATTTAAGCATGGGCTCTAAAGTACAATTATTCCATAAGAAATAATTTATTTCCATTCGAAATAATTTTATTTCCATTTAAAAAATGTTTAAATATTTTTATTCATAAGGGGGCTTAGAGGGAAATAATTGTTTTAAAAATTATAAATTATCTCAATAACCGAGTGTCCTTAAATGTTTGCCATGAGCAAAATCCAAACATTAAAATGACAAACTTTTTATTTGTAGCATTCTTTGCTGACAGTTTGCACAGTTTGGTAGCCACTGTACGTATTTGTGACAAATCAACGACGTGTCCATATGTCAAAATATTTCAGTTTTTCTTTCTCGTATTATATTAAAAACGCACTGTTTTTGTATAAAATTACAAATATATAATTGAATAAACAAATTAAAAAAATATGGCAGCAGCAGCTCCTATTATTACAAATTGGTATCCCGGCAAAAAGCACAGTGATTTGGAGAGGTGAGTGAGATGTTTGTTATGCTAAGCTCTATCCAATAGTGGAGCGCAAACCTCCATGCATGGCTACTAGGACTAAATAAGTTAACTACTTCTTTAAAAAGATGGGTGTGCATCTACCCGGCATACATCAACAGCAAAAAGACACGCCAGGAAGGCAGACGACTACCCAAGGAAAATTGCGTAGACAATCCAACTTATGTAGAAATCCGCGATGTGCTCTCGGTTACACAGCTTAAAGTGAGAGTAGACAATAAGCAGTATTGCAGAGAAAAAAGCAGAGTAAGTTGTGCCAATTACATCATTGGTGAATATATAGAAAAGATTCTCAGTGTCTTTATTTTTCAGGAATTGCAATTTCGTGGCCGCATTCGAGTTCAAATGCGCAACGACGATGGCACACCATGTAATCCTGAATTCGCTACACGTGAAGCCATTATGACTTATGTAGCTGGTAGAATTCCACAGCTGAAATCACGGCAGAATAAAACTGGCGACTCATATCAACAGCCACAAGCGCAGGCGCAGGCATCGGGAAGCAGTGCTGGTGGTGGTGGTGGTGGTGGCAAGAAAGGCAAAGGAAAACGCCGTTAGTAGAAAAGTTGGGGCATGAAAAAACTAATATATAGTTCGTATTGAAGTGAAAAAAATTATAAAAGTAAACGAGTAATTTTTTTTATTAAATGAAGGAATTCTTTTGTATTATTCAATGTAAGAGAATTTACTACACTCGAAACAGAAAAAGAAGTAGCTAGAATAAATTTCCGTGGAATTTTTTTTTAATTAAAGTTTTCCCAACCGATATCATGAAAATTGAAGAATTGTATTAATTTCAAACTTCTAGTTCTATGGTGGTCACCTTTGCAATCAAAAAATGCATTTTATTCACCAACATTTTATTTAACTTCCTTGATTTTTTTAACTTCATTTATTCTATGTTTTATTTATGTAATTTTGCTCGTAGAGGAGACCATGATAGTTATATCTTAAATGTAGAAACCTAACAATGAGTGGGTTAGGAAGGGTTGTAGTTTCACTTAACTTGTTCTTGTCGTCACAACGTAACCCACTCCATTGCCGTGCTTATCAGTCACAGAACTATAAGTAAAACCTTGTCAACCAAAGTAGCTGACAACAAATGTAATTTTGAACAGGCGCGGATTCAGTGAAGTTTACAAAGAGTTATATAGATAAAAAACTTTTTGTTTTACAAAACTCAGCAATTTTTATATTGATCGACAAGTTATTGTATGACTTTGAGACAAAACAAAATAGTTCGTTATTTAAATCAGTTTTGGAAAAGATTAACTTTTGATTTACAGTTTTTGATCAATGTAGGATTTGATCATTTCGTTTCAGAGTTAATTTAAAGAATAACTTAAAATATTGGCTGTTTGACCTAAGGAAACAAAAAAAACACATTTCTTATAAAATTATTTGAGTAAACAAACTAATTCTCTTTATTTTCATATAAAATATTTTCCATTTCTGGTTCTGAGCATGATACAAGGTAGCATGATACAAGGTATATTAGTGAAAAAAAATAGGTAGATGTAAGTCAGCTGTTGATTTTGAGTTTTTCTAATTGTTGTTGTCGTTTGACTTTTGTGGCACATACAGCTTTGTTGTTGTAAATTTTCACATTTTGTGGTATTCATTTCTAATTTAAGTGATGATATAGAGCTAGATACTTGTCTTTATTAATTTAATTAAAATAATTTTAATAAACTTATCCCTAATAGTTAATCACACAGAGTAAGAGTAGAAATAGGAGGCCTACATTTGAACATATTCTTTAAAAGAGGGGTCACACTTTCCAAATCCGCTACCGCTTTCACTATATGCTGATTATTGAATACATTTTTTTTTCAGCTGCAAATTATTTACGCTGCAACTGCACATGAACAGCCCATTCGCACACCTCTTCTCAATCGTAACTCAAACACTATTATTCTGAGCTTTTACACAGGCTTCAAAAATTAAGAACCTAATTGAACTGAGGCTATATCGAATAGATATGAAATTTTCATGTCGGTATGTATTTTTACCAAATGTTCATGTCATCCAAACTGATTTTTGTGTTGTTAAACAAGGTTTACCACTTTACAATATGAAGCAACGCGTTAATATTATTAAATTGTTGATTTTTGTTAAATGTTGATTTTTCGATGCAAATTTTTTTCAGCGATGAGATCAAATTCGTGCTAGGTGGGTACGTGAATAAGCAAAATTGCCGTATACGGGACTCTGAAAATCCCCAAGCGATAGTGAAGAAGGCATTGCATCCGCATCAAAAAGGGACTGTCTGTTGTGCATTCTGTCTGGTGGTATTTTTATTTTTCTTTTTAACGATCAAGCGCTATGGCCGCATGTAACCTAATCCATTGAAGATATGGATTAGGACTTTGTAACAACAGACATTTCCAGGACGACTTATTTTGAAATTTGACTTTGACAAATAGTCTCCGAGATCGTGCGATTTGACACCAAAAGATCGTGTTTGCATGAATAAACCTCAAACTACCGTAAAGTCATGACCGAGCTAATGCCCGAACTGTGCACACAAATTTTCTAAAATCACCTCTAAGGGATTGAGTCATGCAAAAACTGCCGTGGAGGACATTTGAATGATATTATATTCCACTATAATGGAAAAGTCTAAATAATATAACTAAATAAAAATTTTATCGGAATCTGCTTACATTCTGTTTACATTCCAAGGAGAAAATGGATAACCATTGGATATACTTAAATTAGTTTTCAATTTTTTATTTTCCAAGATAAGACAAGTCAAGTAGAAATGGGAGCCCTACATTTTCCTAAGGTGGCTCTCTTTGCCAAAATCCGTCACCGCTTTTAGCATATGCCGATAACTGAAGCATTTCTTTTTTCCAGCTGCAAATTATTCACACTACAACTGCACTTGAACCGCCCTTCCCCACAGCTCTCCTAAAACATGACTTAAACGCTTTTAGTTGTTTTCGAATTTGAGTTCGTGCCGTCTTCTATTTGTTGTTGCTTTTGCTCTTGGTGTTTTGTTCTTTGCTATAGTTTTCAAGAACTTTGTAGATAAAAAAAAAACAATCCAAACTAATGTCTTCAACTTTCTGCACACTCAGCAGATTCCAACAAATTTAATTTCCACCTGCAAAAATTGTCAAAACAAACTTAAAAACATTTCAAAATAAATCAAAATTAAAACAACAACTGCGTTCAAAAATCTCAGATTAACAAAAGCAATGTTGTCAATCTGAGCAAAAATATTATAAAAGATTCAGTTTGGTATAAAAATTTCTGCATTCGTACCAAGAATCGCAACAGAATATCAACTCTTCAGATCAAGATTGGTCCAGCAAAAAGGAGTAACTACAACAGCATAACAAAAACAACGCGAATGGCGCAACAGTTTGACAAACAGTTCTGGTTCCTCAGCTTTGCACTGTTGATTGTGTGGACTTTTGTTATCGTCAGCGCTGCACCCACAACTGATGAACAGGAAATAAAAAACACACGTCACTGCAAAGAGCTCTGTGGACACTGTGGTGGCCTAGGTTTCTACTGCGGCGAGGAATGCATCTGTGAATGTAACGACGACAACTCCGATACCGAATGCATTGCCACGATGCAGAGCAATGCGCGAAAGTTGAACCTTCCTTTCGAGATTCTGATACAAGGTCCTAGCAAAAACCGATTTGTTCGAAATGCCTTCCAGTTCGAGCAGAACGCAGAGCGCAAAAGCATTGTGCCACCTTTGCGTAACAAACGTTCCACGGTGGTGATATACAAGCCGGCTGTCCCAAATTCACTCTACGGCCAGTGCGAAAAGAAGTTAATGGATGGTAGCAGCAAGGCCGCTAAGAAGTCCATCAAGAAGCGTTCCGTTGATCAAATGGAGTGGTTCAGTGACTTGGCCAATACGCTTGTGCGTCCCGCTCCACTACGCCCCCAGCGAAAATCAGAGGAAGTCACTAGCGCTGCAGAGGACTCCATGCAACATAAACGTTCTACGCCGCAGTTAGATCGCTCATGGTTCACGGATAACACAAACCTGTTGCTCAAGCCAGCGCCACTCTTTAAGCGACAATCCGAAGACTCTGAAAATTCTTACGATTCACCCATGGAAAAATTGCCACAGGTGTTAAGAGACACAATCAGCAGCATAAAAGCCACTGCCATTAGCGACGATTTTGGCGAAGCACTGCGTTCCAAAATTCGTGAAGGAACTGAAGCTTTCCAGTCTCAACTACAGGACAGCAACTTTAACATATTCTCAGAGCCCATTCGTGACTCGTGGCATGAAACCTGGAGAAACATAGGTCCACAAATGATGAACAACCGGGTATTTGTGCCAACAATGGAAACACCAACAGCAGCTCCACCAATAGAGCTGCCAAAGGCCAGCATTCCATGGTTCCGACCAATGCGATTCCTGCAACGTGTGCAACAAGCCATTAATTAGTGGAACTAATCAAGAATTTATATGTAGAAATGGCAAGATCCTGAAGTTGGTAGATGGTCCGTAACGGTCATTCGCAAATATATATTTATTCAAAGCTCGATTTCAGCAGCGATGATTTATAAAATTTATTTTTGAGAAATTGATATTTAAGTGTTACAAATCTTCAATTTATTTCAAAATTATAACCCCAATCTCGGAAAAAAACAATTTTATCAATAATTTTGAGGTTAAGAATTAACTTGTGTTAAGAAATTTATTAATTGTAAATTATTCAAATATAACCTTATCATGTACATTTCTTTTTAAAAATTATGGATTTTTATTTAAACAGGATCTCTCTACGTTTGCAAAAGCTTCTAAATAGCTTAAAAAAAAATTAAAATAATTAATTTCTGGATTTTAGACAGACCAAATTGACGAAATATGTTATTAGAATAGAACACCGATGTAATCCTAAAATAAAAACCCGTTAATCATAACTAGCTACTTCTCCACCAAATTAATCATATAAAACTAAAAATAAATGAATAATTAAAAAATAGTGCGGCACCGGGCCGACCCGCGACAGAGGTGAAGTAAGACACCAAAATCTCCATCTATTCCCAATAGTCATTTTAGCATTTGCTGTTCTCAAATGAAGGATCTATCAGATGTTAAGTCGATAAGAACAGATAAAACACTTTGGTCTTAGTCACAAGGCCGCGAAGCTCCACCAAACTATACATAACATGCATTACCGTTGAACCAAATGGGAATCTTTTGTGCATTGACTTAATTAAGGGGGGAAACGCAGCCAGAGTCCGAAAAAAGGTCATGTTTGTGAATTTTTTAAGGAAACCTGTAGGATATTAAATGAGGGTTTTTATACCTAAAAATATACACATTCAAGAGTATTTTTATTTTTTTTTTTTTTTATTAAAAAATTTAATATTAAGGTCGATACAGCAGTTTTTGTAGAGCGCTCTGAAAAAAAGGTGAAATGCAGTGACCAAGATTGCTCCTCCTAAATTCATCTGAAACAAAAAAATTAAATATATTATTAAAGTAGATACTTAAAACTCGTACTTGTCATAGCCGTTTTTGAAAATATTGACTTTTCACAAAATGGCGGACTTTCGAACGTAAAAAACGATTTTCGACCAAAAATTCGTCATTATTTTGCCTATAAAAAGAACGAAGTTACGAAAAAAAAAATCCTATGACAAGTACGAGATTATTATGAATAAAATAAGCATGCAAAAAAATCAAAACGATCGGTTCACTCATGATACAATTATACAAGGTAGGAGTGACAGTTTTTTCGTCTTGCGCTAACTGTCAAAAATAGTATAAATTGGAGAACGAAAAAAGAAGAAAAGAAAATAGAAAACAAAATATACAGGCAAATGACAGTCGCTGCAAGGTACTGGTGAGAAAAAAGCAAGTTGTCACTCCTACCTTGTATAATTGTATCATGGGTTCACTGAGCTTCGAGAAATCTTGGTCACCGACTTTGAAAGCATGGTTTCGAGAAAAACGCGTTTGAAAACAAGCGCCAGCACTGCGCGCTCTAGAAGGCGGTTCACTCACTAGGCTATAACTTTGTTATTTTTTGAGATATCGACTTGAAATTTTCACCACATATTCTTGAGGCTTTGAGAAAATGAAAAAAAAATTCTGACTGCGTTTCCTCCCTTAAGTACACTTCCAACAAGTGTGCCTGAGCTAAAAATAGCCCCTTAACCCTATTCATGTCAGGCTGTGTCTTTTGTCAATTTCAAACCAATATAAATGATTTAAAACATGTTTTAAAGCAAAATAAGTTAAATATATTTTATTATTGGTCATTCTGTTTCTCTAATATACAATTTGTTTTTTTGTATGTTTTGATAATAATTTCTTATTACACAAAATATTAAAAAATAACATTAACTGTCACGTAGTGACTCTTAGACACTGGTATCTGCAAAAGACGTGATAATGGGAAACTCATCATGAAACCCAGCTTCGAATGAATCGACAGTATAATCAAAGAAGAGGCGTCAACGTAACTGTTCCTCTTATAAAAAAGAACGATTTTCTAAGCAATTCCGTGGTAATAGTCAGAAACCCATAAGTAACGAGCATTCACAGAAATGTGTAGTTTGCCTTAAATGCACAAATTAATAGTTTAATAACAATTTTTACATTATTTATAAATAATTTCATTTTTCTTTTTAATAAAAGAAATGAATTCTCCATGAACGATATTTTGTGTTAAACTTTCTTTTTTCAATAAAATAATTATGTTTTTTGTATTAGTGTCTCTAAGTCACACCGTGCAAATTTACGTTATTCCAACAGCGTGACATGAATAGGGTTAAACAAGCAAGCAACAACAACAAACCGCATGATAATAAGATTTACTTCGTTTACTATACACATAAACAGGGTTGCCAGCATTCACTTAATACAGGCATTTTAAGCCAACTCCACAAAAACATAGATGAAAGAATATTTATAATTTAATTTAACTAACTACATTTTCAAATTTTTGTAGTTCCATTCTGCCCAGGCCATGGAAGCTTTAATGAATTTTTACGCTTTAACCTTTCTGCATTTCTTTCCTCATTTCTAATCAACTGAAATTGAAAATTCACCAAAATTCATGACTTAAAAGTTGTAGTTGGTAGTAGAGAAGTTTGTGGATGGGATAGGCTGAGGTTTCTAATCCATATGTTTCAACGGCTTCTCTCAATGCCAAAAACAACCCAAACATGTTTCCATGAGTTGAAAATATTCTCTTTTGAGTTGGAAATAAAATTGGTCCTATTCATGATTAAAATTGGAATATTTCAACCTCAAAAGAAAGCATTATCCCACCATTATAAAAATGTAAAAAGTATTAAAATTTCCAATATTTTTAAACAAGACTTTAAAAAATTACAATACAAATTTTAAATTTCCTCCATTTGACAAAAAACAAATGGGCGGATATCTAAGAAAATAATAAGCTTTTTTAAAAACAAAGATTAAGTTAAAAAATAAACCAAATTGGATAAAAACCAAACTTCCTCCCATGCAAAGTAACTTTATTAAAACGGTAAAATCTATAAAATTCTAAATTTTGCACATAAGCTTTGATTTTTAACATAAACTTTGAACTTTGGCAGAATCGATTTTAAACTTCGCCCGTCTCCGTAACAAAATAACTTCATCTAAATATCAAAACCTTTATCAATTTAAAAATTAAATAAAATTCATAAGTTACTGCTTCTTTGAGCCCATTGTAAATTTATGAATTTGTTTAATTTACTTTGTCGTTCATATTTTCATTTCAACTTGTATATTAAAATCCCCCAAAAATCCCATAAATATTCACATATAGTAGGTGCTATTCTTTCAAAAGGAAATGTATCTGTATGATAATTCAAGTATATAGGTAATAATTCTAAGAGACAGTTGTTCAGTGCTAGTTTAACTTTGCACGAAGCTTAAACTTCGTTTAAACTATGATGCTAGTCTTCCAGCAATTTCTAAAAGGAGTTTAATGTAACCTAGATTAGTAATTTAAACTTTACTTAACTTGCCATATAATTTTAACTTGTGTTGTCCGGTCAAAAAACTAATAAATATTAGAAAAAAATTAAAATTTTCGGCAACTTTTTTCATCACAGTGGCACCATGATTCAATCATATAAGGTTAACCAGATATATGACGTCTTCAATCAAAAAATAACATCGGTACCAATATTTTAAAATGAGAGTGAAATTGTCATTTCATACGGGCAGAACGTGAGCACAGTTGCCCGAAAATCATACTTATTGATAGTAAATTTTTCATGGAAAGATATTCTATAAAATTTTAAGTTATTCCTATAAAATAGAATTTTTCAAGGTTTAGGTTGTTTTTAATAATTGGCGAAAAGTTTGGTCCTTAAAAATATAAATTTTTCATTAAACTTGCGAATGTTTAATTTGTTTTGCGCTGAGCTCTTATATTCAAAGTCAAAATTTTTTAAATTTTTTAATGCACTCCTTCGACATTTGGAATGAAATGGGTTTTTTTAAATTGAATTAAGGTAATTTACAAGGTGTATCCTAAAAACTAGCAATAGTCGTTAAACGGAGTTTTAAGAACTTAAAATTTTTCAAGAAAAGAGATGAACATGGGATTAAAAGAGATAAAAAAAAATTAAAGAGAAACAATTTCATCATGTTCGAATGATCTTTCAGCGGAAAAGCTATTTGTTTACATTTTTGTAATATTTACTTTATTTTTATTTTTATTTATTAAAAAAAACGCGAATATTTATGGAATTTAAAAAAGAATGAGTGAAAATACTTATTTTTTTTTTTGCTTAGTTTATAACACCAGATAGCTTATTATAAGGACATGAGAAATTGATAAAGTTCTCAGAACAATAAAAAAATGCATTATTTAGTTTGAAGAAAAGAAAATTTTTTATTAATTAAATTTGAATGACTTCAATGATTTAGGTCTACCCAATAGTGAAACCAAACTATTCTCCGATATTATCTTCAATGAAAGGGCACTGGATAAATCTTACCAACTATTATCAAAAGGTGAACGTAAAGTATTCACAAAGCACCACAATTTGTTAAATTCATGGGTTGAACTAGTGTTGCTCGAAATTGTTTTTTTTTTTCTATATTTATACGTAATGTGACAATTACTACTTCAGATTTTAAGCAAAATCGAATAAAATTGTCACAATTAAATCGTCATTTTTTAAATCAGCGCTAAAAACCTGAAACTCCAGTTAAGCTTAGTTCCCTGAGAGTCCCTAAGAGTTCTGAGCAAAACATTTTTTTGGTTTCTATTAAAATATCGAAAAATTTCTTCTCACACGGCAGAATCAGCCAGAGAATAAGAAATTATTTTCAGCTTCAATCATCATTTAATTTTGATGATAAGTTCGTTGAAAGTCATGGAACCAACATTAAAAATCATCCACAATATTTTTATATTATTTATTTTTACTAAAAAAACAAAAAAACTATAATACACATTATATAATTATAAACATTTTATTACAAGAGAGATATAGTTGTCAACTTTACAAATTGTGTAGCCAAATTGAGGAAAAATAAAATATTTTCGCAATTCCAACAGAACGCAAAGAATAAAGGATAAAGTTATTGAATGTTAAGAATTTGAAAAAAAAATCTCGATATTTAATGATTATCACAGTGTTATATATAAAAGAATGCTTCTATATATTTTAATTGATTGTAAAAAAAAAATTTTGATTTTAGACTGGAAGCAAAGTAAAAACACAGAGTTGTAGTTTTCCTTTTTAAAAAAAGTAGTTAATGTGGCAGTTTTCAAGCAAGATAGTAGCAAAATTCACGTTGTTAGTACAAAAGTTATAAACGGCAGCAGGTAGATTTGAAAATGTGTAGGTTGTGGCTTTTTCTGCTATAACAACAACAACGTACGTACGTGCTACTTATTGAACTAAAAACTTACTAGATAATAAAAAGAATATTTAAAAACAAAATTTTGCTTAATTACACTTAATACGTAGAGTTCAGAGTGCAGCGATTACACTGCGAAAAATTTCTTCTTTCTTTTTTCTAACAAAATAACAAGATTCAATTTTGTGGAGTAGAAGTTTGAGTAGTAGTTGTTACTCACGGAAGCAAATAAGTACTTAAAATAATTTCGTATTTTATATTGGCAGTAGGCTTTTCTTGCAGTGTTCGACAGTGTTTCGTGCTTCAGTTAGTATATTAAGGAGAAAAGTAGTTTTTGTTTACATTAGTTTGCGTTGTCGTGGTACTCCACACTAAGCTGGAGCTTCCGTTGGAGTGTGGCAACCCTCAACATTTTCTGGCCAATCGCAGACATTTTCTTGTATATTGAACACTAAGTTGGCAGGACATGGCATGTGATGCTTACGTTCACCCTCGCACATATAGTAGTGCGTACAGTCGCTCCAATCCTTGTGGTAGCTGATGTGTCCCTCTTCTTCTGCGCAGGTGAGCTCATGAGCTGCGAAGAGATAGATATGTTAGTGTATGAACTCAGTTCGGAGAGCATTAAGAACTTACGATCTTTTGTTGTGTAAGCTCCACGTGGACCGTGTGACTCGTAGGGTCCTTCATACTCAAGGTTTACCTTGTAGCCCTTAAGTTCGTCATTGAGCGAGTTCAGAAGTGGATACTTGCCACTGCCGCAACGTCCCGAAAAGTCATCCATGTCAATGGACCACACCATGATACCACCAAAGCCCTGTTCTTTTAGCCATTCCGTCTAAATGAGAGCGCAAAAAATTAACAACGGGATCTACACTCTAACTTCCAGTTCTGAACTCCACTTACCTTGGTCTTTAAAGATCTTTCGTCATCGAAGCCCACCCACTGATTACCACGATAGGCAAAAGGCACCTGTTGCTCAGAGTCCCAAACAAGTGTTGTATTGTCAGCAGCCAGGAAGGAGCAAACTTCGTAGTAACTAAGGAAACCTGCTTCGTTCGTAAACTTGCCAGGTTTGCCACCACCCGAGGCTGGAGAGCCGATATCGAACTGCGTATCGTTGACCAACTCAAAGGAGCGTCCATAGGTAGGCATACCAATGAGCAACTTTTCCTTGGGAGCACCCTGTTTGACCCACTCACGTGCACTAAAGTCTACGGTGAGTTTCTTCTGATAGCCTGTGGTGGTCTCCAGGGGAAAGAGTGGTGAGTTATGACCCACAGTGCGCTCCCATTGGCCGTGGAAGTCGTAAGTCATCACATTGATAAAGTCCAGATATTTCGAAATTTCGGGCACATCGTAACCGGCAGCAATTGCCTCAAAAGAAGCGGGCACTGCAGCAGTCAGCAGTAGCCGTGGTTGACCAGATGACTTGGCTTCACCCTCAAAAGCCACGCGCAGCTCACGCAGTAGATTGACATAAGCCGTGCGATCGTCAGCACCTCTTGGGTACTCCCAGTCTACATCAAGTCCATTGAATTTGTAGTCGCGCAAGAAATCGATCGCCTCGTATACGAACTGATTCATACGGAACACGTTAGAGGTAAGCTCTTTGAAAGGTTTCGAACCAAATGCCCAACCACCAATGGCAAGCAAAATCTGCAGTTCCGGGTTAGCTTCACGCAGTGCAATGATGCTTTCATAGTTCTCAGGATCATCATCGCTACCCTCGCTAAGTTTGTTGTCTTTCAGAGTGGCAAAAGCATAAACAACATGGGTGCAGAGTTTGGGATCAACGTT
Source organism: Pherbina coryleti (assembly GCA_943735915.1). Lineage (NCBI taxonomy): Eukaryota > Metazoa > Arthropoda > Insecta > Diptera > Sciomyzidae > Pherbina > Pherbina coryleti. Next base: position 133,790,958 of record OX030952.1, read on the forward strand.
TTCGGGCTCGAATTTGCCCGCACCAGGCCGCTTGGCAGACCAATTAGTCATGTAGCAGAAGACCTGAGCTGGACGAGCTGTGTATGAAAATAAATATCATAGAAGATTTTCTAAGCGGAACAAATAATGACGTTGATACTCACAGTTATAGTCCTGTGCCAACAGTCCAGACTTAATGCGATGTTTCTTAGCCGGTTTGCGTACCTTGGTCAGAATTTCATCCACGGAGATTTGTATAGGTTCAGGTTTCTCGATCTGTCAAAAATAAATGTTAAGACACTCTGAGTAGGGTAGTGGCGAATCTAAGTTTTTACCTCTTCCTCGTCTTCGAAAGTGGCTGCCACTTCAGTCCAGTTGACATCCTTAGCCTCCTTGCCACGTGAAATGCCCAACAACTCCTCGCGCATGGCTCCAATGAGTGGATACTTAACATTACCACCGCAAACCTCACCCTTAAAGTCATCCATGTCCACAGTCCAGACCATAGCACCGCCATAGCCGTTTGTCTTGATCCAGTTCATCTTGTTGCGTATGGAGCGTTCGTCATCGAAACCAACCCACTGTAATAGGTTAAATATAAATATTTTTCATCACCGAAGTGCTACTAACTTAACCTACCTGATCACCATCAACCATATATGGCACCTTCATTTCCTCGTCCCAAACGTAAACAGCACCATTCAGCAGCATCTCGCAGATTTCGTAATAAGCCAGAAAACCACTCTCCTTGGTATAGACACCTTCGCGTCCGCCACCAGTGGCAGGAGCATTTGGACCGTGCTTTTCCGTATTAGCGAGAGTAAAAGAACGTCCATAGGTAGGCATGCCTGCAAATAGAAATAATGTTAGAAACACCTACTTCGGACGACTGCCGAAGTTGCAATAACTTACCAATAACAAGCTTCTCCTTAGGTGCACCCATTTTTACCCACATAGTGGCTGCATTATCCACCGACAGCTGCTTGCGCCATTCCGAGTCCGTAGATGGTGAATACAATGGCGCATTATGACCCGTTTCACGCTCCCATTTGCCATGAAAATCGTAGGCCATCACGTTTATGAAATCCAAGTAGCTAGCCACCGCAGGAACGTCGTAACCAGCACGCACATTATCTGGACCAACGGGAACCGCAGCGGACAGCAACAAACGGGGCTTCTTCAACTCTTGAGCCTCAGCTTCGAATGCTTCACGCAGCTCCTTGAGCAACAGCACGAAGTTCTTCTTGTCGTCCCCACCCTTAGGATACTCCCAATCCAAGTCGAGACCATCAAAACCACGCTTGCGCAAGAATGGAATAGCTGAGTAGATGAAATTCTGACGCGTATAGCGAGTACCAGACATATCCTTAAACTTTTGCGTTCCGAAAGACCAACCGCCCAGAGCCAAAAGAATCTAAGAGAATCAAGAGTAAGAATCATATGGCTTCCAGCAAAGTACACCTACCTTCAGCTTAGGATTGGTTTTCTTCAAGATCATCATGCGTTCGTACAAACCGGGTACACCGTCTTTTGTGTCATCGTTCGCCTCGAAGGTGCTCAGTTTGTTCTTCTTGAGACCACCAAAGGCGAAAATGATGTGCGTACAGAGATCGGCGGGAATATCCTCAGGCACAAATTTGCCAACCTTCACACGGTACTGCGACCAGTTCGTATAGTAACAGACGACCTTCTTGCCACCATCGTCGATCTTGGTTTTCTTGCCCTTCAACGAGGAACCGCTAGCAACTAGAGCTCCTGCGACAGCAGCTCCAGCCGAGCCACCACGCAACTTGGACTTGGACCGAACGCGTGGCCGTGTGACAGTGGTGGTAGCAGCCGGCTGTAAGTCAGCATCTTCGCTGACTTTCTCGGAGACATCAGATGTTGCTGGAGCGGAAGTGGGACGACGCAGTCTTCTTCTGGTTTTGGCTATGGCAAAAAAAAATTCAAGTTGCATGAAAAAAAGTTTAAATTCCATAAATTAAGTTAAACCATTTAAGTTAAAAATTGAGTTACAATTTTAGGTTATGGGAAGTTTATATCTTTATGGGAAGTTTCTAAATCATGACTTATTTATGACTTATTATTTTGTAGATCATTGAAAATTAGCAATTTTATTGTTGTTGCCACCAATTAAAATGTTGCTCAATTTGAGTGCCAACAAGTCGCACGATTTTCGAAAACAAAGTTGCTGCATTTTGTGGCGCATAAATCATAATTGCTGCGGTTAGGAAAAAAAGAAAACAGCTCTTCAATTTATTGCTCAATTCTTAATTGTTGGCAAAAAAAAAAAAAAACAAAAGATGCTGCAACAGTTGCAGCACGAAATTGTTTAATTGTTGCATTTATGAAATCTGTCTGTTGATGGCGTTGAAGAATTTAGGTCGTTTCGGAACTACAGAGACGCCTACGTTTTCAAAGACAAACGCGGTTTGCAATTTATTGCAAAGTTTCTATATTTTTAAAAAGCTCGGCATTATGACAAGCTTCTTTTTTTATTGACATGTCGACAATAACTGCAAAACTTACCTTGTGCACTATCGGCAATCGGAGAGAGCAACACGACGAGTAGACATAGTACAAATGCTATTTTTATCAACCGTGGTAGCTGAAAATAAAAAAAAAATATAATATATAAATTTTAATTTCAATTTAAAATTTTAAGCAACTAAATGTAAAAAAATCACAAATACATACAACTTTTGTGTATCAACAAGAGGTGTAGGGTTGCAAAGGCGTATTATTAAACAGTTGATCGCTGAGCAGTTTTAAAATATTTTACATTTACTTTCAAAACAATTTACTTTATAACGCAATTAAAATTTTAGAGATATTCAAACAATTGTTTGTTTTATTCAAAAAACAAATCTAACACCTCTTGTTGATATACCCTATAAATAGGAGGGCTGCCTTTTAAGTCTTACACCTCGGCAGCACTAAGCATTGCCAAATGAATTTTGACAGCTCCATTCGAAAGTTTGACATTTTCTAGCATAAACATACTCACAACGTTTTGGTATGTGTGCGCTTATTATATTGTTTACAGTAGTTTGAAAATCGTATTTCCGGAAAAAAAATTAAATTAACACGTGAACATTTTCGGGTGATGATTTTGTACATTTTCGACATGGATTGACAAGAATAGAATGCATCGATTAACTTAGTTTGACTTTTGGTGATGAAGCACTACACCCAGCGACTGTAAAACGCTGGTTCAATGAGCTCGAGTGTGGTCGTCGTTTTCTCCAAGACGAATTTCGTGAAGGTCGTCCAAGAACAGCTGTTGTGGCAGAAAAAAATCGATGCTGTACGAGAACTGTTGGAATCAGGCCGATATGTGACATACCGTGAAATCGGGTCATCCTTGGGCACTAGTGGAACTAGCATACATTCGATTTTTCATGAGCATTTAGGCGTTAGGTAGATGTGTTCCCGGTGGGTACCTCATAATTTTACGGTTGCACAAAAAAAGGGCTTGTCGTTTGGTACAAGGTAATGCTGAAAATATACAGCGGGGTGGTTCCAAACACGTCTACGACATCACTACAGATGACAAATAATAGATTTACGCTTATGAGCCCGAAAAAAGGAGCAATCCACTGATTCGACCTTTCAAAGTCAGCAAAACTTGACAACAGTTGTCAGCGAACGGAGCACATCCAAGCAAATGGTTGCCTTTTTTCAGAAAAAGCGGTCATCTAGCAACTGTGCCACTTAAGTAAAGGAGAACCGTTAATACTGAAAGGTTCACAATCATTTGTTTGTCGGAAGTCTTCCGAGAGTTGAGAAAAAGCAACTCCATCACGATAATGCGAGTTCCCGCACATCAACTTAAACAAAAGAGTTTTTGAGCACCCAAAACGTGGAATTAATGGCCCATTTGCGTTACAGTCCCGACTTTGCACCCAATAATTTCAGCTTGTTCCCTCACATTAAGAAAAAATGCGTGGCGAAAATTTTTCTACGCTTGAAAAGACCGTTAAGCTATGTTGCCAGAAAAGCACGATAAATAGTGCTTTTGGTATTTTTCAACGATTGTGGGATTTGGGAATTCCCATGGTATTTTGTGGTAAAAATTTCTCGCGTGGGAAAAAAAATACCACATGTGAGATATTTACCACGCGTGGGAAAACAAATACCTCAAATTACCACAAAATACCTCAAAATACCATAGAATACCTCAAATTACCACAAAATACCACAATACCTCAAAATACCTCAAAAGAAAATTTGAGGGATTTTGTGGTATTTTGTGGTAATTTGAGATATTGTGGTATTTTATGGTAATTTGAAGTATTTTATGGTATTTTGAGGAATTTTTCGGGTGTGGTAATTCGTGGGAATTAAGTGTGAGAAAAAGAGAATTCTGGTGGTAATTTCATCTAGCAACACTGCCGTTAAGGCCAATATGCAAAAAGTTCGCGTAGGTCATTTATGAAAAACATGTTACAACATCTCTTCATTGTACGTCACATGTGACTCATTGACTATATTTGTGCACACGTCTATGAATTATATTTGATACAAAACAGATTGATACTAACTTCAATATATTTATACGAACCAATAGTTTAGCATATTGGTATTTTTTTTTACTTGACTTTTTTTTATGACTCATGAACGTACGTATGAACATTCATGAGTCATATGTGAGCATACAAATTTTTACATGGGGACGTATGAGGAAACATTATGCAAAATCCTTGGACAGGGAACGTGTTAGATATGCAATTAAAAAATCACCAAAAATCCTTTTTTTTTTTGACTAAATTTAATTTTTGTAAGCTTGAAACGAAGCTTTTTTCATTTCAAAGAGGCATTTCATTTCACACTTAAGCAGTTTGGGAAAAATTAAAATAATTTAAAAAAACCATCAAAGTTTAAAATTATTAATCTTTACGCTCCAGTGAGTGTGTGGGGGTTTTTTTTTGTTTTTTTTTGCTTTTTGCTCAATATGGAAAAGAAAAGCACTTCATTTCTTTAAGTCACTTAACCATCTGCAACTGACGTGCTCCAAATTTAACAATACAATATAACTGACGTGGGGTCTAGCAGACCACACTTTTAAACTGATTTTTTGATGTTGAAGTTTCTGATCTTGTAACTTTCAGCAAAACAACCATGTCGCCGCTACGGCGACAGCGGATTTACTGTTAGCTTTTTAATGTCGCAAATACGGCGACAACGGAGTGGAAAGGGTTAAATAAAATACGTTTTTTTGTAATGAGATTGCAGAGATCGTAACTTCGAATTTTACGGTTGTACGTCCGAAGTTTTGATTTTGGGTGATTTTGCATAGCGTTAAAGCAAATTCACTGAAGTTGGCAGCAGCTGTTATACCTTGAACTCGGCTGGACTACCTGGTATTTAGCTAATATTTTTAATTGTCGCTTTAATTATTATAATACAATAAAAGCTTGTTTAAATCAAGCTTTTGAAGATTCTTGCACAGATAATTTATAAGTTCTCTTTCGTAACAATAAAACAACATGATATTATTAGATGTTAAAACTTTTAAGCTCATCAGTTAAGCTTGATTTGTTTTAATTTATATTAATGCTAAGTCTTTCAAATATACATACATATATCTAGGTAATTTATTAAACTTTCTGCTCCATTTCACACGAATTCAAAATACAAAATAAACAAACTTCTTGCAGGTGATGAGGTTTGTGCTGTAATGCGCAAAAGCTCAACACAATTAGAGGCTATATTTTTCATCACAATTGCTGTAAATTACATAAAAAGTTATAATTTAAAGAATAAAATTACATTCAGACATTTGTTTAATAAATTATTCAACTGTTTATGATATTCCTGGGCAACGCTGGGACAGGTAGCTCAAGAGACTTTTTTACATTTGACGTTTGTGATACTTACAACTTTGTTGTTGTATAATTTCACTTTTATTTTCAGAGTAATCTTAATCTTAATCTTAAAGATTAAGAAATGTATATAGAATTCATAAGAAATTTAAATTTTAATTTATATATTTTTTCAAAAAAAATATGCACTCATATTTTCGAAATGAAAATTGAATATATCGAAATAACTATTTATTTTTCAAAGGAAATTTTAATTTTTCAAATTGTATTCATATTTTTTTTTCTAAATATCATAATTTATTCCAAAATTCCAGACATTTTTCCAACAAAACAATATTATCATTTTCGAGAAATTTTTTTTTCAAGAATGATACAATCCTGAATGATCATCAATTTTCAATAAACAAAAGTATTTGGAATATACTCAGCTGAGTATTTTTCTAGATTAGCTCAAATAAACGAATTTTTCGAGATCAAAGTTCATAATTTATTCACAAATTATCAATCCTGTGGCCTACAAAATTGAGCACTGTTTTTGCCCCGTAAAACTATCATCCTGAGAAGGTGAAATACTTTCTCAAAGTAATTCACCTGATATGATGTTTTATGATCTTATTAAAACATTGAAGAATACCATTGTCTAGCGATACCTTTCTTTTAGGTACTTATTAATCTTAATCAACATATTCACCAAAATATTATGACTAGTAAAAATTGTTCTAACAGTAAGTGATATAGTTTCAAACTGCGAAAAAAAAGTTTTTCATAATTTTGTCTTAAACTTTCTGAAACATACTAATAAAACATAATACCAAAAACTTTTACTAACATACATGCTATGCTTTCTTCAGCGATAATTCTTTCTTAAATTTATATTTGTTCAAAGTATTTTATAATTACACAAAATTTATAAGAAAAAACTTAAGGTATTCTGTTCTCTTGAGGAGTTAACGGAAAACAAATTAATAACAACAACTACTGTCATTAAATTCGTCAACGAAAGCTCGCTTATTCGAGCCTACCTCGAAAAATCCTTTGGTGGGTTGTTATAGCGTCTAATAACTACCGCTAACCATTGAAGTATTTGCAATGCCTGTGTTATACTGTGTATTTAAAGAAAAAGTTGTGCAAAAACTTAAGTATCGATTTCAATTTCACTCATCATAGCAATTGAATAGTGAAAGAACAATCAAAATCGGTCCAGTGGTAAGCGAGCTTTAAGGTGAGAAAACAAAGATGAGAGTATTCTATGTATATTAATATAGTAATCGTATCTTATCATATAGATTATATCTGAATTGAACTGGAAGTTCAAATTCTTATTCTCATTTTAGTTTCATTGCTTGATTTTTGAAAAAGTTTTTCGTGATTTCGATATTTACGTATATAAACTGACCTTTAAAAGAGACCTAAAGATGTTGAAATAAGGTTATGATTTTGGACATCATCAATATTATTATGAATAAGCAATTAAAAATGCAAGCTTAACAAATCGCTGCAACTTAACAGAATGACAAGCAGAGCATATTAATTAATTTGAAATTGGTTGGTTCCAATTAATTGTGGAAATGCGGTCATAAGAGCACACAATGGGTTATATTTTGAATAGTGCTTTTATAAATTTAAGTGTAGATTTAAGTAGGATAGACTAGTGGTCCGTTTGGTCACTTGAATTAATATTATAATTTTGATTGTCTGCATTGTTACTGTTGATGTTGCTGTTGTTTTTGTTGTTGTCGAGTGGTTAGTCGCAATGTTTGTGAACTGTGTCAATGTCAGTACTATTAGTTTATTAAATTTATTTTCATACCGAATAGCTGTCAAGGTGAGCCAACAGTCAAAGATGTCCACAATTGAAGTGTGTTTTATTTGAATTATGTTTTGGTTTGGACCCAAATAAATCGTAACCATTAAATTAGCTTTTGTCTGCTTTAGGTTTTGGTAGCTTTTATTGCTTGTATTATTCTATTGGAGCTCTTTTGACAAGGTTTAACTGAGTTTAACCTTTTAAGCAAGTAAAAGCATTTTTATATTTTGTCCCCAAGCTACTAAGGTTAACTGCTATAACCCGACTAAATAAACCAAAATAAAAGCTACTAAAGAAAACTGTAAAAAATATCTTGAAACACAATTCATACTTATTATGAGAATATTTCTCAGGTATTATTTTCTCACCCTGAGCCATATTTCACTATCATTAACCTGTTTAACCCTTAAGTGCATAGTGTACCATATATGACACAACCAAAGAATTTATTCCCATGTCTGAACGAGATTAATTTTGGAAAAAATAATAAACCTTTTGGGTCACACCGACTTAAAGCTTTCGTTTTTTTCAAACGGTTATACTTACAGAATTCAGCTGACTGAATTATTTGGAGCAAAAGTGAATAAATGTTGAATGCAAAAAAAGGCCATGCATTTAAGAGTTAATTTCTTAATTTTAGCTATTAAAACATTTTCTTTATATTTTTTAAAGCGGCCTGAAATGCCGTAGAGCCATTTAGCTCAAAAACCAACATGATAGCAAATAAACCAAACAGTTGCCCAATTTTAAGCACTTTAAATGCAAAACTGTCAGTTCTTTTTTAGTGCTTGTCGGTCAGGAATGCTACAGCTACATTTTGAGCCAGCTATTTGCTATATATCTCCACAAATAGAGCCTAGAAAAGAACTCGGCCAAATTGCGCGTTGATTTGGCTAATGAGGGAGTGTGTGCAAAATGCGTTCGAAACACATTAAAACGGGCACACAGACAAATTGACAGATTCTGAGTAAGCGATGTCAAAGTATATTAAAAGTGCCTTTATTTTTGTGTATTTTTTTTTCGTATTACTTAAAATGCGGCGCTTGTCGTTGGACTTGAGTTTGAGTATTTCAGGCAATGTTTGAGCTTGTTCGAGTCACAAAGTCTGTAAAGACAGTTTGGAAATAAAAACAGAAATTGAAAATTTATACAAAAAAAAACACAAACAAAAAAAATATTCAAAGCATTAACTCTTTCTAGAAATTCCGATAAAATCAATTGTTAAGCTTGAATAGAATATTTTGTTGGATTTTATATAACAAGAGAAAAAATACGCTGTTTCTATGCTTTAAAGTTTTTTTTTTAATGTTTCAGTGGGTTAGTAATAAAAAAAATTAAGTCTATTAAACTTCTATTCAAAACATTAAATATTCACAATCAAAGCATGACGATCATAAAACCAATCTACAACATGTCTAGAAGTATTTTAACATGTTTTGCTTATTCATCCTGAGATAATTGCTGATAATGACCGCAGTGGGAGTGCCTTAATAAAAAATCTACAATGCTCTTTAAGCTGCTATAATTTTATTTGGAGCTAATCTAAATCTGAATCATACCCTATGTCAAGTCACACACGATATTTTCAAGGTTGTTTTGACCTTTGTTTAAAAGTTAGACAAGAATTCTTGATGCTGACCATTTTGAGACTTTTTATCTAACTGTTGCTTCTTTTGTGAGCATTGAAACGAATAAAATTCCTGTTTCAAAAGACAAAAAACAAAAAAAAAAAAATTCTGTCCAATCTTAAAACATGTTTATGCGTCAACAAAATATTCAACAAAAAACAAGAACGCACAAAAAGTGAAACTAGTTTCTATAATAAAACAAAGACGTATAATAAAAATATACTTAAATCTGTTCAAAAATAACATCAAATAAAACAACATTTAATCATACCACTGGTTAAGCCTGTTTTACCACACATCCAATTTGATGAGTATTTCTGATGACAAACTAAGTAAAAATATTTAGAAAATCCTTTGACGGAGAAATAAAAAATTAAATTTAGATTTAATCACAATCGTGGGTAGCTCTGAATATTGAATTCTGTGTGATCCAAACCTAAATTGACAGCATTTTAAACAGCTAGCAGCTAAAAAAAAATAAAATATTGGACTCATGTAGCCAAAGCTAGCTATGCATGCATTACTAGCCCGCTCACTTAATGTCTGAATAGCCACATTTACTTAGATGGCCAGCACTAATCGAACAGCTATGCTCAAATTTCACACACATTTAAGCTCCCCACCGTTCAGTGCGACGTTTCTTTAAAGCATAGATAAAATCAAAGAGTTGTAGAAATGTTACAACGTCTAAGAAAATGCAAAATTTACGCAAGCATTTTTTTACCCTCTTTCTCTTTTTTTTTTCTTGTTTTTTTATAAATATATTTTTTTTTCTACATACGACGTGCAGTGAAATTATTTAAGTTGAAAATATTTAATGAAAATACCTGCACGATTTTCCAGCTTATTGTAATACCTGGCTTAAATAGTAGAATAAATGTTTGAGTGCTGCGCAAGACATAGGAAAAAATAAGAAGAAAAAGAAGCAAAAGAGAAAATGTTATGTAAACAAAACTCGCTGCCGCAACGCTTGCAGACATTATTTAATGTTGACCATATGTCAGCATGGTCGGGTAATGCCATACGTAATGCCAGGAACCATTAAAGGAACGTTAAATCGAGTGTGAACAATGCGCTAACGATTTGTTCAGTCTTGCTTTACAAGCGCGTAAAGATTCTTTCAAGTGTTGAAATTCAGAGTGATAACGAAAGACTTAAGACACGAACTTGGCTAATCGTTGTTTTAATGGTTTAAGGTTTTTTTTTTTATTAAAATAGTTGCAGGATAAAGATGGTGTTATATATACCAAAAAGCCCTTGCATAGGTCCAACAATTTAATCGAAAAATTTAACTTGTAAATAATTTTAACGCAAACGCATAACAAATTGTTTTTTACATAAAAGCTTTGTGAAATGACCTGTTTTTGTGATTTTTAAGCAGGTCATTTTGTGTCAATGTAGTGTCCGAACAGGTAAAGCTAATAAAAAACAAAACTCACACAAAGCTTGGTGAGTCTTCGTGAAATGTCTTCGTGAAGATGCAGCTTTTTTAAAATAAGTGAGCCAAGCAAATTAAATGTTAGTAAATAAGTAGCTAATAACAAGTAGTAAAATAGTAAATAACAAGTTAAATAACTTGTTATTTGGTAGTGGTAGCTACAACAAGGATGTTGTTCATAAATTAATTGTCGATTTTACTATTTTAAAGGAGTTTAACAGAAAAATTATAATGATCCATACTTGTGTGACATATTATATCCAGTATCCAGTGTAACAGTATTATGCTTTCTTTATAAATAACAAGCCTTTTCCCGGCACGCGTTGCTGCACCTGCAACTATATGGGAACATAATAGGTGTATTTAAAACTTTTCTTAGACTCATAGTTTGACACCACTGTCATTTTCCACTGCCCGTTACAGTTTCCCAGTAGCAGGAGATTACCAAATGTAGCTCCATTTTGAGTTTGTATGTAAGTATTGCTACTTTAACTTTCAAAGCTATTCGATAATACAAATTTTAATTGTATGGGCGGAGCCACACCCCCTTATATAATGCCCATCCCAGTTTTCTAGTAGATGGACATTACCCAGTTTTAGTACAGTTGCCGACAGTAAGCATACAGACTCAATTACCAAAATGTAGCCAAATCGACGAAAACCGTAGGAAATATAGCATTTTTATTGATTTGTAGCCGGTAAGGGGGGGGGGGGGGGGACAGAAATTTAAACCGTCTCGTACTTGAAAAAAATGTACTGCCAAAATTTTAGCTCTATCGGCTCAGTAATTTTGAAGTTTCCAGCCATCACACAGACAGCGTTTTGCTTTTTGTATATATATTTTGGATAAAGATTGTTCGCTATAACTTTTGATTGGTAAGAGATACTAAGATAATTTTTTAAATAAATTCATTTTTTAACAAGGGTAGGCCCTTGCTTTTTGAATCACAAAAATGGTTTTTAATTTTTGCGTAAAATTGGAACAATTCTTATCTATAAATGTTATAATTTTCAAATGGAGTTGAAAATTTGTGAATTTGAATTTAAATTATTTTTACAACAAAAACAATTTTTTAGCCTTTTTTGAGGAAAATTCCAATATTTCAGACCTTTTTTGAAAAAAATATAAAAAATATATATACTCAACTAAAGATATTCTTTGATGATAGTACTTTGATGAAGCTTTAAGACAAAAAAAAAATTTAATAAAATGTATAAAAAAGCAGCGGAGATATTTGAATCGAAAGTCACAAAATTAAATTTCTGATTGTTTTTTTTTCTCATTTTTGAGCAACGATGTTGCATTAAATATATCGTTGTAGTAAAATTTTTCATAGTTTTCAAAATATTTTCATTTTTTTGATGTCAAAATAACGGAAATTTCTTATTTTTCTAAATTTAAGTAGTATTTTATATTTTGTGAATATTTGCATTTGTAACCTAAGAAAACAACTAAAAATATGCGATTTTGTAAAAAATTTGTACTACAGCATCATCTGGTGTCCAAGGTGGATCAAAGAAAATAGTGTTCAAAAACTCATCGTACCTGAAAACCCCTATGTATCAATTTTCATTCTAATCGCATGAGCGGTTTGGGAGTTTTAGGTGGTTTTGCAAAAAATTTGTACTACAGCACCCTCTGGTGTTCCAGTTTGGTCAAAAAACATAGCAGAAAAACACTCAACGTACATGAAAACTACTATATACCAATTTTCATCCTAATCACATAAGCAGTTTGTGAGTTTTAGGCAGTTTTGTAAAAAATTTGTACTATAGTGCCCTCTGGTGTAGTAGTAGTAGTAGTAGTAGTAGTAGTAGTAGTAGTAGTAGTTTTATTATTAAACGAATGAAATTACAATTTGTATTACATATTATAATATACATTAAAATAATTAAAAAATATAAATAATATTTAATTTTTTTAATAATTCTACATTCTATAGTTCATGGAACTAGAGGCGAATGCATCTTCTTAAGCCTATTTACAAAATTAGTGTGTGGGGTCACTAACCCATTTAAAGAGTGAACATTGTGTTTTTTTTTTTTTTTTTTTTATTTATTTAAAATTATTATAAAATGTTTAATTAGAATATTGAATTATGTTGAAGAGAAATTAAAAGTAGAAAGAGCATTATAAGTTAACCAAGTTAAAGCGTTATAAAAATAAGTGATTCTATTTGAGTGTGATTGTAAGTTAAAAGCCACATTTTCACTTCTTTAAGAAAGCATGTTTGTTATGAAGATTTCGCAAGTTGTAAGGCAAATTATTGTAAAGTCTAGGCGCCACATTTGTAAAGAATTGCAAGAAAAGTTGTGTTGAATGCGGAGGTACGAATGCTTTGTGTTGTTTGTTAACTCTTAAATTATAACTTTGGTAGTTTTTTCTTATTAAATACCCGCTGTCGTAGTAAACCTTTAATACTTTGTAAAAGTACAAATGCTTAAGCGGCAGAATCTTAAGGTTTTGGAAAAGTACAAAACTACTTTCTAATCGGTTTTTCTTGCAAATCAACCGAATGATGTGCTTTTGAATAATCAGCAGCGGTTTTAATTTGACATTATGTGTGCCACCCCAACATATAAGACCATATTCCAATCTTGAGTGAAAAATACCATAATATATACTCATTAGCAACTGCGTGGAACAAACGTTTTTTAATATGTAAAATTGTCGTAAGATCATTGTTGCATAGTTATTGAGGACTTTTGTGTGTTCTAACCATGACAGTTTAAAGTCTAAAAGTATACCTAAGTATTTGAATGACATTACATTTTCTATATTAAAACATTTGAGTGAACAGGGTGTGTCATGATCAAAGGTTTTCAAGTGATTAGATGTACTGCAGATATTATTATCAATCTTAAATTTTTGGCAGTTCACGCAATGATACACTAAATTATCACATTGAATTATCTTGCCTGAAACATTAAAAAACATGAATTTAGTCTTATCACTTAAAACCAACTTGTGCATTGCAAACCAATGCCTCAGAATGCTAAGATCGTGGTTAATGTTAGCTGTGAGATCAAGAACTGAATCGCCTTCATATGTGCATGCCATATCGTCTGCGAAAGCTACGGTCTTACTAACAAATTTTTGACTGAAAATGGAATTTATATATATGAGAAAAAGCACAGGTCCTAACACCGAACCTTGCGGCACACCCGCAGATATTTTAACGGAAGAACTAAACTCATCCCCTATTTTAACTCTTTGTGTTCTGTTTTGTAAATAAGAAGATAACCATTTATGTGCTGATCCACGGATTCCACACCTATATCATTTATCAATAAGAAGTTGGTGATTAACGGTGTCGAAAGCTTTCGTTATATCGATAAAAAGTGCTGCAGACAGTTTGTTCCTATTTATAGAGTTGTATATATTATCACAAAAAGCTAGAAGAGCATCTTCGGTAGACAAACCTGGTCTAAAACCAAACTGACACTTACTGAAGAATTTATTTTTGTCTAAAAAACCAACAATACGTGCTTTCATAGCTTTTTCAAAAATTTTGGAAAATACAGGCAAAATTGATATTGGCCTATAATTAGTAAGCATTTGTTTATTTCCTTTCTTAAAAAGGGGAATTACTTCCGCTTTTTTAAGTTCTTCAGGAAATATACCTTTATCCATGCTTTTATTTACAATATAGCAAAGCACATCGACAATATTGTGCACAATTTTTTTAATAAAGTTGCTTGAAAAGTCAGCTTTTGTATTTGCATTTGAAGATTTGAGCGACATAATAATTTTATACACTTCACTTGAAAGGATTGGAGTAACGAAAATACTGTTTTTATTAATATTTTCTTGTATAATACAATTACACTTTTCAGCATTACGAGTGTTATTTGCTGCAGAATTCTTCACTAAATTTACAAAAAAGTTATTCATTAAAAGTGTTCAAGGTGGATCAAAATTGATAGCCCACAAACACGCACTGTACCAAAAAACTTATATAGACAAATTTTCATGCCAATCGGATGAATAGTTTAGGAGTCTATTGCATAGTTACACACAAAAACTCCTTTTAAATATATATATAGATGACATAAACTAACTTCGCAGGTATTGAATCTTCAACTAAACGAAGTTGCAACAACCTATGCATTTTTTCAACTGTAATTGTTATTAAAACTGTTACCACAAACTGTTAAACTGTTACCAAGGATTTTATGTTGACATATTTATACCTATTCAGTCAAGTCTGCCTTGGTTCGAAATGGGCTGATAGATTAGTGGGGAAGGAAAAGGACAATCCTGTATATATGTTAAGAGATCGTCAACAATAAGCTAAGCACGATTTTCTCGTTTGGAAAATTAATGCCAAGTCAGCATTTAATTGTAAGATTTTGTTTTCACTTTTCTTTTGACAAAATGTTCATTTAATGCTTGAAATAATTTCACAAATATTTTCAAAAGTCACTCATACGCCATGCTGAGTATGTTATACATGCAAGTATAATTATATCATTAGTAAATAATTAAACGAAATGTAGACAAAGTTGCATATTGCGCAGAATTTGGCTGCTATCGAATCCGCCTCAACTGAAATAGAAACTGTGCCAGCACAGACGACTTTATTGAATAACTTGAAAATAATATAAATAATGGATAGAAAAAAATAAACCACCATTTTCACAATAGAAACACAAGCAGACAATTGCATAAAAGCTGCTGCCATGCCAACTTTTTTTCTCATGCAAATGAGAATTGTTGTGTGCATTTTTTTTTTGTTGTGTGCATGCACTTCATTTGCTGCATTGCAAAGTAGCAGCTGCGACGGCTTAACGTCTTGTAAGCATTCTATTATTTAAACTGCTATCAGACAGACACATATACATACACACAAAGAAACGATGCAATACATCAACAGTGGCTTAACGTATTTTCCAATAATTTTTTTTTTATATATATCTTTAATTCCTAATATATAATAAATAAAAGTGGCTATGATTGAGAAATTTCTATCGAATAAGCAAAACAATTGCCTAAGTTTCTTGCGATTTTGTCTGCGTTTCTAGCACATTGACCAGTAAGTTATATTCGCTTCTAAATTTAGTTTATGGCATGTTTTTATTTTAGTTTTTGTTATGGCTTGACTAGTGTTGTTCTGGCTTAAGTGGTATTGTTTTATGCGCGCTATTAGCAAGTGGCTTACAAATGATTGCTTGCCAAGGTCAACAACTCATTCACAGCCATGCCGCAAGCAAGATATTACAATGTGTGCGTAAGACTTAAGATGTTTTAGAATTTTAGTTGAAAAAAAAGGTAAACTAGCTAGCTTAGCTGAAACGAATAGACTTCATAAGAACAAACATCTTATCTGAACTATCTGATCTGAAGATATTTAAATAGTTTTTAATTATTTAGCACAACATAAGATAAGCTTTATATCACTTCCTCCTAAAGCTGCCGCATATCATTTGAGGTTGAATTATCGCTTAGCTCTTTAGCCTTGAATTGCCTGTTCCTTAACACTTCTTAAAAAACAATGCTAAAAACTACAGACAAACAAAATTGTCTCAGTTTATGTAAAAAAAAAGGAATATCACTCATCCTTACGATAAAATATTGACTGCTCTGTCTGTTCGATGTCTACCTTTAGACCTTTAGACGCATGACAGACTCAAACACACTTCATACATTTTATGTTTCCTTCCAACTATCCTTAATATATAGGACGCTGTAAAATTTTTAACGCAAAGACGTGACGAGATTTTTTTCAAGTTAATTAAAGCTCAACTAAAACAAGGCAAGGCACCTAGTTGTCAACAAAATTCGCAGAAAAACAAATAAAGGCTGATGAGTGGACGGAGCAACGCGTTCTGTAGTGTTATGAAAACAAACTTAAGCATAAAAAAAAACAATTAAGCATGAAAAGAAACTATTTTTTTTCTTACAAAAAACAAGCAACATTTATCTAAATAGAGGCGAAGTATAACAATCATAAAGTAACCTTGTGTACTGTCGAAAGGAAGTCGAAAATCAAAGCAACATATGGCAACTCCAAGCTATGCCAGCAGCAGCTATACAAAAACATAAAAGCATAAAAAATGTGTTGTGTTTTTTATTGCCTTTGTATGTTAATTCGTTCCGTAGCATAGAAGCCAACAACTTTGTTGCTGCTTACATACAAAGCTAATTGTTTATTGCTGCTGATCGCATGCCAACAATTCAAAAATACCAAAAAAAAAAAAAAAACAGAAAAAAAAACACTCAGCCGCGGCAATTTAGGCTGCATCCAGCAGCAATGTCCTTGAAGTTCATTTTATTGTTATTTTTGCTGTGCTGTTGTACGTCTTTGAATAAATTGCGTTCAGAGATCACGCTGAAACACATTAAGATAAAAAGAGAGAAAAAAAACTTATAATTTAAGCAATTTTGTTTTATTTTAATTTGGAAATACTTTATTTTAAGTCGTATGTGCTGATTTAAGGTGGATAGAAACCAAACAATCTGCAAATTCTTGATGAGCGTTTCCGTTGCCGCTTTGCAGTTGTATAAATATTTAATTCAGTGTTTGATTTACTTATTTCTTTGTCAAAATAACGCGGCGTAGATAACCACTCAAATCGAAACTAAAGACTTAAGAAACGAACTTAGAACTAGCTTGAACGCTAGTCAATTTTTCAAAATTTAAAACTTTGTCAAGCAGTAAACAAGAGAAGAGACACTTAGCTGTTGAAATAATAGCAACAAGTTTTAAAAAACAAAACAAACATGTGTTTTTGCGCATGTGAAAGTTGCAATTGACGCAGACGCACTCTGAGTGAGGCACTGTTACAACTTTACGCTTAGGCGACTTCGTCCTACGTTTAACAGCATCAGTCGCTGAACACTTTGACTTTCTGTCAGCTACATTAAACTCACTTTCCGGAAATTGGAGTAAACAAGAGAATCATTGTTTAGCAGCAGGCACAATCGCTCAAACAAGCGTTGATTTGTTGTATGAATATCGAAGCTTGTTGGCCAAAGGTGTAAATCATAAGTTTAAATAAAAATTACAAAAAATAAAAGACACACAAAATAAGCAAACACCAACAACACAGTTGCGGTTTTAATAAGGAACTCATATTCATAACTTTATGCAAGCAAAAAACTACAACTACAAAATGTGAAGAAACTCTAAATTATGCAAAGCTATAAAAATAGCTGCAAGATATTTAATGAATCCTCCATATATTGAAGTTGATTTTGATGATGATGCAACTGACAGAGCCGTTAATATGTTTTCTCTACAACTTAGCGCATTGAAGTTCGTGTCTTAAGTCTTTTGTTTTTGTCAGCTGCTGGTTTGTTGCACAAATACTTTGAACTCAATTCAATGTTGTTTCAATATTTATTGGAAAAAATAGTTTTTTCTTTTTTATTTTTGAAGAGCACAAGACACCTCTGACCTTTAAAAAGCCAGTACAAGTAGCAAAGAGCAAAAAACCAAAAAAAAAAATATAATAAATAATAACACTTAAAGCAGCAGAAGCTAAAGTTGAAGCAGTTATTAAAACATGACTTAACAGGTGCTAATAAGGTGAAGTTGCTTTTCAAGTTGTTATGGAAACAAGTTTAAATACAAAAAAAAAAATTGTAACTCAAGATAGAGAACAACTTCATTCAATGGTAGCTTAGAGTCAACATGAGCAATCATTTATAAACTATGTTAATAAACTATAAAATAGCTGTTTATGGTAAACTGATTATGGAGGCTATTTAAAATATTTTTTCTATCCGACTCTCTTATGAATATCGCGACGTGAGAACCAGAGGGTTCTATCTGGCTTTTTGAAAATGTCCAGGAGAGCATTTTTAAAGTTCGGAGCCATTTTTCAATATTATATATTGAATATATATTATATATTATTATATTTCAAACACAGGAGAAATCAAACAATTCATTTCTTTATTAGAATACAAAATTTGTTTCATAAAAAGTTACAAAGAAACATAAAAAATTAACTTTTTTAATTAAAGATTGCAGATAGAACCTTTTGGAACTCAAACTTTGCACATTTTCAAAAATTATAGCAAAACAAAATAAATACTTTTTAATGTGAACCTGCACATAGAACCTTTTGGAACTCAAAAATTCCATTTTATTTTTTCAAATGAAGTCATCTTATTAAAAATTGTTTTATAAAAATCTATAGCTACGGAAGGCATCCACTTAAACATACTTTTCAAGTCATTTTCTTCGTCTTTAGTTAATGTTGACTTAGATTTTGCTTTATTAGGAGCCGAAAGTATTGGATTCGAAGTGCATCGAGTGGCTTGTTTTTTTAGTATTGAAGCATTTTTCAATTCTTTGGAACCATGAATGAGCTTGTAACCTACATAGAATATGTCATATTTCTTAAAAGTAAGCTAGTAAATTTTAGTAAATGGAACATTGCTGTAATTTAAAGTTTGCTGGCGATTGAAAATCAAAAAAGTCACTCTATGCAGCTCATCTCTATGATATGGCAAGGATGTTTGTTGTTGACTACCAGTAAAACTCGTAACGAAGACACAGGTGACCAAACTTCAGTCAATTTTAGTCTTTTTATAATATTTGAATGGATATTGTCTACTTCCTGAATGCATGAATAGCCAGGTGTAGAATATTTTAAAGTAATAGTCCGAACAAATGAGTTGTTTTGAAGAAATGATACAAAAGCAAAGGATATTAAAGAATTTCTATTTTGCGGCACGCAACTGTCACTCCATAAAATGAAATCTTTTGCATTTGAGGAGTCCATACATATTTTAGAAAGGATCTTTATTAAAGCACTGGCTAAATCGTTGCCTGTTCGACCACACAATCCCTCATGCCAAACAGCACAGTAACCATTTTTCAAATTATGGTCGAGTTTTTCTTTCCAAGGCTAAATATCAGATCCACTGTCACTAGATATTTCCATTTGGTTTATATTATAAGACATTTTAAGCTTGGACACCCAAAAATGTAATGATCAACACAAACACTTTCACAACACTGACGTTGGCTGCAGACAGAACCACAAAGTTTTCCGTGCTACCACTTTTTCAAAATTGCCAATTTCATTTGGAATTCATCAATTCAAGTTGTTTTTTAACATTTTAAAATTTTAAGAAAAACTAACTCAAACAATTTATTCTATTTTTGTAACAGAATTGAAATTGGTTGCAGATAGAACCTTTTGGAACTAAGCGCATCCACTTTTTTCCAGATAGAACTAAATAGCTCTGTTAATATTTCAAAAATTATTAGAATAATTAAAAAAAGAGTTTCTGTAATAGATAAAAACCATTATAAAGAGTAGATTCCAACAAAAAAACACAAAAGTGAAAAAAGCCAGATGGAACCCTCTGGTTCTCACGTCGCGATATGTTTATTAAATCCTGCCATATTTTAATGAAGGCTTCCAATGATGTCGATATTGTTCAAATTAACCATAAAAAGCAAAATTTGGTAAAAACTTGAATTTTATTCATTACGTGTATATGACATAAAAAACCATTTAAGGTCACTATAAAGGCACATCAAATTATTAAAAGTTTGAAAGTATCGCTACTGTTATTAGGCCCTGCAGGCGACAAAATTGCGCTGTGATGTTTTGTGAGGTAGCAAAGGCCTATATTGTATTTTATACATAACGCCATACATTATAGTGTAAAAATAATACAAATATTTTCTTAAAACAAATTTTCCCACTACGTTTTTTATAAACTGTTTGCTAAACCCTATGTGAGTGAACTTTTTATGAATCAAACAAATTATTTATTCAATATTTTGTAACACTTAAATTCTTTATTTGTTATTTTCATGAGCAACACCTTAACTTAAATAAGCATCAGGAACGAAAGACTCAAACGACAAACTAAATGTTGAAAGATTTTTTTTTCTATCTAATGTATCAATCATTCAATGCTTAGTAGCTGCATTATTCAACACATTTTCTACCTTATGCGACTTGGTCTAAGTGTGGTTGAAATAGCGGTTGATATTTAAATAAAATGTTGAAAAAAAGTCAAATGTATGGTGTTGAACTTTAAAGCCAGCAGCAGCAGCAGCGTATCTTTTTTCTTCAAAAGCTTTCAGGAACTGCCTGCAAGTACGAGTATTTCATCGGAAGAACACACAAAAAATAAAATTATTTTCAGCAGTTGTGCAAGTTATCTCAAGGTGGTGAATTTTTTAATTATCTTGCTACTAAAAAGACTGTTTTATGCACTTTCCTGCTCATCCAAGCCAAGCTAGTTTGGAAATATTATTGATTTTCTGCTAGTGCCACCTAAAATATTCAGAGAAGAGCGTCATGAAGACTTTGAACATACTTTTAATTAAACTAATCAGCATTAACTGACACAGAATTTATTCAAAATAATGTTATGGTCTTCTGTTAAAAATATTTCTTAATTAATGCCTGATTAGCGCTGCATTTCAATGCTTTTATTGCTTAAAGTTTGCTGTTCAAGTTCAAACTGCAACCAGTTTGTTTCTTAAGTCTTTAGTTATTTTTTAGCATTAAGCAACAACAGGGATTCTTAAGCGGAAGATTATTATAATTTCTGCATAAATATTGTTGCTTTTTTTCTATAAAGTCAGCAAACACCAAGTCAGCTACCAAGATGGCGCCTTTGAAACAACAGACTGTTTGATGTTTAATTAATTTTGTGTTTTTTAGACTTTGATGCTTATCATTTTATATTACATTTTTTCATAATCAATTGGAGACATTTTATGGAGACAATTTAAAATTTAACTGCCATGTTTAAATTTTGTCATCATTAATGTACAAGAAGAGTAAAATTTAATAGTTGTTGTTAAGCGTGCGTTTCTCAGTCTGGTTGTCATACAGCGCTTCAAGTTGACACTTCAATTCACTTGTTGCCTATGAGCTGGACAAGTGTGTGATCGAGTGTTTGTTTGTATGTTTAATAGTGTGTCTGTGTTTAGTTATGTGGCAATTATCGCGCTCAATGACAATTTTAGGTTCGTGGCAGTTAAGCTCGTTGTTAAGCGTATATTTTTAATACAATTATTTTTTTACTTTGTACGAACTTAAGTAAATAATCAAAAACATTGTCACATAAGACGTTATATTTTTACAAGGTGAATATTTACTTTTGATGGAAATAAATGAAATAAAAATTGATTCAAGCAAAATAGAGTAATAGTCAGGGTAGGGAAAGGTTTGCTCATGTACGCACGCGAGATCGTACAAGGTTGTGTACCGTTTAAAACGTCTCACGTTTACGTACGAAAGCCTAATTTTAAAAGCAATCTTACTTGCAATCATTACAATTTAGTTTTATGGACTTCTTGGACAAAAATTCATAATTTACAGATTATTGTTCCAGAAGTCAACGCAATTCATACCAGTTGCAATGACTTAGCTAAGAGCTAACTTTTTTTTTTTAACTGCCCAGCTTTTATTCTTGCGGTATACAGCTCACGAACTGCCCTGACGACTCATGAACACTCTTTAATGCCATTCAAGCGAGTCATTGATATTTGCGCACTGATGCAAACGTGTAAAAGCACACACATAAAGGTATTGAAAACTGTTCGTACATCTTAAAAGTTGTCCCTTTCTTTAACACTTTCTCCTGCCTTAAGCAGCGTGTAGTTTGTGGCTTGAGTCTTTTGTTTGAGACTGATGATAAATCGAAATTACATAAAAATCTTTTACAAAAATATAACAACAAATCAATTATCTCAAATTTATTTAAGACAAAAGCTGCACCTTAACTTTTATGGTCTCGTGACTTTGTGGACATTTTAAGCTGATCTGATTTTTCTACAAACTAATGGACTTGGGCTTTCCAACAACACATCAAATGCGCAAAATCAACAGCAGTAACAATAATGCAATTATTGCTAGCATGTGTGTGTGAGTGTGTGCATGTGCGAGCGTGTGCCTATGTGAGGCGCATGCACTCAGACACATTATGTGGGCACACGGCTTTAAACATGTGTTCCTTTCACTGTTCAAAAAGCTTAACTGCGTTGATTTTGCTGCAAATGCAATGAAAAACATTAGATTTCAACAATAACAAAAAATTACAAAAAGAAAAAATAATAAAAATACAACAACAAAAAACCTCAAAATGCTTGCTGGCTAGTAAGCCAGCCAAGTTAAGTTGCAACGAGGCGGTTTCAGGCTGTCATTCATTGGTTTGAATGGAAAGATTGAAAAATGAAACTTCAAGTTTTTTGTGTGTCTGTGGTTTTAGATTTTATCATTTTTTTTTTTTTTTTTTTGTTTTCAATGTATGTCTTTTTTATTTGTCAAGATTTAAATGTGCGCCTATATCTCATTACATTTGAAAGTACCTCAGATCGTGCCTGTGTTGATCGCTTTGTGCGTTTTTCTAATTTTATGCAATCGTAACAAAGAGCAGCAACAGTACGCTTTTCATTGTTGTTTGTGTTGTGGTGATATTCATTAAATAGTTAATTTAATTTTTAACAAAGAAATATTAATTAACTGGTTATTGAACTCTTAGCTCTTGTATGCAAAATGAAAGTTAACAGTTTTCTGAACATTTCTACTTTTGAACACTTGAAGGCAACAAATGAAATCGAAAGTGCGGTTAATTTGCATTTTCATGCAAATCATTGACGTTGCTTGAATTGTTTTGATTGGAAATATAGGAAATATTGGAAAAAATTTGAAAAAATAATTAAATAATTTCTTAAAACGAACAAAGAAGACAGCTGCACTTTTTGAATAATAAAAAAATTTGCTGTAATGTGCCCGATGTCATGATAAACATGCGCAACACGAAAAAAAAATTATTGTAAGAGTATAATTTAATCTTAATATTTGTATACGGCCTTTTCATTATTTATATTGAAAACAAATTTTTCAACAAGACAACATGAAGAACAAAGAAGGCAACAACCAACAACAACAATAACAACAACAAGAGCAAATCACACAGCTTGACTATACAGACCGTTTCATTGGCCGCTACACCAACTCATCAGTAGCCAATGAGTTTACACTGTGATCCACTCAATCTACTTCGGTTCTACATATACTGCTAATATACCGAGAAAGTTACCTGGAATTTATTTTTGGCAGAGTATAAGAGTATAATTTTAAGCGTTGTTGTTTTTTAAGTGGGATTTAGGCCAGCACTTTTCAGAAATTTGGCAATTGTGCTGTAGTGTGCTCGATGTGTGCTCTTATATGCCATGTAGTCTTAAGTAAACTTGCTACTTCCACAAATTTTTGAAGGTTATATTTTGAACGTTATATTTTTTACGAAGTGAACCCAACTTACCTCACGACATTATAAGAGACAGAGACGCAATTTCTGTTTTCCGTTTATTCTAATAAAATTAAAGGCCGGGCTAGTTACGAAAGAAAAACTCTAACCTCTCACTAGTCCTTTTTTAAATTTCTTTAGAAATGTTATCTTTCTATGACACATTATAGCACAACTCAAGCATATCACAGCACAATTTCTGAATTACTAAAAACAAATAAGTTTTCAAGTTTTAAAACATTACAAGTTTATAATGTTTTAATGATGTTTTATAATTTTATCATTTATAATAAATGGCGTTCTTTGAGCATTGAGCGCATTACTGCACAAATTTTATTTTATTTATAAATCAGAATTTGCAGGCTCAACTTCATTGACGTAATTATTTCGAAATTTACCATTTTCAAAAGATCAACCAGATGAGCTAGCAGAAAATACAAATGCATGGCCAAAAAAAAAAAATGCCCGATTTCTGCTTACAAACAGCTGAAGGTTAAATTAATTTTGTTACTTAAAAGGGACCAAAAACTTTAAAGTCAACTAAATAAAATTAATTCCGCTGTACTTCAGCAAATAATCGAATTATGCAGTTTTTGTATGAAATTCCTTGACTTATGACAGACATCTTTAAGCTTCTTTAATTTTATGTTTTTTTTTTTTATTTGTTTGTTCTATTGTTTGTTTTTGTGCAACTACCTTCAGCACATTCGACGCCGCGATGAAGCGGTTTGTTAAAGAACAGTTTTGCAAAAGTGTGTCATGCTATGCATGTTTGCCACATTAAACACCCTCCTCCCCCTCAACATTTAACCACGTTTCAGCTGCGCTGACAGCTTTGAAAACGTTTTTAACACAGAATTATTATCGACGTATGGAGTGTCATAAGCTCAAATGTTGAAAGCCAAGTAGCAGCAGTAGAAGCAACAGGCAGTCAATAACGACAACAGAAAAAAAAAAAAAAAAAAAAAAGAACAAGCCACAAGAAGTCAAGAAGAATAAGAATTTTTTGTGTTGAAAGTCGTGACGCAGATTGCGGCTTAACAGCAAAAAGCAACAGTTTCGCTTTCAATAAAGAATATCTCAATAACGATTGTGTGTATGTGTGTGTGTGTATGTGTAAGTGTGTGTTGTCTTTAGCTTTAGTAGCGCAGATTTCACAATTCATTACAAACACCAAGTGCGACTAAATTTTTGCAAGAGCAGTAAGTGAGGGCCGCCATAAAACAAAATATTTTGATTTTAAGTCAGCTTGATTCCTCCAAAAACCACTGGATATAAACCTTTGGTAAGAGCATAAAAAGCTTTAATTATAAACTTTGAGAGTTTTAATGGAGCTAAATTTTTTTTCAAATTCGGTCAATTACTAGCTCATTGCCACAAGTTGCAACAGCGCAAATTATGACAAAAACTATTGAATTAAGTAAAAGTTGCTCTTATGCCGCATAGCATAACATGCAGCAAAGTTGTTTATAAATTCATCATTCAACAATCGCCAGCATGCGCAAAAAACAGTTTAATAACTAGAAAAAACGAAAAAAAAATTGAATAACTGGTATTTATTAACCTATCCTAAAAAAATAAATATAGCAAAAATACCAGCAGAAATTATAAAAAATTAGCTAAAGACAAACAAGTCGGACAGGTACAGCGCGGACCGGACTAGCTCAGTGCAGATCACAGCGAGACCCAGTAAAGTCAAGCCGAGTGGCGCACATTTTTGACCATGTTAATTTTTTTTTCTCTCTTATTTTAGCTGCTGTTGTTAAATTTATTTTTAAGTTAAAGTAAAGCGGGTTTTTTTTTACTTTTATACTTCGTGTTTTGCAGCTTTTTTAGGCAAGAACCACAACTAAAAGCTTTCGAAAGAGTCAAACTATAAAAAGTCATTAAAGCCGGAATTGCCAGCCAGCAACTAGAGCAAGTTTTTTGTGCATAATTGCCAGCTATTATTAAATGCGATTGAAGTGGTGGGAGGGAGGGGGCGAGGGGTGAGTATCACTACAAAAAAGACTAGGTGTGGACAACAAGTGAGTAAAGTTAATGAAGCTAAAAACTAATCATAAAAATGCTACGCTCAACAACTAATAAGGAAACCAGAAATTTGCAAGCTATGTGCAAAATACGAAAAAAAACTACAACAAAAGCAAAGCTACCAAAATGTTCCATAATATTTGAAGCTTATGGTACGTGCAGCGAATATAACGATAGCCAGTGTTTTGCAGATTTGAAGCTACGGTAAATATCTTGAATTTTAAGGTTAAAATTAAATTGTTTTTTGAAATATTGGAGGAAGTCACTTTTCAGGATATTCTGTTAGAAAAAAATTAAAAAAATGCTTATAATAACACGAATTACTTTAATAAGCAATAAAACAAAAGACTTAAGAAACAAACTTGATTGGACAAAGCTTCGAGTTGTTTCAATTCTGAATTTTGTGAATTGAAAAATATAAAACAATAAATTTTTTATTGCCAAAATTGAAGGTTTCTGCAACAAAGTTAAGACCTCTATGAATTTTTTTTTTCATTTTTTCATAACTTATATTTAAATAAATGTAAAACCTTCAAAAACGACTTCGTTTAAACTAGATAAATATTAAAATCTCACCATTTTGAACACTTGACTGAATTTCAGTCAGTTTTTCGTAAATCCTTTTTCAGTGGCTTTCGCTGCAATGCAAAATTTTCCACAACGATCTATATTTTCAGTGTAAAAAGTTTCTCTGCCTTATAAGCTCGTTAAATATTTTTTTAACTCCAAAACGAATTAAACTCGATTTGTACTGCGAAGTAGAAAAAGTTGGTTTTTACAATTAAATTTTTTATCATTAATTTTCTTGCAAATTATTAAAAAAAAAAAAAATCAATAAAAATAAAACAAATTTTAAGGCAAGAAAATCGAGCCACGTCGCTGCTGCTGTTATTTTGTGAGCTTGATTTGTGTTTTTTTGGTTTTTTTTTTCTTTAAAGCGCAGCTATTAATTTCCAATTAAGTTTCTTTTTCTTGCATAAACGACGACGACTTTCGTTTTATATTAAAACCACTGCAGTTCGCAACAATCGCTTGTTTTAAAAATGAAAAAAATTCAACAATCAATTTTGCTTTCAATTGCAAAATTAAAGCCAAAATAGCATCGAATATTTAAAAAAGTTTTTCACAGTTTCTCACGATTACGTCTTTGAAGTTTAAGAAAAAAAAACAATCCTTCGCTTTCACTTAAATGTCCTTTTCTTTTGCAACACATCTGTCTTTAAACAAAAGTCCATCGTTATCGCTTTTGGATACACTAACCGTGTTTGCGTTCTCACTCGTTGGACTGGTTAAGTTAAACTGACTACGTCTGCGCAGCGGATACGACAAAAAAGCGAAGTGAACATGGCAATCAACCAACATTTAATGAATGCCACTCAAAACACGCACTCGTACAGCTGTATGGGTGCTCCATAGCAGCAAACTCACTCAATGGCCAACAATTGGCCGTTTTCATAAAATAACATATTTAACAAGACGTAGGCTCTCTTTTTATTAAACTAAAGACTTAAGAAACAAACTTGCTGCAGACAGTCAGATTGACTTGGAGTTTCGACTTGATTTTGAGTGGCTGTTAACATTTCTCGTATGTTTAGCAGAAGTACTCGTACCTTGCAGAAATTTATTTTTTTTAATTATTTTTATGTGTACGAGTGTGTGTACAAAATATACCGTAATTTTGGAGCAGCTCATTTCATGTTATCGATTGATATGTTGGGCACGTTCAAAATACATTTGATTTATGTTTTGCGCAGTGCGCACAGAGATGCCAACCTGCTGAAATTCTTGAATATATAAGGAATCTCACTATGAAAAAAAAATTCTGTCTGAAAAATTTATAAAATTTATAAAAATTCTTTCTTGTTTCAACTATAATTGATATAGTTGAACTCCGGTTTTAATTAATAAAAAATAATCAACTTAAAGAAAGTTAGTTAGGGCTTAAGCTAAATAATAAAAACAAACTATTGAGATGAAAAGTAAAACCATTCAGCATATTCGGTAAAATATTGGGAGAGTAATATATGTTTCGCAAGAATTTAAAAAAAAAATTATTGGATCTGGCTTTTTGAGTAGATGCAGATAAAAAAATGAATACCAGAGAACCTCAAGTTATTCTTTATTTTCACTGATTCTCAAAACTCTTTTAATAACTCTTCTTTTCGGATAAATATTCTGGTAAAGTTCAAAATAAATCGACAAACAATTGGCTCAGAAAAAGATAGGCACTTTGATTTATATGCACAGTAGAACTTGATCAATTTTAGAAAAATCCATTCTTGGAATTTGGTGGAACTTCATGGAATAAAGTCAAGGGGACTTTAACGCCACGTGACAGTAAACATTTGTAATTCACCTAGATATACTATACGTAAGTTTTATTATTGTTCCAACTTGAATAAAGAAACCTGCAGGTCTTTTTAATTTTTACTGATTCCGGCTCCGTGTACAGAACAGAACAGAAAGCATATGGAATATGAAAGAAGTCTTTCGCGTTATATGAAATTAATTAATGTAGAATTTTTATCCTCTTTGAATATAAATTCCAATTTTTACTTCTCTGACCATCTTCCTACTAAATAATTTTTTGTTCGTACCATTTATTACGAAATAACTACGAAAAAACTGAGTAAATTCATTCCCTTTTTACCAGAACATTGGAAAATGATTGGCTCAAAGGGACTTTTTGATTTACAATTACCATATAACCCACAGTAAGCAGCAGAGACCTGCAATTATTTTTTTCATGGTTAAGTCATTGGTTGAGTAACACAAGAAAGAGTATTAGTGGATTTAAGTCAAAGAAGAACTTGCACTCATATCCACTCATACTCGTTCGCTCACGGCACACAAAGCAACAATGAATAAGTTATCTACTGATATGAACCAGTGCAGTACTCAATTCTCTCATTGAATCAATGTATTTATTTTGCATACCGTAATGACTCACAACACCAATAAACACCAAAAACTCAGTGGAATGACTTAAATACTTAGAATCATTTTTATTTCAGCTTTCTTGTTATTTTAATTTTTTTTTTTTAAAGAACTAATAACTATTTTGCAAAAAACAAAATAATACTCAACTCATTCATTTTGTCACACGAAAAAGTGAACAAATCAGCAAAAAGCATCAGCAAAAATAACACAAAATAATACTCAACTCACTCATACTTATTTTTCTCTTACATGAAGAAGTGAATCACATCAGATTATTGACCCACAACCACAAGAGTAATAATTTGTCGACACAAATGCGTATAGGAGTACTATGAGTATTTTTTGGTTTAAGTGAAAATTAGTCAAAGTATTTTGTTAAGTTGATATAAGTACACACTTGCACCAATAGTCATGGCTTATGACTTAAGAATACTTATTTCATTAGTACTCATTGCAGATCTCTGGTAAGGGCCCATATAAAACGTAAAGGAAAAAACCTGAAAAATGTTAACTGACGGAATCCAGTGTATTTGATATGTATCGACTCAATATAATGAATAAACCCATGCACCTATCTTGAACAATTTTTTGGAC
This sequence comes from Pherbina coryleti, assembly GCA_943735915.1. Classification (NCBI taxonomy): domain Eukaryota; kingdom Metazoa; phylum Arthropoda; class Insecta; order Diptera; family Sciomyzidae; genus Pherbina; species Pherbina coryleti. Next base: position 133,820,437 of record OX030952.1, read on the forward strand.
AAAACCTACGATATTGAGAGTATATTTGAAAATCAACCATGCAATTGTATCCAATTTTGTAATATATGTCTATAACTCCAACAATTTTTTCAATTATTACAATCATTGTTGAGGGTATGGTCAAGTATGTTTATGAAGAAAAAAACTAACAACAGGAACAACTCTGTAAAGAGTCATCACACAATAGACTAGACAGCTGTGACAGCTTTCTTCTGCGTACCATGAGTGGGTAACCCAATCGTATTATAACTATTAGGGATACCCTTAATTATATGCACCTTTCAAAGATCGATCACAACTATTTATTATGTAATACATTTAATTTAATCAGACCTATATTCTCCAATATACTTCGTTAAAATATTCTCAATGTTTTGTTTTATTTTGTAAGCCCATGTAAAATCAAAAAACTTAGAAATATGTCAAAAGTCTCCAGATTTTTGTTTTTTTTATAAAATTAATTCTTATATGTTCTTGAGTCTATCTTCCATACAAAGAAACTAAAAATTCGAAAATTTGGTCATTTATCCTCTAAAGACCCATTTATCCTCTTAAGACCATGAATGCATTACTTTCTTTCAAATTGCAGATTACCTATCTTTAGAAAAAAGGTGAATGGAATTTCTTTATAAATAAGACAGTGTGATTGTGTAATCTGTCCCATTTTTACAAAAAAATCAAATGGTTTAAGAAACAGCTTTAAGACTTCTTTTGAAACTGAAATTATTTTATTTTTATTTTTTATTCAAGGCGAATTTTTGTTTTAATATTTTCAAATCTATATTAAACTAGTCGACCCGGCAAACGTTGTTTTGCCCAAACTTAATATTCGATGTTTCTACTTTTTCAATAGATAACGGTGTAGTTTTGAAAGACAAACACAATACCAAATGTTGGTCTATTATTACCAAAACCGTTTGAAATATAGCATTTTCATATATTTGTAGGTGGTAAAACATATTTTTAGTACAGTTTCTACTACTAAATAAATTACTATAAAAATTTAAAAATTTATTTATAATACCAAATTTCAGTATAAAACCAGCAAAATCTGGAGAATCGCATAGAAGGCCCTTTGCTGTCCTTTGTAAATTCCAAACAATGGCAGGTGCCTTGCGAGTATGAGAATCGCATAGAAGGCCCTTGATAAAAATAAAACATTTTGAAATTTTGATTTTTTTACACTTTTTTCGATTTTTTTTTTCTTTTTTTTTTTTTAAACCCGAACTGAAAAAATACCTTTCCAACAAAGTATAAATCATCAAAATCGGTTCGGCCGATCTCGAGTTATGGGATTACATCGCATTCGGACACTTTCTTTTATATATATAGATGATACCATAAAAATAACCAAAATATTATTTTTACTTTCAGTGTTTTTTATGTAGCAGGCTCACATAGTCCATACCCGAAAAATTAAAATAACTAATAAAAAACTTACTCAAATAGCTTAATCTCCTCTACCCACTACGCCAAACTTTGAACACTTGTTAAATGTATCAGACTGATGCTGGATCTGATATTTGAATGTTTAAGTCCAAATTCACAGCTTAGTCCAAAATCAATGCAATACAAAAAATCGAAATCGTCCAAACAGCTGTTAGCCAAAGTGATGCCCGATGACTAGTTGTCTGTATTGAACATGATTTACGTTAGTATTGGTGTTTTTCGTTGTTAACATGAAAGCGAAAGTTCATTATCTACCCAAAAAGGTTCACTTAAAGCGCGATTTAAAAAAAAACATGTTTAGCAAGCAATAAGCACATACACACAAACATATAATACCATTCAATGTGCTAGTGACGACGGTGGTTACATTCACACTTACAAACTGACAGCAAATACACGCACTTGTCGAACATTTTTCGACCTGATTGATTTTATGTAATTATTTGGCTTTGTTAAAAACTAAATTAGCAGGTTTTTAAGTTTATTTTCAAAATTACATATAATTAAATAATTGTTAATCGTATTACTTTTGTTTTTTTTTCTTTTGTAGTGTCAATGTGTCAGTATTTGACATAACATACGAACATTGATTAATCTTTCCTCGATCCTAGTGGGGAAAACGAAAGACTTAAGAAACGAACATGGTTGTTCGTGAAGCTTTTGCAGCTCTGAGGCTTTTTGTATCAAATCGAATTTTTTTCAGTTTTATTTTGTACACATGTTTTAACATGGTATAATAATATAAGGTAGTCAAAAAAAATGTCTAGAAAGAGAGCGTTCAATTATTTCTTATGTTTTCGCCATTGTTTATGTTTCAGCGCTTGCAAATAACCAAACATTTTCTTACAAAATATTGCCTATTTTATTTAATCAATAGTGAATTATTATTACTACAACGAAGATAACTTGTGAACTTTGTGTTATTAAGTGCAAACATAAAAAAAAAGGTTGAAAACGTTTAAGTGCAGCAACCTCAGCAGCTGCAGATGCATGTGGACGAAATTGAAGAAGTTTCCAATTATTATTAAAACACCACGGCTGGAAAACGTTAAACACATATCACACATAATTTTTTCACAACTTTCATTATTATAATTGTGTATTTAACGCACATATTTTGCGGAATTTATTTATTTTTACATTCGTTTAATTCTTGTTGCACGAACAACTGTTTTTGACAGATGGTCGTTGCCTTGTTGCTGAGAAAATCTATACTTGTCAATGCTACCTGTATAATTGTATCATGATGTTTTTATTGAAATTTATGTAGAATTTGAGCAATTAAATGCGTGACATTCCTTTGTAGTGATTTTGCTTGTGCGTGTAAAATACCATTCTTAATAATTTTTTTTTTTTTATTTTTGCTTTAAAACATAGTTTTCATCTTCACCAAATGGAATTAGAAATGCACCGCTCTGTTTCACACACACACGATATTATCATTAAAACATCTTCTGGGGAGATGATGCAGAGCAGAATATTTGTGTTTTTCATTTTTAAAAACAAGCAACACAAACAACCGGTGCATTGTAATTGCTCAGGCATTAACGATATATTTTTGTAGAAACTTTACAACTGATGCAGAAAAGAAAGCATCACGTACGCTGTACACAACATTTAAATTTAAAATAGAGGCAATAGGAAGAGTTTTTAAAATGGCCAAATTCGTTAATCGGCTACATTTTGACAATTTTGTTCCACACCTAAGGGCGTTGACTTTTTCACGCTTAACGACTCAAAATTGCTTGTTTATTTGGAATATTCAATCATTTTAACCTTCACAAAACGAACTTAAACCGCTGAATTTCTTCTTTTCACTACCTGGTTTAGAGAAAAAAAAACGTTTTTTTTTTCCTTCGTGTAAAAAGTGAAATTTTTTGTCGAGTTTTCGTATGTACTTTGTTTTTAGCAAAACATAATGACATTTAAAAGAAACAGGGCTTAAAGCTGTTTGGTATTCAAAAATTCAATGTTATTTTTTCTGTTTTTTCAGTCATAAAAAAAAATTATGACACTTTTATAGATTTAAATCGATTTCTGATGCTTACAAATGTTGAGGAATTACAGAAGACTTAAAAAACAAACCAGTTGAAAGGTTTGAGAAATACGAAAATTTTTTTTCGCCTATAAAAATAAAATATTTAGGCTTCTATGAAATCGGGCCACAGGAAATAAGACCCCCAAAATATGGCTTTGTTTCATAATGAAATCAAGCTCCACTAAATAAAGTTCGAAGGGGACTAGTCCCCATAAGTGAGTCACATAGTTTTTACACTTACAAGTATAAAGCGTACTGTTCCCTTTGTTTTGAAGTTTTTAAGTGATATTTTCTTATTAATTAAGCGCAACTTTCAAAAATGAAATTGTAATTTTTTACCAATTTTTTACATAGCAATGATTTGGAGTTCTATAAAAATTATTATATTTCTTTATAGATACCTAGAAAATTATTTTTTTTTTCCTTATTGAATAAAGTTAATAATAAATTACCTGATATTTAAAACAATTGTGTTATGTATGTTTTATTTACTAGACGAAAGTTGTTGCACACATTCTCTGGTTTTTCATGCTCTTCACACCAACGCCTTGTGAAGCTCTTTAACAAATAATTTTGCCAGCTTCATTTCTTGCATAACTTAGGTTTATATTTTTTTTTTTTTTCATTTTCAACTTGCTAAAATTATGTTTTCTGCAGACTTTATTTTCTCCACATCAGTTAAATGCGTAATGAATACATGGAAAAAACAAACAATTTTGCATCTTGTTATGCAAACATTGATTATAATACCATGAATAATTTATAAAAATATTTAATTAAAAACTATTGTGTGTTAAAACACCGCAAATTTGAGCTAAATCGACAAAGTCAGTGAATATATTTTATTTGCTTCTATTAAAATTGTTTTATATTCAAGATAAGATGCAGTAAACAATGGCATATTCAGGTGAATTAACCTCCCATCGTTTATAAAAGCGGAAATTTTTGTTGAGTTATTTATTATTCTTCTTCAAATGCCGAAAAATCAACTTAAATGACCTCTTTAAGTATAGCCTAAGCATAATTTCTAAAAAAGTTAAATTTTTCTTCTACACTCAGAAAAAAATCCGCATTTGAAATCAACATTTTAGCATTTTGCCATAAAAACTTTTGATTTTACCATAAAAATTTTGAAATTAAAGTAAAAACTTTTGTTTCAAGAAATAAATATTATGAAATAACAAATAAACATGTTTTCTCAAAAACTATAAAATGTTGATTCAAAATGTTAAAAATTGTTAAAATAAAACCTTAAAGAACAAGCTTTTAATGTCTTAAATGAAAAAAAAAATATATTGAATTGAATGTAGCTCCGTTATGTTTCACAGATTTTTAATTTTATCGATAAATTCTTCAATGCATGTAAAGAAGAAATGAATACGTCAATCAAAAGTTCAAAATTTTAAAATTATAAGCAAATATTGGTTTTGTTGCATCTTTTTTTCTTCGATTCGTTCGTTCGTGTGTTTTCTAGAAAAACAGTTAGAGCAAAAGTAAAGTGGAAAATAAAAAAAATAAATGATAGAGTCACTGCAAGATCTGCTGCTGGAATGGGACTTGCAAGAAATCTATGAATTATTGTGTTGTAAGTATGGCGCTTGCTTAAACCTGAACAATTTTGTTTTTACATTTGTACCATTTTATTTCAAAAAGCTAAACGATATTAAATCAACATTTTAAAATTTTAAAATTTTAAAAAAACATTTTGTAGTATTTAATTATACAATAACCCATTTTGTTTCAACATTTTTTTCAAAACTTTTACATATTGATTTAAAAGGGGAAATTTTTGAAAACAATAGATTCAGCCATTTCAATACAAGAGAATAAACTTTTGAGCATGATACAAAATGTAAAATTGGCAGATATACCAATGAAAAATTTTGATTTTACCAATGTTTTTTTCTGAGTGTAGATGTTAGCCTGCGAGTAACAGAAAAAAACCAATCACTGTCTGGTTGTGTAGAGAAAAGCTTAAGAAATATATATTTTCCCATAAATTTTCAGTACAACATCTTCAGAAACTCAAAATATTTTCAATATAAAGCATAAATATAAGCCAAAGAGATACAGCATCACCTTTCTTTTCCTATATTTTCATTTATCTTACGCATACAAATCGTTTTACTGCCATACAGAGGACACAACAGTGGTTATACTTCAGGAGAAGTTTCATGTTGCTGTTACCTGAAGCTGAGTCCACGTGAGTTGGCCTGCAGGACTAAAATTTTCTCTTTGAAGCTTATTGAAAAATAAAGTGTTCTTAATTAAAGTAAAGAAGGAAATCCCATTTGTCATTGACGACATAAATCCGCAATTATACGAAAAACTCATCGAAATTTTCATCAAAACTGCGAACATCTTCCAACAACGTCGAGGCGAACCATTTGTCAAATCTTGTAATCCACACCAAAAATCAACATGTTTCTACTTTATTTAACACTATCTGGTAAATACTAGCTTTAAACAGGTCTCAAAAAAGAGACTTCAAGTTATCAATTGCGATTGGTTAGATATATTGAAACAATTTAAAAGAGTTAATTATTCCTTAAACTCATTACTATTTGTATTTTATAGTGTTCTTAATGTTTTGGGTTCATTGATTGGTCCAAAGATCCGACAGTATAGTATTGTTGCATTATTAAATAATTTTTTATTGTTAAACACTCATAAAAAAAGAGTAAAAGAACTGTTCAAAACAGCATGACTCCAGATTAATTTTTATAGAAATTCTATCAGCTCTAAAATTCTTTCCATGTTACTTAGGAAATGTACCTATCAAATTTCATATATTTAGGTTTTGTTTCCAAATGTGTCGCTTAGAAACTGAGAAATTGACTGAGGTAAAGGCATAACACTAACTGAGAATCAAATTCGCATGTTTCGACATCGCACGGAACAATTTGAGCTGTGTCCATACACTTAATGGAAAATTTTGCATAAAGGGGTTGGCCTACGATCTATAAGATCCAGCTAGTGCAAGAGTTAAAGCGAAATGTCCATCGTTTGCGTCATACGTTCGATCAAAGTTTTATCGCAATATTCTATTCAACGATGAGGCTCATTTTTGGCTCAATGGGCATGTTAATAAGCAAAATTGTCACATTTGGAGTGCAGAAAATTTTGGTGGAAAAAATCACTTTTTGGTGAGCTTTGTGGGTCAATGAAAGCCTCATAAACCTATAAAAATTAAATATAAAAATGAGGACGGCGTGACAGCACATTAAACAATCGACTTTCTGAAGCAAACTTTTTGTGAACGTGTTATTTCTCCAAATTCATCAGCCAATTTGCCATCAAGATCGCACACTTTAACGCATTCGTTATTTTATTACAATTCAAACTTCTACTCCTTTAAAAAAACACCCTTTATATAGTAAAAAACATTAAAAAATTCAAATATCATGTTTTTACGGCATCTGGTTCTTATAGACCTCTAGGCAAAAAAGAAAAAAAAAAGAGAGTTGGCTGTGCCGTGGACACACCCGTAGGTTTTGACGTGACGAAGTTTCTTGCTGTTGTTGTAAATGTTAATGATGTTGATGTTGATGTTGATGTTGATGTTGATGTTGATGTTGATGTTGATGTTGATGTTGATGTTGATGTTGATGTTGATGTTGATGTTGATGTTGATGTTGATGTTGATGTTGATGTTGATGTTGATGTTGATGTTGATGTTGATGTTGATGTTGATGTTGATGTTGATGTTGATGTTGATGTTGATGTTGATGTTGATGTTGATGTTGATGTTGATGTTGATGTTGATGTTGATGTTGATGTTGATGTTGATGTTGATGTTGATGTTGATGTTGATGTTGATGTTGATGTTGATGTTGATGTTGATGTTGATGTTGATGTTGATGTTGATGTTGATGTTGATGTTGATGTTGATGTTGATGTTGATGTTGATGTTGATGTTGATGTTGATGTTGATGTTGATGTTGATGTTGATGTTGATGTTGATGTTGATGTTGATGTTGATGTTGATGTTGATGTTGATGTTGATGTTGATGTTGATGTTGATGTTGATGTTGATGTTGATGTTGATGTTGATGTTGATGTTGATGTTGATGTTGATGTTGATGATGATGATGATGTTGATGTTGATGTTGATGTTGATGTTGATTTTGTTGTTGATGTTGATGTTGATGTTGATGTTGATGTTGGTGTTGGTGTTGGTGTTGGTATTGGTGTTGGTGTTGATGTTGGTGTTGGTATTGGTGTTGGTGTTGATATTGGTGTTGGTGGTGGTGTTGGTGTTGGTGTTGGAGTTGTTGTTGGATTTGGAGTTGGAGTTGTTGTTGGATTTGGAGTTGGTGCTTTTCGTGTAGCTTTTTTTTGCTTCCCCATTGGTTGTGCTCTAATTTCAATTAATCCAGCAAAAGTGATGCATGTGCGTCACATTAGGCGGTTCCCTGAGGGTTTTTGACACGCCGTCAAATTGTTTTTTTATTTTTGTCATATGCCCGAAGACCTCACCTTTGTTTTCGTTCCTTAAAATTTACCGTTGCACCAGTAGTCACAGAGTTAAAAATCCATGCAACGTTTTTTCATGACTATAGCATTTTTACTGCATTATGTGATTGCATCCCTGAAATCATGACAACAAAATTTTTTTTGTAATTTAGTTGTGAAGCGTAATAACACATCCCTGCTGTCGTAAAACAAAATTTACTGTAGCACTCCTCCTGAGTGAGTAATAATTCCATGCAACGATATAACATTTCTGTTACATAAGCTGCTGTATTCACGACCTGACGACGCCGGAATTTTTTTTTTATTTTTGTCGTAAAGCTATGTATAAAAACTTTATTTTCCTTTTTAAACTTTTATCGTAGGTTAGGTTTTACTCATTGAGTAAAAATTCAATGCAACGCCGCTGCATGAATGTTGCGTTATCGATCTTTGAGCGGCTCTCTCAGCGTCCCCATGATGTCAGAAATTTTTTGTCTAATTTTGTTGTGAGGGCTTCCAGTAGGCCTTTATTGGCGTATCGTATTTTTAATCCTAGCGCTAATACTCAGCGAGTAATAATTCCATGTAACAAATTTTCAGTTGCGTTGCTTACGCAGCTCCCACTACGTCCCTATGCCGTATTAAAATTTTGTTTTAATTTTTTAATATAGTCAAAGAATTAACCTTTATGGTCATACTATTTTTTTAATCATATCTCTTATACCCAGCGAGTAACAATTCAATGAAACGCAGATAAATTTTTAAAAAATTCATTTTTCAACTTTTTTGGAAACTAGAGCAGTACAACGTAACTTCGTCACGTCAAAAGCAATGGCGAATTATTTCATTAGAAAATTACTTGATATTTTTTAGTAATTCTTAACAAATGATCAAATAACTTAAAAAATTAATGTTCACTCCTTGCAAATTCAAATAAACATAAGTCAATTGAAAAAAAAATCTCTAACACAGAAAATATGTATGAGTTTTGTATTCTTATAGCATCGAGATTATAAAACTTTATCATAAGATCAATAAACTTACTCCCTATACTCTACTATTGTGGCGACCGTGGCGTAGCTGGTTAAAGTGCGTGGCCGCTATGTCAAAGAACTTTGGAGACCCAGGTTCGAACCCCAGCACCGACAGAAAATTATTTGAATAAAATAATTTTTCTGTACGGCCGCCACCTCTCTGCAGACAATGGCAAACCTCAGAGAGTAATAAAAATGCCATGTAAAGCTTCTTGAGAATAAGAACATTCCGTTCATCGCCGTTCGGAGTCGGCGTTAAGCATGTAGGTCCATTTCTCGGTCAATTGTGTACAAACTTAATAACACGCACAACACAATTGATCATAAGAAGCTAGGTCAAAGTCCTTTCAAGGGCTGAAATGGCCAGTTATTTATTTATTATTTTTTATACTCTACTATTGGAATAAGTCATAGGGAATGGAGACTTACTGCATACTCCCTCGAAAAGCAAAACATTTGTAACAAACTTCTTTAACTGAAAATAAATGGAAATATACAAGACTATACTTAGAACGACAAAACAAAGAATGTATATTTTTGTGGACTGGCATAACATAGTATATCCGCTTTTATATTTATTAAATTAAAACAGTTATAAATTATTATTAAATGAATATAAAAATATTTTTGTATTTCCCTCTAAATAGCTGCTATTAATGATTCATTTATCAAAACTAGAATAGAAAAGAACCTTCGCTCGTCATTAATACACAGTTCACAGTCACTCTTCACCAGTTCACCTTGAGTAAGACTGCACCAATCGAACACGAACCATTCAAGTCAAGACAAGAGCGTTTCTTATCCCAATGAAAACCAGAGACAGAGAACCTTTACTGCTAGGAAGAATGCTCTCATTTTCAACAGTTTTATGTTCCTTTGCTCGATTACTGCTTGAATGGTTAGCTCAATGAAGTACGTTCGCTTAAGTAGAACCACTTATCTGTTGGTTTTTTTCTTTCTGCTCTGCCAACAGTTATATCATTTGTTCTTATGAGAAACGTTTCAATCACTGCACAAACAACCGTCTGTCCATCTATTTGACAACATATACGCTTGCTTAACACTAAAGATGTGGTTGGTTAAGCTAAGTTAACCCATGTGTAGAGAGGCTTTAAGCAACCGATTGCTTGCGCAAGCCTAGCTAAGATCAAATGACAACTTTCGGACGGATTTCCTGAACTTAATGAGTGTTTTGCAAACTACAATGGTTACAAAAAGATTGATTGCCCAAAATATGAGTTTCATAAATATTTATATGTTTTTTGTTTTATAATAAATTGATTTTGTGTGTGAAAAAATTAAGGGGAATAAACTCTGAAGCTCAAACTTATTTTTTTAGCTTATTAAGGAGCGATTTGACATGCTTTAAGAAAGCAAGGGATTTTTTATGCGAAATAAGTGAATTATAGGCGCACCTTTAAGCTTTGATTGGATTTAAATTGATTCGTTTTTATTGCAACTTTTATTATGATTTAAATTGATCTATCAGCTGTGCTTCTACTGTCAGCAAAAGTATCTCAAAACTTGCATTCTCAATATATTGAACATTCACTTGGAGGGTTTTGAATTTTCAGACAACGAAAAATATAAATCATAGCATTATGTAATAAGTATAGAAAAATACAACGCTATTCAGCGCAGTGGTTTCAACAGCCTTAGCTCAGCCCTTCCTCTGGCTACAAACTAGTTTATTTTTTATAGCTTGCATTTTATAACTTAAATATATAACATAAATTAACAGATTTATATAGATTTGGAAAGACTTGGTCGAATTTGTGTGATTGAATGCTTTTGGAGGTAGTTAAAGTCTGTCTGCTATTAACGTAGGTTAACCGCTTTGAACTTGTTTTATTGATTTCATAAAGTTTCTTTATTTTATTTTTAATGCCACTCCTTTTGTTGTTGTTTTTGTTGTTGCTATTTCTGTTAATTATAATCGATCGCGTTCGATTTGATTGAATTTGCATAAAATGTAAATCTTTAGAGTTTGGAAAGCCGAGAGCCACTAAAACCAAGAATATCTATAAGAAAAGAGACAATAAAAACCTTAATAAATATATATATATATATATATATATTTATAACATATATATACTGCACACATGACAATACTTTTGCTTATTTCTTAACAAGCTGCTGTCACCGAGCAAATATATAAGAAAAACAAAAAAAAAACACTTATCAGAGAAAAAATCTTTAATATTTTTGGTCAACTAAAAACAATGAACAACTTAACTTTGATATAGCTTTGCAAGGCAACAACATAACAAGTTATATAATCATAAGCGATGCAGTTTTATTTGATTTGAAAAAGGAAATAAAAATTAACCCAACCCATGTTTAGTCAGCTGCTTCAGGCAAAAGAAAAATACACAGGAAATCTAACAAAATCATTTATATTGCTTGATATGAGCTCAAAAAGGAATTTTCTGCCAAAATCGAAAAAACGTTCTAAGTTAACTTAAAATATTTTAAAAGGCAAAACTTGACTGCAGCGCATTTTTCGTTTCAATTTTGAGTAAATCTGAACGAAGGAAAAAAAAAGAAACAAAATCATTTAATTAAATAATATTTAAAGAAAAATAAGCTGCCTCGCACAGATAAAACAAAAGACTTAAGCAACGAACGCGCTGTTAGAATGCAATATTCTTCAAGTCCAGGCAAATACAAACAAAACATTTTATGTTAAATCACTTGTAGTTGAACAAAGTTGACAACGCTGCTCTTAAAATATATTCACATAGCTAGCGGTTGCAGCCAAAAAAAAAAATACTCAAACAAGCGTTAATTGCTTTATTAGTACTGCTTGATTAAGCGTTATATCAAATAATTACTTGACTCTTTACTCCCATTCCAAGGTCATATGAATTACTATTTAGCTAATTAAATGAATCCAGTCCTTTGAATTTCCTGTCACACTTTCCGGAATTTACATAGCTTTCGGATTTTAGTGCTTAGCAATTTACTGCTATACCAACAATGCCAACAATAGACAATAAACAAAACAATGAGGAACATATTCACATGGAAGTGAATGTGGAGCAACTTATAACTAATACGTCACAGTGAAATGGAGCAAAAACAATGCTAGAAAAAAAGCTATTTTAATTGTTATACGAGTAGGTTGTTAAGGACAGCTCTGCCAGTCAGCTGTAGCGTAAATGAAAGGTGATATTAACGCTACTAACTGCTAACATAGAGATTACAAGATTGCATTGCAACGCTAGCAACAAATAATCTGATCCACGTTGTTTTTTTTATATCCGCATCCGAGGCTTCGTTGCTTCGCCCACTACAGTTGCTTTAGATAACTTCGCAGTCGATTGCTATTGTGTACAATGGATGCAATTTTGCTTGGATTTGGTATTTCTCTGCCTAAAATCTAGGTAACCCATTTTAACGGGATACCAACAATAGCCATTAATTATCTTGGAAATGCTTAATATTGCTATAATCAGCACAACAATGAAGTGGCTAAGAAGCATGTTTTACTAGGCATAAATGTTATTTTATTCTCACTAAATTCTACAATATCTGCATTATCTATTGAATGCTCTTAGCATGCTCTTGCTGTTTTTATTACACATTTTTTATTTCTGAAAGGTACAAACAATTGACGAATATTGAAGACTTGTGATGGTTGCATGAAAATCTTCTCCTTAATTTTATTCATATTCCACGTTTCGACAACTTCGATTGATCATCGAGATCATGCGATTTGACGACATTGTACTTAGGAGTATGTAAGAAACTTAAAAGAACATAAGAGGGGGGTTAAGGTTTTAAAGGCGAAAAAAGGCATATTTTCAGGGTTGTTTTTTTTTTTTGAGGTATAAATAATGTTTGTTTATTTGTTTTCATAAACACGTTATAGTATAACATCTCAAGTATCTTTGCAAAAACTTTCAATTAAAAATATCAAAACTATTTCCCTCTCAAAAGGTAAAAAATGTACCTCTGATTACCTGCTAATTAATAGGTAGAAATAGTTTTTAAAATTTCAAAAGTATCAGTCAAGTAGATTTTCAGTTATAATGTTCACGAACTTCAAAAATGGCGTTTGCGAGAAAATCAATTCAAAGTTTTTTATACTTGAACATCCAAAATTAAGCATAAACAAAAGGGTAAACATTTTTAAACTTACACAGAATCATCAATGCCAGCTCCGTACAGTTTACATACTTACAAAGCTTTCAAGTAGGCGCGTTGCGCAGCTGCTAGGCAGGTATAAAAATCGAGCATGAGGGCCGGTTGCTTGAAATGCTGTATCTTCGTTAGTTCTGCTCCGATTTACTTGAAATTTTGACCCAATACTCTTGACGTGTTGTTTATTCAGAAATAAAAAATGCCAAAAAAGTTTTAAAATCCTTAAACATCCCCCCCCCCCCCCCCCTTAAGAGCCAATAGTTGTCAAGTCATGACTGATATACCGTCCCAAATGTGCAAGCATGTTGTAGAAAATTACCTGAAAAGAAACAGCTGTTGCAATAGATCTCGAGGCTGCTATTTAAATGATATAGTATTTCACACATAATGTCTAGGTCCAAACATTATAAAAAAAAAATTAAACAAGAGTTCAATTTGATGTCTTTTATTTACGTTTAGTTAACCATGAAATGGATAACCTAGTATTGTAAGAATAATTCATTTAAAAATAATTATTAACATATCCCGTCAATTTGAAATAAAGCCACCGATATCTAGAAACTATTGCATAAACTTACTTAGTACAAAAAATTTTTTTGTTATCATGAGATTGAAGAAAAAAAACCATCTGGAATTTAAAATTAAGCTGTTAAACCAATAAAACGCATTTCCTCTTATTTTAATGATTTTTATTTTTTAATGATTTCTTTTTAATATTAATTACTATTTTTCTTGTGATTTAATTTATGTTTATTGTTTATAAACTATTTTCGCTTTTTGGAAAACATTTAATATATCGATTTTTTATTTCATTTAATTTTTTTTTTATTTAACTTTTAAATAATTCGCTGATTTTTACTTGGCGAAATCTGCTAAAATGCTAAAAGTATCTATATAACTTAAGATTAAATTGGATTTTTATCAATATTTTCCATAATAATATTAATAACTAGCATTTAATACGAGATGACTTAAAATTTATCGTACAAACATTAATTATTTCCATTGTTATATAAATATAGAAAGTTGAGATTTTATAAAAAGAATGCAGTTTGAGAGACAGATGAAAATTTTTTTTTTTAATTTAATGTGTCTTTTTTTAAGCAATGCACATCAAAGATATATATGCATTGATGATTTAACCGTGCATGTTGATTGGTGGTGCAGACAGAGCAGCAAATAAATAGTATTTTTTATGAAGAAAGAAAAAATACCTTATATTGATAATAATAAGAAGATTTACTCATACATGGCAGTTTCACAAAGAAATGCTTTTCTAATGCTAAGAAACGAATAACCATTACAGCGAAGCTGCTGCTGTTGCTTATGCTTATGCTTATGCTTATGTTATAAGACAGCAATGTTATGTTATGGTAAACATTGGCAGCTCAGTCGCTGTTAGCTTAACAGCTACAATGTATTAAGTGCATTTAAACGGACACTTGTTCAGGTTTTATTCAACTATTGTTTGATTATCTCAAAAAAAGAATCTTTTAGAGATTGTTTAGACTAATTTACAATACATACATTTAGAAATACATACTTATCCATATAAACATATGTATATATGAGTACATATCTATGTTTAAAATCATATGCCATAAAAACATACTTTACTTAAAGATTATCATTTTTGTTTTGGCTTAACATCTTAATGCCAAGGTTTTATTTTAATTTCATTTCATCAATATTTTTCAATGCTTATAACTACAAATAACTAATTGAAACACGTTTTATAAGTTGTGGTTGTTGTTGTGGTTGTTGTTGTTTTTGTTGTTGTGTTTTAGTATATGTAAATTTAAATATATATATATCATGTTTATAGAGTTGTGTAGCTATTTAATTTGATTCGATTAGTTATGAATTAGAAAGCTTTTAGATTTCTATGATTTTTCTATGTTATTTTGATTTGATCTATTTTCAAATTTATTTCATATAAATTCCTATCGTTTGTTTGTTAAAACTTTTGCTTCAAAATTTTGTTTTATTAAAAAGATTTCAATTGTTCATTACATTTTAAATTGTGAATTTTTAACTTTACTTCGTTCAGAAGTAAATGCTGCAAAAGATTGTTTCATTTTTAGTTTAGCTTTAAGATTCTTATCGAAAACAGCTTAATGCTAAACGAACAGAAATAACTAGTTAGTTTTTTTTTATTAATGATTTGGCAATATTTCAGATTTTATTTAAATGCATTTTTTACGTTATACTTCATTCTATAAAATTGCTGAATCTAAATCTTTTTTATTACATTTTTTTGACAAATTTTAAAAACTTTTTATCGCTTCTTTAATCAACACTTTTTTATTTTGAACAGCATGTTAATTACATTAAATATGGCTGTAAATAAACTCTTCTATGTTTCTTAATTTTTCAGAGTCTTTGCTTTTGTTTTTGTTTGTTTTCAAATTTCCCTCAAACACACATAGAAGATGCTTGCTTCATTTAAATTTTATTACTTGCTGTACCACAAACTGTACCTCGGTTAAAATTTAATTAACATTAACTCTTTATAAAAATTACAAAATATGTTTTTACAATAAAATAAATGCAATTTTGTTTCTTTTGTTTTTTTTTTCATATTTTCGATTTCAAAAACACTTAGAATTCATATTAAATGTTTAATAACAAAACAATTTAGAATTGTAGGCAAAGCTTCAGAAAATTCAGCTTTTATTTAAATTGCTCTACGTAAAGTATAAAAAAATAACATGAAAAAATCTCCTAGACACATTAAAAAATATTTTAATTTTAAATAAACAATCAGAAGAAAATTGCTAAAATACAGTCTTAAGTAATATTAAAATTGTTTCATTTTGTAGAGTTGAAATTAAATTTTAAACGTTTCCAAGCAACACCAACACCAACGCTACGCTGCTTATGCTAGCTAATCTTCACTGATTTTGTCTTTTTCTGCTACGGCGGCGTTCCAATCATGTTCGAGTTTGTTGGTTTGCTTCACATGCTTAAAATTCAATTTCAATATAGATCACTTAGTCCTGTTCTGTGGCTCCAGGATAATAATATGGCGGTGGGCGTTCGTATTCGGAGGCTGGTGGTGCCATTGGTGGGTTCTGGTACCTGGGTGGGCCACCGTCCCAATGTCTGCAAAAGTTTACAGTAAAGAATTAGAAATAATAATAGCAAAAAATAATTGAAGGCATATTGAAGCTAACAAGGTACATTATAACAACATAAATTAGTAATGCATGTGTTAGTTAGCAGTTCGCGATGGCGTTGCCACAGCATCATGGTATTTTTAGGCGGTTTCGTTCAATAAATAGGCTAAGAGTGGGTGCAACACCAAACGATGATGTTATGTTATGACAAGAATAAGAAGGAGAAGAAATAGAAGAATGATTTTGTGTGTGTGTGTGGGAGTGTGATTGTGTTTAGCGTTTGTATTAATTTATACCAGTTTTATATATTTTGCTTACAAAATCAATCCTTTTTTATTACTGAAAATTTATGTTTTTTTTTTTTATTTAAAAGTGTGTGAATAAATTTGTATTTTTGTGGAATAAAATTAAGGCGCTCAAGAATCAAGCGCCAGAAGCATAAAATGGGTTATTTATACAAGACCAGAAGTAGTTCAAAGCATTCGAACAGTTTCAAATAGGTGCAACAGTAGGGTTAAAGATTGAGGAAAGATGAACGCACATAACAGAAACGATGAAACGATAGCAATGAAGAATCATCATTTACACAAAATTTAACTTCATTTATAAAGAGTTGAGTTGCTTAAACGTGTTAGTGTTAACAATGCTTATAAGTCGGGTGACAAATGGTTAAAGAACAATAACATGATGGCAGAGTTAAGTCATATGGGCTCATGATATAGATTTATGACAATGTGTTGCAGTCACATTATTTAACTCGTATCAAGATCTAAGGTTAATAAAAATATTTAAAACATGAATCAGAGTGGTCACAAGACGTCTATCTTACAAATTCGCAAAAAATTAAAGCCTACTTTTAGGCATGTCAGTAACAAAGCTCGAATGACAATGCTCAATGCTGAATGCAATCTGGCCGAATCGCACTAATGCCTTAACACAAAATGTAAAGTTAAAGGTGAGAGTAACTAAGGATGAATGCCTACCGTTTGTTTTTTTTTTTAAGAAATTAAATATTTCTTAAATTTTACACATTGGATAATTGTCATTTAATCTATATTTTAATTTCAGATAGCATTTCATAGAAACTACATTAGCTGCAATGCAATAATATATCAAATATAAGTATTTATCAATTAGCTTACAGATACCAGAAAATTACAGAAATTCGATTTGGAACGGTTGGACTTGAAAAATTAGAGTAACAAAATTTAAAATTTTTTTATTCGCGAACTATTTTAAATCATTAGAGATACACGAAAAGAAAATGTAAAAAGAATTCTTTGCAGTTAAGCAGCTTACAAAAAAACAAAAACAAAAAAAAAAATTGTGATACTTTTGCTGACACTCATGAATGGTCATGCTGGTACATGAATTTTTGATTTGACTATCTTGTATATTTTTGTTTTGGTTTTGTGTTTTAAAATTATGGTTATTTTGGCATCAAAAACATTCACATATTTTTATCCCCTGAGCCAAAAAAATAAATCGCACACCCTCTTCAAAAGTGACACAACTCAAAATTTTGAAATTTTCAGGAGAGTCCAAAAACTATTTCGTTTTCAAGCAACTTCATACAAAAGGATACAAAATGATTTTTTAAAAATTAACGAGCTGTCAGAATAAAATAAAATTTTGACAGTCGATGGAGATGTGCATTACAAATTGATTTATATTAAAAAGCCAAAATTGAAAAATTTCGAATTGTGTCTTTTTGAAGAGAGTGTGCGAAATTATGATCTGAAATTTAAAGTTCTTAAGGGTTTTATGAAATATTTGTGTGTCGATAAAGAACGATAAAATTCTACCATTAAATTGAAAGAGGGGACAAATGTCAACTTCAGTAAGTATCAATCTCAATCAGTTCAACACGGTGTATTTCTTCAACATCTCTACAGCTATTGCAGAAGTCAGATTGCAGTTTCTCAGTCTGGATGCCTTCGACTGATCGCATGATTTCCCACGAGGTCCACAGCAAAAAGATTTCATCCCTGTGGGACGATACATAACTGCTTTATGGATCTTTTTCGTATATTGTTTTCTTAACTACCCCAGTGGGCATCATAACTAAAAGGGACCACTTACATCATTACACTGCTTGACATTAATACAATTTCTACTAATTATTTGGAAGATATTGACTCATCTATATGCATGTTTAAAATTAAAATTTAATCAGTTTTGAAAATCACTAAAACAAAAGCATTTTTTGCGAATAAACTGGGTGCAACACGAGTCATACATAAAGCAATGAATTCTGGCAACATTTGGAGATGGTTAGACGATGGAAATGGAGATGGAGCGATGAAGATGAAATGTATTTATTGCAAATAATGAAAGCACTTTGAAACACAGGGTGATGTTAGGCATGTGTGTTTTGATGAATGCAGTTCTTGGATATTTTTTTTTGCACAAAAAGCTGATGGTGTTTGCTCATGTTTGATAGAAATAATAATTTTTAAAAAATTCTCACAATTTTTAAATCGTTTGTAAATGGAAGCCGCACTGTTTAAGCGAATGGATTAAGTCGCAGAAGTAGTAGTGGTTAAAGTTGTGGAACTTATCCTTTGTTTGGCTTAATATGTAATGTTTTTTTATCTGTTTTTTTTTTATTAAACTATTTCGTAAAAATAATACATAAATGCTTGGTGAATACATATTAGCACACACGCACACACACACCATAACAGGTAAGTTATACCTAAAAGAAACCATCTGCCGTCAGTGCTTTTGGCCTTGTATCAATATTAGCCCCAACAATAGCTCTAAAGAAATTTAAGAAAAAATTCAAAAAATAATATAATTTTAATGCATTGTTTTGATACAATAAAAAAAAATTGTTAAAAACAACAAAAATTTATTAGTAAATTAACCAAGAATAATCAAAGCGCAGAGGTGAGTAAAGTCAATAAATAATATGATGGAAAAATTGATTAATTAAATTAATAAAATGTTATACTTAGATATTAAGAACATTACATTCCAATACAACTAGATAAGAACCTTGCTTAGAAGCTAACCCTTCATTTTCAGTTAACACTTGTATTTAACTCCAAAAACATTCCATTTCAAAATGCAAGACAGCGAAGAAATAGGCTAGAAAACTTAAGCAACACGGCTACTTACTTGGGCGCCATGTCGTTGTAGCGTGTGTCACGGACAGCAGCTGCTGGTGGTGGCACCACGTGCGCTGTGGTACCCACGGCCTCCTCGTAATAGTCACGGCGACGACGTTCTTTATTCTTTCGTCGCTTATTTTTGGGTCCACTACAGAAATTAAGGGGAAACATATTTGCAATGAAATGTGATAAAATGAGTATAGAGCGAATGTGAAAGTGAAGGTTTGAAAATTATAGAAACAAGATGAACACAAACATTAAAAGTATAGAAAATAATAAGTGAAAAGATTAGAAAACTAAGAATAAAGAGACGAAGTCAACAAGCAAAGTCAATTAATTTTGACGTTTTATTTTGTTATTTATTTATTATTAATTAATTAATACTTTGCATGCTGAAATCATCAAAGAGTAGAAAATGATGATAATGAAGAAATGAAGTTTAGAAACGTAGAACATTGAAAAGAAACACTTACTTTGCCAATGGAATGTGATCACGTTCACTGTAAGCATCGTACAAATACTCCCTGAAAATTGTTTTGTGGTTTAACGTAAAAATGTTTTAACAATTGAAAAGTTTAGAAAATAACGAATACACTGAAGGATGCAAAGGCGAGTTGAAGTACAAGTTACAAGGAAGTTTTGCTTACGAATCTTTATTTTTGAGTTATTTTGAGAAGAAAGAAAATTACTGAAACTAGCACTCAACAAATTAAACACATAATAAAGACAACAATGAAACACAGCAAACACTAAAATTAAAAAAAAATCATAAAAATAAGCTGTTTTTAAGTCACGTTTTAAAAGCGTTAAACGTAGCTGCATTGGTAAGGTTATGAAGCTAGAAACTGCTAAGTTATGGGAAAAATAACTTTTAAACTAGCATCTCAAGTTAGACTAAGAAATGGTTCTAGAGAGCTAAAACGCTTTAAGAATGTACAATAAATCGAACTTAATAAAAAGTTTCAATTCGAAAAAATAAAACATTACTGTGACGTTTACTACTTAAGCTAAGACTTGAATGGCATCTCATCCACTTACGATTCAACCAACGGTCCTGGATATGGATCGGATTTCTGATAAAGACTGGACAACTTGACAGCTACGACCAGTGTTGGCAAGAACAAAATCACGCACCATGCTACGCCAGCCCAGAATCCGTTCTAAAATTAAAAACAAAATGGAATACTTAAAACCAGTAACATTTTTGGAAGCAAGGGGTCTATACCAAGGGGTCTACAATGCGATTGCATCCAGCTACAATGCCTGCATCATACACATCCGCCAGCGGGTTGCACATGCCAATCTTCTTCTCCACCGAATTCACCACCATCTGCAGATAACGCTCTATTTCGCTGGCAAAGTAGCGCGTTAGATTCTCTGCGGTTGCCTTCACAAACGGACGCCCTTCCAGATTGATAAATGTTTGCGCGCGCTCTATTTCATTCACCAGCAAAGGAATGGATTCTTGGAAGGAGCGATCTTTGTAGCGCATCGTTTTGTCCAACTCGTGAGCCAATCTTATCAACTCCGATGACTGATTTTTCATGGGTATAACTAAATTCTGCTCGTAGGTTTCGAGATGTAGAGCCTGATTGCGCAGGCTAACCTGCACGTCTTTCATGTCATCTGTAGTGATTTTCTTGGCAGTTGCGCGCAGCTGTTCAGCGATTTCAACCAATGAATGCTTGGTGATGGTATCATTGAGATTATCAATGAATTGACCCGAATCGTAATTTTTCAAAGACGACTCTCCAAGTTCTAGTATCCGTGCCTTGTCTTCAGGGGTGAGTATTTGAATGTCATTGTTGTTGAAATCGATACCATCAACCAAATTTTTGAGAGTCTGATTGATTTTGTACTGTGCTGGAATGTCGTTTATCTCACGCATGTCGATGCGGTTGTGCACGCGCAACACTTCGTACAACGTTTGATTGTCCTGACAAGCGGCGATGACATGAGATATGCGGAATGGTGGCAAGGTACCCGAAGCAGCCTGGCCCTTACCCTGTGATGGATAGAGTATGTTGTTCAAATCGATAGAGTTGTCGAGCAGTTCGAATATCTCATCATTTTGCGGATTTCTAAACAGTTCAGTTGTATTTTAAAAAGAAAAACTTAACTTATTAAAAAACTTACCTGAGTGGCACACAAACACCACGGTACAAAACAATACCCAGCAAAAAGTGCACCAGAGCCACCAAAGCAATCGCAGAAATTGTGAGAAAGATGAAAGCAACAGCACTGTTGATAAAAAAACACACAATAAATTACTACATCAAAACAAACATCAAAAATTTTAGAACATACAGCATCAAAAACCTTGAGCCCGATCCTTTGTTACAGCAATCATCGCCATAGCCATCGGGACGTTTACCACAAATACCGCAAAGTAAGGCAACAACGATGCAAATCAAAATCTAAACATAAAATCACATAACATCAAGCTAGAGGCCAAACTTAAGTATCCTTTTCTACTCACCAGTAGCAAGACGGAGCTCACAGCAATGCCAAAATAGAATCGATATGGACCGTACTCCGCTAGAAAATCATCTGCAATGCCAACATTTTTGTCTGTCTGATTACCAATCGTGTAAGATACTTTGTTCAGCTCCGTCTTTATTTCAGTAGAAGCCTTTTTCAAGCCTTGTCCTGTGATTTTAAAAGGGCTGTAGGTTTATTTGTATAATTCAGTAAATAGGTTCAAAGAACTTGCCTGCTTTGCTGATGGAAGACATAATCTGCGGTGTATACTGCGCGATGGTTTTATTCAAATGTGTACGCATTGTTTCCAAGGCATTGAGTCCGCGATTGCCAGCGGAGGCTATGTTTTCATTGATCAATTTATCCAAACTATCAATGATGTCGGTGACATCGGGAAGCTGTGGAAAGTCAATAAAAAAATTAACCAAACATACGAAGATTTTTTCAATAATGCATAACGATTCGCAAATACAAACAAAAACTCATAAGCAACTTGAAATTGTTTTTTTTAATAATATATAAGGTTTATAAGTTCATAAGTATTTTTGAAGATCACGTAAAAAAAATACTAAAATTCATTATCAAATAAAAAAATACAGAAAACATATACCTTGGAGATGGAACGAAAAAAGATTCATTGAAATAAATTCGGACTTTTAAGGGATATAAGGATTCATTTTTTTTAAAAAAATGAATTAATAAAAAGTATAAAGTGTCCTCAAAATAAACCTTTAAACAAATTTTTGATTCTGTCAACAGTAAGGAATTAAAATTATTTTTTTTCAATAACGTAGTAAAATTGAATTGAACAAGGTCCATTCTGCATACCTTAGGGAAATATCTATCCACCATCTTATAGCATTAAAATTAAGACAAAAAATATTTTTTATGAGAGTAAAATTAATTTATGTTACTTTTAAATCAATTTAAGGCCGATTTAAGATCTCACCTGATCGTAGTGAATTCCATTGGCATCTAGTTTGCCAATTTCGTACTTCGTTAAAACATCCTGACAAGCCACATCATTACATTTTGTCAACATAACCAGCAAGTCTCGCTTGACTCCACGCAAACCTGCAGCACAAGAGAAGGCATTAACCTAATGAACACTCTTTTATAGAATATCTTTTTACCATCGCTAAGCTGTGAAGCATAGACGCGCAACTCATTCGTTATAAGCTTCATTTGCTTCAACTTATCCTTCATATCGGGTAACTTTACAAGAAAATCAGTCAAATACTTCAGAGAAACGGCCATGGATTTTTGTTCCAGCTGTGTTATAATAAAGGTGGACGTCTCTGTGATACACAAAAAGAAATTTAATACAAATGTTCTGAGTACTTTCGTCTTAGGCACACCCACCTCTTAGAATATCATCCAATTGATTCGACAACTGGTTGTAGTTAGTCACCAGCACGTGATCCACTTGATCCGATGTTACTCGTAGAAAGTTACGCGTATCGGTGCTGCCGCGACTAACTGCGGTAGGAGCGTCATCCACGCCAAACTGCATGTAGCTGTTGGTGGCGAAGGCCACGATAACACCGAATCTATAGTAAAAAGTTGAAACATTAGAACACAAAAAACAACAACACTTCAGTGCCAAGTGGTATTTGTCCAGCAAACAAAAGAGCTACTCACAAAATTCCAGTGGCAAGCACAATCAGCAGCAAACCAAGGAAAACACGCCGGCAAGTATCGTGTTTCTTGTCGAAGGGTTGTGACCGACCACCACAGGCACCAGCACAACGACAACAACAGAAGCACAAGCTGTAAAAGCATAAAATTTAATATTAAAAGTAAACTATTGGAGGTTTCACAATTAATTAAAAACAATAAAAGTTGCACATTTTTATGGTTTTCAATTTTAATTTTCTCAAGTTTTACAGCAAGCCACAGCAGAAAGCATTTTCCTTCAACTCAAATACCCTAAAGTGCAATGCACTAAGCATAGCCTCCAAGGAGGGCCACACTCTGCTTACCAACAGCAACAATTCGTCTCTCCCTATACTCGTAAGTGGCTGCTGCGGATGCTCAAATTGTTTTTACGCTTATTAACTAATCTTGAGCACGTAAAACATGAGCAAACCCTCCACAAGGATGCAAGAGTGTAAGGATACAAACAGGCAGGCAATGGCTACACTTACCCAATTATCGGCATTAAAATGATTAGCAGTCCCGTGAGCACCACGACCAGTAAAATGCCCCAATAGTGTTTCACCAAATCTCCCCATTCGTTGCGTTCGACTTTTGGACCGGGCTGCACCTGCATGTCCTTAACTACAATGTAGCCTGCAAGAGGAAGAAATGGAATAAAAGAAAAAATGTTGAGATACACACATTAATATGAATCGAAAATAGGTGGAATGGGAGGCGGCCATAGAGGATAAGACCCATTAGTCTCAAGAGAAAAATAGTTTCCCGTAAACTCAAGCAACCACTAGGCAGACACACTGTATCTACTTAAGAGTAGCAGTAATTAAAGGATTTTTAGAGTGGAAAATAAAACAATTGCAATAAAACATTTTGCAGTTTTCAAGAACACTTGCAAGTTGTTGTAATGGTGTGTGTGGTGGGATTATATGCACAACTAGGTATTTCCAAGAAGCATAGCGGTCGTTGAATTTAATTCAATACCATTCCATTTCATTTTCATTTAAGTTAAATTTCAATTCAATTTCAATTCAATTTCAATTTCAATTCAATTTCAATTCAATTTCAATTCAATTTCAATTCAATTTCAATTCAATTTCAATTCAATTTCAATTCAATTTCAATTCAATTTCAATTCAATTTCAATTCAATTTCAATTCAATTTCAATTCAATTTCAATTCAATTTCAATTCAATTTCAATTCAATTTCAATTCAATTTCAATTCAATTTCAATTCAATTTCAATTCAATTTCAATTCAATTTCAATTCAATTTCAATTCAATTTCAATTCAATTTCAATTCAATTTCAATTCAATTTCAATTCAATTTCAATTCAATTTCAATTCAATTTCAATTCAATTTCAATTCAATTTCAATTCAATTTCAATTCAATTTCAATTCAATTTCAATTCAATTTCAATTCAATTTCAATTCAATTTCAATTCAATTTCAATTCAATTTCAATTCAATTTCAATTCAATTTCAATTCAATTTCAATTCAATTTCAATTCAATTTCAATTCAATTTCAATTCAATTTCAATTCAATTTCAATTCAATTTCAATTCAATTTCAATTCAATTTCAATTCAATTTCAATTCAATTTCAATTCGATTTCAATTCAATTTCAATTAAATTTCAATTCAATTTCAATTCAATTTCAATTCAATTTCAATTCAATTTCAATTCAATTTCAATTCAATTTCAATTTAATTTAAGTTTAATTTCAATTTCAATTTAATTTCAATTTTGATTAAACTTACCTTCTGGCAATGCGTCTTCCCCCACAAAGAACCACATGATGTTGTGTGTGATGTTGTATAACGGTTGCATGCCCCGAGCATTGTACTTTGATGAACTTTGGTAGGTGACATTCTTGGACCAGTCCGTATATTTTGTGGGTTTTAAATTCAGTTCACTGCCCATGTCGAAAGCATTCGAGCGCGTTGGCATTGAGCTAAGCACGAGGGCTAAAATACAAAAACTTAGTGCGGTGCCCAGTAGGTGGCGTTGTGGCTGTAGCCATCGGTGCGCTCTAGATGTCAACTTTTCGGCTGATGATGATGATGATATTGGTTTTGAAGATGCTTTTGATGACGTCATAATTGTATCGTTTAAAACTGCTGTGGTTGAACTGTCTGATTGAACGGAATGTGATTGCATCTTCATGCCATGCAATAATAAGTTAGTCTCATTTGTTAAATTGTTGTTGTGAATGCTTGTTGTGGATGTTCTATAGTCTTTTGGCAGATTTCTTAATGAATTCTGTTGCAATTTAATGGTTTTGCAGACAGTTGCAGCGTTATTTGTGGGTGTGAATTGTGTTGAATGTTGCGTTACTTTGCTGCATCGTGGAGGTGTGGAAGACGCTTCCATGTTCCACCCTTATGTGGAAGACAGCATAGAATTCGACTGATTTTTAATTTTAATGTTATAGTTCTGCAAATAAAAAAAAATAAATAATTATTAACTTTAAATTTTAATTAATTGAATGTTGAATGCGTTCAATTTTATATCTACAGGTGATAAAAATTAAATGAAATTTCTCAATGCATACATGCATAAGTGAAGCATGAATACGATTTTTTTTTTCGATTTGGGTTACTTGGGTGACCCAACAAAGCAATCTAAGCCAAGAATCAATTCAATTGAAATTTCAAGCCAATTACACACACTTGCATACTTTGTCTGTAACGCAGTTTATATCTACTTTTATGCTACTTTAAGTTTGCAAGTCATTTTAATGCATTTTTACTGAAAAACAAAACAAAAATGTCGGTGGCCAGTAGGTTATTCGCTGAAGTAAGGAACAAAAACATTGCTGCTAAAGTCTTTAATAAAGATACAAAAAAGAACTCAAGCATGATGCGATGCGAATGTTTATTTGTTTGGCTTGATGTGTGTCTGTCCAGTCCGTTCCGTTGGTTCATTCCGTACAGCATATCCAGTATTATGGAAAGCACCCAAAGTTCTATGTAAATTATTTCAAAACAACAGAGACAGACTTCGTATTTATATGAAGTCGTTTTTGTTGGTTCGATCGTTCGCAGAACCGGCCAACCGACCATTCGTCTAAAAAAACACTTAATAGATGCTCATCTCATGCATGAATTGGCGTTAGTGTGTATGTATGAGTGTCTGCGAGATTTTTAGGTCAGTAGGTTTTGTGGAATTTATGTTCACAATAGCTTTCTGTTATTCAAACAGTACTCAAGCCCCACCGTGTGTATCTGTTTGTTTGTTACAGCGCGTTACAAATTATTTACCTTTTTGGGCTGGTTTGAAATCAAAAGTCTGTTTAAAGATACAGCAACAATTCAGTTGCAATTGAAAGATACAAGATAAAAATCTATATCAGTGAAGTTTGCAAAAATTAAAATACAATGGCTGTTATAAACATACGAAAGTGTATCGAATTATTCGGTCTGGTGAGATTTTCTTAAACAACTTAAAATTCAGTTTAATTTTCTTTCACTTTTTATATCATTTACATTTTTGGTTACCCTGTATTCGTGAGACGCCTTCGTAGATATATTTAATGAGCTTGTCTGTATTTGTTTATTTTTCGCATGCAATTAATTAAATCTACTCTCGCTTAATTAAATTAAATGTTATTTAATTCGACAATGCGTAGGTTTAGTACTCAAAAATAAAGCTCCATATTTCGATTATTTTCGGGAGGGGATATATAAGGGGCTGTTTGTGCAGATGAATTTGCTGTCGCCAAAATTTAAGTAGGGAAGTTGTTAAAGTGTAGAATATATTCAGTTATAGTTAAGGGGGGAAATAGGTTAAGATGACTTATCATTGCAAATATAAAAAAAATGCAGTTATTGAGAACTGATGGGCTTAATTTGTTTTAAACTTTTATAGTTCCACTTTGGTTTAGAAAATCTACAGAAAATTAGCTATTTTTGGCATGCGAATTTATTTTCGCTTGTTTTCATAACATAGCAAATTATTGCATGAATCAAAAGAAAATTTTCATTTTAGTTTTCAATAACTAAGCATGTATAGACCAAATTAATTTTTTATTTTTAATTTTAAAGCGTATTTAACTCTGAATCCTTCTGAAATTGTTACTTAAGTGGGGAGGAACAAAGAAGGTCTTAGTTAAATGCCCACTGTTTGAAAGAAGTTACGCAAAAACACGAAATATTTTATTTTTTTCCCAGATTGACTCACAATCTTTGCAAAAACTTATCTTTAACAAAATTTATTCATTCACTTTTGAGTCACCAAAATTATCGTAATTGCCGCAACTCATGAAAGTGTTAAAAAAATGCGACCCTACAGAGGCGATACAGTTATTTGTAAATATTTCTTAATACAGTGAAACTTGCAAAATTCACAACCATTCCGCCAACAAAGCTTTTTCATTCATAAAATGTTGAGCTTTAAGTCAATAATTCACAGGCTGCAGATGTTAATAAATATTTACTGATTATTGTTGTGCAGTAAATATTAGTTAAATGAAGCAATCAACTTCAATGATTCAATGATGATAAAAATAATGGCGTATGAAAATCAAAGCTACTGAGAGAAGTAGAGGGAGGTTACAAAGTGTGTGAGAATCACTTGACAGTGGCAGCATTTTATAATAGAACAAGCCACAGATGATTGGCCAACTGTATTGGCAACAACTAAATTTAATTGGAATCGCATCAAAACCACTCAAGTAATAGAGAAAATGTTCGAACAGCAAAATTTCAACAATCAAGTGGAAAAAGTATTAGACACGTGTTTCCTTAAAAAAATAATTAACTTTCAGCACATGATGATGCCAGTAAACAAACAATTTTAGTTATTTAAGTGCTGATAAGAAAACAATATAAATTAATTAAAATTAAGTAAAAATAAAAATAAAAGTTAACAAAGCAATGATGCTCATGTAGAACAACATTTGAGATAAAAAAAAAATCTTTGTTTGCAATTTTAAGTTGTGGGTAAATAATTGACACACTACTGCAGCAGCAAAAAAAATATAGCCACAACAACAACAATCTAGACGACGACTAGCGCTAGTTGTCAACAGTAATGATAAACGTTAAGGCAACAACAAAAAAATCTCAACAACAGGACATACGGGTAATAAAACAGCAGAAGTCGTATCAGCAGAAAAAACAGAAAAAGCAGCGGCAGACAGTATATAAAAAAAACAAACACAACAACAACAATATACTACTCTCCTTTCTCCATTGTAACGATGTCCACAGCTCAATTACCACGCGTCGTCCTGCTGACTAGCAGTCACTTTAATCGTTTTATTAGCGTTTTTTTTTGTCCTTTAAATGTGTTCTTCTTTTTAATATGTGTTCGTTTCGATGTCCTTGCTTGTTTAATGACATTTTTTATCAATTTTATAAACTTGTTACGATATCGTGGGTGTTTTATGGAAGACAAAGAAGGCGATAGGTGCTACACCTTCTATTTTTTTAGGTTCGCCACCTTCACTGTTGTAGAAGATTGCAATCATGCAATCAAAAACTGGTATTGATTGAAAAAGCGGCATATTTACAAATTTGTTAAACTTTTTATAGGCAAGTCTTTAAAATGATTATGATTGTTTTTAACTATTTTAAATCATTATTTGCATTAAATTGTAATAATTTGAAGTCATGAAATCATTTGAAGTCAGTCGAGATTATGTTTAAAATCACCGAAATTTTTAAATCACCTGAAGTCAATTGAAGTCTTTTGATGGCATTCAAAAATATTTGATATCATCGCCTACGCTAACTCAATTTTTACTTAAATAACATTTTTTGAGGTTTTCCATTTTTCATTTCCATTGTTTTGTTTCTAAAATGTTACACCTTTTAATTGTATTGTATTGTTTAGGGAAGAAATGAATTTTAGAAATTAAGCATCCAACTTTTTTCGTGGCTTTTATGATTTCACTCAAACCTTATTTAAATAGAGTAGACTGGGTACGGTTGAAACAAAGCGAATATCTTGACACCGTGTGTGATGAGGTTGAGGGGTACAAGGGGAGAACGGAGCAGGCAACGAGTCGAAACACGAATTTTTATATTGCTTCGCTCTTCACTTCGCTATGGTTGTATATAGGAAGCTCCATTGTGTTTTTTAACGGAAAAGTAAGTATTTTTTGTTCGAACATTTTTGGAAATTATTATGGTTTTATTAAAATTAGAGTATTGAGAGTTTTATATCGTTTTAATTGAGGTTTGTAGAATATATCTTTATGATTAGATTTTATTCAAATTTTGTTAACATTTTTATTGTGAACCGTTTTATAGCTGGTTGGTGGGACAGTTGAAACAGTTGAAAAAAATCGAGTTTATAATTAATGCTGTTGAATTTTGAGAAATATAATAGCAAGTAGTACACAAGCACTAAAAAAAAAGATCATTATATAATTTAAGTTAAACTTAATATAAACCTCTGAAGGCTGATTAAAAATAATGTAAGATTATAAGTATCGTGAAAGTCTTGAATATTAATAAACAAATATTTTTTACGTTCAACTGTGCCATTCGTTGAAAGTATTATCGGAGTCGGAAAATATTATAATACGATGAATAAAACATATTAATTAATTATATTTTGTATAATTGGTATGTTTTTCAATTGACCCCAGGCACTGTTTAAACCGACCTTGGCATGGGAACGGTTAAAACAAATGACTTTTTTTTTAATTTTATTTTACACCTAAAATACAATCTCAGAAATCTCAAATAACATTGCCCATCAGTAGACCAATATATAGTCTTTTAACTAATACATTTCCGTCATCTCTCGCTTATCTAATTTCTATGCAATGGACGATAAACGCCAAAATGTTTCAACCCTACCTAGTCTGCCCTAATTTTGAAAGATTTCAATCAAACGCGTCAAATTGACTTTAACGATTGCAATATATTGAAACTAATGAAAATACGTTGTCCCATAAACATCTGCTTTAACAAAACTATTCATGCATCTATGTATGTTTTAATAACAACAAAAATGAAGCCTAGATGGAAATCATAGGAAATCATAGGTTTGAAGGAAAGTTTTCAAGTGAAAGGTACGCATATGTTTTTGAGAAGTTGTACTTATAAGTTTTTTAAAGTTGGTGGACTGAGGAGGCCGCAAAAAACTATTGATGAGTTGTTGCAACCTGATGCTTCATAAATTTCTAAACATCCTGAACATCATGAAAACTATCAAAAGTTAAAAATATTTAGCAAATTTCTGTATAAATTCAAGCATCAAACCAATATTTTATACATTAACAAAAACAGTTTTCAATTTGTTGACCAAAATTTTTTTCAAATCAATTCCAACTATTACTACTCAACACATTATAAAATAATTAAACTGCAATCTATCCGCCGCACTCAGTTTTTTTATCTTTATGTTTAATTGTCTAGTTTGTAAGTCAATTAATTAGAATCTAACTCAAGGCTATTTGTAAAAAGTCCAGTATTAAAAATATTAATAAAAGCAGTACCGACTTGCATGAGCCAGAATTTGTTTAACCACAGTTTGCTCATAAAACTGTTTGATAAAACGGCATCTATTGTATAGCAGCAGCGATAAGAATTTAAAATCTTTTCAGATTTTCAAGAGAACTTTAAATTAATCACCGTTAAAAACCATAAACTTCAACACTTTATTTTAATTTTCACAATCAACTTAAATTAAAACAAGATAGAAATAATTTTCTCAGAAAATCGTGCGATTTATTATTTTCAGTTGACTTTATTTGAAAGTCAATAGCGCGAGTTTATTGTAACCAATATCAAAACATCGTCAAAAGCAATAAATAAATAAGCCAAGCACTTAACTTAATCATGAATTGTAATCAAGTCGAAAAGATTGTTCCTAGTATCAGACAATTCAAAGCATTACTAGATAAACATACCAGCAATCCTAATGATATCGTTAAAAAGATAAATATTTACCGTAAGCTCAATAAATTATATCTCATTGATAAAATTTCTATTTATTTATTAATTAAACATATTTGGACAATGACTAAACTAAGAAAAACCACTTCAACACAACACAAGCAATTTCTTCAATTAAAAGTACCTCTTTAAAGTGAGGCAAGCGAACGTTTTAGATAACGGCACAACAATTCACTCGTCTGGCGATTTTCTATAACAACACAGTGCGATTCAACGTCAAATAGATACTGAGTATCAAATTCACAACAAGACAAATAATCAGCAAGCAACACTTTTCCGCAGCAGATGACGACAAAGAACCTTTAGTGGAAGCGGGCACGGAAGTGAGAATGCAAAATACCATCAGAGCAAAAGAAGAAATGTCGGAGAATGTTATGATAAGCAACAAGCACAAGTACATGAGAGCATTTCCAGCTAGACAATAGAAAAGAAGTAACTCGAGGTCTAAATGGAGACGAGCTGAAAATTGTAAAAAACAAAGTAATTACTTTTGGGCTCTTCTGAGTCTTGATAAAACCACGTACTGGGATAGAATGTTTAAGAATGCAAAGATCTACTATAATAATAGTTTTAAGCAGTATATAACTGTTTTCAGAACTTTCTTAAATACTTTGCTTTCAAGTCTTTTAGTGATAACGCACATTACATAAAGATAAAAATAACAAATGTAAAAAATTTTCAGTTTAACTCCGTTTTATAACCAATTCTTGTAATTGACCATGGTTTAGGAAATAATTATTTTATCAAATAATTAAAAATAATTCAATAATTTAAATTACTTTGCAACAATACTTAGTTAATTTATAAAATTTGTTGACTATTTTAAAGTTTCAACAAAAAAGTCTCCCAAATAGGAAAGTGTTTATATATTTCTTAATATATTACTTGATATATTTCTTTTACATAACAACTTTTACTTAAAAAAAGAAAAGCGTTGCAACTTTTTATTCTATAATTATTATTATTGTC
Source organism: Pherbina coryleti (assembly GCA_943735915.1). NCBI lineage: Eukaryota > Metazoa > Arthropoda > Insecta > Diptera > Sciomyzidae > Pherbina > Pherbina coryleti. The sequence continues at coordinate 133,852,812 of OX030952.1, forward strand.
TTATTTTTTTATTATTATTTGTCTTTGTTTATATTAATCTTATTTACATTTTTCTTTTTTTTATATATTTTTCAAAACAATTTTTTTTTTTTAAATATTTCTACATTTTTAAAATATTTCGTTGGCCGCTTCACCAACTAATCAGTAGTCTTGCATGACTTTTCACTGCGATCCACTACTAAGGTCCTACGTCCTACTGGCAATATGCGGAAAAAGTTACCCGGGAGTTTATTTTGACATGGAGAACGTTTTTATATTAGTAACTTAGTTTTTATCTATTTATTATGCGCCCTGTGTCCAGATTAACATTGATCGTGGCATACTTTTAGGCATAGCCTAAACTCATGTGCATCTTCGAAAATTCGTTCACAATGGTTTACCGAAACAGTCTGTCTAGTCTGCTGTGTGATTTGCTCTATACAGAGCCGTTGTTGTTGTAGTTGGTTGTCGCCTTCATTGTCTTCATGTTGTCTTGTTGTCAACATACTTGGCCTAAAGCTCAAATTTGTTTTTAATAAAATTAAAATTATTTTTATTTATTCGTAATTTTTTTAAGTTAATTATATTTTAGTGTTTTTTTATTTTGTTTTATATATTTTTGTTTTATATTTTTATTTTATGATATTTTTGTGTATTTAATTTTTTACTTTTTTATAATTTTTTGTAATTCGTTTTAGTTTATTATATTTTAGTGTTTTTATTTTTTTTTATATTTTTGTTTTATATTTTTATTTTATGATATTTTTATGTATTTAATTTTTTACTTTTTTTATAATTTTTTGTTTTTAGTTTTTTTTAATTAAATTATTAGATATTTTAATTTTTTGAAAAATATTTATTTTTCTTTTTTTAATTCTTTTTAGTTTTGTTTTTTTTTTTTTTTTTGTTAAATTTCCATAATTTTGGTAAGATTTTGAATTTTTTCTTGTAATTTTTTTATAAATTTTTTATCATTATGTTACTATTTTTTATTTTTTCTTTGTATTTATATATATATTTATTTAATTATAATATAATTTATATGTATATTTATTTATTATATTTTATTGTTCTTTATTATTTTTTTATTGTTTTTATATGATCGTTTATCGTCTATCGTTTAAGCCATTTTTTATTATTATTAAGATTATTTTATAATTGAATATAAATCTTTATATTTATTATTTATTTTTTTTTTATGTTAAATTCATTTTACTTGATTTTTTTTTTTTTGTTTTTTTGTATCTGCTTTTCTATTATTGTTAATATTGTTTTATTTCATTTTGTTATTACTTATATAAAATTTTGTACTTTTATTATTTTTGCCATTTATTTTATTTTTATTGTTATAATATTTTATTTCTCCGTGTTTAGATGTTATAGTTTTTTTTTTATTTTTGTAATATTTTGTATTTTATTTTATTGTTATAAAATGCAAATAAATTTTTATTATAAATTTTTATTACTGATGACTTAAACTGTTTTAAGCGAGTCTTGTCAGCTATTTTATAAAGTTATATCCTATTATCCTCAAAAACCTCTACGCACTTCTCATTTTATTTTTTAGACCTGACATACAACAACTAACATTAGTTTTTAACATAAAAAAACTAATGTTAAATTTTATTAATTCTTCAATTTATTCTTACTACTTCGAGTTAATATTTTACAGCCATCATCCTTAGCGTTCACCCTTAAAATATACCCTTAGAACTTCTTGTAAAAATACATAGCTCTCTTTAGCTCTAGTTGTGCGCTCAGAGATAACTTTATGTGGGAAGTAATAAACACTCCGAATAGATCGCATTAAAGCGAAAAACTTATCAGCATTTTATATCTATTGAAATCAGAGTTTCTACAAAAACAAAAAACCCACTCCAAACAAATAATGAGTCAGACAATTTAAGACAATATCAACGCAGTTACCATTAATGTCTGCAATAAACTTCAAAATGGGTTGCAGAGTCTGCTTTTTAAAGGTTATGTGCTTTGAGATGCATAAAAAAAGAGATAATGTTAAGAGTTAATGAGAAAAAAATGGAGTCTTATAACCAAAATTGGTTTCAATGAACTCACAAATTAAGTTAGACAGACAACACAGCATTTAATATATAACAATTAAAGCGGTGGTTTGGTATTAAAACAGTCACGCTAATCAAATTCAAGGTCACAGCAATTTAACATTTTCAGAAATAATGGCTTCACTGTCAGAGTCATTTCAACGCGCTTATGACTGATGACAAGTCATTAAAGTTCAAGCTTATTTCCTTCAAGCATTATACAGAGTTCATAACCCTCATAAAAACATGCTAGTAAGCAAATGTTTAAGGGAACTTTGACGATTTTTTTGTCTAAAACACTGATTTCAGCAAGGAGGTAATCCAAGTGAGGAATGGGTTTAACCTTTAATTCTAAAACTACGCTAATACAAAGACAAAGAAAAACAAAAAATCCACTTCCATGAAGACCTTTGGCCGGACATAAGGACACACGTGTTTTTTTTTTTAAATACCTCGAAATCATGCAAAAATCCACTTCATTCAAATCCAATACATTAGCCAGGCATTTCTACAATTTGTAGGATAGTGCGGAATTATAATGAATTTCGCAGAAAGTTTATCATACCGCGCCCTCGCTTTCAATGCTGTTAATCAAATTAAAAATAAAACCTCCTCCTTGTCAATGTTAGGTAAGATAGAAGATAGAAAAAAAACATCCTACTTTTGTGCGCTCATTAAGGACACCCTCAGAAGCAAAGTAGATAAACAGCAACAGCTCTAGTTCAGTTGTTTTTTTAGAAATCATCTTCCGATAATGTTGCAAGTATTGAGGTAGGAGCTTAAACTAGGTGGTGGTAGGGTTCTATTGTGGTTTGTGTCATAAAATTTAATTGATGTTGGTGTGATTGTGAGTTGAGTAAGCTACCGGTTGTTGTTCAAGTTAGCACCTTTGTCAGAGTATTGAAATGTTCTTGACCCAGTTCGTGCATATTGGCAGCTTCATCACGGTCTCAGGCCGGATGCACTTTCTCCTCGGTCTGAGAGTGTGCGAACTGTTTTTGTTTTGTTTAACACACTGGAACTACTTGTGAGCTGGAAACCTTTCTTTGGTACTCTTGGATTTTATTTTGCTTCACAAACAGATGAATCGTTGGGAAATTTGTTGCAATTAAAATTAAATTACGCAAAATAATAGAATCAAAAGATAAGAATATTTAGAACGTGGGGACTGGGATGTATTGTTTATGTGTTTAGATGATATTCAAGTTTATTTCTTGTTGTTTTGACCCAAAAGCTGTATTTACTGACCCAGAAAATTTTATGAGCAGTCATCATAAGTATCAATAAAAAATTGGGTGGAAAAAAAAACAGTCAAGTAAACAAAATATTAAGAGAGGGAGAAAATATACCGCTACGATTCAACAAAATATAAAACGAAATACACCGAAGTAGGGTGAGTTCATAGGAGTGGCTAGACGTCACAAGAATTTAGCACTATTCTAACAAAAGAGAACCTTAAACAAGAAAAAACACAAAGAAGAGGAATGGAATAAAAGAAAGAAAAGAATTTAATACTTGTCACAAAAAAAAAAGAAAACTTCAGCGAACTTTTTTAGTTGTTATGGGAAAAAACCCTTATTTTATAATGAAAATTCATATATTGCGTGAGTTCAGCTTGAAAAATATGGAACACAACAAAAACACAGCAAAATATTCTGTTCTTTTGCATTTTGGGTGCTTCTCAAGAGTTCTAGAGTTGCTTTGTTTTCGTGAAAACTTTTCAAAACTTGGACGCTCTAGGCTATCGTTACCACAATTCGGGGCTTTTATTGTTCTTTTGAGAGTTTTCAGACACCATGTGCAGCAGGAGCATGAATACAAATAAGCTAGGGTACAAAACGGCGCAAGAAGCATAAAAAGAACAACAGAAATAAAGAAATAGGCAGGTTTCAACGGTTTTAACTCTAGAGTTCCGAACAAAGAAGCTATTGTTGTTGTTGTTGATCGAAATAGAAAGGAAAAAGGCAGACAAGTAGAAAAAGAGCGCACGAGAGGAACAAAGCAACAACTACCAGAACTTTTGACACTTTTCAGAAATCATTCAAAACAGTCAACCTCAAAAGCTTCTATGGAGTCGCAGCAGTTGGAGCAGCAGGGAGTGGTAACGCTTGTTCCGTGTCCTTCTTTAAGCAGTAAGCTTATTTTATTAGGTCGTTATCCTTTTTTTTTCCTTTTTGTGTATTTTTTATATATTTTCTTTTTCTTCTCTTTTCCTTTGTTATTGTCTTAAGCTTCATTTATATGCAAGAAAAAAAAAACTGTTGGTTATATTCGAATAGTTTTAATATTCTTTTGCTTTTTGTGGTATTCAAAAGAGAATAAAAAATCACACAGGGCGCGTCTAAAATGTATTTTAATTAAACAGCAACAACAAATTAATGTATATTATGATGTTGAAATGGAGGTAGAGGTCCAGTAGCCTTTCGCAATATTGTTGTAATTAAAATAACTACGATGTTTTTATATCCACCCTCAGAGTACGAACGTTTTTGTTTTTCTTTTTATGGGTTGCTTTTGTGCATCCTTGTTTTTGTGGCTTATGGTTTACTAAGAATTCAGTAGAGATATTTATGAACACATAATGTTTTTAAGACATGAACAATATTTGAAAACTTAGCTGAATAGATATAAGAAATATTTTAAGGAGACCATGACCTCAGAGAAGCAAGGCACACCTGTGGAGTACATCAGGAAAACCGAGAATGTAAGTTGTAAGGCACTATTCGTAGCTAAAGTTTTAAAGAAACTTGTTTCCATACCCGTTAGCTTAAATATTTTCTCTTTTTTATTTTCGATATATATTTATATATATTTCCCCCCTTAAATAAAGGACCTAAATAGGACCTAAAATAGAAAACATAATTAAATGTGTTTAGCTGAGAAAAAAATTTTATATTGTTCTTTACCACTTTGAGGCGCCATACTGTATGCACCATCGTGGATTTAATTCTAACTCCATATTCAATATGTAAAACTGTAAAAATACACGAGTAACAAGATTTAAGCTTAAATCTAAAAATAAAAAAATTAGAACAAATAAATTGAGGAAAAAGTATAAAAACGAAAAATGCATGTTTCAAAGGATTAAATCTATTCTATTCCAACATTTTACTATAATTATCAATTTCTGCAAGTTTCTTTACTAGTTCTTTACTTTTGATTACTTATTTAAGTTGGAGTTATTTAATTTGTTTTAGTCAGTGTTTTTTTTTCTAATTCCTAATTCTGCTAGTCAGTGATTTTTATAATCACCTGAATCAAACTTAATCAAATCTAATTTTATGCCTGTTACGTGAAACGTCATTAAAGGTTGTTTTCCCTCACAGCACAGATAGCGGTGAAAACATTAATTCACATTTTCATTGAGGCGCGGTTGATTAATAGTTTTTTATTTTTTTAAACAAATGATATGGGGTAAAACACATTAAAATCATCAACACCAATAAATGAATAACTCATGGTTTAGTCATTATAAGAGAACAAAGAAAAAAATAAGCTCTGAATATACAGATATTTACGAGATACAATATGATTTACCATTCAACAGTGGCATAAATCAGTGATTCCTAGATACCTTTATGGGAGTTATATAACAATAATTTTGAAAGTAAAATTGATGGAAATTTTAATTATTTTTCCAAATTTCAGAATTTATTCAAGTTTTCCAAAACTATCATGGAACAGTCTGTTACAAAAAAAAATATATTCGAATTCCAAAATATTATAACTGAGAATAAATAAATCAAAAAACTACAACTTTCTGTTTCTTTAAATTTTGATGCCACATCAAATTCAATTTGGAACATATTTCAATTGAAATATTTTTTATATATTTACTCCGGATTTGATGAATTTTTTATCCGAATATATATTTACTAATTCATTTTTTATTTTTTTTTTTTTCTTATCCTTTTTGTAAGAAGTAAAAATTATAAAACTCACAATTTTCACAACACCAACACTAGAATCCTAAACAACAAAAATTTAACGGCCGTGTAAATTTAACGAAAATTAAGATTTTAACCATATGTCAAACGATCTCTTTCTTTCTATAAGACCCTGCAGACATTATTGCCATTATAACAACTATAAAAATAACACTCTCACCAGTGTACCCAATTCGTGACTGTACTATCCATAGTTTAGAAGATATGAGCAAATATGTTTGAAAATGTTGATTTTTTTAAAAATAACATTTTCTTGGAAAGGTGTAGAGGTGCCAAAATGAGGGTACCCTATTGGTGTCTGTAGGATTAGTAATTTAGGAGATGTAAACAAAATAAATCAAGTTTTTATATACATTTGTTTTGATATATTACCATTACCTTGGATACTGCGTGAAGTTACATTTTTAAATGCAAAGATAACTTAGCAGAGTCACAAACCCATTTTTCTTATCCGTATGAATTTCGGTAACACTTCGGTAACACTTCGGTAACACTTCGTGTAACTTTTAATCCGGACGAATTTAAATTCGTTTTATAAAGAAATTAAAAAAAAAAACTATTCAATAAATAAAAATATAAATAAAAAATTATTCCGTCGTCACATTACATATTGGACATCACACATTTTAAAAGTAATCCTGTTATGTCAACAGAACGAACTTTCAATACGAAAAACAATACGTATATACGTATATATATACGTAAAATTAAAAATGTAGAATCGCTATAATTTGCATACCACTTGAATGGTAATTGATGCACGTTTCCAACGAGTATGTGGAGGCCGTGGTCGCGTGCATTGAAAAGTACGTGGACCACTCGTTACCAATTCAAGAGAATTGAAATTAATTTTTCTAATCGGTCATCACCTCTCTGCAGATATTGGCAAACTTTAGAGAGTAAATAACATGCACACTACCCGTTCCGTGCCGTCATAACACTAGTAGATTCAGTTCTCGATCATTTGTGTACAAATTGAGTTCAGCCAAAATTCTAACTGTGCTATAATGAAACCAAACGACGTTATTTATTCTGATCAAAACCGTTAAATTCGTAGATTCCTTGGTTAAATTCGTATACAAAGTAAAATTCGTAATTTGCAATGAAACGAAATTAAATATGTCCGGATAAAAAGTTACACGAATTTAAATTCATACGGATAAGAAATATGGAAAAGTGTAGAGGTGTCAAAATAAAGGTGCTCTATTCGTGTTTGTTAGATTAGTAGTTTAGGAGGTATTATAAGCAAAAATATGTTAAAATGTTGCTACTTTTTTGTTTAAGCGAAGGGGTTAGGGATGTAAAAATGGAGGTAAAAAAACATATCCATTTTGGTATCCTCTTCGTGGTTATAGGATCAATAGTTTGACAGATATGAGCAAGTTAGTAAAATTTTAATTATTTTTTTTTTTTTGTCAATATAAGTCTTCGACCAAAAATCAATAATCAGCTTACTAAAGATAACATTTTGCAAACATTTTTAAACTTTTAAAATTTATTGCAAATAATTTCAGACAAAATGTAATCCAAAAATTTTTAAACTTTTAAAATTTATTGCAAAAAATTTCAAATAAAATGTAATCCAAAAATTCTTTTAATCAAACATGCACATCGTGTATAACCTCAGTTCTATGCAATCAGTCAGTCAGACACAGCCACAGACACACACAAAAGCTTTCATAATTCAAAATAAACATTCGTACTTTCAATTTCATTTTCAATTTCAATTGTTTGTCTTCGCTTTGAACATACTCATACGCACACATACACAAACACACACATCCACACAATTGTAAGGCAATCAAAATGAATTAATATTAATTCATGTTTTAATAGCGTTCAAAGGAGTGGAATCATAGTCAAGTGCGATAAATTGTGACTGGGTGGTTTGCGCTAAGGCCGATTCTATAGAACGGAACAGCAGAATAGCATGGCATGCAGACAGACAGGCAGACAGACATTCAGCAGAATAATTAAAAATTTGCTTCTTACTCAAGCGATATGAACACGGAATTAATTTTATACTCACTGAGTGCGGAAAAAAATAAGAAAATAATGGACTCATAGCAAGTGATGAATACGTACAAGCATAAAAAAAATATATATAAGTATATATATGATTAATTAAGATGGTCACGATAAACCAAGCTAGCCAACAAGTAGTACCAGCAGACAACAAAAAACAACATAGCAATTAATGCATTAAATAATATAAATTAAAAAAAAATAAAGAAATAACTGAGCTGTGAGAGCCGCAGCTGTAGAGCAAGTTGCAAATTGCGCCCTCTTGGTTATATGTTGGTTGTCCCAACCAAAGCGCATATTATATAAGCGCATAAGTTTTCAAAAAATAGCTATGAATCATTTAAGTATAAGTGGCCATAAATTGTTTGAAGTCATGCAATAAATTCAAATACTTCCTTTAAGACGAATAAAAATGTTGAAATAAATATCGATATGGCACCTATTAGGTCAGAAGTGAGACTTTTTAAATCAGAAAATAGTTAATTTTACTTTTCTGATTTAATAAAATACGATATAAATTTCCAATACAGAAGGAAATATTTTACATTCATAAAGAATTTATTAATTTAGGACAGTTTAAACTAACATCATTTTTTACAAAAACAAAAACTAAAATGCTTTATGTATATCGCTAGATGCCGTCACAAATCATCACAAGAATCGTTCAATGTGATGGTATGATATGCCATTTAACATTTAATCAAAATGGTTGAGAAAAATTCTAGAAACTATTCTGAGCAACCTAAGTATAAGTGTTTGTACAAGTTTTTACTTTGAAAAGTGTCAATATATCTCACTTTTATAAAGTTATTGCAAATAGCGTCCACTTTAAATATTTCAATAAATATACAATGAACGCCAAAGAGTTCAACTAAACTGACCTCTGCTAACAGTTCTGCAATTTGTAAGTGGACGTAAATTGAATAGAGACGCACACAAACAACGCATACATCTATGCAGCAGCGTTATGGAGGCAGTTGAAATTTATCAAAACAACTTGAACAAGCAAAAAAAATGAATTTCAATCAAGTAATGCTGGAAAGATAGTATCGACTGTATCACAATTATCACTGCTACATGTGCGTCAGTTGAATTTGCACAGTTTGCTTTCCGCAACGGGACTTAAATTAAGTTAGCCAACAGCGCTACAAAGTTTCAAATAGGACTCGGAGGCGCGGTTTGTTTTCCTTTATATATATATGTATATAAATGTATACGAGGATAGTAATCTGTAAATCACATTTATATGTACAAGTGTTCATTACAAACACACATACACGCCCATTTGCACATGCTGCCTAGTAGCCCGCAGACACAACAGGAGCATTCGAAGCGCCAATATTAAATTATGTCGCATGGGAGCAAATTGTTCATTTGTAAATATTTATGATTGTTTGCTCACATACAGGTTCAATAACTAAACACATTCCTATCCCTCTGGGAAAAATTGGCAGCCTTCCATATGAAAGTGATTTTGAAACATTCTTCATCGTATCTTTTGGAAACTTATGGGCAGTTTTAAATTGATATTGTTCCCAACCCGCTTCTTAAGGAATGCATGTGGAAACTTTTACTTCAATTTCAATCTATTTGGAATAGTAAAATATCGAATAATAAGGCAGCCTCAGTAGTCGAGTAGGTAGCGTACTTGACTGCCACCTCAGAGGTCCCGGGTCCATAACATAACCATTTTTAGTTGTTATTTGTTGTGTTATTTGTTGCTGTCTCCACATTCATTTTTAAGACATCGTGTTTAAAGTTACAACGACAGTGTTTTTAAAAAGAAATGTAGTGTCTAACGAAAGGGAATGCTACATTCTATGGAATATTTCCTGCTTATATCCGGGAATGTTTGCATTTCCCAGAGGGTTAACATACTTGTTTGTATATCCATGAATTTGTGTGTTTTACTCTTGCGAATTAGGCCCAAAGTAACAGTTGCGGTAAACAGCAGCCAATGTGTGCCAATTTCTTTTTTATTAATTTCAACACACACACACAGTCACACACACAAACAAAACAAATTAATCTTCATGAGCTGTATCGATCGTATGTATACAAGTTCCGTTAAATAGCAATACAAAGTTTGCTGCTATCCTGCTCAATGTTGCGTATGTATGTATATAATACATACAAAAACCCTGGCAACGTCTGGCTCGATGTTGCTTTACAATCCGTGCCAGCCGCCCACTATTTCAAATAAACACACCCCACACACTCACAAGAATTAAATGTAGCAACTGCAGCGCACAGAAAGAAAGCTGATGGTATCCTGCCAGCTCGGATAACTCACTTAATATGTGTCTTTATGTCTGTCTGTATGTTTTGCTGAATTCATTTCCTGTTAACGTCCTCCTTTTCGTCCATTCATTTTGTCGCTTCTGGTTCCTTCACATTCTGTGCATACAAACACAGACGTACATTAATCTCAACGGTATTTTTTTAAATCGTATAACACCTTGATTGTTTTTGTGTTGCCGACATTTGCACGTGGTCCAATACTTTAATTAAGTAACGGTATTTTGGCAAAAGGACAAGGCTTTGTGTTTGTATTTAAAATACTTGGGCACTGTCTTGCTTAAATTCACTGGCGCAAACTTTTCGCTAATGTCATCAAGTTACATCTAAAAACATCCGCTTCTGGCATTTAGTCAAATTCGCTACAAGTAACAGCGTAATTTATGACACTTTAATGTGATTTTTTCCACTTTTTGCTCTTACTACCTAAGTGCTAATGGCGTTAAATGCAATGTTGCCAACTGAAAGTAAATTATGTAAAATGAAATGGCAACAATTTATTTTAATTATTAACATGAAGCAGTTGCATTTAAGCTGTGAATACATCAAACAAATCATTCAAATTTAAAAAAATATGTCAATTTTAGAATGAATTGCAGTAGAAATACGGAACAGGCCGATATTTTTTAATATTGCACAATTTTCTTAGAGTATCTTTTATTTTTTTTTTCAGCGTAACAGGTTTCTTAAACTTATTTTACATGAAATATTTTTTAAACCTTTTTAATTTTGTAATTTTTTTAACTTTGTTAATAATATATATTTTGTTTTTTTTTTTTTTTGTTTCTTTAATTTTAAATTATATAAACACTTTAATTTGTAATAATTTTGCAAATTTTTTAAAATTTCTTAATTTTTGTAATTTTTTTTTTATCATTTTAATTTTAATTTTAATTTTTAATAATTTTGTTGATTTTTTTTTTTTTTTTTTTTATTAATTGAATTAATTTTTTAATTTTTTAAAATTTCTAATCTTTTTCTGTGTTTTGCAGCTCATTCGTGTATTTTTAATATTTTTTTAATATTTTCTATCTTATTCCTGCAAAAAAATAAAAAAGCCAAACAGACCAATTGGGAAAAAGTGTTCATTCTGACGAGAAAACACTCTACATTTAAATCTAGATGATGATCATAATGGTTAAAAAAAATAGAGAAACCTTCAATACTTATAATGGTACCTTCTAATAGCCTTCAACACTTAAAATAGTTCTAATTCACTCCGATATTTTCATCGAAGCCGCCATTTTGTCAAAAAATAACGGTAGATTATACCTTATGTTTAGGAAATTTTTTTATTTTTTCTTTCAGATATCCCAGTAAAGGTATCCTGTTCACCGCAAGACATCTCTTATTTTGAAAGCTCCCAGAGATCGCCTACAGCAGCTTTAAAAATAATCATTTTTACAAATAAAATATATGACAGTAGAGTGAAAAGGTAACGCAATATAAATAGACACATAAGTCAGTAAATTAAAATTCGAAAATTCTTAAAGAATCGATTTTTTTCTCCTCTCTGCGTATAACCCACCCTTTAATACCCTTTAATTATAGTTTTGGTTTTTTTTTTTGTTTTTTTTTTAAAAAATCTAAGTTGATCTCATAAAATTATTGAAACTTCTGTTTATTGTTTAAATTCAAATAAATAATCTAGTTCACTAAGAGTGCCCGCACACTACAGACTTTTAGTCTGCCGATAGTTTGATACTACATTGGTCGGAGCCGACAAACCAACTATTTAGTTTGAGGTAGGCACTATACCCAGATAGTTTTCCGATTGCGGGGATGCATTTACGAAACATTCTCATGGGGTGTTTTAAAAATATTTATTTGTTTTGAGTTTTACAAAACTGTTCGCTACTGACATATTTTTTATTGCAACTCCAATGAAACAAGATTGAACCGAGTGGAAACTTTTTTAAGCATGACTAATTCGCAAGCACATAAAAATATGAGAAGATGTTCCTATTTTTAAGTTTTTTGATCGCTTGATGGCAGTAATACACGCTGGTCATTGCAGTTAACTCAAGTAAATTACAGAACCATTGTCAGTCTAGTCTTTTTGTCTATTCACCGCGAACGGCAGACTTATGGCTCGACAGACACATTCATACTTAAGGTGGATTGATATCGTGATTTGAATGCACAACTAATTTCAGAATAGAACAAAAAATAAAGGGGCTACTTAAAAGAGCATTACTAGTCATGCTATGACAACAAGTGCGTATAATAGGCTATGTACTGCCCACGATACTGTGAGTGCCGGATATTGCGTGTAGCGTGCAAATTTATTCCGAGTTGAATTTTATATTCCAAGCACATGGTTCATTAAAAACGGCAGGAGAAATTCACAAAATAAAAAAAAAAACAAAGTTATGACAAATAGTTGCGTCGATATGGCAACGCCATAACATATATTAATTAACATTGGGGTTAATAACTTTATGTTTGTTGACAATTTTTCTCCACTTACTCTAGATAAGATCAAATTTATGTGAATTTTTAGAACTTTGAGAACTTAGCAAGATTTTTCCACACATGTTCGACATCATCTTGTTAAGCAAGAAATCGTCTGATGAGTTTGTATAGAGCACAAAATACAGTTGATTCTTGAAGCTGTATTCTTGAATAAAACCATTAAAATTGATCCAGTTCGTTCAAATTAGTGCATCCCAAACACAACGTTTGGCCGCTTAACATTGAAATAAATTTCGTTTTAAAATTTCAGATCTATTTTTAACTAAACACAAAACGAAAACGACTGTCAAGAAGTTGGTGTCGGGAGTTGCTTGGTACAGCGACTTTTTGTGGCTCATAAATATTTCTTTCTTAATCTATGGACAGATTCTTCTGCGCATTGAAATGCTTGATTGTTAACAACTCTATTTGGTGGTGTAAACAACACCTTTCTTTCGCTCTGATGATGCATGTAAATTTATTGCAGCGAGAATACGTTTCATAATATTTGTAATTTAAAAAATTTTATGTGCTGATCATTGAAGCAGTTCTATTATTTTGAGATAATTAAAAATGTGGTTTTGGATGAAAAAGAGGTGCCAACAAAGTGTGGCAGTGTTGTCACTGAATTGCAATATTTATTATTGAAATTGTTGATTTCATTTGTATACAGAACTTTTTATACAGGAACAAAACAGTACATTTTGTTGCACATCACTGCTCAAGCATAACCAGAGCCTAACGGTTTCGGAGTAAGAGCCTGAACAGAATCAAAAATCGTTGCGACCAACGTTCCTCTCTGGTCGTCGAACGCAGAGAATGTGTCCAGAATGATGCGTTTGCGATTAACGATTCAAAGTTGCTTTTATTTAGTATTTTTTTATTTATTTTTTCTATTTCATTTCAATGTATTGGTCTCTTCAATTGTGTGAATACAACACACACAAACAAGAAATGTCAGAAGATAACAAAAAACCAAGCAAATTTCATGAAACTCAGCCAATTCTTAGCAAAAATATGGCAACACAAATGGCACTCAGAGAGAGAATCGTCGGTCGCAAGAGAAGAAATAGAATAGATTCTAATTGTGCGATTTATCGTTGCGGAAAAAGAGCTGCGTTTTTTTCTACATTTTGCATGTATTTTCCAACAACAAAGATCGGACGCCGCAACGATTTTTGATTCTGTTCAGGCTCTAAATTGGAGAGTATCAACCTGACTGTTTCAAAACGAGAAAAAACAAATTATTTTAAAATCAGTTGATTTCAGGTCTCATGAACATGAGCAAAAGCACAAAAGGAGTGGTCATAATTAGCAGAAAAACTTGTTAAAAATATAGAAATTCTGTGGCCAGAAGCAAAAATAGCTTATGTCGACTTAGTTCTTTAAGGGGGGAAGATAGTTTAGAACTTACTTATCTTTAGAACTTAATTATCTATCTTCTATTGGGGAACCCAAGAATTATAGAAACCAGATTACGCGTTCCGCAAATGAGAGAGAGAGAGAGCATGACGTCACATGCGATCTATGTTGCCAGAAAAGCACGATAAATAGTGTTTATGGTATTTTTCAACGATTGTGGGATGTGGGAATTCCCATGGTATTTTGTGGTAAAAATCTCTCGCGTGGGAATAAAAATACCACATGTGGGATATTTACCACGCGTGGGAAAAAAAATACCTCAAAATACCATAAAATACCTCAAATTACCACAAAATACCATAATACCTCAAAATACCTCAAAATACCACAAAATACCTCAAATTACCACAAAATACCTTTCAAGCATTTTATACGCTAAGAGCTTATCGAAATCAAACTACACAACAGAAGTTCACTTTAATGAAATCCACTATGAACTTTATAATAGCGAAATGTATAAAAATTAATTTATTTAAGCTATGAACATATCAATTTAAACTAATTTATTACGTGTATATTTTTATTTAATTAATATTTAGAAAAAGAACTGAATTAAAATGCTTATTATGTTTTTAATAAATAAAGAACTGAATAATATTTAAAATCAATGTTTTTTATTGAATATGGTCAATTCTTGGTAATTATGTTATGATGTTGTCAGAATCAATTTTGTTTACTGCATTTTGGTATGTTTTGGTAATTTGAGGTATTTTGAGGTATTTTGTGGTATTTTGAGGTATTTTGAGGTATTATGGTATTTTGTGGTAATTTTGAGGTATTTTGAGGTATTTTGAGGTATTTTGCGACTGTGGTAATTTATGGGAATTAAGTGTGAGAAAAAGAGAATTTTGGTGATAATTTCATCTGGCGACACTGCATGCGATATTGTCAGAATTTGGAATAATTTTACTCCATCATACACCAAAATATTTTTTTTTTTTTCTTATTTTTACAATATGTTATGAACTTCCTTTACCCATTGGAACAATAAAATTTTGTCAATCTCGAATAGTTAGGAGATAAAAATCTTGAAAGTTTAAAAAATTCATATTTTTCGTATACGAAAATATTCATATTTTTATACAGAGAGTATTAGAGAAAGAATTTATTTTCAATTTCGTCAATTTGACTAAGAGATCGAACATTTGCATACGTTTTTGTCAAGCAAAAATACTGTGTGACGTCATGCACTCAGTTCAAAAAGAGAGCATTAGATAACGGGACTGCGGAACGCGTAATCTTGTTTTTATCATTCTTGTGGGGAACATAACAAAAAAAAAATAGTTTTGAAAAAAACGCGTTTGCAACATGCCACGTGCACTAAACGAGGGACGATAATTTAATCGTTCATAACTTTAGAACGAATTGAAAATTTTATTTGAAACTTTGGAAACATGGCTTTAAATTTTTTTTTTAGCTTTGAACCAAGGATTTCAGGTGAAAAACGTATTCAGTCAAGTCTGCCTTGGTTCGAAATGGGATGATAGATTAAGGGAAGGGAAAGGGCAATCAAGTGAAACATGTGTAGGATGTTCTAAGCGTGGTGGAAAGCCAAAGAAAGATGTGAATTTGAATCAGAGGCAAGTGTTATGACTTTACCCTCAATGAATTCAAGTTATAAGGCAATCTCATCCACAAACTTCTCTACCATCAATTACAACTTCAAGTAGTAGAAAATTTAGAAAGGTTTTAAAGCGAAGGACCATGGCCTAGCCGGGAATCGAACGCGGAACCTATGGGGTGGCAGTCGACCACGCTACCAATTCGACTACGGAGGCCGCACAAAATATGAAAAAAAAACTAAGTTTGATTATTTGAAGAGTGAAACAACAAATATAACAAAAAGCCAATAAAAACAACTAAGGGTTGGATATGTAGCACAATGTAAAATTACCGACAACGAAAAACAGTGAGACAGCCAATGGCTTAATCAATGTAATTTATGCAATTTCATTTTATTAATTTTTACACGGAGGTATCATTTTTACCTCAACAAAATAACCAGCCTACTTAAATAGAAAATCTGAGTTTCCTCGTTCAAAGTTTATTGGTTTATTTTTTACAGCTATTGAAAGTTTTAGTGTGTTTTGGTGAAAAAATGATTGCGTGTATTTCATTAAATTAAATAAATCGAAAATATACCTACATTTTTTATTAATAATATGTTTTGATTAATAATTTGATTTAGATTAAGAGATGCATATATATTTTAGTTATCTGAAATTTTTTTATGGAAATATATATTTTTTTGTAAACTATCTGTCATTTTGAAAAACGAATTCATGAAAAAACGAACTTTTTTCAACTTGCGCTGTATACTGTCAAATGAAATGAGAAATAGATATCATATTCGTGTTCTCGATATTAATATATGCCAGAAACATATGACTTGGTTCCTTTTTTCCCATTATTCGAATCTTAATAATGGAGGATTAAGTTATTGGTTATTGACAAAGTATTTCAACCATTAATTACTGAAGATCAAATTGAGTGAAGCTGATGTAATGCAAAAACAAGTGCTTTAACTTCGTGTTCCACGCCCTCAGTTAACTGTTTAGCCATTACAACATTTGAGGTAGACAAAATTTTGTTGCTCTGTGCAATAGACGCACTTAATAATAAAAACCGAGTGAATTCAACATTTCTTAGAAAAGAGATTAGTTTAATAAAAGTTTCATGATTAACCAGTCCGTATCTCAAAAACCATTTTCTGTTGAATATGACTTGTTTTGCGGTTTCTCTCTACAGCCCACTACATCGCTGGGAAAGTTAAAAGATTTCTTATTTACCTAGAAACTACAAAGTGGTGGATTCTTATTACGCTGATCTCCATGTAAAACTATAACGTCTCAACGAATGCAACAAAAAATTACTCATGGTCATAAACAAAAAAAAAAAAGAAAACAAAACAAAAAAATTTGTTGAGCTAAGCTGATATTTATGAAGTAATGTGCTTGATACAGCCACAAACCAGCGACTACTTGATTTAGATTTAATGTTATTTTTCAATTTAAATAAAGCGAAAATTTGTTGAAATATTTGAAAAACCTTACGAACTGCATAAATAGCTAGCGACAAAAGCTTGTTGTTTGTGCAGCGAATTGCAAAAACATTGATTTTCGCTGTCATTGTCACCGTTAAAGTGACTGACTCAATGCAGCGAGGCGTCAATGCGATTTGAATTCACTCAAGTGACCAAACTCATAGCGTCCAATTAAAGCTCCCACGAAATGTTAAAAACATATCAAACACCATAAAACCGACTGAAAGGTATTTACATATTTCGCATTTTTTTTTTATTTATTTTTTTTTTAATTTGTTGGTTGCTTTCATTTTGTTTTATTTCTTTACTACTCGTTAGCCGCCATTGTACAGTCATTGTCATGTTTGTTTATTTTGGATTATTTTACACACTTTCATTCGTAGGCAATTGTACGTTGTTGTGTTTGTTTTAATTTTTTTTTTTTTTTTGTTTTTGTTTTTATTTTGAATTTATTAAATTAAGTTTAGGAGGAAGTTGTTAATTTAATTTGTGTTTAGATTTATTAGCAGCTTTTTTTATGCTACTCTAGCGTTAAAATTAACACCGATTTTTTTACACATCTACGTAAAATATTTAGATTAAAAATATATAATTTTTCTCGCTCAGTTTTTTTTTAATTTGACAATATATACACAGGTTAACATAGTTTAGCTTTAAATTTTATTTATTTAAAATTTTTATCTTTGCTGATGCAAAGACATAAGAAGTTATAATATTTAAGTTTGGCAGAAAGTAGGTTCGTTCCATCTACACAGCCGTTTGCTTTTTGGTTTACACCACATGTGTAAATACATTTTTAGCATTAAAACAATTTTAAAAACATTGCTCAATATTTAACAGCATGACTTTAAAATAACAAAGGTAAGTAAGTGTCGGCCAAAATACTGCCCTTTAACGCATTAACACATCTTTGCTCTCAGTAAAGTTTCTAACTGTAAAACCAAACTTAACTTGAAAAAGCACAGCTTTTATATGTTTCATAACTTTTTATGATAACTTGAAAAATTTGATTTATGTAACAAAATAACATTCTCGTTGTTTTCATCTCGGCATTCTTCTCAACAGTTACTCACATGTGATTATGTTGATGATGCCATGGATTCATTTAAAAAGTGAACATCCAATTTTGCAAACTTTGAGAATTAATCCATTTTTTTTAATTTTTATTTCAGTTTTTTTCAATTATTTCCAACAAAAATAAACCCAATTCTTAAAAAAAGAGAATAAATAAAGGAATAAATTCTTAAAAAGGCCCAAATATCCTGACTTATTTCATTTTAATTTTGGGTTTCATTTTCATTTGCCAACGAAATTAAACCCAATCCAGAAGTTAATAAATCCTACAAAAGGCCAAATACTATTTTATTTAAACTTATTTTATTTAAAGCTTGAGTCTTTCATGGAGGTTATTTGATTTATATTATTTCTACATAGGGGAGAATGGGGTATATCGACACAAGGGGTAACCCGGCTAAAGCACATTCGTTAGACGCGCGATATTTGTTTCTTCGAGTTGATTCACATGGTATTATTTTTGTGTCGAAATACTGAAGTGTGGTATGGGGTAAAGCGCTGCATTGAATTTTTCACTATTGAAAGTCTTCATCCATACAAATTCAACTTTTCTAATAAAGCTAACTTAAAAAAAACGCGAATATAACATAAAAGATTATTGTTAATACATATTATTTGGTATATTTCACTTGAATTTCCTTGAAATGCACTGAAAGTGACGGTGCGTCTTATTACCACGGCTACACCGAATTACCCCAAATTTTTGGTGTTCAGAAAATTCTTCATAACGTAACCAAAGTTGCGTAATAAAAGTAGTTTTTACTTAAATGTCGATACGATGCAATATATGGTCAGACTCATGAAATAAAACCAACAAAAGAAAAAGTCCGCCGAATTACCCCGCTCTCTCCTACATATCATTTTGATGTGTGTAGTTATTTGACATATTCTCGAGTAACTATAAATATCACTCAACTCTTCCATAGCTTTGAGAATCAGACTCTTCAATTAAAACCATTAACACGTTGTCCGACAAAACTTCAAATAACTTCTAATCAATTTAACTGATAAAGAGTCCATCAGTTCACTGAAAAATTCAAAACAGACGTTTATGTAATGAAAAAACTTGAGCAAACATTAACATGCTACATAAATAAAACTCAAAATAAGCTTGAATGCCGCTTAACAACATGATACATAAAAAACTGCTGCCAACTAGTAAGCTTTCATTCAATAGGCACCCAATAACAACGAGTACTTCCTCAACTTACAAAGAATAAAAAAGTAAAACAATATAAAAAGTCATAAAAACCACCAAGCAAGACAATGTAAAAAGTGAAATCAACTCCTTCCTTTAATGGCATTACAGAACGTGGAAGCAAACTAAAGCTATAAGCTTCCTATATGCTTTCGAGGTTTTATGACAAGAGTTTTGAATTTGAAAATAATAAAAACCATGTCTAGCCTGCAGCACTATAAATCCCTGAGTTAAACAAGACTAACTGAAATTATGTAGCTTGAAAAAGTAAATGTTGAAAAAAAAAAAACCTAATTTTAAAATTTAGTTTCATAAGAAAATTTTCCTTGTATATAAAATAATAATTTTCAAATATTTTAGTTAAAGATTATATAAAAAAAAATATTTCGAAACGCCACTGCACCCAAGCAATTCTACTCAAGTCTACCGTTTGTTGCACTGATATTGCAAATCAAACAACAGAGAAGATGAGAAAAGCCTAAACTACATAATAAAGTATTACATCAAATCCTTCCAAGGAACTTCATCAGCTTTTTAAAGGATGTTGACACCTCACTTAAAAGCAAACACTACGAGAGAGCACACTAGGAGATACAGAGATACATATGTTACATATACATACTACATGAATAAAAAAAACACGTCTCGAGAGCTCATCGCTCACATTTACTGTCGAAGTAGAATAATAACGTAATACAACGTAACGTACGTTGAACAAGACATAAACTATGTTTGTATATTAAACGCAGCTAAAGTTCGTTAAACTCGTTTTTTATGACTCTTCGTTTATTCGCAACAACTTACAATGAGAGCAGAGCGTTCCTACAACCTTCATTGACATATATACATGTAGGGAAGGAGACCTGCTTGTGGG
This sequence comes from Pherbina coryleti, assembly GCA_943735915.1. NCBI lineage: Eukaryota > Metazoa > Arthropoda > Insecta > Diptera > Sciomyzidae > Pherbina > Pherbina coryleti. The sequence continues at coordinate 133,873,186 of OX030952.1, forward strand.
GAGTGATGAAATGGGGATGTCGGCAACTACGACAGTAGTTCGCTGTGCTTGAAAAGCCAATTTTATGGGGTTAAAACTTTAGACGAAACCCGATAGCAGACAAGTGTTAGAATGATGTGAATGATGGTGATGGTGTTGTTGTTGAGTGCTTAATTACAGGAAGACCCTAAGGAAATCGAGAATAGGGTGCTTCAGAAAAAACTTGAAAAAAATGTGTCAAACTCTGTCGGTGCTAAAAGCATTATGGGATTATTTAAGATATAAAGAGAGCACAGAAAAAAAAAAATAACACTCAAGAGGAGTCATTTTTTTCACCATAAATGTAACAACTTTTTTAAATGTTGCGACCACCTATACCTTTTTTCTACATATTCAAAATATTATCACAAACATAAGAGCTAAGTTTCCTGATAGTCGGTACTTACATGGTAGACAATTATTTATTGCGGTGTTCTTAACTGCAAAGAGATAGAAGAAAAAAAACGTTAACAAAATACTGTCTTTTTTACTATAAATAATTCATTCTTAAATATTTATATTAAATAAACTTAACTTCATTTATAATGATTAAAAATTATATTGTATTGTATTATATTGTATAATTGTATTCTAAAATCATTAAAATAACTAAAGGACCTAAAAAAAACGCTGAAAAGAAATTAATTTTTCTAGTTAATTGAGGTTATAAGAGCAATTATTTCCTTCTTTGCACATTTAATCACAGCCAACTTAATACGTTGCTGCAATTCTATTACTTATAAAAAAACCTGAAAGAGTAAGTGTTGCATACAGTGAAAATCACTATTGCATGTTGCTTATTTTCAACTATTATTTAATATTTATAAATTGACATTTGCATGATTATTAGTTGGAGTGAAATGAGGCCAGCGAATGCGGAGCCACTGTGTGGTAAGTAACAGCTCGGAGCAATTTACACAATTTAAATGAGGTCAAAATAAGCAAGAAAAATACAAACTAATCTGCTTATTTTGCCAAGCAATGGAAGGGAACTTTGTTTATTCTGCTTCAAGGCTTAAAAAAAGTTAACAAAGTTTTTAGTTAACTTTTTTGAATCATGCACCTTGCCGCCGCTGAATAGAGGTGCCTTTACTTTTTAGAAAAATAATCATTGACAAGAAATGAGACTTTAAAGCAACGGTTTATTTTCAAATCGGACGCAATGCAAATAAAAAAAAAAAAATAATTAAGATTTCATAAAAAGTTGAAAGGCATGCAACAAAATGCATTGGCGTTGCATGGAATTGTTACTCGCTGAATACAGGCGTTGAGAAAAAAGTTTGTTACATGGAATTATGTATAAAAGCTACGGTAAAAAATTGTTTACACCAGTAAAGGCTGGCAGAAAGGGCTAGAAAGCCCTTACAACAAAACTAATATTTATGACGTCATGAGGCTGCGGTCAGAGCCGCAACAAGATCGAAAATGCAAAAATTATGCTACGGCGTTGCATGGAATTATTACTCGGTTTTGATTTGAATGGTAAGGATTTGAACTTTTCTTTACGACAAAAAGAAAAAATTAATAATGAAGATATCAGGTTGAGGAGGTAAATTATACAAGATGGTGATAGAGTTAGAGATGTAACGGCTAATTTTATTTCACCATAGCAAAGATTGGGTCTTTGATCTCATATTGAAAATTTGGCGACATGACATCATGCAAAAACAATGGAAAAACGTTGCATCGCATTATAACTACATGACTATAGGCGCTATGGTAAATATTATGAAACAACAATAAAGGTGAGATGGTCGGCCACATGATAGAAATAAAAAAAAAAAATCGATGTCTCCATGTAGGGACCACATGGAAGGGACCACATGGAAGGGACCACAGGGAACCGCTCGATGTAACGTAAATGCTCAGTCGTTGCATAGATGTATTAGCGTTGCTAAGCGTTGCAAGCGCTTAGGTAAATGTCAATGTACCAAACATAAGCAAAAAGCAAGAGCAAAAGCAATAGAAAAAGCAGAACTAAAAATAAAACTTACAATAGAACAAATCAAGAATAGAACAAATCAAGAAAATCAAATTTCTTGATTAGGAAAAGGATGAATACAAGGATTTTTGCAACGATTAGGAGCAGAAAATTGTAAGGATCACGACAAAAGTTTGGACAAGGATTAGAGACAGGACGAGAACAAGGATTTGGTCAAGGATTTGGACAAAGATCAAGGCAAGTACTCAGAAAAGGAAACAAGGACAAGAATTAGGAAAATATTTGGGCAAGGATTACGACAAAAAGTAAAACAAAGATTATGATATGGATTCTTACAAGGACTAAGACAATAATTTAAATATGAATAAAAACAAGAATTTGGATAAGAATATGGACGAGAAGTTTGAAAAGTATAAGGCCAAATATACAAATCCAGATAAGGACGAGGACAAGTTTAATGGAATTTAACTCATTTAATTTTTATATGTATAAAAATAACGACGAGGATAAAAAAATGTTATTACGGTAAATCCTACTGCATACTTTCTTCTTGAATTTGCAAGCTTAATTGACCCCTTTCGTTGTAATCATCAGTTTTTTTCCACTGTAAACAATTTTAATTTGAAGAAAATAAATTACCTGAAAAAAATTTATAAATAATCAAAACAATAACAAAATCCATTTAGAAATGCATTAATTATTTAAATCTTTATTCGCCAAGGTCTAAATTATGTTTGGACAACATTAAAAGCTAAAGGAAAATTTTATTAACTTAAAATTACGCAAGTAAAGGTGAAATCTATGATCCCTTTCGTCAAAGGATCAAAATATGCACACCTGTTCTCGATATATAATATGTTATATAAGATAATATAATAATATATAAGATAATATATTAATATATCATGAATTCCATGTCACGCACTGTTACAGCTTGCGAATAATTGCAACTGATTTATTTAAGAAGAAATTTTTGCGAAAACTGGTTTGCAATTTTTATTAATTAATTTTACGGTCTATTTAAAATGTGTAAAGGTTTTATGAATCCACTTATGAATTTCGGTGATATCAAGCAAAATGTAGCGTACGCACGTGCTACAAAATTTTCCCTTTAAAAATTTGATGTCAGCTTCTATCTGAAATTTCTGCGAATTGACTTCAGATAGAATTTTCATATTTTTTACAGCAATAAGAGGTTATCCTAGAATATATTAGTAGTTAAGTTATTTGAGAAAAAAAAATTAGGAAACAATTTTTTCAACTTTAAACACCGTCACGCACATGTTACATTCGTCACGCACAATTACACCGTACGTTCATATTACTGTTACCTTCGACCATATTAACTAAAAACTGAAATACAAAAGAAAAGGATTAAAAATTTCTTATTTTCTTTTTTTTAATCTCTATTATGTTATGACTAGATACATTTAAGAAAAAAATTTGAAAATCAATTATTTTAGTCGATAAAAACAATTCTATTCTATTCGATCCAAAAGTCGATGCTCTCAATCACTGGAATTGAAGGAGCTGGAACTTTGGGGACTCTTCAAATTCTTCAACAGATTCCATGTAGACCTACTCAGGTGTATTCTCATTTCTTATGCAAAGAAATGGCCTACTCCCTGGCCTTTGAGAGAGTACCCGTAAAGGCTGCACCCGTACATCACCAAGTTCAGTGTTTTTGTGAATATGATTCCTTAAAATGGATTTATTTGAACAATAATTTATATTCCGATTTATTTGAACCCTTAAATGCCCAACAACACCGATATCATTAAAATTATGTTGTGCTAAATAATCCCCTGAACACGACCCCGTTTTTATTTTTTTTGGAAAAAGTTTTGTTTAAAGAAAACATTGTTGTATCCAAAAAGATACAGTGGGCATTCTGACGAATACCATCAATCAGCTTGGTTGTAGGAGTTCAAGGCAAAAACGTGGAAAACGATTCTTTTTATGATAACTCTAAGTTTTTTTATTAAATGATACTCTAAAATTGTAAATAGTTTAAAAGGTATTTCATGTCAAAAACCGAACTTTCCGTAAAAATTAAAAAACTTTTTAATTTGACGATCAATATTTCCCAAACCAACAAAGTTATGCAAATAATTAAATTTTTGTTTTTTATTTGAAATTTTCAGAGTGGAACTACATATCCAGCATTTTAATTTTTGCAATATTTCAAAATAAATAGCTTCTTTTCTCGGTTGTATCCAAAAAGATACATTGGGCATTTAAGGGTTAAATTAAATAAAACTCACTTATGAGAATTCATATTGACACTTGTGAATAGCTAACTGTCAATTTAGACGTTTGACCGTTTAATTAAGATGTAAGGATGGATATTTTTTTTAAATGAAGGGTGTATTAATTTCAATTTTTTTGAGTTGTTTTATTTTTGGTCACTTTGCTATATATGAGACCCCTCATATCATTACTAATCGTAATACATTTTAAAGCCCCTCCTTCCCTCTAAATTGGTAACGTAATTTATGAACGACCCCGTAGTGTGTAAAAACTACATTGTTGTATAGAAAAAAGTGTAACATGTGCGAAACGCGTGGAATTTTATTCAATGGAAATAGTAAAAAAAATGTTTTTCAATCTGGTTTGCCATCTCAATATCCACACATAACAGCATTTTCCGCAAAAAATTTCTTATATTAGAGTCTGCATTGAAACTTATATCAATATTGTCACGCACATGCTACATATTTTCTTAATTTATTTAACTGCTCTTACCACGGTATGTCGTTGATAATTATTTATTTATATATATGTATGATTATTAGGAAAATATTAAAAAATTTGAAGCAAATATTTTTTTTTTCAATCTATATATATAAAAAAATGTTGTCAAATCTGTTTGTGACGAGTGTTTGAGAGTTCGGATGGGTAAAAAAAAAATCTTCCGATACCATTTTGTAGGGTACGTTCTCTAGATGGTTTTAAAAAAAAAATTGTTTGAAAATGACAAGGGGGCGTGGCACCTCCCATACAACCCAAATCTATGGTAGCGAATAGCTCTGAAGTTATAGGTCGCATAGCATCGGAATTCGGTGTTCTACCTCAATTTACAAGAGCCGTTCCACGGTTCAATTTTATGGGCGTTGAATGTGGGGCGTGGCACTTTTTCAGCAGACCAAATTTTCGGTATAACTTTCAAGCTATAAGTCACACATCAATGAAACTTGGTAGGAGCGTACTATTTAGTCGCGTCCTTCGACTAGCAAAATTCATCAAGTATAGGCCAAAGGGGTGTGGCACCGCCCATACAATTCAAATTTATGATATCGAATAGCTTTGGAACTAAATGCCGTATAATAATGAAATTCAGTATGGAGTTTCCACTTGGTGATATATTTATACTATAAAACTGGGATGGGCTTTGGAAAAGGGGGTGTGGCTACGCCCATACACTTAAAATTTTTGATATCAGATAGCTTTGGAACTAAACTAATAGAGATAGAGATAGAGATAGAGATAGAGATAGAGATAGAAATAGAGATAGAGATAGAGATAGAGATAGAGATAGAGATAGAGATAGAAATAGAGATAGAGATAGAGATAGAGATAGAGATAGAGATAGAGATAGAGATAGAGATAGAGATAGAGATAGAGATAGAGATAGAGATAGAGATAGAGATAGAGATAGAGATAGAGATAGAGATAGAGATAGAGATAGAGATAGAGATAGAGATAGAGATAGAGATAGAGATAGAGATAGAGATAGAGATAGAGATAGAGATAGAGATAGAGATAGAGATAGAGGTAGAGATAGAGATAGCGATAGAGATAGAGATAGAGATAGAGATAGAGAAAGAGATAGAGATAGAGATAGAGATAGAGATAGAGATAGAGATAGAGATAGAGATAGAGATAGAGATAGAGATAGAGATAGAGATAGAGATAGAGATAGAGATAGAGATAGAGATAGAGATAGAGATAGAGATAGAGATAGAGATAGAGATAGAGATAGAGATAGAGATAGAGATAGAGATAGAGATAGAGATAGAGATAGAGATAGAGATAGAGATAGAGATAGAGATAGAGATAGAGATAGAGATAGAGATAGAGATAGAGATAGAGATAGAGATAGAGATAGAGATAGAGATAGAGATAGAGATAGAGATAGAGATAGAGATAGAGATAGAGATAGAGATAGAGATAGAGATAGAGATAGAGATAGAGATAGAGATAGAGATAGAGATAGAGATAGAGATAGAGATAGAGATAGAGATAGAGATAGAGATAGAGATAGAGATAGAGATAGAGATAGAGATAGAGATAGAGATAGAGATAGAGATAAAGATAGAGATAGAGATAGAGATAGAAATCCTTTCCGCTACGACAGCAACGCGTCGGGTATCAGCTATATATATAAAAAAGGAGTTTATGTTTGTAAGGCCGCAATAGACTCCTAAATTACTCATCCGATTAGCATGAAAATTTGTGTGTAGAAGTTTTTTGGTACGGTGCGTGTTCGTGGGCTATCAATTTTGATCCACCTTGAACACCAGAGGGCGCTGTAGTACAAATTTTTTACAAAACTGCCTAAAACTCCTAAACTGCTAATGCGATTAGAATGAAAAGTGATCTTCTGCTGCTATCGTTTTTGACCTATCTTGAACACCAGAGGGCGCTATAGTACAAATTTTTTACAAAACCACCTAAAACCGCTAATGCGATTAGAATAAAAGTTGGTATATAGTAGTTTTCAGGTACGATGAGTTTTTTAGCACTATATTCTTTGACCCACCTTAGACACCAGATGGTGCTGTAGTACAAATTTTTTACAAAATCGCATATCTTTAGTTGTTTTCTTATGTAACATGTGCAAATATTTACAAAATATAAAATATTTCTCAAATTTAGTAAAACTAAAAAAATTTCTGTTATTTTGACACCAAAAACATGAACATATCTTGAAAACTATGAAAAATTTTACTACAACGATATATTTAATGCAACATCGTTGCTCAAAAATGAGAAAAAAACAATCAGAAATTTAATTTTGCGACTTTCGAGTCAAATATCTCCGCTGCTTTTGTATTCATTTTGTTAAATTTTTTTTTTGTCTTAAAGCTTCATCAAAGTACTATGAAAACCCTATTGCAAAAATACCGTTAGTTGAGTAAATATATTTTAAATATTTTTTTCAAAAAAGGTCTGAAATATTGGAGTTTTCCTCACAAAAAGGCTCAAAATTTGTTTTTGTTGAAAAAATAATTTAAATTCAAATTCGCAAATTTTCAACTCTATTTAAAAATTATAACATTTATAGGCAAAAGTTATTTCAATTTTACACAAAAATTAAAAACCATTTCTGTTATTCAAAAAACAAGGCCTACCCTTGAATTTTTCGAACAAAATTTTTTTTTCCAATATTGTGTTTTTATATTTTTGAAAAAATATACAATCTAAAGAATTAATTTATTAGAAAAAATTATCTAAGTATCTCTTGCCAATCGAAAGTTATAGCCAATAATGTTTATCCAAAATATATATACAAAAAGCAAAACGCTGTGTGTGATGGCTGGAAACTTCAAAATTACTTAGCCGATAGAGCTGAAATTTTGGCAGTACATTTTTTACAAGTACGAGATGGCTTACATTTCTGTCACACCCCCTTTTACCGCCCACAAATCAATAAAAATGCTATATTTCCTACGGTTTTCGTCGATTGGGCTACATTTTGGTAATTTAGTCTGTATGCTTACTGTCGGCAACTGTACTAAAACAGGGTAATGTCCATCTACTAGAAAACTGGGATGAGCATTATATAAGAGGGTGTGGCTCCGCCCATACAGTTAAAATTTGTATTATCGAATAGCTTTGAAAGTAAAAGTAGCAATACTTACATACAAACTCAAAATGGAGTTACTATTTTGTGATCTCCTGCTACTGGGAAACTGTAACGGGCAGTGGAAAATAACAGTGGTGTCAAACTATGAGTCTGAGAAAAGTTTTGAATACACCTATTATGTTCCCATATAGTTGCAGGGTGCAGCAACGCGCGCCGGGAAAAGGCTAGTTGTTGTAATAAACAGCGCACGCCCTTACGGCAAATATCAAAATAAAACTGAAAAAATTTCGCTCAACTTATTCACCACGCGAAAGTAAAAAAAAACACAGAAAAACTACCGTTATCTTGAAAAATTCAACTTAAAATGTGTTGTCCGAATTCGATAGAATATATTCTATATAGTATCTCTTCTCTCTTTACAATTTGATTTTTGACCTATGAGGTTGACTTTTTCGTGGAATTCGTGATATAAGATAATATAATAATATATAAGATAATATAATAATATATAAGATAATATAATAATATAATATAATATTATATAAGAATCCTTAGGGAATAAGTCTATTTTGCCCCGGTTAAGTCAAACGACCCTCTCATTAGTGTTATTACTACCTTATTCACAAGAATAATTCTGCCAAAACACAGCAAAATTTACGTTTCCTCTTTTTGTTCAAGGTGTAAAAAGCTACATTTCTGAAAACACTTCTATTTTGGTTCCAGCTCGAAGCACATTAAAGAAAGACAAGAAAAGTTATAAAAAGCTTCAGACACAAGACAAAGCTATTTTCAGTCACTAATATACAAAAACGAGTTAATTAAATAACAAATGTTTTTACACGTTAAATTATGACAGCTCTAGGAGAAATAAAATTCGACATTAAACAATGAACAGCGAAAAAAGTTCATAAAAACGGCTTAGTTTTTGAAGAACGTAACAACAAAAACAAACATTTTTTGACGCACGTTCCTAACATGATTAACTCAAAAAAGAATACTCGCTGTTAGATTTATTTTTGAGATTACAATGATCATTAAATGGAAGACTTAAAGTTGGCAGCTCAGTGAACAAGGCAGAAAAAAAAAGCAACAACAACGTAAACGATAAACTGTTTATTCAGGCTAAAGTTCGCTAATCGTAACATGAATTATGTCAAGATATTACCAAATATTTGACAATTTATTTGTGACAATGACAGCTGAGGCACACACACACACAGCGCGAAGCGTGGCAAATACTGAAAGTCTGACCTCTGGAGAGATTATTTAAAAAGACCAAAAAGAAAACAAAAACAAACTATTCCAAATGAAGATACTCAACGGCATTCAAAATGACAGCATCAACCCACAAATGTCAAAGTTAGTAGTCTTTTTTTATGTGTTCTGACTTCCGTTGCTTTGCATTCGGAAACGTTTAACATCAACAGCAAGTGTTTTATTTTTTTTTAAATTACTGACGAAACATGGACTAATGCCAAAGCCAGCACAAAATGGAGTCTGATGGAAAAAAAAATGTGAGCACAAAAATGGAAAAATATTTCGAAACGAGACAAACATGACTGAATAGGCCAAAACACATAGAAAGCATGCATGCCTCAAGCATGCATCATGCCTGTGAAGCATGCTTGGTTAAAGCACATTGAAAGCATGCATCGCTTATGTGATAAATTTCAAATATGTTAAACTGAATAGAAATTTAAAAAAAAAAGTAGTGAAAATACATTAAATTTAATCAAAAACAACTAAAAATGGAATTTGAGGATATTTTATGCTTATTGGTTGTGTTGATATTGCTTTTATTTCACACATGTCTTCTGTCAATGCTTTGATGCCTGCAAAAAGTTAAAAGTTCGCCAACTTCAGGCATGCTTCAAGCATCATGCATGCGTGCATGCTTTTAATGTGGGCTACTTCATAAGAATATGTTTATTCAATCACAAATGTCAGATGCTTGAAGCATGCATGCCTCCTATGTGCTTTGGCCTAATGACTACCTACTTGGACAAAAACATATTTTTTGTTTCTTTTGTTCTGCGCTATCAAAGCATTCGTGACATTTGACATTCGTAGCGAAAGAAAAACACATTTAAGGCTTGACTTAAGCTTAAAGCTTCTGACAGAACAACACGTAGAACAACATTTATTCTTATCATGTAACAAAAATTCTTTTAAAGCTAAGATATGTAAGCATTTAAGCTTTCAATTTTTTTTTTTTTTAACAAAGTATCATCTCGCGTCTACTTGACCCACTTAACCGGATATTTACAATTTAATTTCAAACTCATTTAACAAATTGAAGAAAATATCGTTTTAGTTCAGACTCTTTGCTTCTAGAAAACTATTTAAAAATCATAAAGCCTGACTGTGGCAAATCAGCAAAATTTGCAATGAACTGAATTGCAGTTTGTGCAACTTCTCAATATTTCTATTGTGCAGAAAATGCACTGCGATCTGAATACATGGATGAATGCTGAATACACACATAAACAGCAGCACACGTCCTTGACACCACGCCAACATTTGCCTTCTTTACATGCAGCAACAACGACGCAACAACAAATATTTAAGACGCTAAGGTTTGCAACAACATCAAGTAGGAATATAGTTTTTTTTACTCTTTTTTATGTTTTTTTATAATATTTTTTACACAAGCACATTTTTTCCCCAAGATTTATTATAATTAAGTATGTTTTTACCTCATAGGAGGAGATGTAATTTAACCTCCAATAGGCTGGATGTTTTTTTTTATATATAATATGCTTTGTTGTAACTTGCTATAAACATTTATTGATTAAAACAATGGCTGTCTCAGTTTTTTCAAATAACGAAATAACTTTCCGTTAGAGTAACATTCTGCTTCTTCAAAAATTCTCAGACTACCGAAATTTTTCGAAATTTAAGTGAATGAAAAACCTTTTTGCAGAAACATGCGCAATAAAACCTTCTGAATATAAGAAACAACAAACAGCTTCCAGCTGCAAAAGCTCACCACTGCAAATAGATGTTCACCTCGGTTGACCTATGGATGTATGGATGCTGGAAAATCGCAAAGAATAACATTTTAAGATCCTAGCTATACACAAGAGGACAAACAACATGGAATGGCGAAATCAGTTTGGAGCAAAAACGTGTTTCAAAAGAAAATAAAAAACTTTCTTCATTAGTGGTCAGAATCTAAAACCATAAGAATAGCGATAAAAATATGGTATAATACATACAATATCCAAAAGATGGGTATAAAACGAGTGTCTACAAACATGCAAATTGTCTATTCATGTGCAACTGAGTGTGCTGTATAAAAAGAGGTCAATTGGGGTTAACCATTTGTCGCAGTTACTCAAGGCCAAAAAGTTTAAACTATGGTGGGTGGGTGAAGCTAGAAGTAATAACTAATATTGGAAATGTAGGTTTAAGAATTTGGAACTAAGAATTAAGAGTTAAGAATTAACAATTAACAATTAGATATTAACAATTAAGAATTAACAATTAACAATTAACAATTAACAATTAACAATTAACAATTAACAATTAACAATTAACAATTAACAATTAACAATTAACAATTAACAATTAACAACTAACAATTAACAATTAACAATTAACAATTAACAATTAACAATTAACAATTAACAATTAACAATTAACAATTAACAATTAACAATAAACAACTAACAATTAACAATTAACAATTAACAATTAACAATTAACAATTAACAATTAACAATTAACAATTAACAATTAACAATTAACAATTAACAATTAACAATTAACAATTAACAATTAACAATTAACAATTAACAATTAACAATTAACAATTAACAATTAACAATTAACAATTAACAATTAACAATTAACAATTAACAATTAACAATTAACAATTAACAATTAACAATTAACAATTAACAATTAACAATTAACAATTAACAATTAACAATTAACAATTAACAATTAACAATTAACAATTAACAATTAACAATTAACAATTAACAATTAACAATTAACAATTAACAATTAACAATTAACAATTAACAATTAACAATTAACAATTAACAATTAACAATTAACAATTAACAATTAACAATTAACAATTAACAATTAACTTAACTTAAAGAATTAAGAATTAAGAATTAAGAATTAAGAATTAAGAATTAAGAATTAAAAATTAAGAATTAAGAATTAAGAATTAAGAATTAAGAATTAAGAATTAAGAATTAAGAATTGAGAATTAAGAATTAAGAATTAAGAATTGAGAATTAAGAATTAAGAATAAAGAATTAAGAATTAAGAATTAAGAATTAAGAATTAAGAATTAAGAATTAAGAATTAAGAATTAAGAATTAAGAATTAAGAATTAAGAATTAAGAATTAAGGATTAAGAATTAAGAATTAAGAATTGAGAATTGAGAATTAAGAATTAAGAATTAAGAATTAAGAATTAAGAATTGAGAATTAAGAATTAAGAAGAATACTCTTCTTCTTCTAACAAAGAATTTAGAATTTAGAATTTAGAATTTAGAATTTAAAATTTAGCGATCGTGATGTTGACAGATTAACAATTTGCTAAATATTATTTTTTGACAGTTTGTCAAACTTATCAAACAACATCAAATAGAACCATCTGTTGTACCACCCTTACTGCGAGGAAGCAAGAAAGTTCAATACCACTTAAAATATCAAAAGAAAAATTAACATACAAGTTTTTTGCCTATCTACGCAAGTATTATTTTCTTCGTTTTCAACTCACTACTTTTTTTAATATCCTGTCAGTTAAACATTTGTCTGCAAGTTTGTGACAGAAAAAAATCAACTTCCGTTTTATAGAAATAGCTACTTTTGTACAAAGGGGAAAACTTTTCAATGAAAAATTGCAAAAAAGCAATTTAAAAATGAAAAACTGAGCTGAAAAGAAAACAATATTAAAACGGCATTAAGATAAGAGAAGCTACAATTCACAACTCTAGATAGGTTTTTGAATAAAAATCAAAAGAAAATTTATTAAATTTTTGGCTGTAGTTAGTGCGAATACGAAAGGGGGATAGAAGTCAAAATGACAATACAAAGAACAGTTTCCAGACAAATTTTGTTTTAATATTTTTTTTTCGGTGAATTTGTTAAATTAAATATTTCTTTAAAATATTCTTTTTCCTCATTTTTAGTCAAGAGAAATTAAAAGTTCATCAAAATTTATGACTTAAGATTTCCTTATAACTTGAATTAACTGAGGTAAATGCATAACACTTGCCTCAGATTCGAATTCTATGGCTCTTCCACGCTTAAAACATCGTACACATGTTTTACTCGATTACTCCTTCTTTCCCACTAATCTATGATCTCATTTCCAACCAAGGTAGAGTTGACTAAATATTTGAATACTTGAAAAAAATATTTTTTCTAATGACTATAAAAAATTTTGACAAAATAAACGATGATTTCTGAAAATTTTTAACTTCGTGTAAGACCAAGAATTTAAGATCATTTGATCAAAACAAACCCAAAAATTGACTCCAGACACACAAGGTTAATGATGTTGGGAAGGTTTTTCTGAAGGGATGATTTTTTGTAAATAGACTTTTTTTATTCCAAGGGTTTTATCAGTATTTTCAATAGTTTAGTATAAATAAAAATAATATGAAACTTTTGATTTATATAACTTTTCGCGGCCAGAAAGAGAAAATTTAAAAAGCTTTCAATAACTTCTAACATCGTAGCATGTTAAAGGGGAATCATCAAAGTTGCCTGGTTCAAAAAATTAGATATCAAGATAGTTTTATAAGATTGTATTAAAATTAACGAACCCGCTATTTTGATTCGAAACAACTAAAACCAAATCTATGTTTGGTTCCAATTGAGTTAAAATGCCAACATTTTAAATATTTACATGATACTAAACATTTAAAATTGAAATTTCAGCTGAGACCTTGATGGATAAAAGTTTGCAGAAAGACGCAATAAGCTTTGAAAATAATTTCCGGGTTAATTTGCTCATGATACAATAAGCAAGATAGATAGCGCTTAGACAGAGGAATTTTGGCCATGATATCTAAATTACAGAAAAATAAAACCAGGCCTATGAGACAACAAATAGAGACGACATCAACATACTTGTATGGCTTCGATGGATCTGACTTAAGGACTGACCTGAACTGGTCCATTGAACTGCCAAATATCGTATAATTTTGCAATTTGTCATACTAAGACTTTGACTAAAATTAATGCTTTCATAGCAAAATAAACAACTTCATGGTTAATGTCTGCATATTGATGACGTGTTTATAATTCTGTAACCATGAATATTTTTATGTTTCATAACGAAATTTATAGCAATTTATTGCAACAAGTTTTAATTCTTGTTCAGCTACAACAAGAAAAAATATTGGAAATAAACACAACAAAAGAGGAAAAAGTGGCTATGAAGAAACATAAACAAAGAAACCACTTTGAATTGAAGAATATTACTCACCATCGTCAGTGGCAGGCCGCACAATGGAAGCCACATAAAATGAAGGCAAACCACACAAAGTCAAATCCCCGAACGCACTTGCAACATACGAGATATTGGCGTGCAAGTTGGACAAAAATAAAAATAAATACAGAACAAAAACAAAAACAAAAATTCAAATACTGACTATAATGCTTACAAACAAAGAACATATAATATTCTATATAATATATAGTTGTATGGTACTAATACACAGTACATTGCATCACACATTCATACACGAACGTATCCGTAGCCAAATGGAACAAAATGACAAACAAGTGCGAAGCCACAACGACATCGAGAACAAGAAACAAGTTTGTTAAGATACTAATATATATATATATATATGTATAGTATATGTATATATGTATGTGGTCACACATAACTACATATTGTGCGAGTTTGATTCAAGAGCGAGTGGAGCGAGTGACGTGAGTTGGAGCGGATGGCGGCGTATCATGAAGCAAGATGAATTCAAAGCGATAAAATGGATGGATTCAACTTCAGAAAAGCAATAAATAAACAAAGTCTTAAAGGAAAAAGTTTACAGCGCTTTTTATTATGCTGTTGAAAGTTTTTTGGGGGAGCGGGCGGAAGAATGAAAATTAAAAATAGTTAAGAGTCCAGAGTACGGAGAAAAGAGCTACAAAATAAAGCATAACCTAGAATGATTTGGATATGTGACCAAATTAACCTTCCATGTAAAAAAACAGTTCAACTTAAGTTCGAATAAAAATATAGTTATAAAGGAAATGAAAGGAAAGCCAAGTTTTGCTGACACGCTTCTGCTGGTAACTGAATAAAATTGAAGATTCTTGACCACTCAACCAGCTTGACTACTCAAAACCAGCTTTTGTTGCTAATTCGATTACCAATGATTAACGATATATTTAAAAAATTTCTATAAAATAAACAATTTCTCCATAAATATCTTTTTTTTTTCAATCACAAAATATTAGCTGCTCAAATGACTCACTGCATTTGTCCACAGATTTGACTCATGCAATGAATTGTATCTTAAAATCTACAGCTTACTACAATGGGTGGGTTTGAAATTTGGTTTTTTTACAGTTTATTTCTTGCCAACTGGTTTTAAGTCATGAGAAATATAAGGAACGTCATAGCGAGTGTCTGAAGCCGCACTCCACTGTATCTTGTCAGCCAATAACTGAAAGTTAACTGAAATTAGAAAGTAGTTAAGACCTTACAACAACTTCACATTCAGATAGTGTTGTTTAAAAACTGTATAGTGGTCCCCAGTAGCAGTTCTTAGCCAGTTAGAAAGATGCAGAGTCTATGTTGGCTCTGCACTTTGGAACAAATATTTGATTTCGGAATTTTTTCGAGTTCACAAAGTTCACAAATTAAGACCGCTTTTTAGTCTAAGATGAAAGATTCATTTCAGAAAGCTATATGAGCAGACTGTCGTAATCTAAGAAATATCGACGCGAGTCACAACTTAACAAAGAATAATTCGCAATTTGGTTACAAGATAGTTGAATTATTTCAATTTCATTTTTTTTAAATCTATTTAAAAAATTAATTTCAGTGGGCACATCTAAGAGCAATGCTTTACATATCTTCCTTTAAGGCAAAGGCTTACGTCATGATCAAAACTGTTTTGAATTTTTTAAAAATTCAGTCAAAAGGCACTTCACATACACCATCGGCAACCTCTGTAGTCGAATGATCCCAGGCTCGAATCCTAGCCTGGCCGTTGTCCTACGGTTTGACTTTTCTTCATTTCATTCCTCACATCTAATCAACTGAAATTGAAAATCCATCAATATTAGAAGTTGTAATTGGATGGTAAAGAAGTTTGTGGATGCAATTACCTTATAATTGGAATTAACTGAGGTAAAGGCTTAAACTTACCTCAGATTCAAATTAACATGTTCCTACGCGTTTCCGCCATACATACTTTCCCACCTAACCACCGTCCAATTTTGAACCTAGGGAAACTTAACTGAATGGTGTAACACCTGAAATCCTTGGTTCAAATCAAACAAAAAAAAAAAGAAAATACAACAAAAGCCTTCAAAACAGCCACATAATTCATGAAAATATTACATAGTTTTGTTGGTTGGATGAAAATAATTACACTGAGCGACACCAAAAAATAACTGAAAAAACTCTAATGGTTTCTGATAGCCATTGGTCCATAGAACATATCGTCATAGAACATATTGTTGTATTAAGTTTGAACAAGTGTTGCCAGAGTGACGAACTGAAATTTACCACTATTTGGGAAAAAAATTACCTTTTTTGAAGAAAATTTACCTTTTCCTAAAATTAAAAAAAAAAAAAATAAAAAATTTTAATTTAATGATTAACAACCGTTATCATTTTGTTTGTAAGTATGCATGTATTTATAAAGCAACAACAAAAACATGAAAAAATAACATTTGTCTACTTCACACAGCGAAAAGCAATGCTGATCCGACAACTGTTCCTATTCTGGACCATGATACAATTATACAAGGTAGGAGTGACAGTTCTTTCCTCTTGCACCAACTGTCAAAAGTAGTATAAATTAGAGAACGAAACAAGTAAAAAAGAAAATAGAAAGTAAAATATACAGAAAAATTGCAGTCGGTATAAGACACTCGTGAGAAAATAGCCAGTTGTCACTCCTACCTTGTATAATTGTATCATGTTCTGGACTAGTTCTCAGTCGATTTCTCCGAGAGAGGATCGCCAACTGACAACCGCTTTGGTTCTGTTCGGGCTCTTAAACTACTTGTGAGTATGTTCAAAGCTGAGTATGTTCAAAAAACTGAAAAGCTCATTGACATTTTTAGGAAACATTTTAATGTGAGTTCTTTAGCTCAGAGCTTAAAGCGATTGCTTCATAACCGCAAATTAGTGAGTTGTTTTTTTTTTTTTGTTTACCTAATTTTTAAATTAGTGGCGTCCGTGGCGTAGTTGGTTAAAGTGCGTGGCCGCTATGTCAACGAACCTGGAGACCCGAATTCGAACCCCACCAGCGACAGAAAATTATTTGAATTAATAATTTTTTTGTACGGCCGCCACCTCTCTGCAGACAATGGCAAACCTCAGAGAGTAATCAAAATGCCATGTAACGTTTCTTGAGAATAAGAACATTACGTTCATCGCCGTTCGGAGTCGGCGTTAAACCTGTAGGTCCATTTCTCGGTCAATTGTGTACAAACTTAATAACACGCACAACACAATTGATCATAAGAAGCTAGGTCAAAGTCCTTTCAAGGGCTGAAATGGCCAGTTATTTATTTTTTTATTTTTTTTTAATTTTTAAAATCCACCACTGAAGGTGAAAAAAAAATTGTAAAAAGGTAGTTTGTTTGGTTTATTGCTATTTAGATAATATTCGTAAGTTTGGTAGCTCAGAGCACACGGCAATTGCTTTGTAATCGTGGTGTTGTGAGTTCGAGGCTCAGCAATCTGGATACATTATTTTCCAATTTTTTTTTTTAATATATATGGAATTTCGGTTTTTTAAACAAATCTTGTAATGATAAAAACATTGAACCTTCAAATTCTATTGTAAAATTTTACACAAAACTAAAATCCAGAAAATAATAATTTAAGTAAAAAATAATTCTAATATACCACGTTTTTAAAACGAACTAAGAAGTATAAAATAATTTCTACTAGAGTGGGGCTTTTAGTTTTCATAAAAACGTGGGGCGCATGGAAAATATTTTTTTTTTACTTAAATTATTATTTGTCTTAATATATATATTATAACAAAAAGATTTATCTGCGAATTAGAGTAATTATCCTTTAAAAAAAAAAAACCTCACTCATTTTTTTCATTTATATTTTCTTCCAAACAAACTCATGTACATTACAGCATAAGTAACATAAAACCAAGCTCATTCAGCTAGAGTTTTAAGTAGAATCTAAAAGAATCTGAATCGAACACGATCTTTAAGCCACACACGGTCAGCGCTGTTTGTTTAAAAAATAAAATCATAAAAAGTAGGTTTGTGTATTGATCCGATGCACATCTAACGATACAACAACGACCGAACGAATTGCAATACGAAGCTAAAAACGTACTGAAATGATAAAGTGTTAATCTAAGAGAATCGACAGACAGAAAGACAGACAGACTAGACTGGCAGACACTCTGAGCACTAACAGATTGTTTACTTTTTTGTTGCACTAGTTAAAAAATTGTTGTATTAAGAGTTTTAAATAAACGATTATTTTTTTTTACCACAAATTGTAGCAATCTAGGGGGTAAGAATTTCACGACGATGTCTATGATTCATAGAGTGTATCTAGAGTATTTTTTACATTAAAAAAAAAAGAAAGAAATATATTTTATCCGATTTTTATGTTTAGTTTATGTTTGAAATTTTAAAACGCCAAGGTGTGGCATGAGGTGCAAGTGGGTCAAATTTATTTTTTCCCCAGACTATAAAATGATAAAGTGAAGTGCTATTAATTATCACGGAATGAAGTAATTTAAAAAAGATTAAAAGAAACTGGGTTAAAATAACGGATTACTTGTAAAAGCCAAACAGCTGGCTGCAACAGAACGCTCACAACGACTGGAGCAGACATTTAAAAAGAATGCAACCAACTGAAAAAATACGTATTCCATGGAGTTATTAAGGTTTCGGCAGAGGTGAGTTTATGTCGAATATAAAAAACGTTATAATTAATTAAACGTTACTTAGTGAGAATACAGAACACTTCCTGTGTCCACATCATACAGCAAATAATTCACACATAAATAACAAAAGCAGCCTAAAAATTAGGGTTTTATACAAAGCCTTAATGTAGAAGTGAATTGTTGTAAACGAACAACGTGAAAAATTATGTATGCAGAAAGGGAAAGGAAATATGTATAAACACCATTACAGAGATTTCTACAACAAGAAGAGAACACTCAGAGCGAAAAGGGAACGCACAAAAGCTAAAAAAAATACCACAAACATGCTGGCGACATTGTTTGGTTTTCAGCATATTTTAGATTTTTTTTTTTTTTTTTTGTTCCTTTGTAGACTTCGAGAGGCCTTCAGAAATGCAATACATACGAGAACTTTATGTTTTAAATTGAACCCACTTTCAGATAAGAAAACCGAAAAAATTGTTATGATACAATTTCTGCTTCTATACAACTTCCAAAAGGCATACGATAAAAAAGCGAATAAATTTTGTAAGTATTTTTTTAACAAAAATTTTACATAAGAATTTGAAATATTCATTTTTAATATTAGAAATGGTTTTGATTTTAGTCAGGTCGAGCTCTGGGAATGTGAAGGAATCGTACTTCAAAGTTATTTTTGGAATTCATATAAAATAAAGTTAATAAACATTTTCTTTTCCTAGAAACCGAATTTTTTGCAAATGCATGTTTTATCTGAGCATTTGCTCATTTGTATTTTAAATTACTTGATTTAAACACATTTGTAATTTGTAAATAAATTTGAAAAAAATTTTAATATTTTTTCATATAAAATGTTTTTTACTTGTCTTTTGGGATTTGATTCTTAGTGGGCATTTTGAGTAAAAGTGTATTTTTGTAATTTTTATGTTTTGGAAAAATCAAATGATTTTTGGTGCATTTGTTTTTTGATATGGGCAAATCCCGAAAATAGTCCACCAAGTGTGAGAAACTAAAGATGCTTCTTTTTCAAGAGCATTATTGTTTATTAAAAGCTTAATATATCTACATTTAAGTTCCCAATCAATTTTTTTTTTCTTGAGGTTTTATGTAATAAAAAAGAAGTGATTCACAGTCAATATTCGAGCTAAGTTTTTTTTTGTTTTTTTCAGGTTGTTTATTGATCTAAGAAAGCTATTGATATAAAAGCTTTACGTATAAAAGTTTTTTTATTTCCCTTTGCACTTCTTTCTTCGAAAATTGGCGCCATAATAGGTTTGACAAAATTTGTGCATAACGGTGTATTTTGCAAAATAAATATGATTAACTCTGTTCTGACGTTCTACACATAAAAAGGGTTTTATTTAGATAAAATTGTTAAATCTAATTAAAAACAAAAATAGTAACCTGTTAGAAAGCAAGTTTTTGCACATTTTCCAGAACATAACTGCTGATTTAAAATATAAATAATTTTCAGCTCATATCGACTGGGCAAACTTAGTGACGTCCGAACGGTAGGCGACATTTTCAAAAAGAATTGACGTGGAAACAACTTTTGTAAATTATATATATTATATATTAAAAAAAAGTGCGGAAAGATCCAAAAATTTGCGAAATAATTAAAAAAAAACTTGATGATGAATTTCGTAGAAAAGAATCTGAAAAAAGCGTATTTATCGCAAAAAGTTAAGACAAAAAATAAAAACGACCACCAGTTAGCTAAAAAAATATGTGTGGGGCCGCCACGCATGGTAGAAGTGAAACTTGAACCCAAAAAAATAGAGATTTTTAAGTGGTTAATTGATTTACTCTTGAATATAGTCTTATTAAAAAAGTCCCATATCATATAATTGCAAGATTAGATTAAATCTGTTTTCAAACAATTTCAAAAAGTTGAATGTTATTATACCATACCACCATCATACCATATTATTATCCTATACCGTCACAATGTATCATAAAACTATACCATGCTATCATTTCATGCTCATCTTACCACCATACTATACCATCAGACAATACTAGCATACCATTCCATCATATTCTACCACCAAACCATACCTACCAACATTCCATATATCTATACATCATATCATCGTACCATACCATAATACTGTACCATTAACTAATCATACTATAGCCATCATGCCATACCATCATATTATAAAAATCATACCATACCATTTACCCTTATCCAAAAATTTTAAATAGAAAAACTTTCTTCAATTTGATCATACAAAAACATAAAGCTCTTTGTCGAGGTATGAATTCTCGAACTCCTTCTGTAGATGTCTTTAGCTGAGATTTCAGGAATTTGTTTCTTTTAAGCATCTTTAAAATTTAATTTACGCTGACACCTTTTAAATTTGTTATAACTTAAAAGCAATTTGGACAGGTTGTTGACAATTTGCGGCGAATTGGTGGTGACAAAAAGGAACGAAAATTGAAGATACACATGGGTTTTTATCGCCAGTGTTTTGTGAAGAAAAGACAAGGTACATAAACGCCAAAAAATAGAAAAATACGTAATATCGCTCCACAATAGATGGCAAAATATTAAAAATATTGCAAAAATGAAACCTCCATTTATATTGCTCGAACAGCCTATTTTTTGAACGTAGAGTAGATGTTAATATTAAAAATAGTTAAAAAAAATCTATAAGTAAAATAATGTAATGATGGAAAAATTAATGAAGTCCGACACATGACGTCCGAACAATAATAAATATTACAAAAATAAAACCAATAATAAAAATTAACGACTATGCTTACATTTTTGTATATTTCAGTTAATTCTTAACGTTTCATTCATATCAAATTTTCTCATAGCTCGAATCAGTTCACTGCAAATAGCAGATTTTGCAATTAATATCAAAACTATTTCTATTTTAATAACGTCCGAACGCTGAATATCAAAACCACTGTTCATGTACTTACACTTATATTGTAGTTTTTTTCTGATATTTATAAATAGCAGCCCCTTAATACTGAATGTTGCACCAGTTACTTTTTCCTAAACAAAACATTTTCAGCATTTTAATTGGAAAAAAATGCGTCCGAATGTGACGTCCGACACGCAGGATTTGCCCATACTTGAAAACAAATGGCCAAAGTGATTTGTTGTCTAAAATCAAGCACTATACAGCATTTTGAATAAAATTACATTATTGGACAAAATAAAAACACCATTCAATGTATTTTAACTCCAAGGACTGTATTTTTTTTTACACAAAAAAAAAAGAAAGATTGTTCTTTGCAACTAATATTTAGTGTTTATTTTTGGACTGATTGGAGTGTATTCTATAAACCAAAAAGTTGTATATTTGTAATTCTCTAAAAAGTGTGAACAAAAATCAGAGTGCATTTCGTTTTCCAAATGCCCACTTCTAAAACCTAACTGTTCTGTTACTCTTGTTAAAAACTAGACCCTAAGGATCTCGATCCTTGCAATCTAGATCCTAATGATGGCAACTTAAGAATTGTCTAGAAGAATAGATGTTTCTCTACTGAAATATAACTTGTAAGATACTCGAATAAAAAATATTGATTACTTGCAATAGGGTAGGTAACATTTAATTAATGCCGTTTTGCATGATTTAACATTAGGTAAACTATTCACACTAACAGAAAGTCATCTGATGCAGAGTTATCCCCCAAGTCGATTGAGTCGTGTGCGACAGTCTGGCAGAAAGTTTACTTTAAAATATTAAATGTTTTTCATTCAGCGACTGGCATCTGAAATGACTGATCTGAACATTTTTCAAACAAAAGTTCTGTCAAGTATAGTGGTTCGACAGCTTTTATTTCTACTTTCCTTCCAGTTCTTTTTTTTCATATATTTTACGTACAATTTGCAGTTATTTTGCATATTTCTTACATACAGTTTTTAATAAAAATCCGCTGTGTTAAAATATATTTAATAAAAAAACTTTTGGGCACTTGGTTAATAATTTCCTACAAAATCTATTTATTTGACAGAAAACCTTTACTTTTCCGTTGGAACAAAGCTCGGAATAATAATGTAACGCCGTTTTTCCAAAACTTACCAATATATTAATGAAACATTTGTATATCCCTTGAAATATGAAGAGTTCTTTATTATTTCTAGTAAACACTCTTTTTTGATATTCATTTTCAGCTGGGCTAACGCTCAAAAACAAACTAGTCACTTCGTTCAAACAGCAGAGAGTGAAACAGAGATTAGAACAAAGTCGGCAAACAATAGAAAGAGATAAGTAAACTCGACCAATAAACTTGACAAACGCACCCGACTCGACATCTTAAAACGATACTCTAATTAGAAGAAACAGACAAATTTAATCAAGTCGTACAAATACATTTAATTTAAAGATATTAAAACTAACACGGGCTAGAAATGAGTCATAAACAAGTGATAAGCAAATAGATCTAGCTAAAGATAACAAGAAAACATACAAAAAAATAAATACAGATATTAGTTTAGAATGGAAGAAATGTAAATTTATCTTGAAATTAAAGCTTAGATGAAATGAAAAGAGAAGATGTGTTAAACAAAAAATTCGATGAGAACAAATGATGTCGACATTAAGACATAAACTAGTTTAACGAAAAATTATGTTTCTTGGCTGATTTAAGAACGACTTTCTGTATGAAAAATAAATAAAAAATAATGGGTCAACTATCAGATGAAATGGGATCAGAGAAAAATACGATCAAATGTGAATATGAGTATCGAAGCGAAAAAAAAAATTTTAAATTGTACTGACCTTAAAAGTAGTAAAAAATAATTTTGATTTCCAGTCCTTTTATATTCTAAAGACTTACTGAAACCCATGATACAGTTATAAGGTAGGCCCAATAAAAATACGCTCTCTATGACTACAAATCAACAACAAAACAACAACAAAGGTGTAGGTATAATGTTAAAATACAATACATAGCGATACAAATAAATTGATTACTGAACAATCGAACAAAATAGTCGAATGAAAATTATATAAAATGTTAACGTTTATTTACTTCGTTGAAAGCCAACATACAATTATTTCTGCATTATATCTTGAAAAAGGTTTATTTTGTTCAATTTTTAGGGTTTTTGCTTACTTTTCTTAAATTATTTATAATGTTAAAAGTAAATAATACATCCCTATGGCTGAACGAATAAACTTTAATTGTCAAAAGTGACATTATACCTCGCCGATACTTTGATTTGCTTTGCTTTTTCGTTTTTTTTTATCTCCGAATTGGGCCTACCCATGATACAATTATACAAGGTAGGAGTGACCAAGGTATATTCAACAAGGCAGTCTCGTCTCGGAGTGGTGGGTACAATAGCTGTCAAACAAAAGAAGAGCGTAAAAAAAAAAAAAACAGTGCATAGAAAACTGTCAAATGTGTTAAAATTCATAGTTTTCATTTTTGTGCGTGCTGAATGTTTAATTTAAATATTTATCGTGAAGGTAAAATAACACGAAGGAAGGCACTGCTCCTGGCTGCAACCGGAGTGTACCGCAATTATTCCCCGGAGGATTAATAAAATCCGTTTTATAAAAATGCTTTTCGCAGACCCGCGCTGATTGCGAAAATATTGTGGAACAAGCAACGTTCCAGCGATTGCGTCCTGCTTCATTAAGAGGCACACTAAAAGACGAGCCATTTTCTTTTTGAAAAGGCTTTTTACAAATTGCACAACTTCTGGGCATTAAATCGCTTAAATAATTTTCATCAACAACATAAGTCTAATTGGAAAATTTTGTTATTTGTTTTGCTTTTATTCGTTCAATAGCCGATTTTGACAGGTGCTGTACCCACCACAAGAGAGAATTTTAACTACTAACTCTACCTTCCTTAATATACCTTGGAAGTGACAGTTTTTTCGTCTTGCACAAATGGTCAAAAATAGTAGAAATTAGAGAAAGAAATAAGTAAAAGAAAATAGAAAGTTAAATATACAGGCAAATGAAAGAAGGTTAAAAACACTCGTGAGAAAATAGCCAGTTGTCGCTCCTACCTTGTTTAATTTTCATTCCATGGTAAAATAATACAACGAAGCATTGACAACTGCTTATTTTCTCTTCTAGAAGAAACCACCTTCTGTCAAAAACAGCTGTTTGTCTGCAGCTGCTGAAGTTGTTGTTTTTTTCACTTCAACGTTTTCAACATTGTTTGTGTTTTCAATGGCCGATTGTAAGCGCTTTTTTTTTGAGTATATTTTTGACAGGAGGTGGTTTCCCAAGCAACTGTCGATACTACGTTGTAATTCTTATACCATGGTATCATGCTGAAACCTATAATTTATTTTTTTTTATTTGACTCGCTTTGCAGGTTTTTCTCGTTAGACCCTTTTTACATTGGTCAAGACTTGAAATCAAGTCTGTGAGTTTGTTGATGAAAGACGCGACCATCAACGTGACAGAGGGTGAGTTTAAAAGGGAATAGCAAAGAATTAGACTTTTTCTACTAATACAGTAGACTCTCACAGATTAGAACCACTTTGGTTCTAATCCACTTCAACGAGTGGTTCTAATTTATGAAATATTCTAATTTCTGGAATTTTTTTCACAGAAATTTAAAAGAAATTAATGAAACTGGTTAAAAAAATTTGTTAACACAAAATAATTTTTATTGATTAATATTTAATGTTTTTTTTAACATAACTCATATAATTCCCCTATTTATATTGATATCGGTGAGCAAAGATCACTTATGAATTTAATAAATAAAGAAACTTCCAGAAATTAGAACCAGGTTCTTAATATTTTCCAGGTTAATATTGAAATGGCAGGTTCTAATTTCTGGACAGTTCGAATTTGTGAGAGTTATAATTTGTGGGAGTGTACTGTACTAATGTACTGTACTAATTTGTGGGAGTGTACTGTACTAATGTACCAGATTCTTTATGAAAGGCTTCAGGAAGAAAATTGAAACTTTTTCGTGAGCCTCATCGTGATTTAAGTCACTAAGGAGGTGCCACAAACGTGACGTAATGTTTTTATGACATTCTTATGTTTAGCGCTATGTAATTAGCTATTTTTTAGAAGAACGATCAATTATAAAACACCTGAATTATGAAGATTTGTTGTTTTTTTTTTTTTTTTTTTTTTGATAAGCCAGATATTATTTTCAGTTTTCGTCTCGATTTATACCATTTAAATATACTATGAAATAAAGAATTTATTAACACTCTTCCAAAATGCTTAAACTCACCTTTAGCGGTTACCCTAACTGCCACCTGCTAATATGTATGCTAACAAGAGCCTTCAAGACCAGCTTCAACAAACAGCTTCCAATTCCTCGAAGTTTTTTAATTACAGATGCAATAAAGTTCAATCCAACGGAATACTAAATGACTGCCTGGCACACTTTCTGGAAACCAGTTGTTGCACTTGAAATCAATCCATTTGTAGGTGTGTTAAGATTTCTTATTGCAATTGTTATTTGTTTATTTAATATAATTATTTAATAAATATTTATTTATTTTCTTAAAAATTCCTTCAAAAAATGTAAACCAATAAGTTATTTCTTAAAGTAACCAAAGAATCGTTGATTTCTTGCAAACAAGTCAGACAATTTTAGTTTTTTTTTTTTTTTTGGAACAAGGTCCCTCAATGCGTTCCCGTTACTAAATACGACTATTTCATGATAAAAAGTCTGGATGACATCCAGAACATTGTGGACTGAGATTTTCGGTTGCTACTCTTCTGCTTTTCTGAGATTGCGTGGAATTGTGCAGAAATTAATCTGGATATATAAAAGGATTTTAAGCTAGGGCACAGAGAGCAGCTTCCAATTTGAGCAAGGATTTTCACCACGCATAATTTAACCTAAAAGAAATGTTTGAAATGGGTGGGATTGATTTAAATTTCTATCTAGGAAAAATTACAGATATTGGACATATTTTAATTTCTTTAACAGGTAATATGTTTCAGGGGCTATTCCATTCATGTGGACCACAAATTCAAAGTCGTTCTAAGAGAATTATGTAGAATATATTGAAATGCTTAACATGAGTTAAAATCCTTCAACTATTTAGTTGTTTTCTGAGCTATCCGTCCGCATTGCATTGAGATTCCTGTTTTTGTTGTTGTTGTTGGTTGCTATACGCAGCGTTGGTGAAAACGTGTCTGCAGCACAGAGTGAAAACCTGGAAAACTGGATGTGGGAAAATGTTGGTGCGAACAGAAAAATCAATGTAAGTGCAGCACCGTTGAGCTCCTTTATGAAAAAAAATAAAAAAGATAAATCTAGATTCTTTGGATACACAGAATGTGAAATTAATTTAATTTTTTCAATAAAAGCGGAAATCTTTAAAATACTCTTCTTTCATCTGTATAACTTCTCTAACCTTAATTTATCATTTGAGTTTCTTCTATTTAAATCACACAACACATTTTTTCCTATTTTATTTGATTACACTCACTTTATTTGCTCACATTAAGTATATTTCATCTCTTTTGTGGCTTCTTTCTTTACTTTTTATGTTATTTTTCGTTGCAATCGGAAATGCATTATTTTCTTCAAGAAAAAAATTAAGTATAATTAACTGCAGTTGTTGTTGGTGCATAAAAAAACAACAACAATATGTATTTCTCTCACTGACCAACCCGCACACAAGCACAAAAAGCGTTGGCGACAAATCCGTTTCTTGACAGACGTCCACGACGCGTTTGTTCCGTACCGCACAAACAACAAATTCACTCTGTTCACTAAAATTCACAATTGCTCTCAGTTACTGCGGCCCTCAGCTGAACAGAGTTCACGTTCTCATTCAAACGCATTAGATCTACTCTTTTTCAAATAATTGTTATGTACATGTGCAGTATATTAATAAACGAAGCGACTTATTCAAAATGGAAGTTAAAAAATTTAAGACTTCATTAATATATGAAGAAGAGTTCCTTAGATTTTAAAAATATTGTGGAAAATTTACAATCGTCTTGTAAATATCATATAAGTGTCAGAGAAATACTACGAAGTTATTGTATAAGGCTGAATTCCAAAAGGAGTTTATGCAAAGCATCAGTGTGATTTTTCTTTAAATTTTTGCTGAGTAGATTCACCAAAACTGCGCAACTGGGTTGTTATTTTTGTGAAATAGATCTTATAAATGTCATTTTAGATTGTTTACCGTTGGCCGTAACAAGCTGATTATTTTCAATTTTTGAAAAATATGGTTCGATTACTTCACTAGACCACAGACCGCACCAAACTGTGTATTTTTTGGGATGCTACAAGTCTGATAAGTTTGGATATTGATACACTCATTTGGCCAAAAATTAGCTTCATTACTAAACCAAATTTTTCTATAAAACAGCGAAAAACTAAACTTCTCGATGAAATTGCAAAGACCAATAAATAAAAATTACGTATTAGAAAACACCCTATTGAGGATCAGGATGCAGACTTTAATATTTACTCATAAGTCTTAGATTAAGAATTCTGGGTGGCGATGCAAGAAGAAATAACTTGTGCTTAATAATAGGTGCGTTTTTTTGGCATCGCTATACACGCATAGCAATATTTTTCATACAAAAAATGCTTAGCTAAGACAGGATAGCCGCTTAGCTCATAATCGCCGATAGAAACACTATTGCCAGATCAAGAAAGTGGTATTTTACATAATTTATTGGCAGCACTTTTTAGAAAACAACCATATTTACGTCAGACCGGTGATAGAAGAAAGTTTATTTATACACAAACTAGCCTTTTCCCGGCGCGCGTTGCTGCACTCTGCAACTGTATGGGAACATAATAAGTGTATTAAAAACTTTTCTTAAACTCATAGTTTGACACCACTGTTATTATCCATTGACCGTTACAGTTTCCCAGAAGCAGGAGATCACCAAATAGTAACTCCATTTTGAGTTTGTATGTAAATACTGCTACTTTTACTTTACTTTTACTGCTACTTTGCTACCCTTTATATAATGCCCATCCCAGTTTTCTAGTAGATGGACATTACCCAGTTTTAGTACAGTTGCCGACAGTGAGCATACAAACTAAATTATCAAAATGTAGCCAAATTGACGACAACCGTAGGAAATATAGCATTTCTATTGATTTATAGGCGGTAAAAGGGGGTGTGACAGAAATTTAAGCTATCTCGTACTTGAAAAAAATGTACTGCCAAAATTTCAGCTCTATCGGCTCAGTCATTTTGTAGTTTCCAGCCATCACACAGACAGCGATTTGCTTTTTGTATATATAGATTATTGACTATAACTTTTGATTGGTAAGAGATACTAAGATAATTTTTCCAAAAAAATTAATTTTTTAACTTGTTTATTTGTTCAAAAATATAAAAACACAATATTGGAAAAAAAATTTTTTTCGTAAAAATCAAGGGGTGGTTTTTTTAATCACAAAAATGGTTTTTAATTTTTGCGTAAAATTGAAATAACTTTTGCCTATAAATGTTACAGCTTTTAACCTTAGACCCGTTTACATGTTTTACAACTTAATCCCGTTTATCTGGGTCATATTTGTATGAAAATAGCTGATACCCGACGCGTTGCTGTCGTAGCGGAAATGATGTCTATCTCTATCTCTATCTCTATCTCTATCTCTATCTCTATCTCTATCTCTATCTCTATCTCTATCTCTATCTCTATCTCTATCTCTTTCTCTATTTCTATCTCTATCTCTATCTCTATCTCTATCTCTATCTCTATCTCTATCTCTATCTCTATCTCTATCTCTATCTCTATCTCTATCTCTATCTCTATCTCTATCTCTATCTCTATCTCTATCTCTATCTCTATCTCTATCTCTATCTCTATCTCTATCTCTATCTCTATCTCTATCTCTATCTCTATCTCTATCTCTATCTCTATCTCTATCTCTATCTCTAACTCTATCTCTATCTCTATCTCTAAGTGGAACGACTCGTGTAAATTGATAACCAAATTTCGAGGCTATGCTACTTATAATTCCAAAGTTATTCGATATCGCAAATTTAGCTTGTATGGGCGGAGCCACACCCCCTTGTTCAATGACGTCTCAGTTTTCTAGTAGAAGAATATCACCCAATAGTAATTCCATACTGAATTTCGTTGTTAAACGACGTTTAGTTCCAAAGCTATGATATCAAAAATTTTAAGTGTATGGGCGTAGCCACACCCCCTTTTCCAAAGCCCATCCCAGTTTTATAGTATAAATATATCACCAAGTGGAAACTCCATACTGAATTTCATTATTATACGGCATTTAGTTCCAAAGCTATTCGATATCATAAATTTGAATTGTATGGGCGGTGCCACACCCCTTTGGCCTATACTTGATAAATTTTGCTAGTCGAAGGACGCGACTAAATAGTACGCTCCTACCAAGTTTCATTGATGTGTGACTTATAGCTTGAAAGTTATACCGAAAATTTGGTCTGCTGAAAAAGTGCCACGCCCCACATTCAACGCCCATAAAATTTTACCTGTGGAACGGCTCTTGTAAATTAAGGTAGAACACCGAATTCCGATACTATGCGAACTATAACTTCAGAGCTATTCGCTACCGTAGATTTGGGTTGTATGGGAGGTGCCACGCCCCCTTGTCATTTTCAAACAATTTTTTTTTTAAAACCATCTAGAGAACGTACCCTACAAAATGGTATCAGCAGATTTTTTTTTTACCCAGCCGAACTCTCAAACACTCGTCACAAACAGATTTGACAACATTTTTTTATATATATAGACAAAAGCAATTGAAATGAACAATGCTGCCAAGTAGTGACAAAAAAATGTTAAACTCTTATAAGCGTTTTTTTGGACAAGCGGACATAGCGATGCCAAAAAAACACACCTAATGATTTATTGTCATAAAAGATTCAGTCACGACTTCTTTTTATTACTAAATGGAAAAGTCAAAAGAAAAAAAAAGGAATATCGTTTCAGCATTTGAAATGACTTTAAGCGAGCTATTGAATTTTAGTGCACAAATGATCAAGAACTAGACCTACTAGTTCTATGCCGACTTCAAATGGCCAATGTGAATGCTCTCAATAAACTTTATTATTTACTTGCTGAGTTTTGCCATTGTCAGCAAAGATATGACTGCCTATCAAAAAAATTAATTTCAATGGAAAAAAACTCTGTCACATGGGTGACTTCAAATATTATATTGTATGAAAATCAAAATGCTCGATATATAATTTACTTCCAGTCGCTGAAAATACTTCAAATTGTCATTGAAAGCGAAAATTTTATGTTAAATCCAGAATTAACGTATATATATGAGTAAAAATTGCTATATGGACATTTGGCAATGACGACCGATTAAAGGCTAAAAAAAACCAATAAGCAACCTATCGGAAGCAATTAACCCTGCAGTAGTCATGCGGATTACATATGTAATCCAGTCATGCAAAATTATGAATTTCACAATTGTCTGCAATTGATATTCATTGATTTTACGTACTATAAGAATTATGTTTATGTTGATTTTTTAATTAAATATAATATAAAATAAAGTAATAATAAAAATTAAAACAAATAACTAAGCATTTTGAAATTGCCATCTCTTATTTTAAACTTTAAAAAACGGATTACATATGTAATCCGCGCGACCACTCTCGTCACATTTAGGTACGCGACTACTGCAGGGTTAAATAAAGTTTTAACTCTCAAATTAAATCTAGTTGTCATGGCGTGCCTGATGGAAACACTTTAAAATCACTTTTTCAAAATTACAAGATTTCGAGCATCTGGAAACATAGTACATGACAATATCTGATTAACACGCTCGTAACCTGCAGGAGGTGTTTATGAGAAGGCGTATAAAATTTTGGCAATTACGAATATACGAGTTTTAATGAAAACAACTTATGTAATACTACGTTTACATATAGAGATTAAAACGAAATTCAGACCCGTGACGAAATTAACTCCTTAATATTTTTGAATTTTACAAGATTAGCCATAGAATGTTAATCTCGTTCTAAAGTAGATTAAAAATTAATCTCCTTGCTAGTCTTCTAAAAAAAGTTTGGAACTCTGCAAATATTGGGAATTTCTTAAATTTCAATACTGTAATTGCAACACTGCAAATGGGATTATGTCAAATCTGAAAAAATATGGCTCAGCAACAACGTATATAAATATGGCTGCAAACAAAACAAAGCAACGAAATTCCAAAATTAATCTTGTAAACAGTATAGATCACAAAAGGGGATTTTCTTAATCGTGTTTGTTTTAATCTCGTATGTAAACGTAGTATATATATACATTATTACTGTTCTTAACCGAAAGGCATTTTGCTACTATTATAAATAACATTTTTTCAGCCCTGTACAATTTCTTCAATTTGGCACCACTGTTGATGAAATTGACAACTCTTTCAAACAGAGATGCTTTCAACGCATAGCTTATCGCCTGTAGAGCGACAAATTTATACGGAATGTACCCATTAGGCAACTTTAATGCAATCTAACGAATATCTTCGAAAAACTGACTTTTAATTTGTGCCTTCCTACTTTTTGGGCTATAGTTTTTGATCAATATGATAAAAAATAAATAAGTTTAATAAGATCTTATTAACTTGTTTTGTTTGCAAAATTGATTTTTGTGTCCGAAAATATTTTTTTTTTTCAATAGTAATATGTATTCAAATTAATCAAAATTGTTAACACATTATTAGTTCATATTTAGATATATAAAAATAATTAAAAAAAATTTAACGCATGCGTGGCGACAAAATAGCGGCTGCAGTGGAGGTCCAAGAAAACTTCCGGACATGATATCTCCAGTTAGAAACATCTGAAACAAACAAATCCAAAAAGATTCTGAAAATATATCGCACTCCATCTTCAAAACAGGCACAACTCAAAATTTACAAATTTTTAATTTTAAATGTTACACTATTCGTAGTGTAATATTTTACGCGTAATTTTGCACTCATCATCTTACTCTTTAATTAAAAAAAATCGGTTTGTCTCCTTGTTTTGTATGGATTCTTTTGAAAAACAAAGTGGTTTTCTGCTTCTCCTGAAAATTTTTAAATTTTGAGTTGTGCCTGTTTTAAAGATGGAGTGCGATATGTTTGTGACTATAGCCGGTAGCAGAATTAAACTTTTTGGGCAAAAGAAAAAAATTGCGAACTTTTGAATTTTTTCGCCGTTTTTTGAAACTAAAATTGTTTAAAAAAAAAGGTTAAAAATAAATTCAAAACTATGATTCTACTACGGGCTAAAACTACACATGTTCTTAGCAATCCCTCAAATCCCTCCAGCCCAATGGGTTGAATAGTTCTTCCAATATCTTGTTCGCAAGGTCGAAAAACGTGGTTTTGTTAAAAACGCGGAGCAGGTGCTGAACGCCTTCTATGCGCCCTCATAAGCACTAGCTTATAGCAACTTATAGGACATCCTCCGTCGGTAATCGATTCATAACTGTTTATACACAGAATTAGTGCTATTTTTCAAAAAATAAATCCATAAAAATATTAAATTTTATTATTTGATTCGAACCACTGAAATTTTTTAAACATTTAAATATTCTTTTTTTATAAATTTTTACTTGCCAATAAAAAAGTTAGAATACAGATGGGTAACAATGGGGACAACAAAGATGGGGAGCCAACTGACTAAATGGCTTTATCAAAATGGTAAAATTTAAAAACTTCATAAGCAAGTTTACTTCCCATACAAAATGACGCCATCAAAAAAGCAAAACCTTCATAAGGTCTACAAAAATTAATGCTATATTTTACACATAAGCTTTGATTAAAACTTACAATGAGGTTGAAATTGGACTAAAATCACGACAACCTCCCTTACAAGTTGACGTCATCAAAATAATAAATCCTCAACAAGTAAATTTTTTTCTTCTTTGTAAAACCTTCATAAGTGAGGTGTTATTTAAAACTAGACCGAAGATTTACCATTACTTACTAGGTGTTAGTTGTCTGTTACCACAGATAATCAAAGTTCAGAGAATGGAAAACGATCTGAAATATTTAAAATTGACTTATATCAAAAGTTAATATATAACATATATAAACCGTCTATGTTAACCCATGCATGGCTGTTCTCACAGCCCTCATTTCGTAGAATTTATTAATGTAAGGTATTAATCTAGAAAATTATTTAAACGCATTTAAAATAACTAACAACTAAACGCATTTGATCACAGTAGATTTTAACAGTTATAAGAGACATACAAAAATACAAAATTGGATTTTTCATATTCATTCTTATTAGTTTTTATTAGATTGATCTCCTTTGGAACTCAATGTTTTCTTCATCGACACACATACATACAGTTGCGCTATATAATTTTCTCTTCTTAAACTGAACATTTTTCATATTAAAATTGGCTGGCAAAAACCTCAGTTTGCAAGCAGACTAACATTCTTGTACATATACAAATATTTTATTTCGTATCAATTTTTTTTCTTTTATATTTATATACTTTATAATAAAATTTCTGAAATAAGTTTTTTCTCAGCAATTTCATGACTTAATTTTTAATATTTTTTGCTTGAAAGTTGTTTAATTTCTGCATGTTTTTTTAAGCATTGAGTTTGTTGCAAACTTATAAAAAAATCTTTACATATCCAAGTGTGCTAAATACATATAGATCATTTTTGCCATGTACAACTTTTTGAAAGCTTCGTTAAAGGCTTAAACATTAAGTCAACGTTTTTGAATTGCTAATAATTTCGGCTAGAATAACTTAGCGGAGGCAAACTTCCAAGTTATATGCAAAAGCTTAACATATTTTGTTTTTTTTACATAATGCTTATCTAATTTTATTTACAATACCTTGAATTCCAAAACTAATTTATTGCATTTTGTGAAAATGAAGCTAAATTTTGCAAAAATAGCCACTACACATAAATCAATAACTTAAACATTGAAGCACCAGCTTCAAGTGCAATATTAAAGCCCAAACTAGGTACATCTTAGCTGATATTTTCATTTTTATTCTTCCATTTCAGCTTCTATTTTAAAATCTTAAATTAGTTTAATATTATTTCGTATTTCTTTGGAAAATAATTTATTATTTTATTTAAATTTATAAAATTAATAAATAACAATGTTTTTCTTTTTCGTATGATTTAAGTTTAGAAGCTTATTTTTAAGATGTTTTTATTTGTATTATAATAGTTTTTATTTTTAACATATTAGTATTGGTTTTAAAGTTTACACAATTCTTTTCAAATTTGACTAAAAAAGAAATATTTTTATGGTTAATAGTTTAGGAAAGATCACGACTATGATTTGTATGTAAAATAAAGCTAGGTAAATTTTCAGCTTGTATTTTGTAGTTGTATTTGTGTTGAGTGTTAACAATTTTTTTTTTGTTTTTTTGCTTGGCAGAAAGAAGTAAAGCTACAAATGTAAAAATTTTATGTAAAAATATTTTCTGCTATTATTAGGCCAAAAGATTCTAATTGAGCTTTGCTTACATTGACATAAATCCATAAAGAAATAAATTCGCACAAATTGAAATTAATAACATAATAAAAAAAAATGTTTGGCAGTACATATTGACCAACTTTGATAATAAAGGCAAGATATGAAATAGTATAAAGGAAATGATCTTTGAGTGTTTATTTGTTTAAAGAAATATATGAATAGGAGAGGAATGAAAAACTGGTTGTTTCAATATTAACAAACGTATTTTTTTCAAAGTTGGAGACAAGTCATTGAGCTCAAAAGGAATCCCAGATTACAGTTAACTACTTTTAAAATATTCAAAATAAAATACTTTTGTTTAGGAAAGCCTTCAGCCTTATTTATAAACTATTTTCAGAATTGTTTTGTTGCTTAATTGCTCACAAACATTGAGAACAGAAGAACAACAAAAGAAATTAATCAGCTTCAATAGAGAAACATGCTTGAATCTTTCAATTGTGTTCTTTTTTTCAAGATTAAACTCACAGATCAAACAATTAATTATTGTTTAATTGCAATAAATAGGTAACAAGATACAATTTGCATAAAACTTATAGGCAAGCATGCAGGGAAAATACACCCTCAACAGAAAAGTAGCAAACCTTAACACCTAATTTACGTTATAGTTTACTCTTTACAATAATAACTTGTAGCTTAAAAAAATAACATCCTAAAAATATATATATATATTTTCCTTGTTAAGTTTACAGTTTAAACTTATTCATTTTCATTTCTTTCTTTTCTTTTCTTTACACAAAAGAAAAAAATAAAAATAGGTTCATTATAGAAATAAATTATTCGCAATAAACTTGAAATTTGTATGTTTTTCTTTTCATTTAAATTAAGAATTCTTGCTGCTGTTTAAACATAAATTTAATTCATTTAATCTAGTGCAATATAAGATAACTACAGTTGCGCCAACGACTCGGAACGCATGAGCGGCGAATGTGCGCTGGCTACCTTGTGACCACTTTCGATTTCGTACTGTACATCTAAAGAGCCACCTGCAAGGATTTATCTAAAAATTAGTAGTGAAAATTACACTAAAGCAACATGTGCCAAATTACACTAAAGCAACAACTACTCACGCTTCTTTTCACTGGGCGCTCGACTTAAGCTGACCTCGCCACGTGCATCTGGTATAAATACCGCAACCAATATGGCTAATATAACCATTAGTGCTCCGAATGCAAACGGCGGTCCTGGCACTACACTCTCGAACCCTTCGGCCTGAGTTTTATTGCTGCCATCATCGTTGGTTAGTGCTTTTCCGTCATTTAGATCGACGTTACACAAATAGAAAATAACGCCAAACATGGCAGGTCCCAGACCGTTGCACAGGCCACGCATGCCAGTGACCATGCCTTGGACGGCGCCTGCAGACAAAAAATTAACAATATTAAATGTAATGCAGAGAGTTTCTTTAACTTGCGTACCTTGCTGATCTGGATTCGAAAGTATTGAGACGAAAGCACTTATCGCGGGATATGTTATGGAGCCTAGAGCGGCCAGCACACCAGCTGCCCACATCATCCTAGGTAAATTAAATTAATTTATCATTTAAACAACTGCAGCAAAACAACAAAAACAACTACTCACCATGCCTGACTACCAAAGCCATACCACAGCAACTGCATCATTTCTAATATTAAACCTAAGATAATTGTACGCTTTGCACCAAACACACTGCATCAAAAACATTAAAGAAAGAAAATTAGAAATCAGCATCAGTTTGTTGTAATAGTTGGTCTTAGTTGCTACTCACCGCATTAAATACCCCAGTGTCACCTGAACACAAATACTCAGTATGCCAACCAGCGCTATGAATATCGCCACTTCCATCGAATTGAAACCCATTTTCAATTTTAAATACACAAATATGCACGAGTACTGCCCAGCCTCGGGCAGGTAGGACAGTAAAACCGTTACGCATTGCATAAGGATTGTATGGTCGGTACCCACTTTGCGTAGTGCCTGAAGATAAACATATAGAAGAAACATTAAAAACTTATTTGAGCAAAATTTTTTCATTTTCAAGTATTTACCGCAAATGGATCCGCTTGCTCCCAACTAATTGGAGCACCCCATGAGGCTGGTCGCACTTTTTCGGGTAAACTTTCCGGCACAGCTACAAGTATGAAGAAAACATCTAACACAGCAATCGCAGTCGCGAGGGCAACGACCAGCGTGTCGCTGTATGTTTCCATAAGAACAGCACCGAGAGCAGGTGAAATCACCTGATGAGAATAAATTAACCAAATCAGTTAAGGTTAAAATCTAACAAAAAGAAAACAAACTCACCAAACTAGCAGCAAATGTCGCAGAGACCAAGCCATACGCACGAGAACGTTCCTCCACTGTCGTCACATCCGCCACATAGGCAAACACTACAGAAAATGTTACCGCAAACACACCGCTTATTGAGATCATTGCAAAAAACCACCACGTGTTTATTGTCATCAATGGAATAGGGGCACAAGTGAAAAATACTGTGATCAGGAGGAAAAACTTCCGACCCCAAATGTCGGAGAGCGCACCAATCAATGGTGCGCTAAGAAATGAAAGAATGCCTTTGATGCCCATGACCAGGCCGTTCATGAGGAATGTGTGATCGGGAAATGTCTGATTGAGAACCTGTGGCAAGGATAAAAAATTGTTAGTTTATTTTTTCAATTTTATTTTAAAAAGCATTAAGATACTCACAGCAATCACGGGCATCGTCAGCAGACCCCAGGCAAAAAATTCTAGGAATATCACAACCAAGGCATGGTATACACTCGGCTCACCTATGCCGGAACTCTGTAAATATAAAAAAGTATTCATTGAGATTTTATTGGAAATGAGTTGGAAAGAAATTTTACAATAATTAGACCAGTTGCAATTGTACCAGTTTGCATCAAAATGTTTGAAAAGACAACATTTTTAAATATTTAATTAAAAAATAGACGCCAAGAACAAAAAATTTTTCAGCAATTAACCTCAAATCTTTTCAGTAAGAATCGAATGACTTAAATTGGCAGTTTATTAATTACCCCAAACTGTGTCTTGATAAAATTAAGACGCCTCTTGTAGAACGTCATCACTGCCTCCAAGCAACTTGAGCGTCGAACACTCAGAATCATAAAACGCGCTGCAGAACCTTTCGACACACCATTCACACACGCCAACGATACACAAGCTACTGTCATTGGAACAACGTTGATTGTTGTTCATGTGGAAAATTATACGAAATATTATTTTTAGCCGTTAAATAAGTAATATTTAAATTACGACTACGACGACAACGACGTCAAAGGCGGCGGCGGCAACTAGGCTGGTCACAGCTCAAGAGTTGGCAGGGAATAGGAGAACGCACTTGATTGTAGTGCACAAAGCGATCAGAGTGATGATGATGATGCTGATAATGTTAGGCTTAGCGACAAGTGGCGGGTGTTGCATTGAACTGGTATAAAAAAGTATCGGCGAAATTTCATGATGAAAGGCTGTGACACTGCGACAGACAAAACGTATAAAAGTTGGAAGGTGCTAAAAATAGCCACTACTACAAAAGAGCCAAGTCGGGGGTGTGGATAAACAAAGTTTTATTATTTTAAATTCAATAAAAACTAGCTTGTCCATGTACGCGTGTGTTTGTGAGCGAGTGGTCTTGAGGCGAGAAGCGTAATTGTCGCGAATGGGCCTAACTGACCTTTGCTTTGATGTTCTCTCTAACAACTAACTCTGGTTAAAAAAACATGATTTTAAAATGAAGCAAAATTTATTAATTCCAGTGCATAGTGGCATGAAAATATGCTCTTCAAAGTTGAGATCCTTGCTGTATTCCTGAGCTGAGACATGTTGTCTTAATAACATGTAGTTCTTCACTGTAGATATTGCTGTACATCCACGGCTAGTGCGTCATTTTATCGACTTTAGCTTAAAAGGGGAGGCACAACATAAACATTGAAACGAAGAGTCTGCCTCACCACCTGTTTGCCTGCATGGAAAAGGTGGCTTAAAAGATGTTGCGTGGCATATTTGCCTTAATAAAAATAACTCTGCTGTTAAAGCAAAATTTAAAGGAGGTAAAAAATGTAAATTTCAAAGAATTGGAATCAATGTGAAAAAATATGAGAAGGGGGTATTATGGAAAGTGGGGTGCAAAATAAATGAATTTTGTGGCTTTTCAGAAGTTGACTTTGTGAAATCATTGAATTTTAGTATTAATTTTTGCAATCGCTCCAAAGAAGTATCATTCTATCGAGAGTATACACGCCTTTTTTAAGTTTTCAGATCCCACACAGAGGACACTTTGACCAAAAGCAAAATTTCATATGTACTGGTAGCAGGCAAACGCAAAATGTCTACTTAGCAAATGGTGATTCATTTAGAGATATTTTTTTCAGTAGGGATTTATCGACAGGTCACGGGTGAGTCTTGTCAATCTGTTTCGAATTTTTTTCAGCATTTTTTTTTAGTTTTGAACCAAGGCTTTTAGGTGTAATACCTTTCACTCAAGTCTGCCTTGGTTCGAAATGGAGTAGCAGAGTAGTGGGAAGGAAGGGGCAATCAAGTGAAACATGTGTAGAAAGTTCTAAATGTGGATTTTATTCTGAGGCAAATGTTATGCCTTTACCTCAGTCAATTCAATCTCATGCACTAACTTCTCTACAATCAACAACAACTTCAAGTTGTAAATATTGATAAGTTTTTAATTTCAGTTGATTAGGATCGAGGATGGAAAATTCAGAAAGGTTTAAGCTTAGGCCCATGGAATGGCCGGGATTCGAACCCGGGAGCTCTAAGGTGGCAATCAAGCACGCTACCATTTCAGCTCTTGAAAGGACTTTGACCGAGCTCTTAAGATCAAATAAAACAGTGCGTGTTATTAAATGTTTGTACACAAATGATCGAGAACTGGACCTGTACATTTACAAAATTCTTCGCATGGCATTATTTACTTTCTGAGGCTTGTTATTGTCTGTAGAGGTGTCCGCCGATCAGAAAAAGTAGTTTCAACTGAAAAACTGTTCTATATCAGGTGGGGGATTCGAACCATATACTTCGCATGGCATTATTTACTTTCTGAGGCTTGTTATTGTCTGTAGAGGTGTCCGCCGATCAGAAAAAGTAGTTTCAACTGAAAAACTGTTCTATATCAGGTGGGGGATTCGAACCATATACTTGGTGATTGGTAAAATTTGCATCGATCGGTCCATGCACGCTAAAGTGTTCAGTCATGACCGTTAAACCCGATAAAACATTTCTTTCTTATTTTTTTTTCTCTCTAATGCATTACTCTCTATTAGGGCCTAATACGAGGATCATTAAATATTTCCTTGGCAAAATATAGAAATGCGAAATATTTTGTGTGCATTTTTTTATTTTTCAACAAATTTACTTTTAACTCTGTGCAACTTTCAGAGTGTTTCTCCAACTGTGCAAAAAGTAGAATTTCGGAGGGGCTTCAAAATAGGCATCTGTTGGCTTCAAGCGTGTGAACAAATAGAAGGACATAACTTATTCGACTCAGGTGGTAATGGTGATCAAGAATATTTATGCCTCATATCTTTATGAGCACAACAAACGTTGTTTCAAAGATAATATTTCCCAAGAAGGATATCTTAATACAAAGGCATGTTATAATCAACGAGTATGTTATAATCAACATTTCTTAGATCAAAGTCTAACTGTTCTCATCAGAATTCGAATTCGAAAAATCATTTCACCATTTCCCATTTCCTTATTTAATTGAAATTTTTACAAATGGTCACTTGCACATTGAAGTTATGCATTAAGTTTTGATTTCATTTAATTTTTCTTAATCTTGGATCCATTAAGTGGCAGAATATTAAACAAAAAGATATATAAGACAATTTAAAAGAATCACCTGAAAAATAGAACAAATCCGACACAAAAGCTGTAACGGAGTTACTACTTGATTCCGCATCTGCGCCGCTGTCAGCGACTGTGAAGCATGCGAGTGCGAACTCATTGAGCGTTGCGACGACGCAGACGGCTTCCGATGAACACCAACGGCTGGCACTGAGTACGACATGGGATCGCCTTGTTCGGGCGTTAATTTCACTTGACTCATCGCTGCCAAAGGAAACGAAGATTGCTGCTGTAGCCGCGCTATACGGTTCAAGGTGTTTGGACTAACCGACGGCATAACTTCCAAGTCCACCTCAGTTGTTGTTGTTGCTATAGAAGCGGAAAGGTTGTCTTCAGCCCAAGAACCATTCTGACTG
Source organism: Pherbina coryleti (assembly GCA_943735915.1). Classification (NCBI taxonomy): domain Eukaryota; kingdom Metazoa; phylum Arthropoda; class Insecta; order Diptera; family Sciomyzidae; genus Pherbina; species Pherbina coryleti. Next base: position 133,914,632 of record OX030952.1, read on the forward strand.
ACTAAGTGTTGATTTGCAACAATTCGCGGTGTTAGTCGCGCAATTGGTAGTTTATCATTGTGTACCAAGGATATGTCAGCAACATCAGCTGTTGTGGGCGTCGATGAGCCAGTTGGTGAGTCAGGCGAATATTCTACATCGGTGTAAACAGTCGAGTAATCATCTTCAATTTGCACCAGTGGCGCAATGGAGCGCGTCAAGGTGCTCGGACTGCAGCTACTGCATGTTGCGACTTCAGCGGGTATGACGATGGACTTAATCGCACTGGCGACAATGTGCGGCTCAACAGCTAGTGGCTTTAAATTTGTAGCTGGACTGACAACAACATCGAGTAGAAAAGGTCTGTTGCTTATTGTGGGGCCTATGTCAATGGTCTCTTCGTCTTCGGGTTCATCGATTTCAAAGCTAGTGTCGCCCTCGTCGGCACCAACTGTATCTGTATCTTCGAGAGAGGAGGGCGCTTCATCTTGAGTATTTGTTGTTGATTTTGTGCTCATGCCGGGGAATGTTTTGGAATTGTTACCATGTAGTTTGTTTGTATTGGCTAAGACTAAATTATTACTTAAAGATTTATATTGTTTTGGCTTAATTCATATTTAATTTAAAGTTATTTTCACATTAAGCAATCACACTATTTAAATATTATATTTATTTTTATTGTGCAACGGTTGATTTGGAATATTTTTGTTTTTTTTTTTCTGAGCTGGAACTTTTAAGACAATCACAGTTGTATTTTATTTTTTCTTTGTTTTTGGTTTCGTAGGATTTTATGTAATTAGCTTTGCTTTTTCCGCTTTTTATTTTTTTATAGCTTCTGATTGTTGCTTATTGGTTGTTGGTTATTGGTTGTTGGTTGTTGGCTTAGCAGCAATTTGAAAGGATGCAGTTGATTTAAAACTATTTGAACTCTTTTTTGTTGTTTTTTATGTAACTTTTGCAACTATGTAACTTTTAGTGTTTTTTAGGCACTTTCAATAATTCTTTGTGGCTGTTTTTTTAAGCTTAGATGATAATTTTGAATGATTTTTTAAAATTTATTTTTAAATTTTTTGTTTTTATAGTTGATATCGCGAAATTTTTTAATTATTTTCCTTAGTTAATTCTAAAAAAAGAAATAACACAACTATTTTAGAATTTAAAAAGAAATGCGTAGCATAGTTTTAGGCATTTACTTTTCTTGTTCACCATTTCAGTATCTATGACTATAGTTCTGATCAAAACAGATAGATGGAAAAGTTTCAGCCCAAGAGTTTTTAATATATTAGGCGGCGGCAGTCATTTTTCGTTTGAAAAGCTTAGAAAATAATAAAAACTTACTGAAAATGTCAGAGTGAGCTTAAGAAGCGGTTTGGTATTAACCATGCTTTTGTTATTTTTTTCGTTGGCTGTCATAGTGAATAATGCACGTCCTTCAACTCGAACAGTGAAGGCCAATCTTAGAATACGTTCGTACATGTTTGTTAGTGTGTGTGTGCGTGTGTGTGTAGTGCCTTTGTTCTTTTCGATAAACAATAAGGCGCCATTGCTAGAAATAACAGCTCGAAGTTGAAACACAAAAAACAAACTTAAGAATTTTTGCAGAAGAACGGCCAAGTGGGCAGCACGTGGCCGAAGGATTGCCTCTGTGACACAGCAGCAAGTTAGTGCGTTTACTCTTGCGTAGGCCACTCAGCGAATGTGTAGAAGGAAAGGATGAGTTACTTTTACGCAAAGCAACAACCAGAAACCAGTGCTTGCAGTTGCACTATAAATTAAATTAAATTTTCCCTTCCTTGTTGGCAAATGTTGCATACTTTTAGGAGTGTTGGCGTCATGTTTCATAGTCATTAGGAAAAATGCAGCCACTGACAGCGTTATTGATAAGATACACATACAAATTGCAGCGCCCATGGAACAAGGTTTTAATGAAAAAACTTATTTTGGCTGGATGCCAAAGTAGAGCAAAAATCACACTGTTCATATTTAACTCTGCTGTTGGTGTTGGCGTTGGTGTTGGTAACAGAATTTTTAAATTGATTTTTGCAATTCTGTTTTTTTTTGTGGTAACTCAAAGATAGTTACTCAATGCTTGCAAAATATTCGAGAAAAGTCGTGTTTGTTTTGACAGGATAAGCTAGAAAATTTAAATAAAGCAATGTGCAATGTGCACAGGTAGGTTTTAAGCGTGCAAGAAGTTGTCGGTTTACAAGGACATAGTAATCGATTAACAAATTGGTTACGTTACCGGAAAAAGTAACCGAAATTCAAGCAAATAATAAAATTTTATAAATACAGTAAAATTTATTTACAACTTAGTTGATAAAATATGGAATCTAGGTTAATGGGCTTCTTGCAAAAATTCGTTTTAATTCGATTTCCGATTTTCAACTTTTTTCGTCAATCTATTTGACATGGTAAACCTTCAAGTGTATCCTTTTTCGATCTCATTTTTGAAGGCGTCCTTACCGATTCCGTAAGGCCATTATCATGATTCGATTATACCATTTTCCAAAACGGCGGCTTTATCAACAAAAAGTACCAATATTTTGGTTATTTTTCAAACTCCAAAATTTTTTATCAATCTTGATAGTGACAAAATACCATTTATTCGGTGGCATACGTATGTGTACTTCAAGTTCCCTTAGAGAAAATTTAAAAATTCAATCTTCGTAATCAGCGACTCTACAAACCACCTCTACTAACCATATCCGGGTAGAAAACGAAGTTTTGAACATTTCTGGTCCGTCATTTTGGATCCGCTATCTAAGATTCTTAAAAATGCATTCCTGAAATGTATTCTTAATCAGCGACCTCAAGAGCCTCTGAGTTTATTGCAGAAAGGGCGCGATTCTAATAAAAAGGCGACCATTGTGGGCTCGCTGCACCGACAAAAAAAAGCTATAATAAAACATCTAAGCCGGATTGGGTAAAGAAAATTGTATGGAAATTAGAAACTTATGGTTACTCACCAAAGTAGTATATTGTTTGATACATTGCGTTGAAAGCACATATCGCACACCCTCTTCAAAAGTGACACAACTCAAAATTTTGAAATTTTCAGTAAAGCCAAAAAACTATTTCCTTTTGCAAGCAACTTCATACAAAAGATGGATACAAAATGATTTTTTAAAAATTGAAGAGCAATCAGATTAAAACACAATTTTGGCAGTCGATGGAGATTGCATTACAAATTAATTTTTATTAAAAAGTCAAAATTGATAAATTTTGAGTTGTGTCACTTTTGAAGAGGGTGTGCGATATGTACTTCGATACCCTGCCAATAAAAAAATGTTTGATTCACCCAAGCCAAGTATATAACATTTTAACCAATAGTGTAGGTAAACCACCGAAAACTTTATCAAAATGGTATGAGCAAAACTTATCGCTGAATACTCCCGGTTTCTTATAGTTCTCGTTTAGTTTTTGTAATGAAAATTATGGGTGCATTTTGCATGGAATGTTTTGTGGGTGCATTTTTTTGGCATTAAATTAGAGCAGTAATTTCCAACTATTGACACATTTATAAGCGATCTAAATGCATATTTTTTTTTTACTTTGTCCATTTAAGTGCTTTAGTCCAGCACTGTGTGTAACGGCAATATACACAATTTTACCTAAGTATATGTACATTTCATACTTGTCTTTGGATATTTTTGTACAAAAGCAATATACAGTAATTAACCTAAGTAGATGTATACTTTATACTTCTCCCTGTATATTTATTTATCAATTTAACTTTGATATTTGAACAAAGTTTTTTCTTGAAAACTTGAACACTATGTTCGGAAGAATAAGCAAGCACGTAATGTGTAAATTACTTCATACTTCGCTAATTTATCATCCAAATCAATATCGGTAAGTTAACATGTAAAACTTAGGTGTTTTGATCAAAAACTTGGGAGGCTGAAAACTGCCAAAGTCATCGTATGAATTATACAAGTTTTTTTGTTAATTTTGCATAAGCTTTTTCTCGGTGTATGTTGAATTCTGAATTTTTTGCTATAGGATCTTGAGGTACACACTCATATGCACCGAATAAATATTTTTTGTCATTCTCAATAATGTTTTCCCCAAAAAATACAAGGAATTTAAAAAAAAAAATACTTAATTATGGTACTTTTTTTAATAAAGCCGTTATTTTGGAAAATGTTTCACTGGAATTATGAAAATGGAATCACTTGAATTACGGAATCGGAGAGAGCATCCTCGAAAATATAGGATACATGTTTCTTAAATTTTCTTTCAAGGCTTACCACGTCAAATACATTGGCGAAAAAAGTCGTAAACGTATGCCACTTTGTGTCCAAGCGGGTTAAGAGTCATTATACATTGACGAATGAATTAAATTGATAAATTTTCAGATTGTAAGCTGACGTTTCTTCTGTAAATTAATAAAAACAAAACCAACTATTTGTTCATTTTAAACGCCTTAATGTATGCAAAACATTTTTTTTTCTGTTCATTCTATTAGATAAGGAGTGCTCATTGATTAATTCTTCGATTGACACTTTTTCACTCCTACGCAATTTTGTTGACTGGCAACATAAGCTTGCAGACGAACAGCAACGATGAGTGGTGGTTGGGAGTGTAAGACTTTAGATAAGAATTCATGTAGCAGTTTACTTCATTCCGAACCTGTTTGTTTTTTATTTATTTATATTCTACACTTTCGTCACAATTTACAAAATAAAACAAAACACACACATACACACACACGCATGCACGCCGACCAACAATTAGCCTGTTTTTCGACCATCAACCTGTCAGGTTTAGGTTAATATTAAAATATAATCGAGATTAATTAAGCTACACACACAACTGAAACAACAGCATCCAGAAAACAGTATAATTTCACGAATTTCTGACAGTTAAGATGAGACACACAACAAACAGACACACCGAGGATCAATGAACACGACCGAGCAGAATGTATCCGACAATATGTTGGGAGTACTAGCAACGACGAATCTTTTACGATTTTTTTGCACTTTTTAATTTGTTGCTGCTTTACATGAAGAAAATTTTTTTGAGATTATTTAAGAAGAACGAAATGACGTTTAATTTTGATTGCTCGATAAGAAAAAAAGTTATAAATATCTATATGTATGTTCTGGTTGTTTATGAACAGAATGAATAGCAATGGAGAGAAAAAATATGATTGAGTTTTGTTTTTTTTTTTTTTTCATTTGAGCCTTTTTTTCACTTCAACCCAAATAGCTGTGTAGCTTTAGAATTTATTTAAATTAAACAAACTTTATATAGTTCTTAATTGCGATAGCAACAACAAACACGCGCTGCGCTGACAAGCGGCAGAACTGAAGAATGCGTTCGCTCGTTCGATCGTTCGCGTCTTCAGATATTTTCAACGGGCACAACCAAGAAACAACGCGTCCATCGCACCGGCATTCAAAAGCGTAACTAACGAAGCCATGAGAGGAGAAATAATCTAAAACTGCTGTAGCAAGCGGTATATGCAACAACGACAACAAAACGCCAGAGACACAACGTAACATGAGGCGAAAATCTAAGAAAAATACGATAAAATTATTAGTTTTTAATAATAGAGGAAATAAAAGAATAAAGAAAACATCATCAGCAGAAACAATGGCCAATAAAAAGTAATAAACAAAAAAAAGTATCTGCCAGCTAATGTGTCAATTGAATTGGTTGGGTTAAGAGCGACTAGACTTGAAGGTGCGGGGTGCGTTGGGTAGAAGTTTGTGACACGCAAGATTTATGCGAACCGTTGGATAGAGTTTGTGGAGTTGAAATTCTCTGAAAGCTTTAATATTGATTCTTGTTTTTTAATCGAACCATTGTGCTAAATCAGCTCATATTTGTTATTTTTGTTGTTTTGTTTTTGGAAGCTTTTGTTGATTTTTATTTTCTTGGCGTTGATTACCTAAGAATGTGCAGCGCAAACATTCTTTAAGCGATTAAATAAACAAAAGAGAAAAAAATTCTCTTGACGGATTTGAAGATATAAAAATATTCTGCATACTTTTGGGCTTTTTTTTTTTTGTAAGCTCAGCTACCAAAAATTTAAATCAAATCAATATAATTAATTAATATTTGGCATTGGAATAAATAAAAACGCCTAGTAACTATTTTTGAAATAAAAAAATAAAAAATATCTCGGTTGGTCGGTTTGGTCGTTTTTTTTTTTTGTTTCTTTTTTTTAGTCTTATTAAAATCGTTCTGCGCTGTGATTTTTTAGTTTTCATTGTTGCTACTTTTAATATCCATTATTTCAGCATTATAACATTTTTATCTTGTATGTGTGGGATTTATCGGTATTGTTTTGAATGAGCCAAAAATAAAAAAAAAACAATCGCCGTTAAACATAATACTTATTATACTCTGGTTCTCATTAAGAGAGAAAAAAATTCATTATTTCTATGAAATTAATTAAACCCATGCCTAAGAGTAGGCAATAAAAAGCGTAGCTTCTGTTATTTGATATTTGATTTTCTGCCTTCTTCCTCGTCAGCATGGTTGATAAACTAAGCATTAAGCCAGATGTTGGCACAACAAAAACGTCAACACGGCATGAGTCAAACCAAGCCTTCCAAACGACCTATCAAACGGCCTACCAGGCAGCCAAAAAGTATGCAAAATTCTTCTAATTTATTGTACATTGGAGATCTTCTGCATACCTTTATAAATTACTTTATACAAAGGCCTCTACAACTACCTTAGCATAAATAACAAAAGCTGAAATAAAGACACATAATTGTTATTGTTGCCATATTGCGTGTATCTGTGATAAGCAGGAAAATTACACACACACACACACACTCGCACAAAAACAATGGTAATTGCGACACATTACGGAGCCTTTCAAGCAGCGAGCAGATAGTGAGTGAGCAACAATGGCCAATAATAAGACAAGGAAAACAAAACAGTTACAAAAATGAAAGTTGAAAAAACTGACGCAAGGAAGATGTAGCAGAGGCTACATAAAGCAGAAGAAAAATAGTTTGAAAGATATTCAATTTAATTTTGTAGTGTTGCCTTATGGACAGAAGGCAACTTTTATTTTGTCAAAAAAAATATAATTTAGAAATTTTTCACTATCACATAAACATTAAAAATTCATACGTGGTGGTAGCCCCTGCTCTTTCAGTGAAAAAGCAAGCTTAAGGGGAGAAATATGTTTAGATGACTTAAAATTGTAATTTTTTGTTTCAAAAATTGTTATCGTTATCGAAACGAAAACATGCTCCCAAAAGTTCAAATAAAAATTTCAATTCATTCAAATTTTGAGGAAAGATATGACAAGTTGTATGTTTAGCACAAAACAAAGTTTTCCCACAACAAATTATCTCCACACCGTTTAGGTGTACCATCAGTTAAACTAGCTTAACCCTTACAACGGAAGTGTGGAAAAAAGAAGAACAACAACAAAATAACACAACCTCAACATGCACTGATAGCAGTAAAACACTGTGAATTTCGAAGATGTACATGAGTTAAGGCTATGCCTAAAAGTATGACACGATCAAGGCTAACATTGACACAGGGTGCATCATAACTAGATAAGAACTCAGTTACTAATGTAAAAGCGTTCTCTCTGTCAAATAAACTTCCGGGTAACTTTGTCGGCATATTGGCAGTATAAGTAGGACCTAAGTAGCTTGAGTGGATCACAGTGAAAAGTCATGCAAGACTATTGATGAGTTGGTGTAGCGGCCAACGAAACAATCTGTCTAGTCTGATGTGGGATTTGCTCTATATAGAGCCGTTGTTTTTGGTTGTTGCCTTCATTGTCTACATGTTGTCTTGTTGTCAACATAATTGGCCTAAAGCTCAAAATTTGTTTTCAATATAAATAATGAAAGGTCACATTAAAATTTTAGTTTCAATATATATACATTCCCTATTTGTAAAAAAAAATCATGAAAATCACTAAAAAGACATAGTTACAAACGTATCTCCCCCCTTCACAGTGTGAGTTCAAAACCAAAATTAAAACAGTAAAAATGAATTCGTTTTTTTCAATATCAGTTTATCGTTTAATATAACTGTTTTCACAAGCAATAATCGTTTAACTCGACTTTGGTCAGAACTGAGTTTTTTATGTTACTATATTCCTTGAGATTATCTTTACATATATATATAATTTGAAGCTTCGAACATGAGCCAAAAGAAGTTATGACACAAAATTCAATGAAGCATTCATAGAAGTTATGTTATATAGCGATGAAAATTTTTGAAGTAAGATTTCTCAAAACATTGATATGAGACTTACGCTATTATTCGTTTTTAATTATTATTCGTTATTATTCGTTTTTTAGTTATATATATTTTTACATCGTTGTTATAGAGGTTAAATTCACAAACCTCATTTTTAGTCTCAATTTTGTAAGGATGAATGATGTGTGAACACTTTTGTGTTATTTAATTTTTTTTTTTTTAAATATGATTAACGGTGAAATAATGTGTGCAATTAAAATTTTTGAAAGGCGATAATAGTGAAAACGGACAGGTCGCCGGTTCAATCCATAGCTAGTGCAAGCAATTTTTAAATTTTTTTTCAAACATCACCATTAGGATATGAGTGTAGGGGAAACGGGATGTGGCAGTCAACTACTATTTATATCAAGTAAAATTCCTGTTAAATTAAGCCATTCATTATGCTTTACCGGATGTTGTTATAAGCAAAAAACAAAAATGGTCTCACTGCCCAAAATTTAGGGTATTAGACCCGAACTAATTAAAAATTGACAATCAAAGTTATGCTTTTAAATTTCCTAAAAATCTGTACAGAAGCTTATTTTGTCATTTATGTACCTACTCTTTCTTATTTTGAGCTTGCTTAATTATGAAAAATAAAACAATTAAAAGAGGCAGAAATTAATTCCATCCTTTTTTGTCTTTTTTTTTTTTTTTGTTCTTCTGAGCTGTTTATAACAAAAGGCAATTCCAAGCTTCGAAGTAGGACGCTCGGTTGCCCGGTCTTTTCTGTACACACACTCGACAAATAATGTTAGTCGAGTTGAAGGCCACATTTATGTGGGTGCGTTCTGCGCTTTGGAAACATTGTTGCTCTTATTGTTGTGTCTTACGTTATCGCACCAACAAAAAACCCTCAAAATATGTTATTTTCTGAAATAAATATTTTAATTGAATTAAAGAACGCTTCTTTTTGACAGTTTCGTGTGTTTGCTTAAACCTAAAAGTATGCTTCGGTTTTTGGTTTAGCTTCAAGTGTGAGTACACAGCTAAGGGTGAACGAATTTTTGTCAGTGCCAGATAAATTTTTTAAATTTTATGATTACTTGTCAACAAAAGCCGTTAATAACACAGCATTTAAAATATTGCTAAGATATTTTGGTATTATAAGCATTTCGGATGTGTGCTTAAATCTAAGGATGGGTTCAGGTCGACTAGCCCAACTAGGCGTGTTTTAATTCGAAACACGTTGAAGAGAACATCATAAAAAAAACTCTGAAATATGCCTTGATAAACCTTGACTTTTTTTACAAACATTTTACACACGTTCACGTACATGTGGCAGACAGAAATTGGCAGAAAATAAAAATGTAATGAACAAAAATTATGACTACGTGCGTGTTACACGACTTCATGAAACTCTGTGATTTACGTGAATTTTTTCCATATAATTGCGGACAAAAACTGAATAATCTTTGTTTGCCTGTTTCAAATAAGCCATAATTGAAGGTTTGAGAAAAACATGTATGCTCATTTTAATGGTTAGGAAAACATTTTCATATTATTTTTATTTAATTTCAGGCAATATTATTTTAAACAAAATAAATCACTATAACTGCTGCTTTTTACAAAAACAGCTGTATTCACTGCTAATCAAATTAAATCGGAACATAGCGAAAGTTGTTTGTTTAAAATGGGTTTTTTTCCCACCACATTTTATAAATCAATTTAAAAATGAATTCCACCTACTTAGCCTCATTTCGCCTGAGTTAGCCTTGAGAATGCTATAAAGGAATAACGATAAGAACGAGAAAAGGAAATAGCATGTATCTCATTGATTCCGTTTCTTGATGAACTCTATTGGTTTCACACAACACAACAAACGCATTGTTGTCTCATTTAAATGCGTTCCATTTCAGTGTCAATAACGTGATATGCACGTTATGCAAGCAACAAAGACTGCCTTTTAATTGATTTTGTTAGCCGATGGTTGTTGGCTCGTGTTGTGTTTCTTAGGCTTTTATGATTGGCTCAAGGTCGTGATGAAAGCAGGATTCAGCAAAAAAAAAAAAAAAAAAAAAAAAAAAAATACAAAGAAGTTCCGTTGCGGCAGAGGTTTAGTTAACTTTGTTGAAAAATATGTCGGAAATGTCCTCGACTTTGAGTTAAGCTTTTACAAAATAAACATATGCGCCGAATATTGTTTAGTTAAAAGCATTTATAACTTATACCTTGTAGGCGGGTAGGTAGTAGGTAGACCTAGTTACCTATCTAGAAAGGAAAAATAAATAAAACACAGCGACACGTTTACCTGACATAGCATGACACGTGCCTGGCATTTCAAGTAATTTATTATATTTTATCGATTTTTTTATGCTTTAACCCTTTCCTCTACCAGTAAGTTTAAGCCAATGTAACTTTAACTTTTCATTTTTTTGTCTTATGAACGTCTAATGAATCTTAAAACTTAAGAAAAAGCAAGCCCACAACAAAATGTCAGTTATCTCGTTTAAAGATAATTTTTCACATCTTTTGAGAATTAATTTTTAGTGGTTTTTGACAATAAATTATTTCATGAAAATAGACAAAACTAAAAAACTTTATTTTGAGTGTCTAATAACACTTCATTTTTTGCGTAGATTTTTTAACATATACTTTGGGTTCTTTTTTTGCGGAAAATATAAATTTTTGTGTGAAATATATTTCATATTTTTTTTTTCACCTGAGAACAACAATATCAACATGTAATTTTAACAAATATTCTGCTTCCGCCGCTTCCAACATTTCAACCTTACTGGTCAGAGGGTTAAAAAATGTTTTAGTAACAAGCTCAGTAAGAGCACGCTCTACAAGAGTACAACACTACGTATGAGAAACAAAGATTAGGGGAAAATTAATGTTGATTAAGTATACGCCACCGATCTCAATGTAAAATAAATACATACTTTGAAATCTTCTTTAAGCATGGATTCTGTTCAAACCGAACTTTTTACAATAAAATTTGGTGGTCTAAACTCAAGTCCTGCTATATGTAGGACACAAAGGAAAACAAATTATGCATAAAGGATAAGCACAGCGAAAAAGAATGAAGATAAGGATGAAGATGAGGATAAGAATAAGGATAAGGGTTAGAATAAGGAGAAGCATAAGCATAAGTATAAAGATAAGGATAAGGATAAGGATAAGGATAAGGATAAGGATAAGGATAAGGATAAGGATAAGGATAAGGATAAGGATAAGGATAAGGATAAGGATAAGGATAAGGATAAGGATAAGGATAAGGATAAGGATAAGGATAAGGATAAGGATAAGGATAAGGATAAGGATAAGGATAAGGATAAGGATAAGGATAAGGATAAGGATAAGGATAAGGATAAGGATAAGGATAAGGATAAGGATAAGGATAAGGATAAGGATAAGGATAAGGATAAGGATAATGATAAGGATAAGGATAAGGATAAGGATAAGGATAAGGATAAGGATAAGGATAAGGATAAGGATAAGGATAAGGATAAGGATAAGGATAAGGATAAGGATAAGGATAAGGATAAGGATAAGGATAAGGATAAGGATAAGGATTAGGATAAGGATAAGGATAAGGATAAAGATAAGAATACAGATACGGATAAGAATAAGAATAAGGACAAGGATAAGGATAAGGATAAGGATTTTCATGTCAACTTTACAAGCATTATTTATAAACAGGAGGTTATACATATACCCAGAACTTTTTTTTGTTTAATATTTTTTTTGCATTTTCTTGAAGCTTCAAGTCTCTTATTCATATGTGGTTAAAATTTTAAGTCGATATCTCAAAAAATAACAAAGTTATAGCCTAGTGAGTGAACCGCCTTACAGAGCGCTTAGTGCTGGCTCTTATTTTCAAACGCATTTTTCTTGAAACCATGTTTTCAAAGTCGGTGACCAAGATTTCTCGAAACTCAGTGAACGAATCATTTTGATTTTTTTTTAGGCTTGTTTTATACATAATAATCTCGTACTTGTCATCAGTGTCGCCAGAAGAAATCAACACCAAAATTCTCTTTTTCTCACACTTAATTCTCACAAATGACCACACTCGCAAAATAACTCAAAATACCTTAAATTACCACAAAATACCAAAATACTTTAAACTACCACAAATCCTTCAAATTTTCTTTTGAGGTATTTTGTTGTATTTTGAGATATTTTGTGGTAAAATCAATATTTTCAAAATCGGCTGTGACAAGTGCGAGTTTTAAGTATCTAGTTTAACCCTTCGAGCCACACTGGTGCTTTTCATCGCCCCATGCCTTAAAAAACCTATTTTTTTAAAAAACTTTTTATGCATACTCCTTACACCACCTGGGTGTTCACAACTTAACTAACTTTACACTCAAGCAATTTACAAGGTCAGGGATGCGTGTGTCGTTGGCATTTGTTTAAAGTCGATTGGTGCTCTCATATACCCCACGTGTGGCTTAGTGTATATTTTTTGAAATAACTGAAATATTTAATTTTATTGCATTTAATTATTTTTTTATTGTTTTAACGTATGTATTAATATAAATTGATAAATTAAAATAACAAAATGTATTTTTGTGTAAAAATGTAGTTTAGTGTCTGAACTATTAAATTTGAATTTGACTGAATTGGACTATTTTACTACTTTGTTCTCTAAATATATTATTAAATTACTTAAAAAAATATTTTCATGTCTTATAATCAACACTGAAGGAGTTTATTTGAATGTTATTGGTAAAAAATTTTTTTTTCGGTTTTTGAAAAAGTGGGTGTAGTTTTTTGGCAGAATAAATATGTTTTTTGTAACTAACGCTATGACTTATATTTTGTCTTTGTAACAACGTATTTGATGACTTTAAACATAAATTTTTAGGTCTTAAATTAAAAACTGTAAAAGTTATGAATTTTTTAGTAAAAGTGCTAATTTTTCACGTTTTTTTAACTTGGCCACGCTCCTAAAGTCAGCCATTTTTAAAATATTAGAAAATAAGTATACAAAATGTTGAAAAAGACCAAAAATAGTAACCATGTAAAGTTTTAAGCTTATATATCCAAAATTCGGGATTTTACAACGATTTTTTGACGTGGGGCGATGACATACCCCCATGTGGTGCTATGTTACTGGAGTAAGGGTGTGACTCGGAGGGTTAATAATATTTTTAATTTTTTTTTTTCAGAAGGAATTAGGAGGAGCAATCTTGGTCATCACATTTCAACTTTTTTTCACAGCGCTCTATAAAAAATGCTGTATCTACCTTTTAATAAAAAAAATCTAAACATGCTCTTTAATGTGTATATTTTTAGGTATAAAAACCCTTATTTAAAAATATTCATTAGATTTCCTTAAAAAAATTCACAAACGTGACCTTTTTATCGGCCTCTGGATAGTCCCTCTTAATATCGTCTAAAAGCCCTTTAGTATGGCCTACCATTTTTTTTTTTCTTCCAGACGTTCTAGTGAGCTCCAACTGTGAACGCTTGATGGTTAACTCTTAAAAATTACTCTGCGAAAAACATTTTTAAGATATCATTTAAAAAAAATTTATAAAACCCATTCTATTTGAAATATTTAATTTTTTACAACAGGTTGAAGCAAAAAGAATTTTATAATTTATATAACACAAAAAATATTAAATTGTTCGAACGTGAAAGTGAAAAATTCCCTTAAACCCTAAAAAAAAACACATCATGAATTGTCGTTTTTAACTCAAGTAGCCAAATATTTCATTTCAGCTTTCGTAGAAGAATCTTATTTATATGCATTCAAATTAAATAAATTATACAACTTGGTAATAACCTTTACACGAATCGCAAGAACAAAATTTATGCCATGTTCATACAAATGCATAACTAAGCATGTATTTATATAGGAATGTATGAGTGCTTGTACACATATGTGTGCAGTTATTTTATTTACATTATTAAATAGCACAAGCAAAATACAAACCTAGAACGAAATTAAATCAAATTTCATACGAAATTGGGACAGTTGCCAAAAAATTTTGAATTTGAATCATCAACCTTGCCACTGCAAATCCTAGCTAGCTTTAAGTGAATTTAATATTCTAACATTCCATTAGCGTTCGCCGCATACCGCATACATCACGTGTCGCTGAAAAGTGAGCGAGTGGATTGTGGCAAGAGAGAAGACAAAAAATAAAAAACAAACAATTTCCGGATGTTAAACAGAACAACTAGCAATGGTGCAACATGGTCGCTGCAGGATATGCAGACATAATGCAATACAATAAAGAAAAACAAAGTGCAAAAATGACATTTAACTTGAAAATTAAAACTTTAGCTTGAATAAAAAACAATAATAAAATTAATCTGATTTATTGCAGAATAATATGGCAAATATTTAATGGAAATCGTTACAAGATTAAAAATATGCAGGAATTGGAATATTTGGTACACCTTGAAAAGCGTTGACAGGTTGATTGCATTCAAAACACTCGCCTACATCGTCCTCTCAGGACAGTAAACTTTTGTTACATAAAAAAAAAAATTATTTCGCGATATTGATTCGCCAATTTTATGATGTAAATCTTCATGTCATGTTTCTGACTTTACTCAGGGCTTTTTTGGTGCCCTCATTATATAAGCACAAACGTCAAAAGCAGCGCCACAAAGTTTCACCAACAGTTTAAACGGGGTTTGTTTTTCAATACGCTGTTGCGCAAAATTATCAATTTTCTTCATATGTCAGCAGCTGGTTTGTTTAGAAGGCAGCCATAGCAAGATTTTCTAACTTTTTCTACGCATTTTCTCAAAGTTCAGTGAACTTTAATTGGACGCCTAATGAGTGAGAGTTAAGAAGAAAATAAATCAGAGCTGAAAAATATTAACGTTAACGTTTAATGGAAAAATAATGCTGTCCAAAGTGGAGAAAAGAACCCGAGCAAGTCGATGTTCACGACATTTAATGAGTTCAATGAATCGTGATGGTTCGTGGATATGACAGAAAATACATAAAAATAACTAAATAAATGAACACGTCGTAACCACGTTGATGTGTAGGTGGTGATTCATTATTAGATACAATTTTGATGGCACAATAGAGTGTGCAGACGCAGGTAGTGATGGCCAACTGTAGCTGTACACACAAGCACACAATGACATTGAATGTAATGACAAGTAAAAAACATGCATGTAATAACGGTCTGACCGATAATGAAGTGCGATTAAACTTGAATGGATGCACAATAAAATTGTTTCATGCTTAAATCTATGTTTAGAATTCTTTACAGGTATGTATGAGTGGTCTTATATTTCATTTATAACATAAATTTATGGCCGTCATCAGCAAATGACATGATATCCTAAAACATTACACTGTAATGGCAATACTCACTTTCAAACTGGGTAAAAGTTAATAAAGCTTACTCAAAGAATTACATTGTAATGCATTGCTGACTTTTCAACTGGGAAAAATTTAATGGAACTTTTTTAATACATTACAGTGTAATGCATGAGTGTAATACATTGTTCACTTTCTAACTGGATAAAATTTAATAAAGCTTTTTTAATACATTACATTATAATACATGTATGAGTGTAATGGATTGTCCACTTTATATTTGGGTCACGATTAATGAAACTTTCCTTATACATTACAGTGTAATGCATGAGTGTAATGCATTGCTCACTTTTTAACTGGGTAAAATTTAATAAAACTCTCTTAATACATTACAGTGTAATATGTGAGTGTAATGCATTTCTCTCTTTCTAACTGGGTAAAATTTAATAAAACTCTCTTTATACATTACAGCAGGGATTGCCAAAGAGTGATTTTTGAAGAGTGCAACAACAATTACAAAAATCGTTGGATACGTAGTACAATAAGGAATTAGTAACATACAAAACACAAACAAAAAGCAGTCGGTGACGGAACCATACGCAAAATTACCAACAAGAAACCTTCAGCGTAGCAAAAGTTGTACGCGATCGCATGCGCTATATTTACCAACAACGACAAGAATAAACAACAACAAACACACGCTGTATTGTTGCGGTGCAGCAGCGCCTGTGAATGATTCGACGAATTACAACAATCATAGAAATATTGAAGTTTTTGTAATAGAGTGGAAAGAGTGGAAAGATTTAGGCGATGGCAATCGCTGCATTACAGTGTAATGTATGAATGAAATGCATTACCCACTTTATATATGGGCCACGTTTAATGAAACCTTCCTTATACATTTCAGTTGAATGTATGAGTGTAAAACATTTGGGTCGCGATTAATGAAAGTTTCCTTATACATTACATTGTAATTTATAATTGCATTATTACAATTACATTGTAATGAAATGTAATTTATAAATACATTATTACAATTACATTGTAATGTATAAGTGTAATGCATTGCTCATTTTCCATCTGGATAACAATTAATTACTTTTTTTTCAATTTGGTATTATTGTTTGACTTGGACTTTCGCTGTCACGTTTATTTGTTTGTATTTTGTCTTTACTTGACACTTTTCTTGTTGTGTTTAGCTCTTTCCAACTTTAGAAAATAGTAAATTTCACAGCACGTGTGAAGCTTTCATTTTGTTTGCATAAATAATACTTTGAACAAACAAAACCGATGAAAAATTTACCTGCGAGCTCTAATGATCTAATTAAAAACCAATTAGCTCGCTCCAAACATACATATAAACAAATAGTTAATGAGAGCGATTATATCGTTATTTTTATGCATGGCAGAAACACATGCTGGTGACAGAATTGATTGGACACGAATGCCAAGAGCTTAATATGCGGGAGAAATTAAAGTAAAAAAAAATATATATATATTTACTTATCTACCATTGAAGAGTTTGATAATTTTTGCATTTTTAAATTTTTTAACTAGTGCTGGCAAAACTTTGACAATATTTTTAAACCAGTTACTACATAACGCGATATGTTAATTTTTCGGCGTTGTCGCATATTTTTTAATCTTAACTTACGAACTGGATATACAGGGTTATCTGAAGTTTAAAATGATTATTATTCAAAAAAACTTAAGGGGAAAAAATATTGCAACAAGCAACACAAAACTAGGAAAACGTCTGGTGGGCCTTCATATTTTAAAATGACAACTTATAAACTTTGAATTGCCAATAGAATGTTACACACGACATTTACCACAGTCAAAATTGAAAAATAATGCCATGCTAATGGAGAACCAAACGATACATTTGTTAAATTTTAAGTTACTAAAGTGTAACTTTAGTGGTGTTGTGCACTAGAAAGAAATAGAATGGTTAGTAATTAAATACATATCGAACACCCGTTAAGCGTGCACGTCAGAAAATTTTAACCATTTCTATTTTGTGTTTCGGCTATTTTACACTCACTTGGCTAAACAATTTATGTTTTGTTCCAAGCCAAGTGTTAAATGGAGTTTTTTTTAACTCCAAGAATATCTAAATATTACTTATTTCGCAGAATATTTGTTAAAGCAAGTAATTCTTTGATTTGCCAAAAAAAAAAATATCCCAACACACGTCTTAAAAATATTTTCATTTTAGTTTATTACTAGCTGGTACCCGACGCGCTGCTGTCCTAGCGGAAATAATTTCTATCTCTATCTGAATCTCAAACTCAGTCTCAATCTCAATCTCAATCTCAATTTCAATCTCAATCTGAATCTGAATTTGAATCTGAATCTGAATCTCAATCTCAATATCAATCTCAATCTCAATCTCAATCTCAATCTCTATCTCTATCTCTATCTCTATCTCTATCTCTATCTCTATCTCTATCTCTATCTCTATCCCTATCTCTATATCTATATCTATATCTATCTCTATCTCTATCTCTGTCTCTGTCTCTATCTCTATCTCTATCTCTATCTCTATCTATATCTCTATCTCTATCCCTATCTCTATATCTATATCTATCTCTATCTCTATCTCTATCTCTATCTCTATCTCTATCTCTATCTTTATCTCTATCTCTATCTCTATCTCTATCTCTATCTCTATCTCTATCTCTATCTCTATCTCTATCTCTATCTCTATATCTATCTCTATCTCTATCTCTATCTCTATCTCTATCTCTATCTCTATCTCTATCTCTATCTCAATCTCTATCTCTAAGTGAAACGACTCGTGTAAAAACCAAATTTTGTAACCAAATTTCGAGGCTATGCTACCTATAATTCCAAAGTTATTCGATATCGCAAATTTGGCTTGTATGGGCGGAGCCACACCCCCTTGTTCGATGACGGCTCAGTTTTCTAGTAAAAGGATATCACCCAATAGTAATTCCATACTGAATTTCGTTGTTATACGACATTTAGTTCCAAAGCTATCTGATATCAAAAATTTAAAGTGTATGGGCGGAGCCACACCCCCTTTCTATGGGAGTATATGGGAAAATCTTTAAAATACCGTATCCACAGGAACCACTGGGCCGATTTCGTACAAACTTCACATAAACCATCTTCACGATCATACGAAAGAACCCCAATTTTATCGAATTCGGTTCGACCGTTCGTGAGTTATAATTTTTTTTATATATAGATTTAGATGACGTCAGTTTGTATGGGGGATGGGCATAGTTTCATTCAATTTATCCTAATTTCAATCTCATTGTACGTTTTAAATATCAAAGTTTGTGTGATATATTAAGTTAGGGGCGATTATATACCCAGAACTTTATTCATTTTCTTTAAAGCTTTAAGCCTCAAGCATATATAGTTAAAATTTCAAGTCGATATCTCAAATAATAACACAGTTATAGCTTAGTGAGTGAATCGAGCCATCGAGAACGCACCGTGCTGGCCCTTATTTTCAAACGCGTTTTTCTCGAAACTATATTTCAAAGTCGGTGACCAAGATTTCTCGAAACTCAGTGAACCAATCGTTTTGATTTTTTTGCAGGCTTATCTTATTCATAATTATCACGTACTTGTCATAGTAGTTTTTTCGTAGGTTCTTTAATTAGTTGAATGGCAAAATAACAACGAATTTTTGGTCGAAAATCGTTACTTTACGTTCGGAAGTTTACCATTTTGTAAAAAACCAATATTTTCAAAATCGGCTATGACAAGTACGAGTTTTAAGTATCTAGTTTAATAAAATTTTTCGTTTTTATGTTTCAGATGAAATTACGAGGAGCAACCTTGGTCAATGCTTTTCACTTTTTTTTAAAAAATACTGCACTACCTTAACCTTGAATTTTTAATAATAAAAACCCTCATTTAAGGCATAACTATGCCTTAAGTTTCCTTAAAAAAATTCACAAGCTTGACCGATTTTTCGGTCTCTGGGTATATAATTCTCCTTCATACATTAATTGTGGAATTTATCAAGGTTTTGTTATTTTTATGCTGTAACATTGTATGGGAGGTGGGCGTGGTTTTCATCCGATTGTAGCAAATTTCAAACATGAAGTTTTTATATGGAATGAAAGCTCATGTGCAAGATTGCAAATGCCTTACCTTTACGATACCTTTTTAAAAATTTCGACTGAAATCGTGACAACGGACAGATGATCAAACAGACTAAAATTACATTAAATCAGTTGTGTAGCGATGCCCACCGCCTAGCTCTTTTCACTCTTTACAACAATTTTAATATTTTAATGTTTCTTGAAATATGCCGAATTCAGTCTACAAAGCTCCCTTACTTGCAAGTGTTATGTTGTTTTTTATAAAGATAGGAAATTTTTTTTCGAAACTCTTATTCTGGGAGATAGATTCAAGGAGATCTTGAATTCTCCAGAAGGATATCGGAATCGGTGTAACTGTCTGCCAGTGGTGTTGATTTGAAAAAATCACTTTTTCGTCAAAAATCAACGGTTTTTCCGCCGTAAGTTGTTATCAAGCTGAAATAACTACCCCAAAGTACGGTGCAAATAAAACTTGGACTTTTTTATGTCCATTTCTTTTACATACATACGTTCATATTTTTTACAGGTTCCATTTTTTGATAAGGATTAAAATGTCATACGGTGGTAAGAACTGCCAACTGACAACCTGAAAAATATATTATCATTAACCATGGATCGTTTTCGCACCACGCATACCGTAAATGATAATACGCCTCCACAAAGACGTCGTACAGTGCGCACTGAAGAAACAATTGCTGCTGCAGATCATAGTATTGAGAAGGACCCAAATTAGTCCATTCGCTGAAACTGTAACGTCGAAAATTGGACATCCAGAATAAAATTATCTTTCTAATAAACCCAATTATCAGTTTATAGTTATGTAATCTTAGTATTTTATTTCAATTCAAACTTGAAAAAAACAGCTCTATACATTACAAGTTTGCAACTAAGGAGGCATTATATACCTAAAGAAAAACAAAATCGAGAGAGTCAAATTTATTTGATTTTCCGCTTTATGTGAAATAAACGGTAAATTTTGATGACGGTAAATATCCAAAGGACATATAACTTTGTCTAACTTATCCTTTGGTATAGATATATTTGAATAAACTGTCAAACTCAAGTATGTATATTTAAGCGAATGAAAGAAAGTAGGGAATATTATATTTTGTTTTTTCTGATGGAAAAATAAGAAATAAAGGTAAAACGAGGGTAAGAGTTGCGGTATTCAACCACAACAACCAACAGTCCTTCAGACAACAGTGAAATTTATTCATATTTGTTTTAAAATGGAAAATTTAACGGTTCCTGATAATAATGGTCGTATATGACAAAAATTAAATTCTGCAAGCAACGCCGATTAGGGATTATATATAAAAAAAAAATCACACTTTGAAGATTAAATGTACATTTTTTATTACTTTGCTGTATTGTATTGAGGCAATTGATTTAATAACGACAGCTAGGTGCACGTGTCCTTATAGAAAAAGGGGTACTTGCACAGGACATAAAGAGGTTTTTAGATTTTTACTTTTTAAATTTATTTATCTAAAAAACACGATCTTATGTATATATTTTATTATTATTATTTTTTTTTTTTTTTTGCGTAGCAACGAAGATTTAAACTTCAGTTTTATTTTGTGATGCTCAGTCATTTGGGTTATTTGTGAGTTCAAAAATTATGTAATGTGCGTTTTATGTGGTCTGTATTTTAGTTTTAAATGATTTTACTCCATTTACTTTACTCCATATATGCTCGCAGTATTATAGAAGCTTCAACTTACAATTGCACACATTTATTTAAAGCACGTTTATATCTACATTTTGGTTATTTTATTTTTTTTTACTTTTTTTTGCAAGAATTTTAAAGCTTTTTTAAACTATATCAATAGCAAATATTTTTTATTTTTTATTTTTTATTTTAATTTTCACTTTTCTTTATTTATGTTTTTTCTCTTAATTTTCCGTCGGTATCCCAACGAGACGTATGCATTAGCACACGTTTTTATTTTTCATCTGAACAGTGTCTGAGAAAAATTATTTTCTATAGGAATTTATGCTTTCGGAAAAGCTTTTGTCGAAATGTTTCAAATTGGCTAAAAGCCAAAATAAACTTTGCTGCAACAACATGTACAAGAAAATAATCTAAGCATGTATATACCAAATTGTTGCGAAAATAGTAGCTGGCAAATAAAGGAATAGAGATCAAAACAGACGCGACGCAAAAAAAAAGGACAGTGTACAAAGTTAGCTTTCTCACAAAAGCTTTTGTGTACAATGAGAGCAATTTTTTGGTAAGTAAGGTAAGGTCATAAAAAAATATTTTTCGCACAAAGTATAGGATAATTATTCTTAAAAAAAAAAACAATAATTTAATTTTAACAACAATTTTAAAAGTGGATGTTGGTTTCTTGGCCTAGACTGCTGCAGATCGATTAAATCTAAAGTCAAAAACTATAAAATGTTACATAAAATTTATTCCATGATTTTTCCTTTAATTTATTTATTTGCAACCCTAACCTCTAACAACGTAGGATTTGTCCGAGAATTTTCTTATGCATTTTTCTTGCTCCCAGAACAAAAGCTTATAACTTTCACTCTCAATTGGTGTGTGAGCACAATTCATTGATTTTCATTCAATAAAGCTTAGACTATGTCACGCAGGAAAAAACAATGAAAATGCTAAACTACATCAGAATAATGCTCTACATACCGACATGCAAGAATAACAACATGAAAATAACACTCTCATGAAAATTTGTTCCCACCCGGAGAAAGCAAAAGCTTCTGCTGCTTCTTCACTTATGTGACAGACAACAACAAGCCTACCACAACCTTTAAGTACAACACCCACCACTTTGTTGTTGTTGTTGTTCTGTTCGTTGTGCCCTGATGTTTGGTGCAATTTAAGTACATCTGCACCCGGCATTCAAAAAGCTTTGAATAAAAAAATAACAAAATATATTAAAAGGAAAACCAATGAGAGCTTTTTATTTGGATTCTTTGAAACGAAGTTTTACTTTTTCGTATGTGTGTGAAGACGACTGCGCACAAATGGAAAAATTGATGAATGAAAAAGTATGAAGTAGACGGTTTCTGAGTGGAGGAAGAAATAATATTTAAAACTTTCAAAATATAATTGAATATGCGAGATAATTTTTAAAAATGATGTGAAGGAAAATCCAATCCAGTCGCACGATTAACATCTTAGTTCTAACGCATCGAATAAAATGAGTTTGCCATAGATAAGCTTTAAATAAGAATGAAATATTTTTCTTAGATAACGAGAGCGTTATCAATTCGAAAATTTTGAGTTTTGACGAATAATTTGGTCGCATAAAAAATTGGCCGTGATTGAGTAAAATTCTAAAATTGCTATTTAAATGGAATTAACGCTGGAAATTCTAAAAGAATTTAAGTGCAGGTTCAACAACACCACGATTTAATCGAAAAAAACCCCCCACTAATTAGCTGTAATTACTGAAAACTACTTAGAACTTAGAACTAAGAATTTATGTATATATTTTTTTTTTTTTTTTTTTTTTTTGATAATTTATTCTTAATGTTTCAAAGCACGCAACTACTACAATTTCGTCTTGGTGAGCGCTACATATTCTTGTTTAATGTTGATTAATTTCTTGACACCTCTGCCTACACTGTCTCAGAATAATTAATTTGGCAATAAGAGGCGGAAAAACGATAAAATAGATTCAGAAAGGATTTGGTATTGATTTTCAATTAATGTCCTGTTCAATTAAATTGTGAACTTTAACTAAAACTTCAAAACTAAATTAATGACCAGGATCATACTTTAAGCACAACTTGACCTCACAGACCAAACAACACTGAACTCAGCTAAAATGTGCACAAGAAATATTTGGAAGTAAAAGTATTAACATCAAATCGATCGAAGTGTTAATTATTTGTTAACGCTTTTTATGCTATTAAGGCACCTGTTGAAAAATTCCCCTTATTAGAAACCTTCGCAAACTACGTTGAAAGCAAAATATATCATTGAATATGCCTAGGCATGAAAATTCACTGAAAACTTTTTGTTACTTTGACTAAGCGACGACTTTCTTTATTAAAATCACTATTCAGACGTTAACTTCAAATTAAGACAGTTATAAAAACGGACAGTAGAAGTAAGCAAAAGAGGCAAATACGTTTAGAAACAAACAAACAAAACGAAGCCAAACACACAAGAGTTACTGACCGACTTCAGATATCAAAAACGAAAGTATAACAAACAAAAAATCAGTTTATAGAAAAGATAAGGAAGACAGGCGAATCAGGTTAAGAGTTAAGCTAATTGAAATTAAACATGATATTAAAAGCAAGGTCAAATAGAACTACAAAATAGGGTCTGTTCAAACATATGAGCAATGACTGAAGCTAGCCATGGATGACTCAATAAGTGAGCATTAAACTGGCTACATTTCGACTTATGTTTTTATCATTTGAATTCTCACTGTCTCAGCTATAAATATCATGACTGCCATTTAATAACAAACAATGGCTTTGTTGTTAATTCTTGTGTGCTTTGAAGCATATAACAAGCTGAGAAAAAAATTGCTGTTTTAATCAAGAACATCGTTGAAGCGGCTAGTAGCTTTTAATTTTAATAGCAAAAGGCTAACAAGTCAACAATTGAAGTTTCGAAGACCGGAGAGAGATAAAAAGAGTAAATTATTTAACCAGTTCATACAAACATTGGAGAAAAATAGAAGGAATTTACTGTCATATTAATTTAAAAAATTTCAATTTTTTTTAGAAAATCGCTAGCAAGCGCCAAACAAAAATGGCTGGAGCAAATGTGAGACGGGGTCAAAACCGATCAACGGTTGTAATCGCCAAAAAATAAATTTTGCTGAGGACATAACTGTAGGCCAAACTATTGCAAAACGCACACAGTTTAAATATAAAATGAAGAAAACGTTTACTTTTGTGTGTCAAACATTTCATTTCATTTCATTTCATTTATTAAAATCTTTGGATAATAGTTCCTCACAGACTAATATTATTAAAAATAAATATTAAATACAATAAATTTAAACTTAAATATAAAGATAATTTAGCTACAGAATTCTATTAAATAAATGCTTCATTGCATCTTTAGAGAGAAAAATATCTAGGCAATTAATATTGCCTTCCACATTAATATTGTTGTATAGAAATGAGGCCCTATTAATAGGCGCCAAATCTAATTTGTACGACAAGCAGGAATGTAAAATAAATTATTATTTTTAAGCATCCTAGCCAGCACATTCAAAATGATTTTCTCCAGAAGTGCAGGTCAATCAACTGATTCAGAAATTATATCATAGACAAAAAGTAATGATAGTAAGTTTCTTCTACTTTCTAAAAAGTCAATATTGATTAAAAGACCGCAGCTTAAAATTTTTTAAGGAATTAAATTTGCGCAGCTATCATGTCTCATGAAAAAAATCGACAAACTTAAGATGGTAACTAACACACTTTCTTAAGCATGTGTATGTTAAGCAGAGATGTAAAATATTGCCATCAATACCTTCTCACTGATTTGACTTTAAATTTTTTTGATGAGCGACAATCCTTCTGTAGTTATTCAATAAGATTGAAGTCGTACTCTTAAGAGTTATTGCTTGGATGAAATTATAAGCATTTGAAATCAATGCAATCATTTGCAGTCAGTTTGAAACACTGAAAATCTTTTGATTATTAATTAATGTTTTCAAATTTTTTTTTTTTTTTAATTTATTCAATTATTTTGCAAATAAGATTTCTCTTTTAAAGGTGGCCTTAAGCATGTATTTACGGGTACTTTTTCCAACAAAGGGAGAGACTATGTATTCAAACATTTACATGATATACTTCCATGGCTACAAAAAATCCTCACAGATTACAATAACTTTAGTAATAAAAATGCCCAAACAATAAAATAAATCTTCCTTTTTTACTACGCAATCATGAGCGCGTGGACTTAACCGTATGCTCAAAATAAGGTTGTTGCGTCAACAAAAATTCGAATACCTAAGTCACTGGTTTATGTTAGTCGATAATTAAAATTATTCACTTTAAGTTCCTATCCAATTAGTTAAAATTACCTTAAAATGCAACAAATTTCAACTCAGTTAAAATCAGTTTCAAATGCAACAAAGAGAAGATTTTCACCAGTGAACTAAAGAACAACATTGAAAGATATAAGCCTTGTATTATCATTGTATAGGCTTCAAAGGCGCCCTTATTGCTTTATAGAAGCTTTTTGACATCTTTGAATAAAGTTGTGTATGTCAATTCGTAATTATTATAAGATAAGCCTCAATAATTGAGGGGAGGAAGAATATTTGTGTCGAGAAGCGTCTAGAATTGAACCTTTGAACCGAAATTCAGTCAGCACGCTTTCCTTTCGGCCAATCTATACATCTTAATGAAAAGTATCGAAACAGAATCAATTTAATCTATTGAAATGGTGTCAGAAATAGCACCTAACGTGCGCTTTAACTTATTTTATATTAAATTATTTGAAAATGATAGCTTCTGCAATAAACATTGTATTATTTCTTTATATGATGATTATAGGGGAAAACACTTATTAGTCATCTTATACAATAAACATAATATAACTATAGACAATTTGACTCATTTTCCTATAATCAGTTACTTATAGCGACAAACACTCCTATAGCAATATTTCCTCCCATACGGACGATTATATCATTAAATCATTCTCTTGAGTTCGAAATGGAAATCAAAATTTTAAGTTGGTATGGCTACTAAACAGAAATTTACTATGATTAATTTAAAAGTTTTATGTTGACTTAAAAACATGCGGTAAAGCTTGTTCAATTATATAATTTGTTTAGCTGCTGAACGCAGAACTGCTTTCGTCGACATATCATCAACGCGCTATGATGACCGGACCGCAAGTTTTTTACTTGCAAAATTGATTAATATTGTTTTATTTTCTTGTATAAAAACAGATAGTCGAATATAGTTTTTTGAATAAGTTTATATATTTATTGAGAAATGTAATTTGTATACACAGATCTTTTTTTTTTTAGGCGACCAGATGGCTTTAAGTTGACATTAACAAAAAAAAAAAAAGGGACTTTGCGGTGATAAATTCATTTACTTAAATCCATGGTTAATGCATCAAAATCAAAAGTGATTGTTAACTTCAAAGTATATTTTTTTCGAATTGACGATTTATAAAACAAGTTTAGGATTTTTAACTCTCTAGTACTCTCTAGTACTCTCTAGTACTCTCTAGGCGCACAAAATATTGCAAAATAAAAACAAAAAAGATCTAATTATTCCAATTGTTCAGACTTTTTAAACCATATTTAAAAAAAAAATAATAACTGGTGTTTTTATTTCACTAACCTTCGTTTAAGGTATAATATATGTACGTGTAAATTTTTCGAAAAAAAAATTTTTTTTTAATGTGTTCTTTATAGTTTTAAGAATATACATACACATTTTTAAATCGATATTTAAAAAAAAAAAGAAGTTATAACGGTTTTCGTTAACCTATGTCTAAGCTCCATTCAACAAATAAAAAACTTTAAACGCGATTTCCTCGAAACTAGTTTTTTTAAAACGGTTCGATAGATAACTCGAATCTATTGGTTCAAATTCAATGATTTTTTTTTGCATTTTGTTCGTTATTTTGTCCTTTAAGCATAATAATACATAATATAGGTTATACAGGTTATTGTACATAAAAATACTTTATGAAAATATTTTTTTTTTTTAAAATACAGTTCTGGCTTTTATATAGAGGGCGCTGAAAATGGCATTGAAAAAAAGACATCCAAAACGGTTCGATGGATATGGCCTCTCCCATCTATCGGAAACAAAAAAATCAAAGGACGTTTTAAAGCATATACCTTATATTAAGCATCCCCCTCCGCAAGACCCCGGGGTTTTTTTTAATTATGGCGGAAGTTGAAGTAAAAAGTTCGAAAAATAGATACATTTTCGCGCGCTTTTTTGTTTATATAAAAAAAAAACAAAAAAAAAAATAGATACTTGAATTTAGGGGGATGCTTAAAGGACAAAATGACGAACAAAATGCAAAAAAATCATTGAAATTAAACCAATAGATTTCGAGTTATCTATCGAACCATTTTAAAAAAACTATTTTCGAGGAAATCGCGTTTAATGTTTTTTATTTACGGTGTATGGAGTTTAGACATAGGTTAACAAAGCCCGTTATAATTTCTGTTTTTTTTTTCAAATATCGATTTCCAAATGTGTATGTATATTCTTAAAATTATAAAGAACACATTAAACAAAAAAAAATTTCGAAAAAGGTACACGTATATTATATACCTTAAGCTAATGTATATATATCAGAAAACTTCTCAGCGAGAAATGCGATTTCTCAACAATAAGTTTGCCTTGAAAATTTTTCAAGGATTATCTGAGGGCATTAAGAATTAAAAAAAAATGTAAAAAATAAAAAAATAATTAAGTAAAGCATAGACAAATAAATGGAATCTATTGAATTGTGGCATCGATTTAAAGCTTCAGTAGATCATATTGACTTTATCATAAGAACGAAACGTTGGCAAAAAAAAAGAGAACGAGCTCATAATTTTAATACACTTGCTTCATTCATGAGTTGCTTTAAGCAGTGGACACAATCAGAGCATTCCTCACTGTAAGCGAATCAGCAGCCTTAGTTAAGCAAAATTTGATTATTTATTAATAATAAAAACAAATATAAAAAAAAAAAATCACAAGAATGCACCTACAAAAGAAAATGCTTTTGTGTATAATTTTAATATTTTGGTTAACGATCTTTATAACTTAAAAGGAAACAATTTTAATGGACAAGATTTAAATAATTAACTGGGAAATAAGTTTCGCTCAGCTAATCACTCAACTTTACTGATGTCTTCGCAAATATGCTTATCGTAAGAGTCATACATATGGAGCGCACAACTAATTCTTTTAAGATAAGATTAAATCGAGTCACGAATAGCTGCTAGTGTATGATTAATGCATGTAAATAATTTGTTATTAAATATTTTCTCTGTTTCAGCGTGGACAGTTTTGTAGGACTAGATACTAAACAGGTCAATAATGCAACTGGTGTGCGTAATTCGGGTCAAGTAATTAAATCTGATCTCATTTAAATGTACTCACCGTGATGACCACATCTTTTATTGCGTTCCGATTACGTCGCGCAATGCCCGCCAAAGGCTTCTTCATATAGATTTTCGGCATGACGGCAATTTATTCAAACACCAGTCAGGAGGATATGGTTGACTAATTGTCCTCTATGGCGCGATACTTAGTATGGGGGTGGAGGTAATTGTGACGGTGTGTCTGCTGCTTGACTCTTGATTTTTGGAAAATATCAATAAACCGGGTATAGCTTCTACAGGCTCCTTTTAGAACGTTTTAATTCTGAACGATGTAGCGTTGACTACTCCAAATTTCTTCTTTTAGACCAGCAAGGCGTCCAAATTTCTTTTTTCCAAGCTGCTAACTCCTGAAAATTCCGCCACTGTGACCGGAGCGCTAGCGTTCGCTGCACTGCAATCAGTTGGGGTTTTATTTTTACGACTTTCTGGCGTCGTTTAATTATTATTTCTTTCTTTTTTCGTTATTTGTAATATATTTTTTATCTTTATTACTGCCTCATGAAACTTCTAAATAAATAATTCGCTGCAAAATGTTGTTGCTGTAGACGTTGTGTTATCAACATCATTTTATTACGGTTTAGCTCACTCTTCTGAGCTTGATTATAGAACCAAAGATTTGTTTAAGATTCCTCGGAATCTACAAAAATGACAACTCAATTAATCCAAAAATATATATATGTTTATGGAGTCGATGGAAATTTAAAAGTTTCCACAAATTCGCACTAGCACCAAAAAAATTAAAACAAAGTCCAACAAATACACCACGGAACAAATTAAAATATAGCTGAATGAAGCTCAGCGGACGAGCGGAGTTCTCGTCAGAATTTCGCTCTGCAAAAGAACAAATGTCAAAGTATGACATATATGAATTCTCAGTGCAAGTGCAAGTGAGATAAACAGTGCGTGATTAGAAAAGTGCTGCCAAGTTCATTTTTTTGGTTGTAAAGTAAAACTGACACTGAGTAACAGGGTGTCTTCCAAAAAAAAAGGACATGAATATATAAAAAAAAAAAATTACATCAGAAAATATAACAAAACATATATATGTGATGGAGTGCATATTTACCATGGTATAATAATACAAGGTGGCATTGACAACTGCTTATTTTCTCTTCTACAAGAAAACATCTCCTGTCAAAAACAACTGTTTGTGCAAATGCATCTGCAGCTGCTGATGTTGTTTTTTTCACTTCAACGTTTTCAACATTGCATGTGTTTTCAATGGCGGATTGTGAGCGCTCTCTTTTTGAGTATATTTTTTGACAGGAGATGTTTTCCCAAGCAACTGTCAATGCTACCTTGCATGGTATAATAATACAAGGTAGCATTGACAGTTGATTTGGAAAACATCTCCTGTCAAAAAATATACTCAAAAAGAGAGCGCACACAATCGGCCATTGAAAACACAAACAATGTTGAAAACGTAGAAGTGAAAAAACAACAACTTCTGCAGTTGCAGATGCAATTACACAAACAGTTGTTTTTGACAGGAGATGTTTTCTTGTAGAAGAGAAAATAAGCAGTTGTCAATGCTACCTTGTATTATTAGGTCTGTTTCCGTACAAACTTGAAGAAAAGTTCAAGTAAAGTTCAAGCTGTGAGAGTAATTTTATTATCTGTCAAAATGAGAGAATTTACACAAAAGTATGGAAATTACTTCTAGCGAGTTTCAAGCACAAAAACAGCTGATTGCCTATAAACGTAAGCAGCGCCAAATTTATTTACACTAATTTGACATTTTCTTGTTCTTCTTGATGCTTGTTCTTATCGTGCTCGAAGAAATTGTTCAAGCAAAGTTCAAGCTAGTTTCGAGGCTCGAGAGAGTGGCATTTTGCTTGTTCTTCTTCTCTCTCGAGCTCGAAAAATGTGTAAAGAAACGCCTTCAAGCAACTTCAAGTAGCTTGAAGTGCGTACGGAAACAGACCTATTATACCATGCTACCTTGTATTATTATACCATGCCTTACAACCAACCATGATACAATTACAAGAGAGGCTCATTTTAAAATGGCTGCTCAATTGTGAAATTTTGCAATAACAAAGCTGTAGAAGACACAAACGACAAAAGCAACAACAAAGAAAAACTAAGCTGCAGATGCATTTACACAAAAAGCTGTTTTTGACAGGAGATGTTTTCTTATAGAAGAGAAAATAAGCAGTTGTCAATGCTACCTTGTGTTATTATACCATGGTTGTAAGGTATTTTTCTGACAGTTTTGAGTGTTGGCTCTCCGACATGCATCTATTGTTTATTCCATGGTGTAATTAACAAGGTGATCGTGAATTTTTAGCTTATCTCAAAAAAATTTTACCCACGTTTGTCAAAAACAGCTGTTCGTAAATTTCAAGCAAAAGTTGCAAAACAATCTATTACAATTTTTTATTGAGTGCAAGCGATTTGACACTTTTCCGCAGCTTGTCTCTTTTTTTCTTACTTTCTCAACATTTTTTGACAACCCAAGGGAAATCAGTAAACGTCACGATCACCTTGTTTATTACACCATGGTTTATTCCATCTTGAGATAAACGAAAACTACGTGATCTACACTACTACTACTACACATCTCTCATCTCGTTAATCTCTGAGTGAAAGCGTACGTATTGTAAAAACACGCAGCAGCTTCCATTCTCAAAAACATTTATTTTTTCAAAATTAAAAATCTCAGAAAAATAGAACTGAGAATTTGGATAAAACTTCGAAAATTTAATTTTCCTAAATTTCTACATTCAATCCAATCATTAAAACTTCCATGAACTTGCTACGTACATTTTTTTTAACTGCTATGAATACAATTCTCAGGAACACAAATGAAGAAATTATATCTAAAATCAAATAAGGTCTTCATCTGCAATAAACGGTTTAAGTTCTATAAAATTTCCATAAAAAATAACCATAAAACTCACTCGATTTTTCTTCAGGTTTCAAAATTTAGCAAAATAGCGGTTAGGAATTGTTTTTGTTTCCTTCGAACGATCAATTGAAAGTGATAATCTATGTTGTTATAGGCCATATATTTATCTGTGTATAGCGAATATATTTGCACGAAAACAATAGATTGTTGGAGAAAAACCTAGATAATAGCTCAGTACTTGTAAAAGTTCGCAAACGAACATTATTAAAACTAAATTCTTAAGTGAAAATATTTAAACCGAGAATTCAAAGTGAATATTTAATCGCTATCATCTTCTTCGTCTTCTTCATCGTCATCACCATCTTCATCCTCATCGTCATTGTCATCCTCATCGTCATCATCATCGTCGCCTTCATCTACGTCTGCATTAGCCTCATCATCATCATTGTCATTTTCATCATCATCATCGTCGTCGTCGTCATCACCGTCAGCAACTTCTTCATCAGTATCATCGGAATCATCTTCGGGGTCTTCGTCGACGTCTTCTTGGGGCTCAGCTTGCTCTTCGGTATTTTTCTTTTTCAAATCCTTTTCCACTTCATTCTTTTCGTCTTTTTTAGATTTTTTAGCCGGCACCGCTGATTCCTCACCATCATTATCACTTGGATTTGTTGCGGTCTGTGCAGCCAATGCAGCTCTTGCTTCCTTGATTTCACGCTTATTATTAATTTGATCCTTGGATAGTTTTAAAATATCTGCATCTTTAGTCATGGCAAACTTGCTGAGCACCTCGTTGGCATCCTTTTTCATTTTAAGCATACGTTGCTCACGTTTGCCCACAACGTAGGGTGTCTCTGGAGGAACTTGTCCCATGCTGATGTAGAGTGGCAATGAAGAAGTACCAGCAATATTAATCTTCAAATTCATAGAACGAATATTTGCGAAACCACCTGGATAGAGGGTCTTAAGGTTTGCAATTACATGATCAATGTTCTCGGCTAACTGCTGCATGGTGTATTTGTGATTGCCAACTGGAATGGAGATTAAGTCGCCTTTGCTGAGTTGTTTGTATGCTGTGCGACGAAGTGATTTTTCGATCTCGTTCTTGATAGTCTTTGGATTTTCCAAACGCACTGCATGGAAGGTTGTACGTGGTTTTTGGAAGACCTAACGGAAAACCACAAATAAGTTAGTTCTATTGAAGCCTTGTCAGTTTTATACCCACTCACCTTTCCACAAAATCCAGCAATCTGGCTAGCTAAGCGACCGTCGCAGAGGAAATAGTCGTAGGTGTTGCCGAACTTGCGCACAGCTTCAAAATTGTTGCACTCCTTCTTTAGCTGGTTGAAGGGCATAATCTTTAGTCCCTCTACGCCTGCTTCACGGAAGACGTCTTCATAGTGCTGTATGGTGGGTTCATAGTCAATTTTAGCGCCACGTTGCAAATCTGGCACAATAATGATAACATCATCATCCTTACCTACCAGCGAGTGTTTGAGGCTCCTAAAAATAAAATGCAAGTTATTTTATGACAATTTTAAGAGTAAGACACTCACAGTTTAACCATGCGTTTTGGGCAGCTTGGGATCTTGAAGCTGGACACATTTAAAATGTAATGAAAATCGTTAAAGATTGAGGCTTTCTTGGCCAATACTTCCTGTTCTGCCTGCGTCTTCAATGCTTTGGCGATTTTTTTTATATTTTCTACACTCAAGATTGCCTTAAATTTATCCTCGTCAAAGGGCACAGGTTCAAAAATATGTTTGGACGCAGCACGTTCTTTTTTATCTTTCCTACTGACTTTATTTTTCAACTTTTGTTTATTGAAGGCTTTGATGGCAGCCTTCTTTTTCTGAGTTTTAGTGAGTTCTTGGTTCCGTTGCTTTGGCTTTACTGCTGAAACATCTATATTGTCAACTTTTTGCTGTTTCTTGTTCTTTTTGTTTTTCTTTACAACTATGTTAGTTGGTTCAGCTGGTTGTATTGGTGCACCTTTCTTTACTTTCTTGTTAGCTTTACCGCTAAGTGCTTTTGGAATTGGGACTGGTGACTCTGGGGGCGCGGTAACTCCTGGACGTTTTGTGACTGATGCTTCTCTTGGTTTATTTTGCTCTTGGGGTTTTGAGGTCTCTGCTAACGGTGCTACAGACTTCTTTAGTTCTTTTTGTTTCTTAGATTTTCCATCCTTCCGCTTATTCTGTGTCTGTGCTGGCGCCAGAACTTTGGCTTCTTTAACTGTTTTTGCTATTAGCTTTGCTTTCTCCTTTTTGTTCGTTGCTGTCGGCAAATTGTTTGAAACAGATACTGCGCCGACTTCCGATTTGGTAATCTTCTGTTGGTCCAGTTTCATCTTTTTCATAGAGCTATCGATATTGCCTATCTTCAGGGTTTTCGGCTTAGGTTTCTGAACTTTTACCATTTTTGCAAATATATTTTTATTTAATCAAACACCTTCGCTGATTGATTATTATTACGCCAAAGAACACGTGCAAGGAATCGCGTTAAAAAATGTAGTCTCGGTTTTGTATAACGTTCGTGAAGATAGCAACGAAAAAGTTACCAACGATTTTTTTTTGCTACTCGTACAGGGTGTTTATGTACAGATGATTATGCATGTAAGCCCCTAGCCACACGTGCCAGTAAGAGCTGTCGCACACTAGAGACTTTTAGTCTAGTCGACCGATAGTTTGATTTGTTTTCATGTGGGCATGGTGTCTTATGGAAATGCGCACACCTAACGATTGAATCAAACCCAACTAAAAAATCAAATGGGAGGTCAGATTTCCACTTGATTTTAAAGTCTGCCAACTATCTGCAGACTGCCAAATGGGTATGGCGTGCTATGGAAGTCCGCACACTAGCCGATCAAATAGTTTGCCAACTGGTGGACATTTTGTTTGTTTTTGTTGTAATTTTATTTTTCGTTGAAAAGTGCTGCTTTTTTGCAGTATGAATGGGGATAAGTAATGCCTCTTGCAGATTGCACATAGGAATAAACAAGTTTTAATTATTGTTATAAAAGATAGCGTAAGTGCCAGCAAAATGTTGAATGTTGCTTATTACATAACAATTTAATAAAAACAAAATGTTTATTCATACCCGCACCAAAATCAGTAAAAAATATGCCAGTAACGAAAAATTTTATAAAATTGAAAACAGCCAAATAATTTTAAAACTCCCCATGGGAATATTTCTGAAATGCAACCCCGCAGTTGGCAAACTATCCGGGAACAGTGTGCGCACCTACAACCAACTAAATAGTTGGCTTGTCAGTTGCGGCCAATCAAGCATCAAACTATCGGCCGATTAAAAGTCTGTAATGTGCGGTGGCTCTAACCGAGCGTTTCCACCGCCCGAACGAACGAAGAAATCATCGCGAACAAATCGTCGCGATGAATTCTTCGTTCGGTCCAACTGTTTCCACCGCACGAACACAAGTCGCGAACATTGGTAAGTCGCCATCTTGTTCGTTCGTGCAGTGGAAACACTTAAATTCAATGCTTGCGAGCATCAGCGTTGATCAATATTTGTTTATGCAAACGTACTAAATTTGATTAATTTTTACTACTTTTATGCCTTTTAATTTAGGTTTTATGTAAGTATTTATGTAAATAATTTATTATATAAAGAATATTATATAAATAATTTGCTTATATAAAGTGCTAATAAAATAACAAAGTAAAACAAAGTTCTTTTGCGTTAAATTTTCAATATATTTTCTTTCTTTTTTGTTTTTCCTACGTTATTAACTACAATTTCAACAAATCTACTACCTATGCGCAAATAAGCACTGGATTCGCCCAAAAAGATCGAGCGTCGGCCGATCAGAGCGAACGAAGAAATCTTTGTTCGTTCGTGCTGGAAAAGTGTTTACACTGCGCGAATAGCGCTCGCGAGCATTTTGTAAAAAACCAATGTTCCGAACCTTGGTTCGGACCAAACTGTTTACACTGCCTGAACGAACGAAGAAATCTTCGTTCGTTCGGGCAGTGGAAACGCTCGGTAACAGTTCGAAAAACTCTAGCCAGGGCCTAGATTCCGTAACTGTGAAAAAATCTGTGTACACAAAATTAAAAAATTCACTTTAACACGCAGTGTACACTTTTCAATTTCAAGCGATTCTGTAGCTCATGATCACTATTGTGTTGAATGAAAATTTATGTTTGCTGAATGAAAATAAATAACATTATAAAAAAAAAAAAAATAAAAACAGTAAATTCAAATTTTGCACGTCCAGTATTTCAGTGAATAAATTTATTCATTGTGTACACTTTTTTGACATTAAAGTTCATTTCACACGGTTACAGAATCGCAAACTACACGTGTACACAAAATTTCGTGTACATTGTGTTTTTCATAGTTACGGAATCTAGGCCCAGTACTGGCAGTCCACTGGCAACAACTTTTACAGAGACACTGAATTTTGACAACCACAGCCAGTGAAGACAAAAGTAAGAAAAACAGTGTTGTTTTTTTTTCCGTAAAATATTCAAACTTTAAGTATGCATTTTCTTTCATGTCTTGTAGTAAAATATATGTAATTTATTTAGTTGCCATCGCTTAACAATTGAAAAATGATATGAACAAGTTTAATTTCTTTTTAAAAAATATTGTTAAACACATTGTACAACATAATAGCGGTATTCACAATCTGGAGTTTATGGTCTTGTATTCTTTATTTTTGATAAGTTTGATATTTGTAGTAACTTTGACAGTTTTACATAAACAAAACATGAGCGTTTTCGAAATACTATAAATACTAAATTTACAATGGTGGAACCCTATTGTAAATTTTGTATAGTATTTCTGTATTTAAAAACAGCGGACTTGACGTTCTATGGCATTGTTTACAAAGCAGCACTGCATTGTGTACAATGTGACGAAATAAAATTTTCAAGATAATGTCAAATTATGATTGGCGTGTCGTGTGAGCTACCAGCGGCTGAAGCCATCGGTGGCTGCATTCGTTAAAATTTCAATTCAGTGTGCATTCTTTACGTTTTGCAATTCATGACTTGAAAACAATTTTAATCAGCCTAAAGGCTTAAGCCTACAGAGTTCACACTTTGAATGCCAGAAAAAAATGTTCAGCTTTTGAATTTTTAAACAAGAGAATGAAAAGGGAAAATGAATTTTCATTTTTGCTTATGCTCAAATACACAGCCAAATGCACTGAATCGTGAAAACCCAATCGAGAATTTTTAAAAAATAAAAATAATTCAACATTATTCCAAGACAAGAGAATGCAATACTTAGAGCTTCTAAATGAAATTATTTTGGGTAAATAATTATGACATTAAATTTATTAATGTTTACCATTTGCTCTATGATTGATCATGCATTTCCTTGTTGGCTCTCGGTTTCGCATATGTTGGCGTCTGATATTCAGAGGCTTGAAAGAAGGGTTTTTTGGGATGTGCTTAAACAAAAACTTTGAAATAAGTACCTAAAAGTTCGCAAATGAATTTGTGTACTGCGAAGCGAATATCATGCCAATCATGAGCTATGATTTGTATTTAATAAAAAAAAAAATCTTTTCTCAAATTGATTCAATCAAAAAACTATTTAATCAGGGAAATCTTTTCTTTGCAATCAGATTCATCTCGGTTGAATGCTACTTATCACTTGCCGTTGGGGTTCTCTCTGAGGTTCTGGAGGAGATTCCCTGTGACTCACCCATTCCATATTACACTAAGGTAATACCAGGCCATAGTAGGGGCTAACTCTCAATGCCAGCAATAGATTTTCTTTACATTTTAATTATTGTACTTGATGACAGATTGTGGAGAGCAAAACCTATCTAAGTATATTATATATAGTTTATTTATAATTATCATTTACATATGAAGACTTAAAATGTATAGCGGGAAAAGTCACATTTTAAAAAAACTAACAAGAAAAATTAAATAAGCAAATTCAATTTTATTAAAAAATTATCTATAGTGCATGGACACTGTTTAATATGTTAATCTTAGATCAATGTTAAAATTTTATATGTGAAAAATTCAATGTTTTTATTGAACGTTTCGATTCTTATCATGAAGCAATGTTAAAAATTCTATTCTATACCTAGTCCGTGTATATTATTCTAGCCTAATGAGTTTTTTCTTCTTCACGGAAATAGAAAGACTGATGTTAAAACTAATTAACTAAATCCCATAAAATTAAGTTAAGTAAATCTTATAAATTTTACCTACGATAATGGCATAATAATGTTAAAATATTCATTTAATTTTAATGTTTAATTGTTAATGTATGACAATGATAATTAATACCTATGAAAGTAAGAACTTTGTTTAAAACTCACACACATCATGTGTACTCGATTCTCATTAACAAGTAATGTTAAAAATTCAGTAACAATATGTTATTTCATTCTTTCCTGAGAAAGTCTCAATGACTCTGTAAATATATGTTAAGTTTGGCGTTTATGTGTATTCATGTATGTGCTGTCGTTGTCTCTTTCCTTTTGTATATATATTTTATTGTTTAACTGTACATTCACAACATAACGTCAAAATCAAGAGTTAAAATGCTCCTAGAGCGAGAGCAAGTTCTTCTGTAAAAATATGCTAGCCATGTGGCAGCGGACTTATTAATACTTAATCTTGTAACAGTTTAAGCAGGACATACTATTACAGCCGCTCGTTTATTAACTTATAAGAAACAGTTTGTATATTCTTGTAAAATCGATGATAAAAGTCTCAATAAAGTACAATACAATAAAAAAAATTTGAGTCACTAGATGACGATGATGATGTGTTATCCCCAACTCACACGGTGATTGGCAATCAAACAATCTAATCGTTTTGTTGTTGCTTTCAATGTGAAACTATAAAAAGCTCTGAGAGCCGGAGCGGATGAACACAGATTCAGCAGCAATTTAAATTTGTTCATTTTGAGATTGCTGCATATGTCGGCAATCAGCAATCTGAATAGTGTTGCTAGGTTACAAAATAAAATTTGCAAAGAAATGTAAAATTATGATTGGCGTGTCGTGTGAGCTACCAACAATCAGCATGTGAAAAAGAGTAAGAAAAATTCATTGATTGCCAATCAAGCAATCTCATGTGAGTTGGTCATTATAGTTTTTATAAGTTATTATGCGAATAAAGTATAAATTAATATTTAATGTTTTAATAACAGTTTCGGAAAAAATAAGTGATATTTTTCTTAAAATGTACACAATAACTAATAGATACACATTAGTTGTAAATCGCAAAAAACTGTCCTACCCATGATACAATTATACAAGGTAGGAGTGACAACTTGCTTTTTTCTAACCAGTACCTTGCACCGACTGTCATTTGCCTGTATATTTTGTTTTCTTTTTTCTTTTCTTCTTTTTTCGTTCTCCAATTTATACTATTTTTAACAGTTGGCGAAAAAGAGAACTGTCATTCCTGCCTTGTATAATTGTATCATGCTCTTGCCTTGTATAAGTTTATCATGACAGAAACTAGCATCAGCAACTATTTATGGATGGCAACTCTAGAGTTATTTACTTGACAGTTCGAATAGCTGTTTTTTAATATCAGACTATTTTTCGTAATTGTTGCACCACTTTATAAATAAAATTGTTTTTATTGTTTTGGTCCTCAATAATTAAGAAAAGAAAAATATTATCCCAAATCGTGATGGAAAGGCTACCTAATCAAATTGGGTACTTGGTGCTGAAAGAGGATGGTGCTGTGCTAGAATCTGGTGGGGATTTGGAAAACGATGAGCGCAGCGCCAACATAATTCTTGGCTTACTGCACCTGACAGAAAGGTTGTAGGGCGTTGTTTTGATAAATACTACTATTGATTCTTCTATTTTTCTAATTTTTTAGTATCGATGAAAACTTTATGCCCAACAGCAGTTGTGAACGTATCTCCATAACTTATGAAGATCATAGCTACAACATATGCATGTCAAATCGTAAAATATACATACTGAAGCTGCGGAATGGCACACGTAACGGCATGACCAGTAATGGTAACTACGATTCAGATGGCATCGATAACGCTGTAACCGCTTGAGACGTCTCGATGCACTGCTGCGCTTTCTGTGCGTACCCTCTAACTGGAAGACGACGTGGGCAAAATCATACAATGGCAACCACTGCTTTAAATAGTGACCGCGAAAAGCGTTTTAATTGGAAAACACCCTTCATCTACTTAATAATACTTTTTATTTGTCAAAAAATACATCATCTGTAATTTCTTGTTCGAATATACGGCGTGCCTCATTTGTAACGTCCAATAAAGTTGCAGTGCTGTTAAAAATAATAACGTAAAACTGACGCCAGTTACAATTTTTCTTAACTATCCAGAAATCATTCGTTGTTTTGATTTGCACTTCGCCAGTGACGTTGTTGTCATTGATCACATCTTCCACATTCGAGTTGAGGTCAGCAATTAGATTCATCACATTGGCTGGTATTCTGTTTGCTTTTGGGCGGTGATGGTCTAGAGAAATGTTGCTTATGTACTTCAAGCTCTGCTCATTGATAAACAGGTATTTAGGTCCAATGGCGTTGTTATCAATGGTGCACGAGTTCGCTAGGGAGTTCGATAGTTGTTTGCTGGCAATCGGGGTTATGGTGGATTTTGTGAGCGATTCACCGATATCAGAAGCAATGCTAGCTAGTTGTGGGCCCATAAAAGAATGGAGTTCCAGATAGAAATCCTCCAAAGGGTCCTCATTGGCTGAATTAAAAAAAGAAGTTTATCTGTTATTTATTTCTAAGCTATTGATGTTACCGTATGTGAGCAAACAAAGTGTAGCATTCATTGCTCTGTAGATGATCAGATAATGACACTGAAGTTTGCCATCTCGCATTACAAAAACTTTGGGTGGCCTGGTTGAATGCTCCGCATTATTCGGTCCAGTTATAAACTCGCCATTGCGATAGCACTCCGATGAAGCGTTGCTGCGCGTCAGTGAACCACCAGCTAATTCAGATTGCGTGGCTTTTGGAAAAATAGTGGTTGTCAGGTATTCGTGCACACAATACAAATCGGACGGACATAGTTTACTGCTGCTGATGCTCATGAGTTAATATAAATTCTAGGTTTATGCAAATTTTCACTAAACTCACCAAACGACTTGTTCATTATAGAGGAATATGGTATCGATAATGATCGGGAATGTTGCCTGAATCATGTTGATAAAGTTGTGCACACGCAAAAAAAGAAGCTTATCCAGAGGCAGATACTGTATGCTGCGTAGTGCATCAATGACGTCACATGCTGGTAGTTTCACAGTTAACAAGTACTGAAAAATAAACATTGACATTTAAACAAAGCCCATACAATCAGACATACATACTTTACTATAAAATAACTCAAGTTTTTGCATAAGCTGTTGCTGAGGTTCTTGGTTTGGGCCACTCTTTCCCAAATTCAATTCGAAGCTACCAGCAAAAAGACGAAACATGTTGTAGCACTGTTCTAGCGCTGCGTGGTAGATACGATCGTGCACTTCGCCGCCCTTGTAGTCAGCAACCTCGACACCATCTTTGGAACGTATTTCCTTGGGTACGTTTATGACCAGCACCATCCAGTAGTCCTTCTCAGGCTGATAGAATATTTGTGTTGTTTTTTGAGTATGCAGTGCTTGGCAGCCGTCGTTGCTGTCAAATGTTCTAAGTTCGAGAGTTAAATATAGGCCCACCATGTTTCGTGCATACTCACCCTGTGAATGCAATGATAGCTTCACTTAAGCCAACATCATTAATTTTGGTATTAAGATCAATATCCTGCGGGTGATAGAACAAAATTTTCTTGCTTTCCTGCCAATAAGAGAATTTGTTATTGCTTTGAAATGTGGTTTTCAAATCTTTTCACCTCGCCTTCTTTACGACCAAACGTGGAATTGAAGATATAAAAGCTACGCAGTGTCAATTCCACTTTTTGTATCACTTTTGTCATAGTCGATGATTTTTTTATTTCTAGTTTATTAAGATTGTTTAAGATTGTTAATTTAGCCCTAGGATGTGTCAGTTTGTTATTCAATTAGAAATTAATGCACTTGGCTTTGTTTTGTTTTGTACTCAATGCTGTTCAATGTTGCCATACTTCTTGAACTTGGTCGCTCATCATAATTATTTGTTGATGATAATTTTGAGATATTCACGATATAGTGCACTTTGCTGTGCAGAAATGCAGATTTGTAAATTTGTAGAATTGTAGTTCATTGAACATGAACAAACCCCTTTCGTCCAGAATCTGAAAGCTAGCCGCCATAAATTAAA
The DNA here is from genome assembly GCA_943735915.1 of Pherbina coryleti. Taxonomy (NCBI): domain Eukaryota; kingdom Metazoa; phylum Arthropoda; class Insecta; order Diptera; family Sciomyzidae; genus Pherbina; species Pherbina coryleti. The sequence goes on from OX030952.1 coordinate 133,956,340, forward strand.
GTTAAACGCCTGAACTAATTGGTAAAACTAAAATAATTTTTGAAGTGAAGCTTTTTACGCCTCGTTCTACGATTTGCTGGAGTGAAATTTAAAAAGACGACACTTATTGAAGCGAAGCTTTTTACGCCTCGTTCTGCGATTTGCTAGAGTGAAATCAGAAAAAACGACACTTTTTTCCGACACCTTTTTTCTTAGAATTGATATTGTTTTTTGCTTGCATCAATTGAACCAGAAAATGTTAAATTAAAAATAATTTCTTGCCCGCTGCAGGATTTGAACTCATGCCCGTCGACTGATAGTTTAAAGCTTAAGCCATCGAACCAAAACACTTTGTTGGTAAATATTGCTGATTCAATATCAAGAATTAACTAAAGCTATGTTGCAGTAGATCAAAATAATCTATTTATAGGAATTGTATTGGCTACAAGCCTTCATCTCCTACAATAACCATTAGCCAATACACAATAACCACTATAGATTGTGTACTGGCTATACAAACAAGAGTACTAAAAAACACAAATGTTGCTTCTACTTACTACTAGATGTCGTTACGCTACAAACAAATTTAATGATTTTTGTATATTTATTCCCTACAACTGAACAGGAGGGCCGGAGAGGGTTAATATGTATTATCAACCCACATTATTTTTGCAAAGGGAACATTTTTCCCTTGAGGACCTATCCCCTCCGACCTCTCCTTACGGGTGCTCCCATACAAAAACGAAAAACTTTGTTATTTTAAAGTTTTAAATTCAAAAATTATTTTAATCGAAAAAAGGCATTAAATTCTCAAATCTTTGAAATTGCGAAAATGCTTCGCTTCTCTCGTGTGTCCAGTGACGCACCTGTGTTTTTTTTTCCTACACCGGTTTTCTTAGAATTTATATTGTTTTTTGCTTGCGTCTATTGCAACAAGAAAATGTTAAATTAAAAATGATTTCTTGCCGCTGCAGGAATTGAACTTATTCCCGTCGACCAGTTTAACGCTCTAACCATCAAACCAAAAGCGATCGTTAATGAACATAGCTGATTCAATATTAAGTATTAACTAAAGCTTTGTTGCAGTAGATCTCAATAATCTATTTATAGGAATGTGTATTGGCTACATATCCTTCATATCTTATAATAACTATTAGCCAATACACAATATTCACTAAGGATTGTGTAATGAAATATGTATTTTTTAGTTTAATTTGTTATTTTAAAGTTTTAAATTTAAAAATTATTTTAATCGAAAAAAATCCATTAAATTATCAAATCTATGATATTGCGAAAATGCTTTCTCTGTTTATTTTTTTTATTAACTAAGCATTAGATAGAATGACATTTATTTCTTCAGTACTGGTTTAACTTTGGAGTTCAAACTTAGTTTAAACTATGAATAGTGGTTTTTAGTGAATTTTAAACAAAGTTTAAGCTACGTTTAAATGCCCAATACTGGTAGTTTAGACTTTTGTTAACTTGCCACATCATTTTAGCATATAATTACTTGAAAAAAATAAGTAGATAAAAATGAAAATATCAAATATTCTATTTCCATAGAATTGAAGTTGTTGCTTTTTTCTGTTGTCGTTTCTTGACTGAAGCTCATTTGTTTTAGTTTAGTAAGTAAGTGTATCTCTGTATATTTTGTTTGCGTAGAGTAAAAATATACTCTACCATTTTGCAAATGCTACGATACAAGAACATTTGCACCTGATTCTGAATACCACTATAGAGGTACACTTACTACGCTTGTGCAAATATGCAACACTTAAAATCCATAGTTTATATTTGTAACACTGAACTGCAAATGAACAGCTGATAAGTTGACAGCTTAGAAAAAAAAAAAATAAAGTAAAAAATAGTAAATAACAATGGATCAATCAAAAATTATTCGCTACAAATCTTCTTTTTTAAAATATGTATTATAAATTTTTAGAAATATTTTCGTTTTTCATTTATCAGCTGTGAATTGTGTGGTTTGCAACGAGTGTAACAAAATAAAACAAAATGGGTGGTCAGGGTTGCTGGCAAATATTTACTATTGCACAAATTTGCAATCTTAAATACATAAAATCCTGAATACCACTTATAATTTTTTTACGTTTGTTGCCACATTATTAAAATTTAGAGTCTATTCTGGTTTTTATAACTAAAAAGTACGTTGGCTTTATATTTACACAGCCGGAGGTATTGACAGCCGTGACAACATCAACGTTTTGTTTTGATCGTATTTAGCTTTTGCTTTTGCTCTTGATTTTGATTTTGCTTTTGTTTTTGTTTTTGCTTTTAGTTTTTTATTGTGCATGTGCGTTTACCTTAGTGACATGCAACAAATCCATGCAATGATATTGAATTTGCATTACATTAAACAGTTTCCTGAGGAACCTCTTGACGTAAAGAATTTTTGTTGTATTGATCATATGGGTAAAAACATAATTTTCATTGTCAATCCAGTAAATTTGCCACAACGTTCATAGTCAACTTGTTATAATTCCATTTAAAGTTTTTTGACTGTTGCAGTTTTAGTGCATAAAGCTTTTGCCACCGTGGTATCATGGCGCCAAATCTTTATTTTATTTCGTTATACGAGCAAAGGATCAATGTTTGTTATCGTAAAATAGAATTTACCGTAGCACCTTTTCTAAGCGAGTAAGAATTTCTTGCAGCAATTTTGCATTTTTGTTGCATAAGCTACTGACTCCTCTACCCGACGACGTCAAAAATTATTTTTTGTTTTGGTAGTAAGGCTAAGAATATATCCTTAATGTCTATATATAATATTTACCCTGGCGTATCTTCTCACGGAAAAATAATTCAATGCAACGCTGTTGCATGATTATTACCTTTTCGATCTTGAAGCGCCTCTCTTCGCGGCCTCGCAACGTGATGAGTTTTTTTTTAATTTATTTTTATTGTGAGGAGTGAGAACTAGCCTTTACTGGTGTATTATATTTTCACTGTAGCAGTAATTAAATGACCGAGCTATAACTTCATAAAACAAATTCCTAGTTTCGTTGCCTAAGCAGGAGTGAGTTCTCCGCGTCCCAATGATGTCATTATTTTTTTTTTTATATTTATACCATTAAGTCAAAGAATTAATCTCAGCGGTCGTACGATAACTTTTATCATAGCACTTTTACTCAGAATTTAGGAAAAATCGGTTTTCAACTTTTTTGGCAACCTGAGCAATAAATGTAATGCTGTTACGTCAAAATCGAATTTTAGAAAGAACATTTTTCGATTAGAACTAAAATTCTTTGAGAAATCGGTGCAATCGTTTAGTGTTGGTAGTTCAATCAGTTAAATGGTGATGAATCTAATTGATGAGTTTAATGCGTGATGATTTTATTTATATGACAGGTCTGACTGGTGCTTTGATGTTTACATAGAATCAATACAGAGTCTGTCTCAACCAAAAGTTAAAATTTTGGATTAAAATAAAAATGCTATTAGGGAACATTTATAAACTTAAACTTTCAAGCTATCTATAATATTGCTTATTGTTCAAGAATAATAAGAATGCATTTTAAAAAAAGCTTGCATTTTGAACGACTAACAATATCACTTTGTTTGGCTGTTAATGTTGTTATGGCAGTGATTGTCTATGTTATTACAATAATTATGGTCAATTAATAAGATTGTCTAATAAAAAATTATTGACTAATGATAGTGGTGAAAGATATCAAATTATAATTTTGATAATTTTCTTATTTTTGATTACTTCTTTTACCTCTTTTCCTCCTTTTATTTTTTTTAAATCTTTCTATTCTCTTTTAAAATCTTAAGTACTATCTAAACTTTTCTCTTCATATATTTTAATATATAATATATAAATTCTGTTCTTAATTATTGGAAATCAAATTTTCAATCGGAAATAGTTTATTAATTTTAAATAAACAACGCTCTAACGCCAACCTCTCTGAATTTCCTATTTTGTCAGCGTTAAGAACAAGTTGTCAACAAGTGACAATAAAAAAATAAATTGAAATTGTTTTCCAAATGAAAGCAGAGTTCTTGTTGTTTTTTGTTTTTTTGACACAAAATAAATTTTTGACATTAAAATAAGATTCCGATATTTAAACGCAACGCTTAAATTGTGGTATGGCGCTTACATTAAACATAACAACGAAGCTAAACATTTAATAATTACACAGGTTGGCAACACTCAACACCCAGAAATCATCTGCGTGTCACTCTTTCCCTCTTTCCTTTTACGAAGATTGAAGATTTTGTCATTATCGTCGACGTCACTTTGCTCACCTGTCAAAGAGACAACCAGTTTGTTGTTCGGTACATAAAAACCATATTTCCAAAATTACAACGTTAAAAATGGATAAAATAAATGAAAACACACAAGAAAATGAGCCAATTAAGCTGGAGCAAGTAGATCTAAGTTCGATTATTATTGCTGCTATCCTGGGATTTGTTTTTGTTGGTAAGGACGCATTGCGGCTTTAGCATGCATATTCGAAGTCTAGCAACAAGCAACAGTCGGATAGAATTTACTGCCCAAAAGTTTTGTTCAGATCGCAACTGTTTTACAACTTCCTTTGCATTTGTAGCTATTTTTATCATCATACGTAGTCGACGCACTGTGCGTCGTGATTTTATCCTAACTGGACTGTGTGAATCAGGGAAGACAGCCATCTTCATGCAAATGCTTCATAGTCAATTTCCGGACACTTTCACTTCAGTAACTGAGAATGTTGGTGACTATAATTCTGGACGCATGTCTGGCCGCTTAGTGGATATACCCGGTCATAACAGGGTACGCCAAAAATATTTTGATCAGTACAAAAAAACAACGAAAGGACTTATTTTCGTAGTGGACTCTGTGACTGTGCAGAAAGAAATACGAGATGTAGCGGAGTAAGTGGGCCTCTTAATTATTATATCGCTTCTCAAATAAATTAAGAATGTCCTTAGCGCACTCTTCAACATTTTATCTGATGGCGCCATTGCGCCATGCTCTATTCTCGTTCTTTGCAATAAGCAGGATCAAACCACTGCGAAGGGTGCTCAAGTAGTGCGTAGTCTCTTAGAAAGGGAAATGTAAGTGCCGAAGCATGCAAAATCTGAAAAGCACTTTTAAAACTTAAATTTTTGACTTGTCTTATTTTTAGTAATATTGTGCGTGATGCACGCAGCCGCAAATTAGAATCTACAACTGAAGATGAAGCAGTAAAAACAGCAGTCTACGTGGGCAAAGAAGGCAAAGACTTCGAATTCACGCAACTGCAACAAAATGTGCAATTCTTCGAGTGTTCGGCGAAGGAAAATCAACTAAGTAATCTATCGGATTGGATTGATAGGATGTTGTGAGAGTGAAAGCTTCCAAAATTCTCCTCAAACAGCATTTATAATTAATATTTTAGGGTCAAGTTTTGTCTATAATAGCTTTAAGCACTAAATTTGACATAATCTTAATGCGTTACTCTCAGAACGTACAAAAAACTCGATCAAGCTTAAGTTTCAGGCAAAAAAACTGTAAAATTACGAAAAAACAGTACTTCGCTACTAATTAAATTAGGTAAATTTTAATTAACTTTTCCACATTTTGAAATCTTTCAGTTAAAAATAAATTAAATAAAATAAAAAAAAAAAATACAATACAAAACCACAAAACATCTGTGCAAAACATTTCTGAAGATCGAACAACACATTTAAGCGAGCTTAGAAAAGAAAGTGATCGAGATCCAAAAACCTGATGTTTGATACAATTGAGCAGCAGCATCTTGTTAATTATATTGAAAAACAACTTTTTGGACTGTTTCTCTTCCACACGCAGACTTGCATGTAAAATATTCATGTTGAGCTGTGTGGTTTTGAAATTCTTTAAATTCTTCGCTTCTTCCTATTACACAAAATCTTATGCAGCAATAGAGCACAAATGCAAAGGTTAATAACCTGTTGTTTCATTGAAAGGTTCGCTGAGGTGATCAACATTTTTCGTTATGAATATGTAAACACAAACGAGAAATAGGAAATTTATTTACTAACCATTCTTTGCTGAGTTCGTTTTATAGTATTTTCATATTTTACCAAGTTTATTCTATTCAAATCGAATGTTGGATTATCACGGTTTTGAAAAAAAAGTGTAGAAAAATATGTAAAGATTAAACTTTACCATATCGTCATATGAAATCAAAAAAGCCGTAAGTTACATTTGAAAAATTTTGCAGGAGAAGCAAAAAATGCTTGGGCTTTGCTTTGCGCTTGCACTGAAAATCTTATTGAATTTTGTATGTAAAAACGTCGTTTTAAGTAGTAGGAGTGTAAAATTTTGCATGAACATGTAATTTGATACGGTGCTTCATAATCAATCAAAAAATCAATTTTGAATATTTGGTAACTTACGCCTTTTTTGATTTCATATGACGATATGCAAGTGATATAAACAATAAAAATAGCAATTTATGCCTGAAAGTATGCAAGTAAAAAATACCATTGAGTTTCTCGAAACGGGTGATTATAAAACACCAAAAAGACAATCGGCTTGTGCCATCGCTTAGATTGTGTGCTTATCAGATACATTTTCTTTGAGTTTTGTCTTTTGTGAGAAATGTTTCAGAAGTGAATGATTCCGCTGGTGTTTGAGTTTAGGACAGGAAGCGTAACTTCCTCACTCCTTCGAAAAAAATGGTTCAATAATTTATTATATCTTCACTCTTAATAACATTTGTTGTAGCTCCATATATGGTTGAATAAATAAGGTTGTCTCGCGGTTGATTGTACTCTCTTCTTAGAGACCCATAATTGTCAAAATCAATGCAAAGCAACAACAACAACTTCATCGAATTTACATATTATACATTTTCGCTTTAAGATTTTGTATGAGCTATCAACTTTGATTTGACATTTATGGGAACTCGCTCTCACCCATGAGACAACCTTACTTATTCAGCCATGGCTCCATACTACATTTGTGAAATTGACGTTTTAATGCCATTGTAAAGGCAAAATTAAGCTAGCTTAAGGGGGACGACTAGTGTGACACCGTTAAATAAGGTTGGTTTTTTGAAATTAAAAAAAAGTATTGCGTTAAATGTTTTAAAATTTTGTAGTTATATTCGAGCATAAATAGTAAGTTTTTTTAACGAAAATATTTAGTTTTTAATAAGTTATCCTGAGACTCATAAAAAAAGTTCTCCCACTGCTGCAGTGATTGTGGCCTCCACAGTGCCTGAAATCATCACAACCAAAAAGTTTATTAAACTAGAACGTATTGCCCGTTTCATGACCCAAGTTTGTGAAAAAAATTAAAATGTAAAAAAGGGCAGATCTAAAAAAAAAATTGACAATTCGCTCAAAAATCTAATGGCTTTTGTCCTGGCAAAATTACATTTCTCATCCAATCGAAAAACTGGAGGGTCATGGTACGCAGAAACAAGTACAAAATATGCTAAAGAATCGAATAGATCGGATAATTTTTTTCGAGTTAGAGCTGCAGCAAATAGGAAAAATGTCGTTTTGAGCATAATACAATTATACAAGGTAGGAGTGACAGTTTTATCGTCTAGCACCAACTGTCAAAAATAGTATAAATTAGAGAACGAAAGCAGTAGAAAAGAAAATAGAAAATAGAAAGCAAAATATACAGACAAATGACAGTCGGTGCAAGACAGTGGTAAGAAAATAGCCAGTTGTCACACCTACCTTGTATAATTGTATCATGGTTTTGAGAAAAACGCGTTTAATGCAAGCAACGTGTACTTCTAACCATGGTGTAATAATGATAAGGTGTTAGTGAATTTGACACTTCTCTCTCAAAATGATGAATTTTTTCGCCCCGCTCCTGTCAACAGCAGCTGCTGGTGAATTAGAATGAAAATAAATCAGCTAACGTGCAGTCGGTCGAAGCTCAATGACATGTCCACTTCTTTTGATGGCTATTATCAGTTGAGGTATTGAACATTCTTTCATGGCATTCGATATTTTCTTGAAGCAGTCGATATGAATGCAAGACAATTTGCATGCTGGCCATGGTATAATAATACAAGGTAGCATTGACAGTTGATTGGGAAATCATATACTGTCAAAAAATATACTCAAAAAGAGAGCGCTCACAATCCGCCATTGAAAACACAAGCAATGTTGAAAACGTTGAAGTGAAAAAAAAACAACAACCACAGCAGCTGCTGATGTATTTCCACAAAAAGCTGTTTTTGACAGTTTATGTTTTCCTGTTGAAGAGAAAATAAGCCGTTGTCAATGCTACCATGTATTATTATACCATGATGCTGGCCAAAGCTTCATGTCGGTGGCACCTTCCAGCGAACGTTTTTGATGAAATGACAAAACCATTCAATGGCGAACTTGGCAAATGCGCGAAGGTAACTGCAATAACTTTTTGTCAAAACAACACGGCACAATTAATTGAATTAAATATTTATTTAAACTTTATTAACCATCATCTAGCAACTCAAACAAATAACACAATATGACAACTATCAACGGCTCCTCTCTTTCGCTCTTAATTTTTTGACAGAAAGAAAGCTATTCTTGGTGTTGTCAAAAATTCACTAACACCTTATTATTATTACACCATGCTTCTAACTGGTGAGCATCTGCTCTTTAGAAGGCTGTAGCATAAAAACTATTAGAGACCCGACCTTGAAATTTTTGTATGTTATTATTATTAAAGTATTAACTATAAAATAATGCAGAAAAAAAAAATTATTTTTTGAAAATTTCACACTAGTCATCCCCCTTAAACGTCATCAGTACTGATTTCTAAATCTAAATATTGTTAAAGCCACAGTTTAAAATATAATCCAATTTCATGCTCCACTACAATGATGCGGAATATATACTCAAAGTTCAAAAATGAGCCTAACCCTATAAAACCGCACCTACCTCCCATATATCAAAATCAACCTATATCGAAATGATAAAATCTCTAAAAATTTCACAAATTAGAACATTAGCTTTGATTCCAAATAAACACTCTTAGTTTCAAATGTTTCAAATTCAGTTGGAAACCACAACAGCATTTATCTCAAATTTGTTCATGTCTTTGGGATACAGTATATTTTTCTAGTAAATTCATATGCTTTGATTCGTTTAAGCTATATGAGTTGATTCCCAAGGCCACCTTAGAACACATTATGCCTAAATGCTTGCGTGCCACCTGCACCATTTTCTTGTCCCTCGCTCGCAGTTCCTAGAATGAAAAAAAAGACCTTTGATCATTTTGATTTAGCCGATTTAGCGATCACCTTCGGGACACCGGCCGCCAATCGCCATCTGTGAAGTTGATTTTTTAAAAGTTCAGCAGAAGTCTGCATGCAGAAAAACCAATGAATAAAATTAGCTAATGAGTCTCGTCATCCTTCTGCTCCTCCTCGAAACGATTCCATTCATTATAATTTGTCTCTGTGGTATCTCTCTTAACGCAATCGCGATCATCAAAGGTTAAGCTTAGTTCTGCTTTGATCTTAGTTTTAGGGTGACATATTTCTGTCATGATTTTGGCTAATGCTGATGGACAGCTTCTTAGATATTGCGAGTCTTTTGGGCTTAAATAGAGACTTATTTTGTATTTTGATACTTTCTCTACTATCGGTTAGTTTCAAAAGATTAATGATTTTCTAAACGAATCCATTCTTACGATTATTTGTGTAATCAATACATTCTGCATAGAGTTTTTTGAGTTGCCAACTCCGATAACAACTTATGTTACTTAACCAAATCTAATAAATTTTTGGACTATGTTGTATTCATTTTTAATATTCAAATAAAAAAACTCAAGCCTTCTACAAATATTCGAAAGTTGTTGAATATTTAAACTGATGTGTTCCAAATGTTTACCTGTCTGCAATTTAAGGCCAATCAATTAAATTGTGTTACCAACAGCTTGCTTCTCTTTGTAAATATTTTAATATGCTTGCTTCTATCCCGCCTGCAGTACTTCGATCGATTGCCAAAATTATAAGGTCAGAAATTTACAAGCACTAGTGAGTGTGCGCTTGCCGAATTTTAAGGACATATTTTGGACACTTGCAATTTATTTTAACACATCGTTAAAGCCCGCAAATAAATCACGGTACGGGATCATGTTGCTGATGGTGCTGATGCTGGTGCTGGTGCTGGTGCTGATGGTGATGGTGCCAAGCAATTATCACGTTATGATCAGCAACAAACAAAGAAAGGGTTTCCTGTATGAACAAGCAAGTGAGCAACGAACGGCCAGAGGCTCCCATCATCACAGTGTGAGCAACTAAGTACTCGCCAGTTAGCACCTTGTTGATGCGCCGTCTAATTAAATGGACCAAGTAGAGCAAACTAAAGTGTTGCTGTAATGTGTGTTGTACATTAAACAACAACAACAAACACTTGCATTTCACTTTTTGCCAAAAATACAAGAGTGTTAATGGCGTGCTTAAATTTTAATACGCCACAACAACTTCCATAACCGTTGGTTGGGTTGTTTTGTCGTTGGCGACTTTATTGCCGACATTGAAGTAAAGGAAAAAAAATGCTCAATAAACAACGTAATGATGCGTTGTTGGCTATTCTTCATGGTGTCGATGGCCATCATCGCCATGTTTCTAAATCGATTTTTGATGCGCAGTAACAACAAAGAAAAAATTTTGGTATAACCCCGGATGTAAGCGAACTATCCCCAAATTATTTAAAATTCAAATTAATAAAATTAAGTAGAAACTTATTAATGCTATTAAAAAAAAAGGCGTGACCGCTAAGCTCCAAGAAGGAATATGTGTGAATTGAGATAAAAGGAAATTAACCTAGTACCACAAAACCTATATGTATATGTACTAAAATGTCTAAACTTTCTAGCCCAAATATTCTCTAAGCGAAAGGACAATTAAGATGTTACGTACGTACATACATTACACCAATCAAAATACCGATCAAAGTTATGAGTTTTACGTTTTTAGAATTTATTGCGTCTAGAATATTTTCAAATTACTGAATGTGAAGTGTATGTATGTATGTACATAAAAATGTTTGATAACACAGTGTAGCAATATTTTAGTATTTGATAATTCCAAAGATTTTATAATAAATTGTCGCTTATCACCAGCATAAAGTCCTTTTCTTATCCTTAAGATTGTAGAAGCACTAGATGCGATTTTTTTACTTACCTCCGCTATCTCCAAAAACATATAAAAATTCTTGAAACTTGACCCAAATAGTGATATTTTTGAATTTTATTGTTATACGTGATTATATTTTTGAAGTATTTCCCAATATTCAAGAGTTAAAAACCAGCATACTTCATGACATCACTAAGGTATGTACTTTTGAAATAAAATTAATTCAATAACGTATCTTTTAAAATGTTGGCGCTATAAAACGGTATTAAAGGATATAAATGCATAAAAACGGAAAATTTGGTTAAATATTTTGGAAAATAAAAAAGGGCGACCTCATATTTGTAAAATTTTTATTTTTCATTTGATAACTATTATGTCTACTTTAAGCTCTGCGAGTGCCAAGGTAAGCATCTTTTTTTACATAATTTTTTTCTAACCTAACATATATGATGGTCCCAAAAATGCCTGTATAAACTAGGCTTTGACCGTTTTGTATAAAATGTATAAAAATAAAATGGGGTTTAAATATTCTTAACACTTCACACAATATTTTTACACTGACAAAAAAAAAATCAATATGTTTGAAATAAAAAAAAAAAATATTTTATTGGATGTTTTTTTTTTTAATCGCAAAATGTGACAAAATATTCTGTAAAATAAAATGAGGGCCATGTCATATTTGCAAATTTTTTTCATTACATTACGTGGCGTCCGTGGCGTAGTTGGTTAAAGTGCGTGGCCGCTATGTCAAAGAACCTGGAGACCCAGGTTCGAACCCCAGCAGCGACAGAAAATTATTTGAATTAAAAATAATTTTTCTGTACGGTCGCCACCTCTATGCAGACAATGGCAAACCTCAGAGAGTAATGAAAATGTCATGTAAAGCTTTTTGAGAATAAGAACATTCCGTTCATCGCCGTTCGGAGTCGGCGTTAAGCCTGTAGGCCCATTTCTCGGTCAATTGTGTACAAACTTAATAACACGCACAACACAATTGATCATAAGAAGCTAGGTCAAAGTCCTTTCAAGGGCTGAAATGGCCAGTTATTTTTTTTTTTATTTATTTATGTCTTCTTTGATTTCTAAGAATGCCAAAGTGCGCAAATTTCCGCTTGCCTTGTTTTTTAACATGTTTGATGGTCATAAAAATGCTATTTATTTTAAATTCAGCTTTTTTTTTATAATTCTGAAATTGAGAAATTGACACTGAGATAATTTGAGGTCTCTGAGATCTAATAAAGGTGTTAATTTTGCCCGTTATATTAGTAAATAAAAACATTTTTGTGGGATTTCACGAGATTTTAACGTTTTCATAAAGTCACTTTGTATGGGAGGTAGGCGTGGTTTTCATTCGATTTGGCTCATTTTCGAACTTGATCTTTCTTTCTTAGATACAAGCTTAAATATCGAATTTTGTGATGATAGCTTGAAAATTATGGCTGTAATCGTGATCACAGACAGATAGACGAACTTAGGGACAGACAGGTAAACAGACGGATCATAATATTATTCATATCATTGCATTGTATCATATCGTATCATTAGGGGTATTCTCTATGTCTAGGATACGCCGTTGCACGGTGCAAGAATAGGAAATGTACAATCCGCCATTGTTGTTTCTCAATTGCAGATATTATACATTTCCTATTCTTGCACCGTGCAACGGCATATCCTAGGCATATAGAATACCCCTATTGTATTGTATTGTATTGTATTCTATCACGTTGCTGTTAACACACTTTAAAGTACAGTGCAAAATGTGTTTAAGTTGTATGTTAGATGCCACGCCCATTTTCCAATTGCGCCGAAATTATTTTTATCTTTTTTGGAAATCACATACTAGACGTCTACGTTTGATTTTGTTATTGAACTTTATCTTATTTTTTAGATAAAGCGCAAAATGTGGTTAAGTTGTATAGCAGCTGCCACGCCCACTTGTTAAGATTTTCGAAATATTTTTTTATTTACTTTTCTATTTAAAAAAAATCCACAAAAGAATTTTTTCCGTCCAACTTGTACCAATAGCTTCACTGTGCGCCGCTTAAAGAGCTAAGACATCAGTGAACCAAATATCTTTAGGGTATTCACACCGCACTCGTTAGTTTGTTATTTGGTTAGTTGTTACTTCGTTAAATTTGTTAACACAAGTGAACACACCCTTTTGTTTAATCTCGTTAGCCTGGCAATAATAGTTGAATAACAGCTGATTTTGCTTTTCGTAAATAACAATTGTTGAAAATTTATAAGTAAAAAGTGGAAAGAATAGAGAAAAAATTAATTTATTATGAAATACTTACTTTTAAACAAAAACTTCAATTTAATATGCGTTGGGTTTTATTTTTAATGCATTTAAATTTCATGCAATTAAAAATATGGAACAGCTGTTCGTATTTTGCCAACTAACGAAAAATTTATAGGGGGTTTCTAAGTTCTACTTTGTTACTCGATAGTTCGATAATTTTACAAAACTAAAGTGCTTGTAAAAAAATAACAAGTAACAACTAACAAACTAACGAGTCCGGTGTGAATACCCCTTTTATTTATATATTTTAAACAGTACTAAAGCCTGTTTAACGTACTTTTTAGTTCTCTTGGGATTGAGGTTTATCCAAATACACATGGCCTTCTGCAATGTCCTACAAAAAAGTTCACTGGCAAGTAATCAGTAACTTCATGATTAATAAGAATTAAAATTTTTAAAACGTTTTTATAAATTTTGTCATAAATGGTTTTAATGATTAATTTTTTTCATAAATTATTATATAAATGCAGTTAAATTGTTTTACTTTCATTTTCGACAAAGACAGATATATTCCTCAAGTATAACATTTAAATGGCCAGAAATGGTTAAAAACTAACCAATATATTCAATCAGTTTTCATTAAGGTATGTTACACAACATAGTAGATACATTTTTAATATTTTTCTTTTTGGTGATGTAAAGTAGCGAATATGCAGAAATAGATTTTTTTGTATTCAATTCAATATAATAGCACTTCGCAAAAGTTAGTTAGGAGTACAGATTTGAAATTTTGGCACTTAAAACCGTTAGATTCAATAGAAAATAAGAAAAAAAAATTGAATTTGGATATTCGTTACTTAAATATAAATCGAGGATTTAAGGTTCAAATCTGGTTGAAATTTTAACTTTTATTTTCAAAAGCGTTTTAAAGCAAATAAATGAAAGGTGATTCTATCCACATTCCTAATGGCGCACATCTAAATGAGGCCGTCGTGTGTAGTAATTAGGCTGCCAAGCAATGTAACTCCAGGTATTTAACCTTCAATGACAAAACGAAGCAATCTTCTACAACCTTGGTCCAACAGCAAAAGTTATTTTCAACAGCAAAATCTTGTTTCTTTTAATTCAAAACCAAGTTTACAACTTCAAAAGGAACTCTTCGTCAAGTTATTTAAATTGCCGTTGAGTTGGCGAATCATTACCGAAAAATCAGAAAAACCACAGAGAGCGCCGTTGATAGTCAGTCAGTTCGAATTTCAAGTTTTCGCAAAAACCGAACAAGCCATGCGTTGCTGGAATTCGATACTTTTTCAACGAGCAACTGTTGCGTCGTATTAAAAAAAAAAACAAAAAAGAAATACGCGCCACAGATGAAAATATGTCCAACTTCAGAAATTTGAGCTTAACTGTTTGGGAGGGTGCTGACACTTGCCTGCACCTAAAACGTTGTGGAGGATGAGCCTGACTGTGTAGTTTCTACAGACTGTTTCAATCTTGACTCTCTCCCACTCTTGGTCCGTTTATAATGGGCAATGGGCTGCTTGCTAATCAACTGAAAATAACAGAATTGCTACTGAATTGAATAAGTTTCCGCTCGATAACGCACGCCAGACAACATATGGAAAAAATGTATCCAGTTGGAAAAAACAACAGATTTTTTCTATATAGCACGTGCTTGTCATGGTGGCATGGCACTACAAGGTATAGCAATGAAATTAAAAACCTCACTTCAGCTGTTCCATGAAATTTTATCATGAAGATTTTAAATTTAAGCAGAATAAACTTGCGACAAAGTTAATTCTCAAAAGGTTTAGAAGTTGATAATCATCCTTGAAGATTTCAAGAAACTAGTCTGTGAGATATATATGGTGATATACAACAATGATATGACCTCAGAGAGAGTCCCTCACAAAGCGTGTTATTGGAATTTTCAAAATTTTAAAAGATTCTTCATTTCAAGTAAGTACCTTAGGTAGGGTTGACCAAGTGTTTATATCGATTATGACTGAATGTGAATAAAAGGGTTTTATTCATTCCACCCTTATATAGAACGATTATGACGATTTTGTAGAAAAAAGTAGATAAAACCCGTTACTGACAAACTTTAAGTTTAACCTCCGCTACTTTAGTACCTCCTCTAAACTTGTCCAATTGTAAATTGGAGTCAATAGGTCTTGAGAGCTGATCTGCAATGGGTCTGGCACTAAAAAAAAAGAATTTTCTATTTCTCTCTTATCTTTCTTAGGTTTATTGAACACGACCCCACCAATATCAACAAACTGACATTGCCTGCGAAGGGTTTCCAAATCATTAACTCTATTGCCGACAACAATGTCTTACCTATAAGTCTTATTGCTTGTGCCCACAAGCGAAACTTCCAAAATATTGTTGATATCAGGCAAATTTATGTATCTGCAAATTTGTTACTCAAGAATCTGATACTTGGTATATTTAAGCTTTGCTCTTCTGCTATATATGCCTGGCGTCTGGCGTATCATTGTACTCGTATGATGCGCGTGTTACACATAAACTCGATGCTCTCAACTATAACCGGGCTCATTTATTTTTACATACGAGTAGATATGTGTTCATTGGCTGGAAATGGCGTTGAAGTCGGTTTTATTATTTTGCAATTTCCACATTTATACGCATCACCAATCAAGTCTAAAAAACAAAAAATTAAAAAAAAAAACACGAGAGCGAAAATTATTTAAGGCTACAGTTCCTCAACTTCAATGCACACTAAGATAATTTAAAGTAGCTTTTATAAATAAATCATATAACTACTATGTTACCTTTGAAGGTTCTTCTTGTAGCGCAGTACTTGGGAGAACATTCATAAAAGCATTATAATTTGCGGTTGCCCACACCAAGATGCCTTGACGCAAGAGTTGAAGTTCTTAAAAACATATCTTCCGAAATATTTCCCAGCAGAGAATTAAAAAAAAAAAGTTATGGCCATTGAAAGAATGTTCGTATTGTCATTTTTTTGAGAAAATGGTACATAAGTCTCACTACGGTTACGATTTTGGTTGTGGTTATGGTCATGGTTATGGTTATGGTTATGGTTATGGTTGTGTTTATGGCTATGGTTATGGTTATGATTATGGTTATGGTTATGGTTATGGTTATGGTTATGGTTATGGTTATGGTTATGGTTATGGTTATGGTTATGGTTATGGTTATGGTTATGGTTATGGTTATGGTTATGGCTATGTTTATGGTTATGGTTATGGTTATGGTTATGTTTATGGTTTCGCTTATGGTTATGGTTATGGTTATGGTTATGGTTTATGGTTATGGTTATGGTTGTGGTTATAGTTATGGTTATGGTTTATGGTTATGGTTTCGCTTATGGTTATGGTTATGGTTATGGTTATGGTTTATGGTTATGGTTATGGTTGTGGTTATGGTCATGGTTATGGTTATGGTTATGGTTATGGTTATGGTTGTGTTTATGGCTATGGTTATGGTTATGATTATGGTTATGGTTATGGTTATGGTTATGGTTATGGTTATGGTTATGGTTATGGCTATGTTTATGGTTATGGTTATGGTTATGGTTATGTTTATGGTTTCGCTTATGGTTATGGTTATGGTTATGGTTATGGTTTATGGTTATGGTTATGGTTGTGGTTATAGTTATGGTTATGGTTTATGGTTATGGTTTCGCTTATGGTTATGGTTATGGTTATGGTTATGGTTTATGGTTATGGTTATGGTTGTGGTTATAGTTATGGTTATGGTTTATGGTTATGGTTATGGTTATGGTTATGGTTATGGTTATGGTTATGGTTATGGTTATGGTTATGGTTATGGTTATGGTTATGGTTATGGTTATGGTTATGGTTATGGTTATGGTTATGGTTATGGTTATGGTTATGGTTATGGTTATGGTTATGGTTATGGCTATGTTTATGGTTATGGTTATGGTTATGGTTATGGTTATGGTTATGGTTTCGCTTATGGTTATGGTTATGGTTATGGTTTATGGTTATGGTTATGGTTGTGGTTATAGTTATGGTTATGGTTTATGGTTATGGTTATGGTTATGGTTATGGTTATGGTTATGGTTATGGTTATGGTTATGGTTATGGTTATGTTTTCGCTTATGGTTATGGTTATGGTTATGTTTTTGGAATGGTTATGGTTGCGGTTATGGCTATGTGTAATGTTATAGTTTTGATAAAATTTTGGAATGGTTATGGTTACGGTTATGGTTATGTCTAATGTTATAGTTTTGATAAATCTACAGGTTTACATTTTAACGAAAGTTCTAGCTTCATAAACTTCGTTATCGTATCGTATCAACCGCACTATCGGTCAAACCCCTATATATCGATCGCATCATGAATTTCAATTTAACCCATTTTTTGCAATTCGCTCCTGCATTGTAAATCATTTACCATTCACAGTATTTTGGAGTACCAGCTACCGTTCTCTCAGCTTCCTTTTTAGTTGTTGGTGGTCATTGATTGCTGGTGGTCACAACATAATTGTGTTGGTCATATATTATTTAGCATAATTGTGCTATAATTAAGCTAAATTACTTAATTGATGATGAAAGGTAGAAATGACTGTCAGTGCACACGCATGCGGACATACACACACACATGCCACATGCAATTGACATGCGAAACAGAATGATTTATTGTAAATAATTGGCTTCTTTAAGAGCAAACGGAACTATTTGGACTCCCTGGAAGGACAGACGCAAATGTGTGGCAAAATCTTGATACACTTCAAAGCAAAGATATTTTATAACCGATTTCTAATATTATTTCCATGTGACTTGATAATTTGTGCAAGCCTACCTGTTGTACACTTAATGCTTACATTGGACGTACTTTACCTTGTCAAGTTGTTATTGTTGTGATCACGTATTAGGTGGTGTGCCACCACAATATTAAGCGATAAAGCAGTACATACACACTTGCATTTTGTGTATGATCCAGACAAATAGACATCAACTGCAAAATCAACATCTTGGAATCACCTCCAATACTTGTGCATGCGTCATTGTTGTCGCTTGTAAACAACAAGCGTAACTCCAACTGCAAAGGCTGGCTAGTGGCTAGTGGCTGGCGACAGGCACGATCAACGTAATGGTGCGTTATGCTTGTGTGATATTTACTTTGATTCATTTTCTTGTTGGATTCGACCAAACAAACGTTGAGCTCGAATAAAAACGAAAAAGATAAGAAACTGTGAAGACAGCAGGCAGCATCCTGTATAATTTTGCCCCTTTGCTGTCTGAAGGACACACAATGACCGAGCACAGTTCGATCTACAGATAGAACAAGTCCGAGGTGGTGTGATGTGCTGACTGAGGCTGAAAGGATTGAAGCGTAAACGTCTTTCGTAATTAGCATAAAGAAATGTGAAACGCTGCCTCACAAAATCAAGAAGCACAGCACAGCACAGAGCACTAAGAGCAACGCCCCAAACCACGATACCGAATGCATTTGTACTGTTTGCATAGTAATTGTTGTTCGCAGTGAAGCGTCAAGAAACCCTCGAATAAAAATCAATGGAACAACGTGTGAGTCCAATTGATGTCTGTCTGTCTTACGTTGCTTTTCTTCTTGATTATGTTGTTGCATATTGTGTACATAAGCAAAGACCAGAATTATCTCACACATACAGCAGGATCGCAGCGAACCCAAATCAACAGGTCCGAAGAAGGAGCAACTTCGATTGGATGTAACAGCGATTGGAAAATTTACATACCCAAAAAATTAAACCCATTCACTGTTCTCATTGGAGTCGCTTGAGCATGCAGCTGCGAAAAACTGCGCACAACTTGCGCAATTTCTGAAATATCTGCATATGTGCGAGTTGTTGGCCGAGATTCATTACGGAGATCAATAATTATGGGTTTGACCAGATTTTGTAATTGAGTCAACACCAGCAAAGGCGGTGTCTGTTGCACTAAAAATTATTATGCAAGAGCAGTGACCATGCTGTTTGTCCTGGAAAGTCATGCTTGTGCAAGGGACAGGTTACGGATAGTCGCCATTTTGTAACTGCGAAACTGTGTAGCGAAATTAGTAAAAATGCTGTAATTATGAGGGTAAAAAAGTTCAACGAGAAAGTGGACTGTGGCAAACCAATCCAGTGTTGAACCTCAGCTTTGCCGATTGTCTGTTCTTTTGTCCGTCCTTATTACAAAAAACATGCCGCCTTGCTTTGTGCAACATCACAATATTGCAGCACTTGGCGTCGGCGGATTTGCTTTGAGGTGGTTTTGATCATGTTGCCACATGTGTGGTTGCCAAGTTATTGCAAATTCCACAACATTAAAAAAAAAACTCTCCACACAGCGCACGGATGCCGCATAAATTCACAACTTGCAGCTAATTTCGTTTTTTCTTTCAGTCAAGCCATTGTGATAATTTGAATATTATCCGTCCAACTGATCTCCCGAGGATCACCAGCAACTTCAAATGCGCCTCTCTGCAGACACTCATGCTTTATTAAGCAATTTTAATCTGGCTGCAAATATTCATTATTATCATAATAATATGCAAACATCTTTGGCCGCGGATCAGCAACAGTAGACAGACGATCGCATGGAGATCGATCGGCTACATAAGAATGGATTTTTGCTGTTCCGTTGGGAAAAGTCTATGTGAATTTCTAAGCGATGCGCTTAACTTCATTGCATGTTCCATTTCATTAACACTTCCACGAAATATTTCACACTTTTGATCAGTGTGAAGATCACACAACATGCCTTTTGCCAGGATGCACCAAGCTAGCTGTGAGCGATAGCTGGCCAAGGATAATTGAAACTAATTTGCATGCTGTTTGAAATTCAATTAGTTCCAGCGAAATAGTTTTCAAAATTAACATCAAGTTGATGAAATGTTTGTCCAGGCCGAGCTAAAATTCTTCTTGCTGTTAATTCTGATTGAAAACACTTTTTCCTTAACATTCAAGAAAATGTATGCAAAATTTTACAGTCGTCCTTCATGCATTGCTGAGCAACAGCAACATGTTAAGATCATTTAGTTATCTGCATCTCAAAATTACAAGGTGGAGATGGTGATAGTGGTACACATGCGCCTTCTCAACATGTTGTGCATGTTTTTTTTTATTTACAAATATTTAAGTAGAATTTTGCGCGCAGTCGATCGTGTGGCGTTACGATATGGTATGAATAACACAAATACACTCACACACACATACAAACACTCACACCCACATACATAGCAGCATGGAGTGAATAGTTGAATTTTCCCTTCAACTAGCCAGTCTAGCGCTCATCTTTTACCATGATCATCATCGTCATCATCATTATGTTCAGCTTGCTGGCTCATCTAAGCATGCCGAACGCAACAGTGCTCGTTCACCGGGTGACCGAGCGAGAGTGCGTTCACTTTCCACAGGCACCTGAGCAGCACAGTCCGGGACTGTTTTATGAACACTGCTAGTTGTACTGAGAAAAACTAAAAATATAAAACTATGTTAAATAGTCTCGTCAACTACAGTGATGAGCAAAAGTTTTGAAGAAGAACTCTCAAGTTCAGAGTTATTTTCTTCTAAACAAAGTTTTTGTAAAAATTTAAAGAAAATCGAGTTTTCCCATTAGTCATATTCTTTTCGAAAACTCAAAAATTATTTACAACTTAAAGTTATTTTTTATAAAATTCATGACGTCACAAGGCGGCGGAGAGAGCCGCTCCAAGGTTGAAAGTGGAGCTATTATGCATCGGCGTTGCATGGAATTATTACTTATCAAGTAAAAAGTAAAATAAAAGGAAAATTAAAAATAAAAAAATTATGACGTCATCAGGTATTAATGTATATGTATAAATATAAATGTGTGTATCCCTGTATTATAAAAATGCAATATTGTTGCATAGAATTATTACACCCTGAATTGCTACGGAAAGAAAAAGTGTTGCATAGAATTATAACAACGTGACTATAGGCCCTACGGTTAAACTTGCGGAACGACAGTAAAGCTGAGGTTTTCGATCACATGATAAAAATAACACAAAAATTAATGGCTTCATGAGATCTTTCAGAAAACCGCTAAAAGCAACCTAAATGCACCATCGTTGCATTGTTATATTGCATGACGCTAAGGTAAATGCAGTCGTAAATGTACCACTCATAAGCAAAAGCAAAAACAAAAACATAAAATAAAAATAAAATTAAAATTAGGATAAGAATATTGATATGGATAAGGACAGAGATTAGAAAAAGGAAAAGGGCAAGGATTTGGACAAAGATTAGCAGCAGGAATAACATAAGGAGTAGGACAATGGCTGGGACAAAGATTAGTGAGTGGAATTGGACAAGGTTTTAGACAAGGATTGGGGAAAACACTAAGACAAGGATTAGGACAAAGACTTAGGTACTTTTAACACGTTCACTGTCTATGAGTCACATGTGATTCATTGACTATATTTGTTTACACGCCTATAAAGCATACGTGATACAAAAATAGATTGATAATAACTTCAATATATTGATGCGAACGAATAGCTTAGGACATAGCAATTGCTGTAGAACATTGCAATATGGTTATAACAATTTATTTATGTCATAATTAAAGCATTGTGCACATACGACTCATGCACGTATGCATGTATGTTTGAACGTATAAATATTCATGTCATATGTGAGCAAAAAATTTATTATATGGGAACGTCTAAGAAACATTTAGGAAAATGTTTGGACAGTGAACGTGTAAAGCCATATTTGGGGCCAGATTGAACTTACGATATGTCCACGACAGAGTCAACTCCTTTCTTTTTTTTTTTTTTTTTTGGTTATTTCATTTTTTAATTTAAAATTTCTCTTATAATATATAATTTTGAGTTTATATGAGTAACAGTTTTAATAAGAGTTTAGCATAAAATTGGGAATGGGGTCATAATATGGAGTTTGAAATCTTAGGATACCAATTTGTTGATCTTATCTTAATACAGGAAAATAGTTTTTAGATAAATATTTACTTACACTAAGGGAAATAACGCATATTAGCATTATCGACGCCTGAGTATAAATTTTATTTAAATATTTACGTGGATAAATCAAATGTTTTCCTTACAACTCCTTTTTTTTTCCCGTATTTGAATTTTATTTATACCACCCACGTACACACATATTCCATACAAGCAAGCAGCAACAGCATCGCGCACGTACACACATATTCCGACAAGCAACAACAGCATCGCACTCTGTTCCTGCAGTTTATTTCTTGCAGTTGCAACCTTAGTTCTTATAATTCTCATTTAGTTATTGTTGCAAGGGTAATATAGCCGCATGTTTGGCCAAGATTCTTTGTGAGTGCGATTGATGATCGCAAAATGAATTTTTGTAAGGTTAGAGTGACAACCGGACATTTTCTCACGAATGTCTTGCACCGGTTGTCATTTGCCTGCATATTTTTATGTTTATTTTATTTTTACTTTTTCTTTCTCTAATTTGAACTATTTTGACATTTGTTGCAATAATACTGCAACAACTGTCAAAAGTAGTATAAATTAGAGAACGAAAAAAGTAAAAAAGAAAATAAAATATGCTACCAAATGGCATTTGGTGGACGCAGCTCGTGGGGAATATTCAAATATGTTATTTTTTAATTCCAATATTTTTACATAAATTTTCTTTAAATACAATAGTTTTATTTTCAAATAGTAAATACTTGAAAGGATATTTAAAAAAAAAATCGTACATAATTTTAATATATTTTTTTTAATAATTCTGTTTAAATATTTTAACATTTTATTTAATTGAAAAAGTATTTAAACAAATTTTAAATATTTACGTAGTCGATTTAAGCAAATGCGTTATTGGTGCAAAAATGACTCGCTTTATGGATAAATTACAAAAGTTTTTGGATAAATTTTATATTTTTTTCCCTTGGTGTAGAACTAAAAAGCTGTCGATGTAACAGAGCAGTCAAATTTAAGAAATTGATGAACTGACAAAGTAAAACGGAATTTTATTATGAGTCGGGATGAGAGGTTTCTTAGAGTCAAGCACGCAAGTTCACCCTCTTCTTTCAAATATTATGTTTTTCCAATTTATTTCTAAAAGTATTTGAATCTTTGTTATGAACAGAAAGAGAATATAAAACAAAAGAATTCATTGAAAAAATGTATCGTTATAGTTTTGCCCATCACTGTAGCTACCTCGTTTTTAGATGAAATAGCTTGCTTTTGTTCATCACATTTTTCTAAATCATTAAGTGAACCAATTCGCTCGTACTCATGGGCCGTGCTCCAACCACCACTACCAACCTGCGATTTGAATTTTGGAGTCACGCCGACTAAACCAGCTCAACACAGAACCTCAAACGAATGAACGCGCGATTCACTGATCCGCGTTGATGGATATTAAAATGACCGTAAAAAGGAATTAAGGTCTACGGCGTTTGCAGTTGCAATTGAGTGAATCAGCGTAGATCCAACAGATTTTGCATTGTTTTGAAAACTCATTGCTAAATAAGTAATAAAACAGAATTATTTTTTAGCTGCAGTTCAACAGCTAAGCGTCCGTCATTTTCGTCAGAATTGGTTTTTTTTTTTTGCACAAAGATGGAAACAAGTTTTGTTAAAAAAACAAGTCGGCAAACTTCAACCACTTCAAATGTGGCCTCAACAAACCGCAAAACTTGATTAGTGTCATGTTGCCAGTGATGTTCGTTGCCTCAATCAACAGTCTTTTTTTTTAATACTAGCTCAAAAGTCATCTTTATTAGGACAAACATACACACAATATTGTATGTTAAAACCTTTGGCAACAAGTGTATCTGTTGCGCTATACAATGAGGAACATGCTGATCGTCATCTGTTTTATTATGCTTAGCAACTGAAGCTTGGATCATCACTTGGGACAAATGAGACTGCTGCTACGTGTGAAGTCCATCGATCTTCGCGAACGTACTCGTACCTGCAGCCTAAAATCACTGCTCACAAAGATACAAACGTCAAAACTCTTCTGGGTGGCACCGCAGAAGAATCATTTATTTGGATATTTTATTTTTTTTTCAGATATAAAGATGAAAAGAGAGTGTGAGAGGAGTCCAAAAAAATACCATAAATGGAAAACTGTTAAAATGACGTGGAACTCACACGTTGCCAGTCAACATTTAAGAGTTCATTAATCAAAGGAAAAAATTATGTGAAAAAATGTGATGTAGACGTGTGGCTATAGCCAAGAAACAAAAAATGAAAGTCAGTATTTTTGAAGCGAAAGTAAGCGTGTCTGTTGGGTTATACAAGCTCTAGGAAAGTGTTAATTCAAAAATATAATCAATTAACTGACATGTCAATAGAGTCCTTACAAACATTCCGGATAAGTTGAAATTAGAGTCGAATAGTGGTGGAATTTAAGGTGTATTCATCAATGGAGATAGAACACAAAAAAGAGAAATAACCAAAAATTCTAGATCATTAGATTTTCTGTTATTTCTGTACTATTTTTGAGTGCGAAAAATTGTATTATCAAGAATTGTACTTCGAATAGAAGTTCTATCCAAAATTGATGATTGAATTATTGTGAAGAAGAAATTTATAGAGACTGATCAAAGTCATACACACCGAATCTACAAATTGTTCCGAAGTGAAGAGAGAAAAGTGAACACCTTACGATTATTGAGAGTTCTATGTAAGCTACTTGTTTGCAAAATCCTAAGCACTTGTAGAACCTAGCCTTCACCGGAACTACACTATAAATCGTTGGTTTACAAGCAAAATTCACTAAGTACATTTTCAGTTTAAAAATTGAACTGGAATTAAATAATTTTTTAATCCTTTTGTAAACTAAACTTTGACGCCTAAAAAACAATTTTTAATGAAGAAATTGGTATTAAGTACAATTACAAGATTTTCAGAGACACAAACTTCTTAAATAGCGATTTAATAAAAACTATGTTTTTTGACTTAGTGATTTCTGCTTTTGAACCAACGAAATAGTCGGCGAGTGCGTAAACTCTTTAATTTAAAAGTGTTTTGTTGAAGCAATTTATAAGTTAAAAGTATTGTACTCAAATCGTGAGAGTGTTCCGTGTTTCCCTTCAGTACATATATTTAATAATATTAATTATACAAGGACTCTTCTCAATTCTTAAATGCCTTAGTCGATAATATGATCCTGACTTTGAAAGTTATTTCGTCTTCAAAAAAATTAACCATATGTATTAATAATTAACTTGACAGTACGACTTTATGGGATATGGAATGTGTCAAAAAGACGTTCTCCAATGTACCCTCCGTACGCAAAGTCAAAGTTCTGTATATTGGTAGTTTTTTTTCTCGCCATGAAAAAACTGACCCTGAAGAGGTTAAACTGTTTCTAATCTTATCGTAAGTGCCATTTTTTACAACCACGATCAGGAAACGTTGTGAGCGAAATTATCGTATGTGCCAAGAAATAGGCTTTTTTTCGGAAAATGTAAACTTTTGTAAATGTTAATTATCTAAGCACATGTAAAACTTGGTTTTGATATTGCAAGTTAAAGCACAGAAAAGTGTAAAAAAGCTTTCCTGTAAAATTTGGTTTTTGGCACATACGATAATTTCGTGCAAGGGGGACGATATGGCTGGCTCTATCACTGATCTCTTCTATTTATATGTGTCTACGCCACTAGGCGTATCCGTATCATGTATATTGAATGAATTACTGAATTATTGCTTTGATCTCAACCTTGTTTAATATTAATTATCGATTAATCAAACTTTTGCTTTGAACTGTATAATACATTTGTAATCACTAAACCCAGCTCAAAGCTGGGCATTAAGCTTCCTGTGGCTTATATTTTGTATACTTTCCCTCTTCTTAATAAAACCACCACAGGGTAAGCAACACAAAATAATAACGCTCTCGAAATTATTACCAGTTGTCTTATTAATAATATCTCTATATATATATATATCTTATACATCCCCTTTATATCCTCAATACTCTGTGGAGTTATTTCTTTTAAATGATACTCTTCATTTAAAAGAGATCCCTGCAATTGTTGAGCATTTAACGAGAAGCACATTTTCTTACCTTTCTATAAATCTAGGATCCTCATATCCTCCCTACGATAGGCTACCCAAAGCATTATCACCACAAAATTCGGCGAACTTTGCAATCTACATTCTTCCAACATCAGGATACCGAAATCCTGCTCTTTCTCTCTATACTCGGATTGGAAGAATCTAGCAGTGCAGTTCAGCACGAATCTCTACAATATGTAATGCCATTTGATATACCCCTGATCAAATAATGGGCAGTCGAATATCATATATTCCGAATCCTCCTTGACTTTTCTGGATCTTCAGTCTGTTTAGATAGTTTGGTTCTTGATCCTGACGGAATATGTATGTCCAACGTCGTATAATCAGGTACGTATAATGTCATGGATAGTAGCACATGACGTAGAGAGAGGTCCCATGGACATCCCTCACGTCCTTTTTCTGGCATCTGTGGATATTCGAGTCAAATGGTAAACTTTTGTTAATGTTCTTGGAAATTCGATCGAAGCAGCAAATGTGTCGGCTTCTTATATCCATATTCCAGCTATTAGCTTAATAACAGACTTTCGTATATGATATCACCTAATAATCAGTTTTCAGCCTCGTAAATTTTTACTCAAAACACCTAAGTTTTGCATGTTCACTTACCGAATTTGATTTGGATAAATTAACTAAGTATTTTGTAATTTATACATTATGGCTTTGACAATTTATATTAGCGTGCTTGCTTAATCTGACGAATATAGTGTTCAAGTCCATACCATTTTGATAAAGTGTCAAAGTTTTTGATGGTTTACCTGCACTAATGGTTAATATGTTATATAATTGGATTGGGTGAATCAAAAAAATTGTTTTTTTTTATAGGGTATCGAAGTATGGGCTTTCAAAGCAACGTATAAAACAATATATTACTTTGATGAATAAGCGTTAGTTATAAATTTCCATACAATTCTTTCCACCCAAGCCGTCTTAGGTGATTTTACTATTGCTTTTTTTCTCGGTGTATCATATGGCTATCTTTGAAAAAACGAAATCGCTTGTGTTCTCGATTTTGGTCATCAATCAGTCATCATTTGGTCATCAATTTTTCAGTTGCCTTATTTTGCTCCAATTATCACAATAGCTTTGCGTTCAGTCCTTATTTAACAATAGAAATTTATACTTTTACGTAAGTTCCGTCACCAAATGGGAGAAAAATTTACCCGACAATAAATATCTATGGTGATGGACAGCAAAATAACTCTTAAACTGATAACTCAGAAAAATAACTAATTTGGTGGTAATCGCAACTGACAACGTATTAACAATGTGTAGATGGTAATGGAAAAAACTGGAATTAAGTTGAAGGGGTAGCACGAAAACAGGATTCAGTTCGGTAATTGAGTGAAAGAGATGAAAAAATAACCAACGTTGGACATTTTCATCTACTCCTTACCTAAAACTTAAAGCCTTGACAAATGTCGAACTTGTCAAATATACCGTTATTTTTATTGAGCGCACATACATATGTCCTTTTTTCGTTCCAACTTATAAGTTTGTATATATTGTGAATCATCGTAAATATCATGACATTCCACTTTATTATTATTTGCCTTAATGCCATCTGTTGATTTTTGTCGGTCACTGTATTTAAGTTAATTCGGCTTTGTAGACGACTTGGGTGGTCCAGCTGCACACGATTGCCAAAAATATTTTGGAGCTGAAGTTTAAGGAATTAAGAAAAATTAAACAAAGATCATCGTCAGCTCCAACACTGTTTTAAGAAGACAGATGCGCCTGAAGCTCTCCCGCTCACCCGCTCTTCCGAAATAACTTTGATTGTTGGGTAGGTTTTAGTTCATCTGTCTGCCTATCCGATCCAACACTGCCCTGTTCTATCTGCTCCACGCGCATTTTTCGCATAAGTGGAACTAATTGCGAGTAGCGTTGCAAGTGAGCGCACTCATGACTCCATCGCCATCATCTCTGGCTGACCAAACCCCAGGCGGCATGCTCCGTCGCCCATAGCTGAATAAGCGTTTCGGCACGTTATTGTTTTATTTCATTTGGCAAGTTTTAGTTTGTTTTTGTTTTTGTATTTGTTTTTTTTTTGTTTTTGGTATATTTGGTATAAGCGCGTCCGCCGTCAGGCAACAGCGAAACAGTCTTTCAAAAAAAAATATTTCATTTTTGCAAGAACACACAATATGGAAATTAACCTGTGCGATAAATGTGACGCATTTCACTATATACAGGGTGACTTCTCTAAAATAATGATTACAACTTTAAAAGCTGAGGTTCAAAGTCACAATTCCAACAGCTAAGTTTCAAAGTCACTGTTGTAAATTCTGATAATATCGCTCTTTTTGGGTCTTGAATCCCAAATTTAACACTTTTTTTTCTCTTACTTTCATTTTTGTCTTGCTTGGTGAATTTTGACAAAATCAAAGTGAACTGACCAAAATCTATTTTAAACTATCTTTTACATATTCTTAAAATCACCTTGTGTTTCGAATTTTTTCGTTACATTATCACAATTAAACTCAGTGATATCGGTCGGTTGCATTCGGATACATTCGGTTGCTTAACGCCGCACACGACTGACCGTGCATGTACAAAAAATGATGTTGGTGTACGTACCGTGTCCATAATAAAAAACCAACCAAAAGAAACAAACATTTACGCCACATGATCGCAATCGTTAGAGTGTGTAACCGGCTTTTTCCCCCACAACGAATGCAATGCTGGAAAAAAAATATTAAACTACAATAGTTTTTTTTGTTCTCTCGTACAGTATTCACCAATCAATGCAATTAATGGATTTGTTTAGCTGCAATGAACAGAAAGGAAAAAAAGAGAAAAACCTTTTCAAAACCAAAACCATCAGCAACACTGAGATATGCGAAGTCTCATCAAATTTAAGGTACTCACACAATGGGAAAGGTCAGAAATAATCATCATAAATCAAGACAAAAAAAAATATATATATATATGTCGTTCTACTTGTACATATATACAAGTATATATGTTCTGTCTACTTGTTGACTCCGTTGTCTGTCACATTTATCTCAGAACATGGTACATCTTGGGAAATGTATAAACATCAACAGCATCTACAGCAAGAAACAATCAGCTACGACAATCATTTGACAAGATCGCCCATAAGCATTTTGGCCGCAGTGGCAAGACAGCATCAACAGGTCATAAAGGCATGACTGGGCTATATGGTGAGTATGGTGGGACCACCTATTGTGTCGACGGTCCAAGCAATAAATGTTGATGTTGATGGAGGCGCAATTCTCGTACTTATTGAAGATGTCATCATTAGTGTGCATGACAAGAAGGAAATGCCATCGTTGTCTCTGCCGTCGTTGGTAGAGGCATTTAGTGGAAAGACATATTCGGCTGATGCTGTGGATTGATAACGGTCAATGCTTACTTTGTGATGACAATGATCGTGGGCACATGCTCAATCAGAGAATTAATAATATTATATATTACATCTAAGATTTTTATGTCGAATTGATTATGTTACAATTTCCAGAGAGAAAAAAAGTAGGTAAGACGGTTGAAAAGTATCCTCTTCATTCAATTCAATCTCAACTGTCCACTTGGCAATTGTCACATGTTGCCAAAAGTAAGCATGAGTTAAACTGATAACGGAGTAACTTAAGTATTTACTGCTTGGAGCCATTATTTTCCATTGGAACAACAAATATTATTATTGACACTCATTCTTAAAGCGCTTTTGTTACAAAGCAATAATGAACCAGCTAAGCTGGTAAACATGCATATTGTTAAAATAATGCAAAAACATGTTTGTCATACAGTTTATCTTAATAAATGTAAAATATTTTTATCACAACACGAGCACGCGTCGGTGAGGCTTATCGCGTGGTTTACGTTTTTGTTTTGTTTGTTCTGTTGTTTTGTTGTAAACAAGGTGCGTCATTATGGGGCGTTTCATTGTAATGCAAATGCTTGGAGTAGTCTGCAGTCGCGGCAAATCAAGCTAGTCAACGTTTAGGCAGGCACACATATTTGCTAATATCTTTGATGACGTGCTGTCGAAGCTATTTGAAAAACAAAGCTGGCCGAATTCTAAAAACTCATTTTCTGACCCCAAAATCGCCGAATACAAATGATTTGTTGTTCTAAAACCGTAAGATACTCGTATATTTAAGAATAATTTTCTTAAGGACTTTCAATATCTAAAAGATATAACACAAGTTTGGATCCTTAAGTACATAACGTAAGTAGGGTACATAAATATACTGATTCCCAAACTTTATCCCATATCAGATTCATTATTTGGCTATGTACAGCTTTTGAAATAACAAAAGTAAAAAATATTAGAAATAAAATATTTACCGTTAAACATGCATAACATACTGTTAAAAATAAATTCTCTACAAAATTATCTGTAGAAAAATAATTATATTGAACACCAATTATGTTGATTTTGATTTTGATTTTGATTTTGATTTTGATTTTGATTTTGATTTTGATTTTGATTTTGATTTTGATTTTGATTTTGATTTTGATTTTGATTTTGATTTTGATTTTGATTTTGATTTTGATAATGATTTTGATTTGATTTTGATTTTGATAATGATTTTGATTTTGATTTTGATTTTGATTTTGATTTTGATTTGATTTTGATTTTGATTTTGATTTTGATTTTGATTTTGGTTTTGATTTTGATTTTGATTTTGATTTTGATTTTGATTTTGATTTTGATTTTGATTTTGTTTTTGATTTTGATTTTGATTTTGATTTTGATTTTGATTTTGATTTTGATTTTGATTTTGATTTTGATTTTGATTTTGATTTTGACTTTGATTTGTATTTTGATTTTGATTTGATGTTGATTTGATGTTGATTTTGATTTTGATTTTGATTTTGATTTTGATTTTGATTTTGATTTTGATTTTGATTTTGACTTTGATTTTGATTTTGATTTTGATTTTGATTTTGATTTTGATTTTGATTTTGAGATGATTTTGATTTTGACTTTGATTTGTATTTTGATTTTGATTTTGATTTGATGTTGATGTTGATGTTGATTTTGATTTTGATTTGATGTCGATTTTGATTTTGATTTTGATTTTGATTTTGATTTTGATTTTGATTTTGATTTTGATTTTGATTTTGATTTTGATTTTGATTTTAATTTTGATTTTGATTTTGATTTTGATTTTGATTTTGATTTTGACTTCGATTTTGATTTTGTTTTTGATTTTGGACAAAATACCAACTTGTCCTTAACCAATATGGTGCCCTTCATAATCATGTGATCCTTTTAAAACAAATTAGTTAAAGAACTTTTAAAAAAGAAAGGTTTAAATGTTTTGTTATCTTTGGTTTTTCTACTAAAGACTTTTTCCTGCGTTACCTTCTTTGTGATATTAAACTACAAACTACAAACTACATTTGATCAATGCTAATTATTTCATGTGTACTGCTATATATTTTTACTGTACTTTATTCGAATTGACTTCTATTAAAAATATTTTCTTCAAAACAAAAAATATAACAACCGTTATCACAAATATGTTTTTACATATTCATAAAAACCATGCTCATCTGAATCGAAAAAAACAACGTGTAAATAAATTAGCTAAATACATACCATGAATTCATTAGAATTTTTTGTTATCGACTTGGCGTGAAAATATTTAGTATTATTTAAACATATGCCAAAAATAAAAAAATAAACAACGTATTATAAATAAAATGTCATAATAACCTAGAAAACATACTTCCGCATTTTCCGGTTCACAAAGAGCGACAAACTCAAAAAGAGTTTCAAAGTCAACAGACGGTTGTTCTATGTTTTTGGTTTGAAGATTTGCTAAATAGTACGTCACGCAAAAATAAAAACATAAATGTACTCGTATGTATGTTACGTTATGTATGTATGTAGCGACATAGTTTTATTATCTTGAACTTATATTTGTACGCATACCTAAGATTATAATTCTTTTGCGGTTATTTTCCATTCAAAAGTGTTTTGTTTAAATTTATTTGTTGTTTTTGGTGAAGTTTGTGCATGTACGAGTATCCTTATCAGCTTGACGATAGTTAGACATTTTTATTCTGTTACTATTGTTTGAGTTAATAAAAGACGTTGTGACGTTTTTAATAAATCGTGCGTTGAATTTACTTAGAAAACACGTGAAGTTTTTTTAAAACACGTGAAATCAACAGAAAGTTCAAATGTTCATTGCAAGAAGTAAACGATTGTATTTTATCTGGTTTCCATTCGCAAGTTTCCCATTTGGTGAGCATATTTTTTAATGTTTTTTTTATGTTATAATATTTTTATGAAGAGCTCAAAACAGACATAGTTATGTATTTTTTTTTAATGAAAATATTATTTTCATTTCAAAAATAGGGATTTATTTTTAAAAATCTCTTATTCGACCTGCAACCTACCTGCCAACACCAGCCTTGAGATCCAGATAAGCAGCTTCAGAATTCGAGAAAGGAAAAAGTTAATAATTTGAAGGAAGTTAATATGTAGCTAATTTATTCAAAATTAGTATCTATCATGTTCGTAAGCTGCTTTAATAACGATTGCTTGTGTAACATATAGAGCCTGCATATTCAGTTGAATCCAGACAACTCCACAGAGTTACTAGCTGCTCTAGTAAAACTTGTATCAGCAGAATAACGTCGCGTGTGCCCCAGAAAGAAGCAGATATTTAAAAAGTGTTAGCCAATGATTTGTGTGGCTAACAGAGAGGAGAACGTATGTGTGCCATAAATGTACAAGAGACGTTTTGCAGAACAAAGTGGAGAAAGACAAAGACTAGCTATAGGAACCACCGGACATCTTCTGCCACTAACTTACCAGTTAATTAATATTGTTGCCAATATCAATTACGTTGTTAATTTATGTTGTAATAAATCTGAAATCACTTGGGCGGAGGAGCAAGAAATTGATTTTCGAAAAGAGGTTAATAATTATTATAATTTATGAGCGTGTTAATTGATAAGATGCGTTCAGATGGGCTCGAATGTATTTGGTTTTAATTGAATTCCAAAGGCGATCAATGCAATTTAAGCTCAGTGGATATTGTTAACATGTGACAATATTAACACTCACACTTCCCTTAAAACCGAATTTAATTCATCCGAATGGATGAACAACCTTTGGGAATAAAAAAGCTACAAATCAAACTTCTTAGGCATCCCCAAACTAACTGGGAAAAAAATTAACACATTTTTCTACTCTTAAAATACTATAACAGGAATCCGTAGATTAAACAAACAATTTCGCTTCTGTGATAAGACCAGCGACCGTTATTAGAATATTTCATAATTCATCGGAAGGCTTCTCCTTCCTACTCCTCCTCATTAAGCAACAAACTTTGAAAAATATTGAACGGTGTGTATATTACTACAATTTCAGAAAGAAGCTACCCGTTGGGACAAGTTGCAAAACCAAGCAAAATTTTCAACTTGTTTTAATCAAAATTTTTTTGAATTTCAAACAAGTTCTTTTTAGATTAGAATATAAAAAGGATCGTATCGCAATAAGTTCAAAATTAAAAGAATAGAAAAAATATCATTTTTGAAACTTATAATAAATGATAAAATCATAAATCATAAATGTCTGTCGATCTGTCTGCTTGGCTGACTGATAACGCTGATTTTAGACAATTTTAAACTTGACCCACATAACACGATTTGGTTATTTTTCAACATGTTTTTCAAACACTGCTCATGATTATTGATAACGGTGTTTATTTTCAAAAGTATTTACTTTGAAATTATTGATAAGGAGTAGGTAGGTACTTATAATTTTGGAATAAAAAACTAGTGTGTATATTTGTGTGTATTTAAAATTATTTGTTATTTCAGTTCTCAATGTTTAATTTGTTTATTTCGTCTTGTTGTATTTTTAGATTTTATTTTTAATAAATTCTCTCTTAAGAGATTCTTAAGTTATATTAGCACCCGATATTTTTTAGAAACCTTAATTAAAAGTCAACGCCATTGAACTGGAACAGGAACTAGAACAGAAAACAAAATACAAATTTATAACATGCCACGCCTTCAATTAAGTGTATCAATCCTATTTTGACGTAGAATACGTCATTCTCGGAGGTAAGTAGGGTGGTTGATAGTGATCAGGTGTCGGTATTTATAACACAATTTGAGCCTTTGGTGTGCCAAAAGTACTGATCGTACAATGTTGATGTTAGCACTTGTTGGTCTGCTTGATCCTCACTGGGAGAAAAATTCATGTTTGAACTCTCTAACTTATATAAATTTTACACAATTACATGAAATATACAGCCAACATTTGATGTTTTTGTTTGCTTAAGTTTGTTACCTTTTTATCGACAGTTTCCGGTTTTATCGACAAAACCATAAAATTTGTATGGGAGCCCCACTAAGGAGTGGTCGGAGAGAATAGGTGTCAAAAGCAAAAATGTTTCTTTTGCAAAAGTAATGGGGATCGGTGGTACATATTAACCCTTTCCGGCACTCTTTTAAAGGTCATATGCTCAGGTGTATGGAATAAATATACAAAAACCATAAAATTTGTATGGGAGCCCCCCTAAGGAGTGGTCGGAGGGAATAGGTGTCAAAGGCAAAAATGTTCCTTTTGCAAAAGTAATGGGGGTCGGTCATATATATTAACATTTCTCCGGCACTCTTTTAAAGGTCATATGCTTAGGTGTATGGAATAAATATTTTGCTAAATATTTTTTAAAAAAGATGTCATCAAAAGCGAATTGAATAATTCTACGTCTTGTGTGGCGACATAGTCGAAACTACTGTATATTTTTTTATTCGGTAGGGAATACGGTTTGATATTCATGAAGTTATCGCGTGTAACTTGTAAGCTTTCAGACAATCCCTACTACTCACCACAAAATCCTCCCATGCAATCAATGCAACTGAATGCGCGTGCGCGTACTTGGCTTACATGCAGCCGTCATGAAGCCTTACTTTGACAGCACTTGTGCATGCGTCGGCAACTTGTGACGAACGACCAGGTCGGCTTATGTATACATTTATAAGCTTTCATATACATTTATAAAGCAATTCATAATTTTGTGCTGTAGTCAGCAGTAAATCGACTTCATCCGGGCCCAACCCTAAGCTTGCCAGTGACGTGCGATGCACGCGGGGGTCATGTGCTCATCGGAAATAGCGACGTAGGCTGAGACAAGATCAAGTCTAATACCAACAACAACAACCACAACAACAACAACAACAACAACAACAAAAACAACAACTGCTACAACTGTTACTACTAATACTACTACAACTACTACTATATACTACTACAACTACTACTACTACTACTACTACTACTACTACTACAACACTGCCAATCATTGTGGTCGCGTTTTTGTGGTTAGCTCCCCCCGTTCTCTATTAAGCGGCGTTTATTAATTATTTACGCCGTCGGTGGCCGTTGGTCGTTGCTGGTAGCGGCAGCATTTATTTATTAGTTACTTTTTTTATTATTTTTATTTCCATATCGCAGTGTCTTTCAGAATCTCACCCAGAATCTTCGTGCTACATGCTGATCCCATCAAAGGTCGGCTGGTGGTAAAATGGAGTATGTGTGTGTGTGCGTTGCCATTGCCGTCGCCATCTACCGCAGACGTTGCCCGCAGCCGATCTGCACTCAATTACTGTAATTTGCCTTTTTCGGGGGCTACTGATTGAATTTCAAATTGCTCAATTTTTAAATCGAGATTCAGATTTTGGCATTTTTAACGTTGCTTCGATAAACACACAAGCAAGCAACAAAACATGCCCATGTTAACTGTTGGTGCTCTCACTGGCAGACCACCAGAGCGTTCGTTCCAGCGCTCGTTCATAGAGTGTGGCCTCAGTTTAAGACTAAGACATGATGGCTGTGGCCACAACTGAATTGGTTGAATCGAGTAATTAAGCACCATGTATGACAGCAACAGCAGCAAGACACACATATAAGAGTTTTTTTTGCTGTTGCTGTTGTTGTTGCCTTTGTTTTTTTGTTTTTTATCCTGAAGATTGTACAAAATTATTTTCTGCAGCGCATATTTTTCGGAACAGTTTTTGGCGCCATTGGCCGGATGTTATTAATTAATCCCTGTTGCACTGATTTGCTTCTTTTGCTGATATAATACTTAGTAGTTCCCCAAATATGACAAGGATATTTTTTTAAACTGTGGTCTTATTTCTCTACTCATAAATGTTGAATATATATCTTTAATAAAGATGTTTTGGGGGCTCTTCGTTGGATATTATATTGAGGCTTCCATTATCTCCATAAGGAAGTGAAATTTTTTATTGTATCTTTAAGCTTCTATTGTCCCTTACGAAATCCGAGTAAGCCAACGCTAAATTAGCATTCAAAAATCTTCATGTCAAGAGAGGATCTAAACATGGAAAATGAATTCGTTGTCATCCTATCGGTTGCTTGTAATTCCCTATTATTGTAACGCAGACACCTGCCGTATAGGCTTAATTCCAAGTTACCCGATGGCAATGGGGTCGAGGTTCATGGAATTGATGCCCAGCAATTAAATCTTCAGGACGTCTGTGCCATGCTAATAAAATACACGACGTCCGTCATACCTCTCCGCGTCACTTCCATGACTCCAGACGCGATCAACGCCCTGTCATAGTAGTTTCAACACCGGTTGCACACCATACTTAAGTGTATATTTAAATTAATAAATATATTGTATGGATAGCAACCAATGCTGGAACGCAACAGTACCATTTATTGGTGGAAATCGAAACTCATCTAACATCTCTGTCAATTTGAGGGCATTGCCACCCGGTGGTTAATTAGTGCAACTCCACGCCAATCACAGACCTGTTCGCGACATTGAACTACCACAACCCGCACGATACTCCCCGAAGAGCCAGCCCTGCGATAGTCTCTCCGGGCAAAAGGGATTTACCTCGACAAGCACCAACACACACCGACACATCTGCACCGTCGTTCATGACTGTGACGGCAAAGCCACCACTATTGGACGAGCTTCAGTGTAGACCACATCGCATTTGACTGCGTATGACACATGGTCACCACTATTTTTGCTCCTTTTGACAACTGTTAATGGGTTAGTCTTTCAATTTTATATATAGAAATATACAAAAGAGATCTTCTATACACAGTACTCGATTAGTGTCTTTATCTGGGTGCATTGTATTTCAGTATAGCCTTGACATCAAACAAAAATGTTCTAAATGAAACTAAGCCAACAAAACAAGCATTGAATGCTTTGAAAGCTACTCGTTAGTGTCGAAGCATTGCTTGAGGTTTATTATGATGAAAAATATCAAAACATAGAGCGACAATGAAGTAAAAGCAACGGGAAATCATAGTGAGCATACCGAGTGCACCATGCATCACCATCGAAAAATTTGCTGATTGGAACTTTCTTAGGGGCACACAAGTTTATACTATAATTTAACCTTAAAAAAAACGCTCGAAAACGAAGCAAGATAAGAAAATAACAGTTTTTACAGGTTTCTTTATGGGGGACCCAAAATATAGACACATAACATGCTTGAATATTTTACTTCAGTTAGGATATGCTTAAGGTTTCTTTTTGTTTTTGTTTGTATTTTAATGATATGTTGTTTTTTTGCTCTGTATTAAAATGCATAACGAAAAGTCTTACTTCATTTGTTTTGAAATGTGACTGTGGATATAGACGAAGTACTTGAAAGCATGGCAAATGGCTTGTCATTTTTCTTACGGTTATATGATTCTCTAATATATATACATACATACATATATTCACAATCAAAGTCCTCATATCAAAATTAGCCTCACTTTATTGAACACATTTAGACTTGGTTCTGGGTTACACAAGTTCTCAAATTAAGAACATGGAGACGAGCTCATAAGGTAATTTATTCTCTTAGTTATTCTACACATTTGAAAATCTTTTCATATACTTAGAAACTAAAGAAATGGGAGAGAAAGAAAGGGTTTCAGTAAGCAAAATGAAAATTAAGCAAACTTCCTCTATTTTGATGTCTATCGCTTGCTTCGAGACAACTATAGATTACTTATTCGCAGAAACTTGTCAATCTTTCGACAAACGTCAAAAGGCGGCGTGATACCGCAAAGGACGAGGGAGATCATCAAGACCAATTTTTATTATTTTCCTCAATTTTAATGCACACTATTTATTTCGTTGATAGGGTGTTGGGTTTAAGAGTAGGTGATGACTCACTTTTGAGAAGAGTTATGATGATGAACATTTAATTTGAATTCTTAGATATGAATTGTGTCAAGATAAGCAGTTGTAGCATTTGTACTTCATAACATAAAAGTGCGACTATTATTTGGAGCAGCAATTAGTATTATTCGAATTGGATAGATAAGCTTAAAATGGCCATTATATGTTAGGTCTTGTATTAAAATCACGAGAATCTTCCAATACGATAAGAAAAATATAAATATTTTACGGCAATGGTCTTTGACCCAAACAAAAGTCTTACATTTTGTTATTTTAAACAAGTGTGCCAACCACATTGCAATCTTTGCAAGCAACGCCAGAAAATTTCAATTTGCTCGGTACTCATTGACGTTGAAATGTCGTTGCCACCTTATCGCATTGTTGTTGGTTTTTGTATTGTTGTCACTTGGCATGTACTCGGACTTGTATGAAATTTTGCGTTTTTATCTAGAATGTTTTGCGTGTGCCATGACGGCTGTTATTTTCCCGTTTTCTTATTGTGTGTTTTTTTTTATAAATTTATTTTGTTGTTCAAAAAATTTTCCATGAATTGTTTGTCGAGACGTTTATGAGCTCTTATCTGAGGCGGCAACAAGCGTTAAGTGCGAATGGGTCGCAAAACGTTGGTGAGTGGGCTACAATGAGGCGCAATATAAACGTCAAAACAATTGAACCTACATTTCTCAGAAAAAGATGCAAGTTCCATGAGTATTTGACATTGAATTTGAGACAAAGCCGATTAATGTACATGTAGGAGATAATAAAACACAGATAATTTAAAGGGCAGTCATAAGCTAAGATAAGGTATCGGAGTGTCGAAAATTGAAGGGGCGTTTTTACAGATGATTCTTTGTAAGAATGAGGGGCTTGTTGGTATAAATAAGTGCATTTTGCGGCATTTAATACACCGCACACGCTCCTGACTAGCTAGAGGAACGTGTGGCTCTTTAAGCAAATGTTTAATCATGCACAACAAAACTACGTTGAGGCCACTATTACCATCCTAAGATAGTCGGTTGGGCAAGGCACAACATTTTCTTATCTGGTTCGTTCCGAACTACCGACTGAAATACTTTGCCGCTAGTGTCAGAAAGGGCGAGTATCATTTAAAAATATGGTTATGATTGCTCTATGCACTGTGGTTGGTGCCTACGTGATAAACGGGAAATACGATCAGCTGTTGTGGTGACAACAATAAGAATCTTAAGAAAGATGTTCGCTTGTAGGAATACCCTAATTTGTGTACATTTACTTATATTAATTTAATTATGTGAGTTCGTTAAGAATTTTGTTTTGATGATGATTGTCTTTCTCAGGGCCAACAAAAATCAACGTTTAATTTGGTTTTTGTTGAAATCGCGTGCTTTATAACTGTGTGAAAATTAAAGGCAGGGTAAAAATGAAGATGAGTTTTTATAAATCAGTTGTTCTTTTACTATCATCAAATTACAAGTGGAGTGGAGTCAAGCACACAAAAACTAACTGATAAATGTCACCATTTTCATCAAAGCCAGAATAAGTATGGATATATCTTAATATGCACCATGTTGGTCCATTTGATGGCCTGACATTGTTTAATTATTTCATATTTCATGTTTCGTATTTCATATTTTATACTTCATATTTCATATTTCATATTTCATATTTCATATTTCATATTTCATATTTCATATTTCATATTTCATATTTCGTATTTCGTATTTCATATTTCATATTTCATATTTCATATTTCATATTTCATATTTCATATTTCATATTTCATATTTCATATTTCATATTTCATATTTCATATTTCATATTTCATATTTCATATTTCATATTTCATATTTCATATTTCATATTTCATACTTCATACTTCATACTTCATATTTCATATTTCACATTTTTTATTTCATATTTCATGTGAGTATTTCATGCTTATTCGGAAAATGTTTTTAAATACTTAACTTAATTCAAGGTCGCTAGTATTTGTTATCGACGGGCTCTTTGGCATTGTGACCTTGTTTTTGTTTAAACTTGATGGAGTACTTAAGAATGACTGATAAGATAACATTTTACTATGCTAAGGGTTTTTTATGAATTCGTTGTAGGCCCTTCTGTAATGTTTTCTTCTACCAACTCATGGTGCTGATTTTTTTTTTTTCAAACAATATTGTTGTTGATTCTTAACTCCCGCTAGTAAGTGGCATCCAAAAGAGCGATAAACAAAAGATTACAAATATCTACACAAAATTAAACCGGGAGCAATGAAAACATGTAAACAAGAATGTCGCAAAGTTACATTAGATTGGCTTAGAAAACAATACCAACAACAAATACATATAAACAAATAGACTTCCAGAAGATTCTCTTAAAGTATGAGTGCTGTATTGAATACTTAATCACGAAAAACCTGTACAACTTCTATAGCGACCAAGGTTAATTGTGACGTCGTGTTTTTCAAATTAACTTTTCTGTTGTCATGGTTCACACTTCTACACTACATTTATTGTTTAAATAAAAATGGAAAATAACAGTTATCTGCTCAATTAATGGAAAATTAAAAAATATAATAAAGATCCCCCATATAAGTTATTACTTAGCAACAAATAAGTTCTCCACAATTCAATTTCAGTTAAAATGCAAACTCAATTGATCAAATGTGTTATAATGTATGTACTTTGTTATAGTGTTTTATTTGTTTTT
Source organism: Pherbina coryleti (assembly GCA_943735915.1). NCBI lineage: Eukaryota > Metazoa > Arthropoda > Insecta > Diptera > Sciomyzidae > Pherbina > Pherbina coryleti. The sequence goes on from OX030952.1 coordinate 133,997,492, forward strand.
ATTAATAAATTTTGAGAAATTAATTCTATTGAAAGTGCTGTGCTACAAGCCAAAAAACAAAAACAAAATTTAATAAAAAAAAAAAAAAAAAAAACAAAGCAAAAAGCACAGGTTCAAAAACCACACATACCTATGTTAAGTGTTCGAACAACGATCAAGGTTCATTTTTTAAAATTTCTAAGAATTATTATCTGCCAAAAGCTAAAGATCGATTTGTGTGATACCAGTTTTTAAACACAGTCTGCAAATTTTGTAATTTTTTATAACGAAAAAATCACACATAACCGGAAGTGTAAAAATATCATCAGTTAGTAAGATCTTAGCACGAAGTTACTAACAAGTTAATTTAATCTAAGCGCACTGATCGTATTGATCGATAAAATATCGATTTCTTTTGAACTCGGATAAAAAATAAGAAAAAAGCTGCATTGCGTGAGAGAGAATAGCACAGCGGAGCGCGTGCCACTTTTGGCATAAGCTTGAAGAAAATAAAGTAATTAAATAGGATAAAAGAAAAAAAAAACAAATTATGAAAAAATTGGGGACACTCGTGCTTAAGCTTACGTACAGTAGCGGCGACAACAGCAACAAGTGCGCGCTATGGCAACAAGGGGGAACATTGTTTAATGTTAATAATTTAAGTTATTTATAAATTCAAAACAAAAACAACAAAAACACACATCGTCCGCTTATCAGTTATTAAGCAAGTGTGTGATCAAAAATGTCATCGGTGAACGATAAAGTGACGTTCCATAGCACCACACCCAAAAATAAAGTTGGGCGGAAATTTAAGCATAAAACGTAGAAAGGAAAAAGCGTTCACATAAAAGCTTTAAGGGTAAAATATATATATATATATATATATACATAAAGATAAGCCTTAATAACTTTGAAAATTATCGAATTCACTTCGCACAAGAATATAACTTGTTCACCTCTTTACATTTGATGAATTTCCAAAACTAATTTCGCAGATAAGGTTGCAGGATTCCTGACTATTTATTCAAATCATTTATTCGAATCAAAAGGAAGGACGTTCTCTAAGCTGCATCAACTTTGAAGGTTCTAGTGAGCAAAATATTATCTACCATATTGTATGATGGCCTGAAATTAATCAAAAAAGTTATCATTGACATCTATTAAAGAAAACCAAGAAGTTCAGATCAAAACTCTTTATAATTTGGTCTATTTCAAAGCAGCCAATGACAAATCTATAGAAACAAACAGAGCCCGGTTGTCTGGTTGTGACAACCTTGCCATTGATAGCATTGAGAAAGCTCTATGCTGTATCAAAGACGCTACAACCTAGGTGAAACGTCTTAAGATACTTTTTGAAGCAAGCTCTATTAGACGAGGGCCAGCATGCCCGACCGTACATCATAAGGGTCTCGAAATCAGAATAAATCGCCTCAAAAACTTACTGGCCCACTCTTAGGCTTGGGCATTTTAGTTCACCACAAAGATCGCTCTTTTAAGTTCAATTGTATGTAATGAACTAGTTCATTCATTTAGGTCTTTTAGTTCGATTGGTCTTTAAGTTCGTTTCGTTTACTCGTTCATGTCCAGGTATATAAAATGAAACAAACTTGGTATTAATATGTGATAGCCATAAAATCCACCACTTATATTAGTGCAGACACAAAAAGTGTGCCAAACCAAGGACTCAAACCATAGCTTGATAAATTTAGTTATTTTTGCTCTCGTTCGTTTTGTTCCTACTCGCTGCAATATCAGTTGAACTAAAATGAACTAAAAGCAGTGAACTAGTTCACATAGTTCATGAGCATGGTATAATAATACATGGTAGCATTGACAACTGCTTATTTTCTCTTCAACAGGAAAACATAAACTGTCAAAAACAGCTTTTTGTGAAAATACATCAGCAGCTGCTGTGGTTGGTGTTTTTTTTCACTTCAACGTTTTCAACATTGCTTGTGTTTTCAATGGCGGATTGTGAGCGCTCTCTTTTTGAGTATATTTTTTGACAGTAGATGATTTCCCAAGCAACTGTCAATGCTACCTTGTATTATTATACCATGGTTCATGAGTGGGAATCGTTCGATTGAACTAGTTCGTTCATGAACTATCCAAGCCTACTCACTCTTCGTATTTTAAAATGATTCATGACACTACGAGTATTCTATTTTATAACTTCATCTCTTACATCTAATGCCTAAGAGCATTATGGTAGGGAGGAAGTTATGTATGTATGTAAGGCAAATTAACAGAAAACATTTAAGTGATGTAAATTCAGGAACAAAATTTCATTGTTCTCTTTTTATATCACGCATATAATGGCCTAATCTTACTCTCTATACTAACTATTTGTGTCTGTGAAACTTGTAAAGAAACCTTGCCATAAATAAATACACGTTAAATGATTTGAATTTCTATTCGCCTTGTGAATCTTTTTATAGGGTCAAAAGGCTTTGTAAAACCCTTTTAGGGCATCAATATGCTTGTAGTCATGACTCGTATATTGCACGAATAGATTGACGAGCATCAATAGAGGAGTGACGGATCACAGCAGCATATTTACTTTTAAGAGAATTTCTATTTTGCCTTGAACTTGTATTTCTTGACTTAAATTCTCCACAAATTTATTTAAGTTTTTGATCATAAATGGTTTGTATAGAACTTAAGAAAAAATCTCAAAATACCAAAATCATATTTGAGACTTTCAAAAATGTATTTATGTAATTTAAAATATATTTTGTAAAAGAATAAAAGAAAAAATAGAAAGTCAAAACCATTAAATAGCCTAACTAACTTACAAGAGGAAGAAGGTATACAGTACGAAGTTGGAAACTTCGTCTGGTAATTAACTTTGCAACTTGTCCAAATAAAGCAAGGATAAAGGAGGGTGCTCTCAGGCAACGCGTTCGCCCTATTTTGAATAAATGAAAGGGACTATCCTGGAGTTGGTCGCTCAATCTGGGAATTAGGTGAGATCGTTGACATATAACGGTAGCCATATGCCTGCAAAGCAGTAGCAATGATGCGAGAAAAATTTGTAAGAATGGGGAGAGTCCTTAGCTCGATTAATGCTAACACAATACTACTGAGACATTAACAAACATGCGGATTGGTGGATAAATTGTTGGTTTGAAAATTAGTGAAGCAGTTTTCTGCAAAAAACTGATAGCGCACTTTCGTAAAGATACGACAGTTATGTTGAAATATGCGTTGAATTGGAGATGTGCAGTTTACTATGTAGTTAGGTACGCTTATTACTCCTATGTTGTTACTGCAATCCATGATAATGCTAAGTGTTATTGATATTGAAGTGCTGTATCATCGTAAATCACTGCCTTATCGTTTGAAAGTTATAAGGAATGTGAAATCAACAATTAAATTTTCTGTGACCATACCTTCATAATAATTTTTGAAATTTGCTCGGTTTTCACTGCACCTGCGTGCTTAATAGAAATTTATTTTTTTCCGGATGGAATCAATAATATTGTCAGCATGACCAAATCCCTTGATCATTCCTTCTGTAGAAATTGGTTTGAATAAAAATTTGCATGGATTTTTTGTAAACGCTTAATGCCCCCTAACATTTCCAGTTACCCCCATCAGTAAAGACAGCCTGATAAAGTTAAGAACCATCATGAAGATTCTCGGCAGTTAAGGGGACATATAGGTTACAAATTTTTAAAAAAAAACTTTTTTTCGGGAATTTTTTTCATAGAAGGAAAAAGGATATCGTTTTCAAATTTTGCACATATATTAATTAACATTTAAAGAATACAAAAAAATTTTTTCAGAATTTTTGAAGCGGTTTTCTAAGGTTATTTGATTTTTTTTTGAAAATGCCAAAAAATTGACGGTGTGCAGGATATCACCAGTCTGGAACATCTGAGGAAAAAATAAAAAAAAAACAAATTAATCCTTGTTTAACTGGGGTGGTGGGAGCCCACGCAAAGAAGATGGGCATCACCATGGATGAAAGCTGCAGGAAGTGTATGGAACCAGGCACCGTAGAGACCCTGGAACACCTTCTATGCACATGCCCCGCTATACTCAGATCAAGACATAAACTCTTAGGCTCTCCGACGTTCTCGTCACTAAAAGAAGTAGCCAAAACCCCTCTTGAATCCATTCTAAAATTCGTGAATACGACGCAAATCTTTAATAAATTCTCCTCACCCATACAGCCTCCACCTAACCGGTACCACTAAGGACCTGTATGGTCTATGTGAGACTTCTACGAGAGGCGACCGGTCTAACCTAACCTAACCTAACCTTGTTTAAGTGGCCACCGCCTGAACTAGGATAATTTTTATCCGCCGAAGAAAAACAAAATTTCTTTAAATTTGTAACCTATATGTCCCCTTGAATTTTTTTGTATTCTTTAAATGTAAATAAATATATGTGCAAAATTTGAAAATGATATCTTTTTTCCTTCTATGTAAAAAAATTCCCGAAAAAAATGTTTTTTTTTTTTTAAATTTGTAACCTATATGTCCCCTTAAAGTATCTTGGAGGGTGCTTAAATAACCTTTTAAATTTCTGCCTGTCGCATACTTTACAATCTGCTTTTTACCAATTCAAATTCCAAGCTTGTCAGAAAATAATGTCAAGCATTTTTAATTACAAGAAAAGCAAAGCAATATAAAAAAAACCATGAGAATAAAGCTCATTTATAAATATTTAATCAAATTAAAAACAACAAACATACCTACATACATATGTACATCAAACAAGCAAATGACAACGACTAAAGTTCTTAGTGACGCACGAGATTGTTATCGACAGGCCCCAGTGCTGCTCGTGCCACAACGATGTCTACGGCTTTTACGGATACGGATGATGAAGTCTAAAGCATGTCGCTCTGAAACGATCGTGTGTTGATCACACGCGGCAACAGCTCACTTATTATCGCGCTACGAAAAATTCATACATATTCATATGCATTTTAAAATAGAAAAGAGAAGCGAAGAGAAGAAAAGAGAAGAGAGGAGAGGAGAAATAAAAAATAATAACGAAAAAAAACAAATATTTTATTTGCTGAAAATAAGCAAAGGTCAGCCTGGTAATTAGTTCGAAAAAAAAAAATAATAATCTAGGCAGATATTACAAAATAAGTAGGAATCAGAATCAAGCCTTCGGAATTGATTCCAGGCGTGATGTATCACTGTAGTTTATAAGCTTAAAGATTACTTGAAATTTTTTTAAATATTTTCACAAAAAATAATATGACTAGACTTTGAAGCTGTATCCTAACGTCATGGAGAATACATAACATATGTGAGAGGTATTATTTGCATACTTCTAAATATTTCCTGTGATTTTGCGGCCTTCAATGGTTCTGGAGTTGAATGGCACATATTAATGTTAATTCAAATGTTTATTTTTAAATGTTCAAGTTGTTATAAATAAGCAACTTCAATTGATAAAACAATTTTAAATAGCCACATTCAATACTATTTAATCTTTTTATAAAAAAAAACGAAGCACTCGATGTTGTACGTGTCAAAGAACATGGCTCTCGAGAATACTGTTAACTGAGTAAATTGAACGCAATGGATTTCACAAAACATGCGCAACATTTCGCACTGTTAACACATTGTATTGGAGCGATGTTTTGACTGACGTAAACTTGCAGTTTGACCATAGATGAGTAATTTTCGAATCTTTCATATGAAGTTTGTCAAATTCCAAGGCAACCGCCTTCAACTCGCAGTTCTTGACTTATCAGCTATTCAAAAACGTCATCAATGATGAAATTTCATTTGAAGCGTCATTTAATGATGACGTCATTTCAAAATGAAATTCGCTTTTATTTTGGTTAAGTATCATGTATAAAGTTAATTTAAATCTGGTTTAAGGAAAACTCAAACATACATGAGTCATCACTCATCACAGAATTATCATCACCGCAACCAGCCATTTAATGGACTTTGAAGGCTAGTTGTTGTTGGTGTTGCTGTTATTGTTATTTTAGTTGCTAGTGCCTGCTTATAAATCAACTTTTGATTCCATGTAATCAATGCTTAGTAATAATGCATAAAAAGTATAAAAATAGCAACATGCGACTAAGGATCATAGTTTTCCCTCGCTGGTAGATAAATGACTGGCAATAAATAAATTGCACTCGCATTGCAAACAAAATGTTTGCGATTAAACTAAAACTAATGCTAGGTTATTATTTCTAATATAATTGGATATCAATAGCTTACTTGGGCAAACCTGTGTTGAGCCGGAAATCCTGGATGGTGGAAAGTACATTATTCATATTTCCATAGAAATATAATTTTCTCCAAAAAATACCCTGATGCGATTTAATCGCTTCTACAACTTGGGAGAAGAGCAAAGCGTCCTTCATGGCAACAGATGATTTTTGTTATAAGATCGATGGAAATTTTGCAAGCGAAGTTTTTTTTTTTCTTTGTAATTAAAGCAATACTCCGGGGATGCTACTTTTAAATATTTTGCACAAAGTTTGTTCGACATAAGTTAAAGGTGAGGTGAGGACGGTTGTTGGATAAACGACTCCCGTCATAAAACCCAGAGATCAATTAAACTGGAATGAACTTAAACTTGAAAAAATTTAACTTAACTCATTGTGTGAAACTAAGTTTGATTTTTCGTGCTTACTACGGGCTAACATTTTTAGGAACCTATAAAAACTTTGTTAGAAGCTTAGTTTTTGTAAGAATCTTCGAAATTTAGTTAATGCTAATTATTTAAGTCTAAGTTATGACTTTTACGACGAAATGCACAGGAGAAATAAAGCGAAACAATACAGAGAAATTAGAGTTCAAGTTTGTATAATGAGAGTATGAACTATGTATTAATGTCAGCCCTAAAATCATACGTGATGATTTAATTAATTTCAGGCTTTTGTTCCGGGCTGAGTACAAAGGATGGAATGAGTTTTCTACTGGGTTGGATAATTTTTTGGCTAATTTTGGTAGCACCAATAGAAGTCTCGGAAATACACAAAATAGTCCAAGGTTATTCAAAATACTATGTTTGATTCAAAAGAAATCTTGTCCACTTTTGCATATTTGCTCATTTATATTAATAATTGTTTTGCTACCAAGGAAACGGGGTTTGAGAATAACACAGAAAACCAGAACTTAGACATGATAAGTGACTGTTAACGCAACAAACTTATTTCATCCATTTTTACTATAGAAATATTAGAGATGGGTCTAACATGACCCAATTGCCGTACATGGTAAAAGGTAGAAAAATTTAAGAGACATCTTTGATTACTATGCATTCAAAAACTTAATTTTAATTTTTAAAGGAACAAATTGGGAGGGGCCATATATGATCCAATACTGATAGAGGGTTAAAAAAAGTAAAAATTCAGAAAACACATATTACTTAATACTATTTTTCCAAGAAAATCAGTTAAGATTTACTTGAGAAAAAGTAATGTTTTTTTTTTTATCAAAAATAAAAAAAACACCTGATTAGAAATTGTTTACCGAATAAAATAATTTTGGCCGCTAAAATCGATCAATTACCCCATAGTCTCGACTGTTGAAAATGACAATATGACAGTATCGACCGCTGTTTCCAATTTGCAATGTTCTGTTCCTCTACAGGAATGGGACTGAACTCTCATCCAGTAAAAAACATCGAAAATGAAAAATTAGAGAAAAAATATTGCCAAAGGGAGAATAGTACCTTAAATACAGTCTTCGACTTCGCGAAATCGAAGATATCTATATTGAGCTTTAGATCACCTTTTTTTTAATGATTGTTGTATATTAATAACAAGATCTTTAGACACATACTTGACTCATTTTGGAGATCTTGGGCTCATGTCGACACCTCAAGGTCATGTCTATCACACCGAAATAACATTCCATTTTTAAAAAATGTATAATGATTATTAAGAAAAAATATCAAAGAGGCAAAAATTAAAAAAATATTTTCTGGAAAAAAATCGAAAGTTTTTCGACAGTGATCGAAAAATGTGGTTTATTTCAGACCAAAATAAAAAGTTTTGCTCATGAATCATAATTAATTACCTTCTTCTATGACTTTATTTCGCACAATAGCTTTGTCCAAAATATTGTGATTCCCATCAGATACCAAAAATGTATCCAACCTCATTACAACAATAAAGGAAAAAATACCTCTTTGCCGATAACCATGATTGATAAAGCATTAGTTAGAAGGGCGGAAGGGGGTATTATAGTTCCCATAGCAGTCCATTGATACCGTTTACCGACAGCATTTCGAATATCGTGATGACGCCAATTGCGGTCTGAGCGAATCTAATCGCTGCTAAAACCGAAGCCAGTCGCGTGGATTTCGCTGTTAGACAAATGAATGTCGAGGAATGTTGCTGTTTGTTATTTCGATTGACTGGCATTTGGTCTGTTGTTGTTGCTGCTGCTGTTGTTGTTGTGTTGATAATTGGCAGCAGCTATTAACTGGTTTTGTTTTACTTATTGTTGTTGTTGTTTTGTTTTATTTGCAATTTTGCCTGCACGAAGTTTCGTTTCATTTCGATCCGCTTGCTTGTTTGTTTATTTTTTAGTGTGCTTTGTTCACGCGCGTTCGATTTTGGGGAATTCCAAACAACTTGCTCCACCTAACGAGCTAATGATCGTCGATCGGCGTGTTGGAGCGATGTTTGAATTAGTCTGCTAGGTGTTCCATCATAAGTATCCATAGAACAATCGTATAAACTGTTTGACGTCAATTCAAAAATAGTTGCGACATTGACTCGATGCCGAGTTTCAAAGCAGACAGTGGAGCTGCTTTGAAAATTCTTCAAAGACTTAATACATAAGACGATAGTTTTGAGCCTGATACATAGATAGCTTTCTTTCTGAAGATTTGTTTAGCTTTTAATTTAAAAAAATTAATTTAATCTCTCATATTTCTCTGAACAATTATGAAAATGTTATTTTTCTTCGATTCAGAAAGGCAATGTTCCCTAGATAAAAGGTTTGTTTTTGAAAAAGAAAAAGAAGGGATTTTAGCCTTCAATTCAAATTCAAAGAAATAATTCTAGTGGGATATTAAAATATACGAAATATGGTTATAACACTCGTAGTAAATAAATCCTTATTTCAGTGTTAACTACAGCACTTAGGCTTCTTAACAGATATTTTTGAAGATAATACTTGAAAAGGATTCTTTCTTAATTGACTTTGGATCCCTGACTAGGATCGCTGGCCAGGTAGAAAGAGATGTGCTTACACGGACAATATTATAACCTGATCCACACCTAAAATAAATCAGATAAGTGGTTTAAAACCCAAAATATTAGTTTTAAAGATCGACTGGTATAGTTGCCAGAGGATAATTTAAGAAAAATCTTTTAATAAATGTAAGCGGAAGATATAAGGGTCACTCAGTCAAAAAATACTGGAAACCACATGGACACCTCAAATTACTATCAAGCATAACGGTAAGCACGGCCGTGGGCGAGCGTGGATGACTCGGTACCAATGCGAGCCCAGGTTCGAATCCCAGTTGATACAACAGAAAGTTTTTTCAAGTGAAATTAATTTTTCTGATCGATCGTCCCCTCTCTGTAGACAATGGTAAACTTCAAAGAGTAAATAATGCCATGTAAAGCTTTTTGACAACAGGCATAAGAAGCTCGGTCGAAGTTCTTTCAAGGGCTGAAATGGACAGTTTATTATAACGGTAAGCGAACTTATATTGAATATTTCAAGTAAGTCGGATTTTGGAGGTAAGTGCGTTCAACTACTTTTCTAAAGGGTTTTCTAAATGGTCGGGAAGCGTCAAACGTTCATTAATGAAACTAAAGCATGTACGGAAGATTTGAATACCTGAACATATACGTGTATATACCTATATATATATATAAGGAATCGCGCTAGCTTCATTTAAAAAATGTCACTCTTTTTGAATACCCTTTATATATAACGTATTATCTAAGACTTTTATATTGTTACCAGAACGTATGGAGTTGAAATTATTGCTTATTATTATTAACAGATAATTTAATAATTCCACCGAACAGTTACCACTCCCGAGTTGAGAATATTAAAAAAACATCACGTCTAACTCAAGGTATAGCGAGATATTAGTTCTTCTCGAGCATGCAAATGCAAAAAAATTTGATCCTTATTTTGCGCCGTCGAAGAACTTCGGTAACTTTTTGAATTATTTCTTTGGACTTCTGACTGTAGTTCCGAAAACATGAAGTGGATCATGCATTCCAAAACAAATAAATATAAAAATTATTAAAATTATTCCACTGTGCGTTCTTTAAGGTAACTAAAATGTCATCGCTTCTCATTTCAATTGCAAATTTTTCGGTTATTTCTGATCTTGGTGGAGCTTAAGAGGTTTTTTTTTACCTCTTGTTATTTATGTAGCTATTTTTGTTTTTTTATAGAAGTCCCCAAGTTGTTTACAAGTCTACAAATTAGAAAGCTGTCTGGAGTGTATGCTGAGTGATAGGTTATCGGCGCCTGGCACTCAGACTCGTTGCTGGTCCACACAAAATCCAACACGAGCAGCAATGTTCTTTTCTTCAAGATTATTTTTTTCTGTTTTCTGTTTTGTCCCTCTTTGGAATATATGCCGTGATTGTGGTTCTAGAACTTTGTACCCCACTGAGTGAATGAAGCTTCGTTACTTGTATTCGCAGGGACGTTGAAGTTCATTGTTAGATTTAGCGTTCAATGCAGCCAAATCTGTTTGTTGTTGATTTGTTTTGAATTTTTGGATTTCAGCTACGCACTCGGCTGTGATTGCGACTGAGCTGTGACTGCAGATGACCTTGAACGATGTTACCGGTTCAAGATCACCAAGTTTTGTTATTGTGATGATGATGATGCTGGTGGTGACGGTGATGTTGGAGGTGTACAGCTTAGTTCCGGCTGACATATAGACACACTTGCTGCGCCGCTTAAGTTATCTCCCGCTGCTCTAGCAAAAGCTGCTGATCATTGCGACTGTCTCGAGCAGCGTGTGATGCTCATGAGTCGATGTGGCATACTTTTATTTTCAACCGGCTTATTTGCGTTGTTGATCGTTGTTTTTTTTTTATTATTGTTATATATTATATTTTTCTTATTGTTTTATTATTTTTTGTTGACTGAAGCTTGTCTTGGTCGCAATTGCCCGTCCAGTTAGACAACAAATTAAATATTCGTAGTCATTCTTGTTTATTGTTAAGCTGCATGCATCCACACATATGGGTCAATGGACCCATACAAAATTAGTCGAAAAATTGACCTTGATGGCAGCTTTGGCAGCAGCAGCTCTTTTGCGAAAAATGTTGCTGTTAATTGTTAGTAGTTGTATTATAAGTGAATGGAATTAACTGATTGTTTTTTTTTAGCTTTGAACCAAGGATTTCAGGTGTAGTACCTATTCAGTCTAGTCTGCCTTGGTTCGAAATGGGATGATTAATTATAAGGAAGGAAGGCGCAATGAGGCGAAACATGTGTAAGATGTTCTAAGCGTGGTGAAAAGCCGTTGAAAGATGTGAATTTGAATCTGAGGCAAGTGTTATGCCTTTACCTCAGTCAATTCAAGTTATCAGGAATCTAAGCAAACTCTTCCACAAACTTCACTACCACCACCAACAACTTCAAGTCGGAAATCAATCAGTTCATTAGAAATAAGGAATGAAATGCAGAAAGATTTAAACGTAGGACGGAATTAAGACCCGGGACCTCTGGTGTGAAATCCAAGCACGCTACCTACTCGACTACCGGGGCCCTCATTTACGTCACACATATCAAAACTTTTATCATACCGCCGGCTCTGTGTGTTATTTTTTTTTTTTTTTTCACAAATTCCGGGCTTTTAATGTTATTCTATTATTTGAGTTGTAGGCATATAGATGCAAATTTGTTTCTTATTCTCCGGTTACTCCGCGTTATCTATAGTTCCAATAATATATTGATTCCACTCGCATTTTTTTAACTATTTTAATAGAATTAATTTTCTGTTTGTTTTTTTTTTTTTTACCAAAAGAGACCAAAAGTCTAAGCATATTTTATTTTGACACCACATATGTACTTAAGTTAAGAAAATACTGTTATCGTCTACGTCAAAAACTTTCACATGTCTTGAAAAACTGTAAAAACATATCTTAAATTCTTAGAACATTTTGCATAAAAAATCGTTAAAATAACAGAACCTTTCTACCAAGCTAACCAGGTTAAATTTCCCACACACTAAAATAAGATCAAATTTCCGGTTTTTTTTCCAAACTGTGGAAATTCTTAGTACAAGGAATTTTGGAATGCAAAGATGATAAAAAACGAACTTGGAAGCAAGTGTCTCTGTTACTTTCAGTTGATTTCATTCAAATATTGTTTTTTCCTTAAAGGTCAATCAATTAATAAAATACAAATTATATAGATTATACAGGTGTGGTCCAAAATTGCGCTTTCCTCAATTTCCCTCTTCGAAATTCACCTTCGAAATTATCCCAACCCAAATTGTCCCATTAGCTCAGCAATTATATTTTAAGTTTTTTTTTTTTCAAAAAACGTCCAAATATTGAATGTTTTCTTTAGGTCTAGAACAATATATGCACATATAACATTATACTGTCGTCAATGATTCTAAAGGGTTTAATTTTCTTCGTTTTTGAACAAAAAATCAAATGGGCCACAAAAGTAAGTTAAAAAATTAATTAAAAATTGGTTAAAAGGTAAGTTAAAACGCGGTAAGTGTTTATGTGACTAATCCCGGTTTAAATCCGTTTCATGAAATTTTTTTTTACGATTTTCTCTCTATTTATTTATTAATAAAAAAAACTAAACGTAACTTTTATAAAAATAGTTTCCCGGATAAAACCGGGTATATCAGCTGGTTATCATACAAATGAACGACACACTTAAAGTTAACAGAAAGATAATAAAATTCATGATGTTGTTTTGCTGTGCGTCCGACAGATAATTTAAATATCATAAAAATAGCTTATCCTAAAATTAGTTTTAATAGCTAAAAAGAATTCAGGTTTAATTTGGTGATTATTCTAAGATTTTTTTTTTAAAACAAAAAAAAAGAAAATAAAAGCAACATATAAAAGCAACAAATAAAAGCAACGGATATCTGCTGCTTGTGATTAGATCCATTGAACCGCACTTTTCAGAATGCGCAAATCCATTATCCATTATCAATCTGAAGATCTTATCTGAGAAACCATGGTTATTCCGAGCAAGTCTTGAGAGAAAAAGCCTATTTTACCTAGTTTGTGCAATTCTTTTTAATTTGGCAAAATATTATTCTGACTAGTTAGACCATACATCTTGCTTTAAATGGCTTTTATATGGTTGTCTCTTTTGACTGTCACTTGCAAATATTTAGTCAAACACGATTTGATACTAATTATAGAATATATTATTATGTAAAGTCTTGCATAAATTTAACATATCAAGAAAAATTAACATTTATCTTTATACAAAGACGAAAACAAGGCCATGTGGATTCATGAAATATTTTTGACATGCTTAAAACTTGATTTCTTAAAGTACTAATTTGAAATGTAATTAAATTAGTTTCGCTGATAATTTTAACTTTTACACCTCATGGTGAATTAATGCCTATTGGAAAAAATGAAGGAGGAAAAAAATAATTAAAAATAAAATAAAAAAATATATTCATAGAAATTTTACGATCAAAAAATTATTACGAATAGAATATGTCAGTCTTATAAACCTTTTTTGGGAAACATCCACTTATTAAAGATATTTATGTCAAGTCATCAAGTGGATACAGTGATGGTAAAAATAATAGAAACGACAAACACTTAACATTTCGAAGAATGCTATTAAGTTTAAAAGCAAACTATGTGAATGTAACCCACTGTACACAAAAGTTGGATATCGGTACTCCATTTTGATTACGCTTTTGCGCATAATTCGGTAAAAATGTCAGTGGTGCAAACCCTTAAATCAGTGACCTCGATTTTGTATTGAAAAAAAAAGTAGAAATGCATCCTACTTTTGTTAATAATATTGAATATACAGGTATTAAACTATTGTATTCAAATACCGTGTAGAAAGTGTTAAGTACGGAAAATAATTAATAATTTTTTGTGATATAATACCTTTCGCACCTATTTTGTTAAGAATGTAAAGTGGAGTGCATTACACAGATGTTGAGCGCTAATTAATCCGAAAATTAAGACAATATAAAGTGTGAAATTGCAGAGTTATTGAAGTGTTCAAAGAAAAAAAAAAAATCTATTCTGCTATTTATTTTGAACCAAAGAAGGAACAACGAGGCAGAAAAAAGGCAACCTATGCAAAGTTTGACGTATTGTTGGTTCGACAAACTAATTTCTTTCATCGGAAGAAAAGAGTTAAATGCACCAGTAACTAGTCACACAATACCGAATAGATTAATAGACAATTATTTTAAAGCAGATTCCGCAAGAAAAGTGATATTTGAACAAAAAAGAAAATTCGCAACAGAGTAGCTTTTTCAAGAAAGCATCTGATACGAAAAAATTGGAAAAACGTGTTGTGACCAGACAAAATAATGGTGAATTTGTTCGGATCCGAGGGAATGCCTCATGTAAGATGTCCAAAAAATACTACACATAATCCGAAGCACACAGTTAAAATTATTAAACATGGTGGTGGTAGCATAAGGCTATGGGGTTGTTTTTCCTCGTCGGGCGTAGGTCTAATATATTGGAGTAAAGGTAAAATGTGGGGCGGAGGCTATGTAAATACATTTCCGATGGAGAAATGCAGTTAAAATGTTTGGTTATGCAAGATAACGATCCCAAATACTCCTCGCAACTGGCAAAAAATGGTTCCGGGACAATGGCATTAATTTATTCGCAGTCACCAGACCTTAATCCAAGGGAACACCTTTCGGGAATCTTAAAGAAGAAAATAGCTGCCTATAAATCCAAAAACAAAGAAGAATTGTGGAAAAAAATGCAGGGTGAGTGGTATGCTATTGATCCCTCAATTTGTGACAAACTGGTGGATTCCATGGCCCTTCGGTGCATTGAAGTTCTAAAACACCGTGGTGCCACAACAAAATATTAAAGTTTAACTAGTTTTCAGTATAAAATTGGTAGGTTTTAAGAAAAAAGTATAGTATGCTAGTTATAAGTCTTTTGTTTCTATTATTTTTTCCAAGGACAATAAATGAAATGTTTTTTTCTCTTTTGTTTTATGAATTCCGTGAAGCTAATTTTTTTTAATATTCTGATAGATATTCTCTTAATCTTTAAATCTTATGTATACTTTGAAAACAAAATTAATTACACAAAAAAATAATCAAACAAATGGAAAACATACAAGCTGCTTTTATTATTTTTTCCAGTATATCTTTATATTGAAATAAACTTAGAAAATCTTAAAAACAGCAGTAAAATGTAGATTGTTACATAAAAATTTCACATTGTGTCGGTAACCATGTGAAACTGAATATGACAATCTTCTATCTATGTATACAGTCGGGGACAAAAGTTTAAATACACCTCTCAAGAGAGGTGTCAATTTCAGTTATTTAGAAATAAGGAAAGAAATGCAGAAAGGTTAAAGCACAGGGCCATGGCCTAGCCAGGTTTCGAACCCGGGATCCATGGGGTGCCAGTGCGCTAATATACTCGACTGCCGAGGCCACAACGCTGAGTGGCAACCACTAACCGAACGCTCAGTGGTATTTACACATGTATTTAAGTATGAAAACCTAATTCGTTGCTTTGATTTGGAACAAGTACTCTTTCTTTTGAAATCAAATAAATAACGAATAAATGATTCGATAAAATAAAAAGTACCAGCATTGACACTACAATCATTTCACTAGTATCAAATCGTCCCTACACGCAATACACACTGTATCGTTCAACAGTTGGTCTCACTGATGTATAGACATTTCTCTACTTTCGTTTGCTACGGGATTATCCAGTCTGGCGCCAAGTTTACACTTTTGACGGTTTCAAATGTTTCTACAGTTTAACTGACGTTATTAGTCACCACTTGTCATCGTTTTCCAAGACTAATCATAAAATAATCTGCTACTTCTCTCTGCTTTTTTCTCTGAACTATGTTTAATCCTTCAACGCTCTTACGTAATCTTACCGCATTAAGCTGCTGAAATAAACCTATTTTTAGCACCTAGTCATGCCTTAACAATGGATAAGAAGCACTTGTTGCCATGTCTTAACGTTCCACTTGTTCACTACTAACAGTGGAATTACCTAGTCACCATCAACTCGTGCTCACTAATTGCACTCAATCGCTTTTAATGTTTGTTCAATCCTTAAGGATTAATATTCCTATGTTCCCAGGAATGACTGACTAGCGACAACGCAGAATGTTTTTCTTTTAGCTCATCTCTGAGGGTTGCTTTGTGTTCGATTATAATCCTGATAATCTTGTGTGTTTTTTCTGTTGTTCTTTTTTGGAACGATCACAACAACCTTAGTTTTGTGACGCATGCTTTATGATCTTAGTGTGACACCGGCTCGCTTGCTTTTCTCCCTCACACCCGCTTTTTCTACCTCTTCTACCGAATGTGCTAATCGACATTATTGCCTTTGTTGATCGTTGAAAAATTTTCCATTCATCAATTGGCGCTAGTGGCGCGTGTTTCGAGTAATTCACGTTTTTATTTGTTTTTTTTAGATGATCAAAAGCTCTCTTTAGATGATCGATGCACCAAGCAAGCGATCGGTCAATAATCGCTCGCTTGCTAAGTAATCTTGTCAACAAGTGGTAAAAATTATGTTTTTAAGCTTGATCGTGTTTTTTTCACCAGTTAAAAGAATGTAGCAGTGCAGTTATGATAAAACTCAAGCACACAACATGAAATGGTTCCAAAAGCAAACAACATGATTTAACATTATTTAAATCAAAGGGTATTTAGTAGAAAGGTCAGAAGAAGTTCTTTGAAAAATATTATAATGTTATGATGTTTAGAAACACAGTAACAGTTATTGAAACTGAAATCTCATCTAACTTCTATCTATTTTCTATCTATATTAATAAAAATAGTTTTCTGTTTGTTTGACCCGAATCGAATCTAAATGGCTGGATGGATTTCGCTCAAACTCGGCGCACATATTACTTGCATTCTAGATTAGGTTTCTGCATACTTAGTTTTGACCACACCCACACCGCCCTTTACAATTTACGCAAATCTACCTACTAACATACTTTTTTTAATGAAAATGTTCGTATCGCATCGGTTCCTTAGAATGATGAATACAAACGTATGTTTTCAGTTATTAATTATTTTACATTTTAAGAAGTTACATTTTAAGAAGAAGAAGTAAAGGGTGGTTAAATTTTAAGGGCCGATGTTGATTTTGAATAAAACACAAATAATTTAGGAAATGACTGTCATTTCTTTTTATTATGATAATATTGGTATGGTTCAATTATGTATGGAACAAAATATTGGCCAAATGGCAGTCGCGACCTCGGCGGCACACCTCCATCCAATGGTCCAAATTTTCGATGACGCTGAGGCATAAGTGAGGTTCTATGCCGTTAATGTGCCGAATTATCTCATCCTTTAGCTCTTGAATTGTTGCTGGCTTATCGACGTACACCTTTTCTTTCAAATAACCCTAAAGAAAGAAGTCCAACGGTGTCATATCACATGATCTTGGCGGCCAATTGACATCGCCACCACGTGAGATATCACGGCCATTAAATTTGTCGCGCAAAAGAGCCATTGTTTCGTTAGCTGTGTGGCAAGTGGCACCGTCCTGTTGAAACCACATATCGTCCACATCAATATCTTCCAATTCGGGCCATTAAAAATTCGTTATCATCTCACGATAGCGAACACCATTCACAGTAACTGCCTGACCGGCCTCATTTTGGAAAAAATACGACCCGATGATGCCGCCAGCCCATAAACCGCACCAAACAGTCACTCTTTGTGGGTGCATTGGTTTTTCGACAATCACTCTTGGATTATCATTCGCCCAAATGCGGCAATTCTGCTTATTGAAGAATCCACTGAGGTGAAAATTTGCATTTGGATTTGAAAGCCCATTTTCATAATAAGACTGAATAACTTTAACGCGTTGCTCGATTGTGTATCTTTCTATGGTTCAAATTGAATTAGTCTGAAATTGAGAAATGTCAAATGAAATGCAGAAAAAAACTTGACGTGTAGGTGTGGTTCACATTCAACATCGGCCCTTAAAATGTAACCACCCTTAAGTAGCAGAAGTAAATTTTTAATTTTAAGCCTCAGTTTGTAATAAATAAATAATAAATATCAGAAATTCGTATTTTTTATTTTTGATGCAAATTACCTTACATCGGTTTGTTTGAACGTTGCTTTATATATTTAATTATATGTTTTTTTGTTGATAAATTAAATTTAAGCACTTAATAAAAACCATTTCAAGAGCCAGCGTTAGCTGAGCGTATAGGGTGCGGTAGGGTGAAGCGTTTCGCTTTTTTTGGAGCCTCACAGAACCACCAAAAATTATAATTTGGACATTTTTCTTAATTTCTATGCATTCGGATTTGAACATTTTCGATTTTGGGAAAAATTTTTCATTATTTGGATTTTTAAAAATATTAAAACTAGGATTGAACATCAACATTTTAAATCCCCCCCCCCCCCTCCCCCATTAACACCGGGTATATCGCTACTATAAATAAAAATAAAAGCAATATGGCTATAGACTTCAAACCGCTGGGCCAATTGAGCTAAAATTTTGGCAGTAGATTTTTTTCATGTTCGAGATCTACCGCCCATAAATCAATGAAAATGGTATATTTCAGACGGTTTTCATGGTATTAGATAAAAATTTGGCAATTAAGTTATTTGGTTATTGAATCAAGTGGAAGTCACTGAATAAAAAAGAAGCGAACATGGAGAAGAGAAACAAATTAAAATTAGAAATGGTTTTATCACATAAAAAATATACTTACAAATACACAAAACAGAGCTTTAACGTTTTGGTAACTTTGTACTGTAGGTAGAAACGCAAAACCTAAGAACTACTGCTTTGATCAAGACAAAAATTTATATTACACTAGCAACCCTCTGCGGCTTTGCCTGCGATGTATCTTAAAATGAAGTAACGCAATTTTTGTAAAAAATTTGTCTTATTATCGTTTTAATAGGTTTATTTTTTTCATGACATATTAATTGCAATTATGTAAAAATTTCTGTATAAACAATGATTAAGCACAGACAATTTTATGTCGATTTAAGGAATATTGGTTTTAATAAGTCCTTACCTTTTCAAATGTAAATTTATGTTTATGGAATGAGTTAAAAATACTTTTTTATCACTTTCAATAAATGAAATCAAATGAAGTTAGAATATTTTCATAAGTCTTATTTCAGTGACGCAATAATACACTAATGCCGTAAAAACATGCTAAAAAAGCCATTCAACCAGAGTGTCCAGATTGGGCGATAAAGCGCCAATTGGGCGATCTTTATTATAATTTTGCGCTCATTTTTATTTAAAAAGCGCCTCGCGCTTTTTTGGGCAACTTTTGTGAAAAGATTCGTGAAAAAAATTACATATATTTAGTCATTCCATAAAAAAAAAACTCTGAAGTTTGTTGTTTCTGACATCGGAGATTCACTATATTCCATTATAGTTGATGAATCGACAGATATAAGTTCGACGATGTAGCTTTGTGTGTGCGTTAAATATTTTTCAACAAAATGTTCAAAAGTAATGACCCACTCTCTAGGGTTAATTCACTTAGCTAACACAATATCACAAGAACTTTTTAACGCAATCAAACAGTTTTTAGAAGCATAAAATTTGACTTTTCAAAATATAATAGCCATCGGAACTGATGGTGCAAGCAATTTATGTGGCATTAACAATTCGGTTTATGCAAAGCTAAGGGAGCAATCCCAAATATTATTCTTGTAAAGTGCATATGTCATAGTCTTCACTTATGTTTCTTTTATGGTTTTCTTGTAAAAGAAACATACAATTACATAGTCTTCACTTATGTTTCTTTTATGGTTTTCTTGTAAAAGAAACAGTTTAAAAATAGTACTTTAAGACGAAAAAAGTACTATCAAATATATAGTTTCATAAATAACCCGTAATCAAGCAGATTTTATTTCATCAACTCGGTCTCTTTCAAGATATAATGCTGTTTATGAGAAAATTTTTGGGACTTAATATTGTAAATTCCCCGAATTTGCGCTATTTTGGGTTACAAAATATCCAAAAATTGAAAAATTGGGCAATTTTTGGGCGATAAAAATTTTGTAGTTCGCGCTTTTTCCAAAAACTATCTGGTAAGACTGCATTCAACCCATACCAATGCGCAGCTTCAAAGCGATAATTTGCATCGCACGGCGTTTCAATTTAAGCTTAAATTGATACCATAAATTTGATGCACTTCTATTTGCAGCTTAAGAATTCTGCACGCAGCTATTCAACATTTTGAATAGAAAAACTCTTTCTGAATAATGAAATATTGAAGCAGCAGCAACAAACGACGCACTTGGAGAAAATGCTTTAAATTTTAATTGTCGGCCATTCTGCTTTTCAAGAACATAGAACTATCTCTCTCTGCTTCCATGCAGAGATTCTCTTTTTTGAGCATTGAGCAGCATTTTGTAGCGAAACCAAAGCAACATTCTGCCAGCTGCAAGCAATGACAGCGTCGAAGCTAACCAACAAATCAATGCTTGCAAGAAAATAATTTAATTTTTTAATAAAATATGAATTTTACTACCAAACTATTGATCTTAGATGCACGTCACCATTGACTTTTTTGTTTGAATCGGCAAGATCATTCATTTGTCTATATATCATATTCACTTATATTTTACGGTTTAAGCAGAAAACGAAAAAAGCGCCAAATTTTTCCAAAAATACCGAATTTTGTCAGTTTCTCAGCCAATAACTTCTAAGCTTAGAAATATTTCAAAATTTTAAGTATACGGTGTCAATCTACAATTAATTACAATTTGAATAGTGAAAATTTCATTTAAATCCGTTCAGCCGTTCTTGAGTTTACTTGCATCAACGCCAAAAAGGCAATATTTCAAGTTTCATTTTTATATAATAGTAAGAAGTAAGATAAGATAAGATATTATATGGAACTTGAGGAGTAATTTAAAAAATTGGAAAAAATCTTTTATCTTCTACTCGAATTATTAAATTAGGAAAATATAAAATTTTCGAAATTTTTAAGCCTTTTTACTTTTCAGTTAACCCTCTAGACGACAATCTCTTAAAAATTAAAAAAAATTACTTAGACAATTTTTTCTAGGTTTTAATAGGTATTATGAACTATTAAACTTAAAAATATTATCCAAAAGCAATTGTCTTGTTTAGTTTAGAAAACAGGCAAAGTGTACGTCGGAAATTGTTGTGGGTTTAGGTTAAAAAAAAAACAATTAGGTTTAAATTTTTCACTTATGCTAAGTTTGTATATAAATTTTAGTTATAAGAAAAAAAAATATTATTTCACTTTGACTGGTGTTTAGAATATTGCATAATTTAATTAAAAATATATTATATGTTTGCACAATTTTATCAAACGTGTTCACAATGCAACTTCTCACATTAAAGTGATCACAGTAAAAAATCTGAAACGCCAAAATGTGGTCAATCTTTCATGATAACTACGCTGACATATATAACCGTTATGACCACTAGCAATTCAAATAAGAAAGCATTTTATTTGCGCAGTAAAGTGCAGTTATGCTATGAGTGCCCTGAGGCGTTTTTAAAAAATAGCAAACTGACCTTTTTGGACCTTGGTTAGAAAGAAAATGACAAGGAATGCAAATTTAGAACATTTTAAAAAAGTCATTAGGGTTATTCTCAATTTTGTTCAAATGATCTTGCATCATAGCATTTGCAAAATGGTAGAAAATATTTTTACTCGATACAAACAAATTATACAGAGATGCACTTACTACGTTATTGCAAATATGCAACACTAAAAACCCACACTTTTTTTTTTACAAACTGATAGCTGATTGGGGAAAAAATTAAGGCAAAAAAAAGTGTAGTGTAACTTTTTCTGATCTATTCACCACTTAATATAAAACGATGACTTTAACTTCGTGCAGAACCTTAATTGATCTTGCGTTTGGTTTCTACTCCAAATTCACACATCGGCCTGCAAGAGCCTTTATTAACGGTCAATCAAAATTCATTTAATTTGTAGCCCAAATGGCTTGAAGTGGAAAATTTTTCCATTTTCGAAAATTAAATTATATGAAATAAAAGTGCAAATATAGAAATATAAAATTAACACTTCGGCTGATCTTTAGTACTTTTTTTTTTTCGGTTGGCAAAGTGTATCAAAAGTCAGGGCCACCAAATAGATGGCGTGTGCGAACCTAATATTATTTTGAGGATTGGCGCAAGATCGCGTGGTTGTTGTTACTATTATTATTATTGTAATTGCTATTGACTTTAACACTTCATAACTTCACTGGCGTTAGAAACAAAATTTGAGATATTGTCAACTGTCGATGCTCGTAATGTGACAAATGCTCAATTTGCAAATATTTTTTTTCTGTTTTTGCTTTGTAAGATATGTATAAAGTACATAGTTTATATGAATGTAGTATTTTTTTTTATTTTGCTGTATATTCATATTGATTGTGAAAATATTCCATTGGTTTTTATTTGTTGTGGTTTGTTGTCATTGCTGCTGATCAGATGCGATCAGTGCGATCAGATGCGAAAGTGCCGCAAAAAATTCCGACGGCATGTGAGTTTGCTTTAAAAATGATCATGTCAATGGGTGTGAAATTTTAGTGAATTTATTTAACATTTAATTTAGCGAACTTTAGTTAATATTTGCATTAATTGTTTTAACAAGTGGATGAAAACATGTAGAATATTTTGGAAATATTGTCAAAACGTCTGCCACAACTACCCTAATAAAATTTGTTGATAACTGATGCATATAGGTGCATAGATTAAAACAAAACCAAACGATGTGAATTCAGTTGGCTACAACAACTCAAGCTCATAACTCAATAACATTTTAATCGTTGTATATTTTTATTTATGTGCATAAAAATAGTTATAGAAAAACCACAGAGCGATTTAAATTTGTACCAATTATAATCCCTATCTATGTTTTTCAAGTGGCTTTTTGTTTATTATTTAAAAAAAAAGTATAAAATTAATAATTAATTTTTTTAAGTTGTTGACGATTATCGAGTTATTTGTTGATTTTTCTGTTTTGTTCTATTGTGAATAGAAAAACAATAAAAAGTTAAAAATTCAAAACAACAAAAATAGACAGTGCTGACGTAGATACTGGGGGGAAGATGTTGGTGTAACGTGATAACTTGCTTTCAGTTGTGGTATCTAGTAACTACTTTGAAAAAATTGACATTAACATGTATAGCATTCCTCTGATCACAGTTATCATCTGCACATAACATACTGGGTTGTTTTTTGTTTTTTGTTTTTTTTTTGTGCCAACTGTTTTGATTACTAGAAATACATGGAACACAAAAAAAAAACATATTTTTCAGTGTTACCAAAGGTTTCAAAGTAAATGTTAATAGCAGTGAAAGTACCTTACATAAAAGCTTTTGAGTGGTATTTATAAGTCATGTAAACAATTTTTTGAAAAAATTTTTTAATGTAAAACACATTATATACTTTTTTTTTTTGAGCTTTAAAAAGCTTAGAGATAGAATGTGATAATTAAGGAGCTAGAAAAAAAAAAACAATTGACAAGTAAGCAGGAATATAATATGAGCTTTTATTGCAGTTTTCTTTTTTATGGGAAAATTTTCGTATTCGGGTGAAGTGGGAATTTTCGATAGAAGTGGGAAATAAACTTATTTCTTTAAAGCGGATTTAAATTAAGATGATATCAAAATAATATTCTATACTAATTTTAGGATAAGCAAGAAAGGCATTATCCATGACAATTGAAAACTTCTGAGTCAAATTATTATTATTTGAAATAATTTCAAATAAAATAACTGTGTCGAGAGCGTAGTTTTTTTTTTAATTTAAATATTGAATTCTTTAACATATGATAAAAAAATCACAACTATCAAAAAGGAGTTTTACGGTAACTCTGTTGGAGTTGTACATTTTATGAAAAAATAAGTTGTATCTTGGGCACACCCGATCGTTTCTTTATCCTTGTCGCTAACCTTCCCTTTGTTCCCAAACTCATCCTTATTCTTATATTTCATATATTTGTATTATGTAGTAATTTTTTTCCAAACTCTTGATTTCATCTTTGCTCAAATTCTTGCCTCTATCGTTGTTCGCATGCCTTTCCTAATTCTGTCCCACTTCTTTACTCAATCTTTATAAAAAATCTTGTCTTTAGTGTGTCCAGTTTTTGTCGAGTTTTGTTCAGTATGTCTAAATTTATCCTTGTTAAAATCCTTACTCTAGTCCTTTTTCCAATCCTTGTATGAAATCTTATCCTAATCTTTGGCCAATTCTATGCTGTAATGTTTGCCTGATCTCATTCCTGGTCCTAAACTTTGCTCAAATCCTTGCTCTTATCCTTTTTCTAATTTTTGGCCTACTCCTTATCCAAATCCTTGCCCAAATATTGTCCTTATTTTAATCTTAATTAAATTTTTCGTTTTATATTTTTTGAATTTTTGCATTTTTGCTTTGCATTTAGGTTACTTTTATAGGTTCCCTGAGAATGGCCTCATGACACCATTATCTTTTTTTTTACTTAGTTGTCCAAAGCCTCAGCTTTATGTCAGGTATCATGGCGCCAAAAATAGTTGTTTTATTTTCGTTATGAGGACAAAGAACCCACCTTTGCTGACTTAAAATAAAATGTACCATATCACCTCCACTGTTTTATAACATTTACCGCACCGCATATACTCACCAAGTAATAATTCCATTCAACGCTGTTGCACGACACATTCAACTCATTATGTCTTAGAGTTGAATTTACCAACTATGCTTCCCATTAGTAAAGAGTTTCGGGTTGTGTGTTTTAAAAATTGTTTGGAGAGTCAAACAAACAATAGTAGGAATATAATGTTTTCGAATTAAATAGCTGTTTAGCTGTTAGGCGTCCGTTGCGTAGTTGGTTAAAGTGCGTGGCCGCTATATAGCCTGGCATATATGTCAACGAACCCGGAGACCCAGGTTCGAACCCCAGCAGCGACAGAAAATTATTTGAATTAAAATGATTTTTCTGTACGGCCGCCACCTCTCTGCAGACAATGGCAAACCTCAGAGAGTAATCAACATGCCATGTAAAGCTTCTTGAGAATAAGAACATTTCGTTAATCGCCGTTCGGAGTCGGCGTTAAGCCTGTAGGTCCATTTCTCGGTCAATTGTGTACAAACTTAATAACACGCACAACACAATTGATCATAAGAAGCTAGGTCAAAGTCCTTTCAAGGGCTGAAATGACCAGTTATTTATTTTAAAAATAGCTGTTTATTAATTGCAGTACATTGCATATGTTTACTTTTATATTTTGTCAGTTTTATTGAAAACGATCTGTTTGCTTCGACTAAAAATAAATGTTGAAATAAATTTCTGGAACTCTTCTTGCCAATAAAATCAAAAGTTGCCAATTGGCATCAGTGTAAGTAAAAATAAAAATTGTCTCTGGTTCATTTTAGTAGGACGAGATACTAAAAATGTCTCGAAACTACACTAAATAATGCAAGACTTATCAGAATTGGATATGTATCGTATGGTTTTCGAGAAATGTTATTAATTTTGAAAAACTACTTTTCGAGAAAAACGTGTAAGAAGTTATTTACAGTAAATATTTTTTTACGATTTCATCGTAAACAATAAATAAGTATAGGTAACAAACTGATAATCGGAGATTAACTGATAATCTTGTCCCTATTACAATCCCTGAGCTTCCACCCTGAGCTTCCACCCTGAGCTTCCTCTTTCTCAACATTAGTTTCTTTCCCTATCGATGGCTGAACATCTTTCGAGAATCTGTTGATTGAGAACTTTTTTAATTGTTGATCTTTGTAGGGCATATAATACGTATCCACTTTATACAATATATTCAGTATCAAAAATTAAGTCTTTTTGAAAAATAAAGTATTTAAAAAAATGTGTGAACTTTAAAATTGATTATTGCAAGAAAGCTGTTTATGAACGAAAAAAAATCGATGAAAAAAAAATTATAGTTGATTTCTTTCAAGAGTTTCAATTGCTTAAAAACAGTACAACTTCCACCACATCTCAATAAACTTGTCAAAAAGTATTTTTAGACTCTTGCTTCTTATCATTTATGTTAAATCGAGACAAAACGTAAATAAAACGGACTCTTCAAGAAACCCCCTGCAAATTCTCAACTAACCTACCCTAAAAGTAAGTTATACCTGTTGTTTTATTTTTCGCTCTTCATTAGGCTCGTTATCGGTTTTGTCCACTTAACAATTTTACATGCATTCAACATATGTGTGCGTTGATGTGGATTTACATATGTGTGCAATCAGCGGTATCGTATATCAATCGAAAATAATGTACTTTTCACCTTCAAAAGGCACGTGACACTTCGTACCGCTCTTCGTACCAAAAAAAGAAATTTTCAATTTCGACGCAATTAAAAAATCTAGTGTTTTCTTTTAATTCTTATATTTATTAACCAGTATTTTTTATAACATCGCACTATGTTGATATTTTTTTTTCTTGATATTTTTTTCGCGTATTTTTTTTTTTTTTTTGTTATTAAATTATTATCTTATTTTTTTGTTATAATTTTGGCGTACTTTTGCTAAAGAATGAAGGTTTAATTTTTAAATTGAAATGTGTAATTTTTATAAAAATCTTTCCAGTCGTTTTAGTGTGTGGAATTTAAAGATATGTTTTAAAATTATTTATGCTGTCATGAGCACGTTTGCTATTAACCATTTAATTATGTATAAAGATTGAGATACTATCGAACTTGTGCAATTCTCGTTCTGGGCATGGTTGAATTTATTTATTCAAATTCATCTACTCGGCTAAGCCCTCACAGATTACTTAGAATAATACTTAAAATCTAAATTAACAAAAATACTTAATCTAAAGTTTGAGAGCACATAATGATTTCTGTTAGGCTATTAATGAAAGTATCTCTATCAACGCTGAAGTCTAATTGATTCGCAAATTTATTGCAATTAGAGAGGCACCGAGAAAGAGGTTCATTAGAACCATAATTAGTTCTATGGAAAGGAGTATAAAATAAGTTTGGATCTCATTGAGTGGATTTAAGGCTAACAAATCGGGGGAATCAATTTTACCATCGATTATATACTTGACGAACGGTATATTCGTCTATCAGTTAAACTACTTAGACCTAAAAGACGGCAGCGCACCCAATAAGTAGGCATAGTTCCCCAAGAGCATAGTCTTCTGAAGGCAAATCTTGTGAAACGTTTTTGAATATTCTCAATGCGGGTAATCGAGACATCATAAATAGGGTCCCACACAACTGAAGTATACTCTGGTAGAGATCTAACCAGACTGAAAAAGAGTGCCCTAGGTGTAAAAGGATCAAAAAATTCTCTGGAATTTCTTTTTAGAAACCCAAATTGGGAGTTTGCTTTGTCTTTGCCAATGTCTTTGAATTGACTCACCCTGCAAAAACCGTCAGTAGTATTATACCTATACTCATATACAATAGGAGTTATTTTCCGACCAAAGGTGAGTACCTTACATTTTTCGAAGTTAAGATTTAGTTGGTTAGTATTACACCATCGCAACAAAGATGAAGTATCATTCTGTAGTTTCACACAGTCCGTACAATCCATAACTTCCAGAAAAATCTTTAGATCATCGGCATATAAAAGACTCTAACTAAACTTGAAAGACCGAGTAAAATCATTAATGAACAAATTAAAAAGCAAAGGCCCAAGTGACTCCCCTGAGGAACACCTGATAAAAACTTAATAGGCCTGGAGTATTTTTCACCGATCTTGACAACTATGAATGTATTCGATTACTTTGAGGTCTCCAATGTAGCTGGAGAGGGCTAGCAATATAATCCGAGTAATAATCAGTGAGTTTTTACTTTTTTGGAAAACATTCATTATCGAAAAAAAAAATACCGAAAACTAAATTGATTAGATCGAATAGAACTTTTTTGAATTCTTTTCATGCGAGTTTATTATCACGTAAGCTTCTACGGTTAAAACACAGGGAACAACCAAAACTAAGCCAAGATGTATTTTGTGGCTAAATTCCTTTCCGGTGCCACCAAATTGAAATCAATTAAAACTTAGGGAGTTATATCTACATACTTATAATTAATTTATAGACAAAAGACAGATAAACAAAAATTGTTTACAGCACTTGTTATCAATTTCAATATAAAAGATGACGAAGTCTTTTTTCAAATAATGAATGAAAAAGTGTGCACAAAAACAATAATAAATCAAAAAGTATTACAAAGTATACAAAGTATCAAAGACTTTTGGTTTCGGTTTCAATGTTGGCCGTTTAACTCAAGTTGAATGTCAGTGTCGCACGTGTGTGTGTGTGAATGTGTATGTTGTTTACGTGTGAGTTCTGTTGATTTTAAATATGTTGTTGAAAAAAAAAAAACAATTTACACAGCAGTTCATTGAACATGTTGCTGCTGTCGTCGTCGCAATAGCTTTGAAGCATTTAGAGACCGTGATTTTGACCAACGTGGTCCCGCACCCAGACATGCCGCACCAGCAAGCTCTGTTCTGAATTCATTCTATGTAATCGCAAACGAGGTCTCCAAAACTCGATGTGTTGTCAACAATGAAGAACATGAAACAACAACAACAATAAGAACAAGCATGGGAATTACGAGTATAAAAATTCGACCACATGACTTTTGCATGTTTGCAGCGACCCATGTTGAAGCGAATGAAAAATATGTTGATGTGCGCCACCCATGCGCAGTTTTATATTTTAATGCTCTTTCTTTTACTTCTTGCTGTAATCAAAGCACGTTCGATAACTAAACGTTGTCGTTGCGTTAACACAAAAAATAATCAACAACATATGATAAGGAAAACTATAAATTAAGAGAAAAGAAAACAACTAATAAAGAAACCATGGTAGAACAATCGGATGACCTTTAATCGTCTAGTCGATTTGTCGTTGGACTATGGCTGAAATGTTTCTAGTTAGCACAACTAGGTTAAGATCAGAGCAGTGTACTAAGAAGAAAACCGGTGTGTCAAATAGCGGCCGAAACCCGGTTTGACAACTCAAACTCCAGTTTATTATTTATGCGCTTACTTTTCATCAAAAAGATTTTAAGTTGATCATTTACGATCATATATACGAGCGTAGTCCCAGAAGTACCCGAAATGAAAAAAACACAAATAATTTTGCATTTCTCTAGATAGTATCCTTTTAGCTCGATACACTTTTCCTAGCGATATTTAATAGCTTCGATATCCTGTTTATAGCAAGAACCGTCTCGCTTCACAAAATAGCCAAATCTACCTCAGACTCCATCCCCTTTGTAGTGAAATCTTTTACCACCGAGCCATTTTGTGTGAATTGTTGCATTGTATTGATGAAACAAAACTCTCTTTTTCGCCAAATGCGGGGCCTTCTTTTTTTCTTGACTGCATTACTCAAACGCTGCAATAAGTTCACATAATACTCGCCGTTGACGATTTTCCTTTCTGGTGATAATCAATGAAAATTATCCCACGTGCATTCTAAAAAAACTGACGCCATGACCTTGACTGCAAAAGGAACTGTCTTCGCCTTCTTTGAAGGCGATTCTCCGCTTTCAGTCTATTGTTTAGACTGTTTTTTATCTCAGTTGTGAAGTGATGGACCCGTGTTTCACCCATGGTAATGTGTTTCACCCAAAACGCAAAAACTCTGCTATTGCTGTAAAACTTCGCCCAAGACTCGATTGATTTAACTATATTCACGACGCTGTTCTTGTTCAATTATGAGTAATAGCGGCATCCATCTTGCGGACAGCTTTTTCATGTACAAATTTTCAGTCAATATGCGATGTACGGCTCTCTATGAAATGCATATCATTTTTGCTATCTAGCCCACTTTCAGTCGACGGTCTTCGAATACCATTTTGTGGATTTTCTTCACCATTTTTGGCATGGTTTCCTCATTTGGTCGACCACTGCTATGTTCGTCTTCGCAGCTCGTAAGGCTTCATTTACTTTTGTAAACGAAGCAGCAGACTTCGCCAGAGTAGAATCTAGCTACACTTTGAGATTAGTTGGACTGAGGCCTTCCCTTCAAATGAAAGTATTGTATCACATAACGATGACCAATTTTTTCCATGTTAACCAATTCACTAAGAGCGTTCACTATTGATTCCTGAAAAACAATTACTTAAGAATGTAGCGTCGTCAAACTTCAAACTTAAGCTTGGTACTGAGGCGTTGGTACTTTCTACCACATTCATTCTTTTGAAACAACAACCGTCATCTATTCGTTAGGTCGTGTACTTCTGGGACTACCCTCGTAAATCAATGAAGGAGAAAAAGATAGCGTACAATTTTTTTTTATTAATATCCAAATTATATATTTATAAAACATAATCTTTGAACTGATCGCTCATTCAATATTATCTCACTTTTAAGAAAAAATTTTAAAAATTTTATTTTCGCGTACTTTTTAAAAGATTTTGAACTGATTTCAGTTAATCCTTCAAATTTTGAAGAGACAAAGTGATTTTCTGCGAGTAGTCTATGGATATTTTAAAAGTGATTTTAAAGCAGTATTCACTTTCATAGTGATTATCCCATCATAACTCTGCATACTGGACCACGAAATTCATTCTTTGGTCAAAAGTCAAAATTTTTAAAACTCAGATTTAAGAAAATGTGTGTGACAAATTTAAAAAAAATTTATGTATGTTCTTGGCATAAATTTTTTCAAAAATTTAAATTGTTGATATAGAATTAATTTATAATTTTTCTTTTTTGTTATATTCACTTTGAACATAAACAAATAAAAACAAATAATCGGATTTTAAAAAATAAATTCTTATATAGTTTTTAAAAAAATTGTTTGTTTTAAAAAGCGTTTTTTCTTGTATGAAGAATTTACTTTAATTAATTTGTCGAAAAATTTCCACTAGTTATCAACGAAGTTTTTATACCGATACCAGATTTAAGATCCCAATGTATGTTATTTAATTTAGACTTGCGCACTTTTGCTCATATTCATAAATTCCACGAAAAAATTTAAATAAAAAAGTTTCTCTTTTTTGGAAGAGAAACAGATTTCTTTCGGTAGCATACAAAATTCAAAGTATTTTCCAGGGTCTACCACGTGTAGGTGACAGGTTTAAACAGATCCCATTTTGTTTTTATTCTTTTTTTTGTATGAAAGTTCATATTTTTATTACACTTTTAATTTTTTTTTTACAATTTTTATTAAGTTTTTAAAATATCTTTCCACCATTTTGAATTTATATTTTTTAACTTTTCTTTTATAATATTTAATTCAATATCATTTAAGACTTAAAAAGCTTGAGATATTCCCGGTTATTCCGCAATATCGTCTTTATCGTCTTTATTCATTTTTGTTAGGCATTGCAATCAGTTGGCGCACTTTTTCGTCAAAATTGGTAATTTACTTTTTTTTATAGCACGTTTCCAAGTTTATTGAAGCAATAATCGGTTCAAAACTATCCATTGCTCTATAAAACATGATTTGAATATTAACTGCGCAATATTGAGTCCTGGGAAGTGAGTTAAACCGGATTTCTTATAATCTTAATTTCGGGATTAAGAAGCTTCTTCAGTGAGCATTCCTACTAAGTTCCACTTAGAGCAATAGTTCCACGCCCCTTTGTCGAATATTGCCCACTCTTTCCCATCATGCTCGGAAAAGATCTTACCCACTACTGTACTGATTTTCAATAACCTAGTGCCAATACTAGACTGTATTTTAGAGATACAGTAAACTGTATTACTAAACTTATATTAGATATTCAGATAACCGTTAAATGAAATGTTTGATGAGATGGTGCAAGTTCTAAGTTCATTGTTATAAGAAAAATATTCAATTTATTCCGAATTCCTTATCTAAGACAGTTATTGTTCTCCAAAGTCATTTGGCAAAGTCATGTCATAATCAAGAATGATCTCATGCAGACAATTGCAAATTGAATTTTAATAAAAGTGACATGGCCATCTCAGTTCATTGCCCCATTGTTTAAAATTAAACGAAAAATCATTAAGCTTGCAGCCACCAACATACGAGTAGGTACCATTTAACTACTTCCCCATTCAAATTAAATGCAAAGCTCAGCACAGAAGTCAACAAATCAGTTCAATGGCGTCGTTTGTGGTTTCAAATTCAAATTCAAATTTCCGAAAAATATTTGCATATTTCATCTAAATATCAAAATAAATTAATGCCGCATTTGAAGTGTGCGCTAGCGGGCGGGTATCGTTTCTTGGCTGACCATCTTCAGTCGATTACCCGAATGCGCAATAGACAAGTTAATAAATCTTGGCGTGAGCATAAACTGGGCATAATTGGCAAGTCTCTCAAATTATCTGGCGGCGTTAATGTTATCTTGAGTTTACAAAAAAACACATATAGTTTTGTTTACGTTTATTTTTTTTTATTGTTACTTTTATTTACGTAGAAATAAATAAGCAATCAAGTCATAATAAGAAGTAAATATTTTGCAGCTAGTCATTTGAGGGAAACTATTCAGAGGATTTGTTTTGTTTTTTTAATTTTTTTATATATAGTATATTCTGAGAATTCGAACGGCTCATGAACGCTGTTAACGAGCTTTCAATGAGCCGCCAACACCAGCAGCACAACAACGTGACAAAGACGACATTTTTGTTGTTTGATGTTTTTGTTGTTGTTGTTTCGAATTGATTGAAGCTAGACTTGCTCGAGTTGGCACTCGATCTCTGTGCGCTTGACTCTGGGTGCTGTTCGAGGTGTCGTTGACGTTGCTGGAAGTATCAGCAAATAGCATAAAACCAAAATAAAAGACCTAAAATTTCAATGAAGTTCAACGACAATGCAAAGCAACACGTTCGTCATTGACCATGACCGCCAAGACCTCCTCAGCCAGCGCCAATAGCAGAACAATCAAAACAACAACCACCAAGGCTTGTTGGTTTCAGCTTCGACGTCGTCGTCGTCGTCGTAGTGATCGCAGTAGCTTTCTGCTATTTTCGATTTCAGTTGAGCAAATCAAAAGCATATCCAGTTCAGTTGATAAGCGATCGGCTTCGCGGCGAGAGTATCGAATTGCATGAATGACTTCGCACACATAGCCAGCGCATAATAAGCTGGAGCTAGAGCTGCGCATGCACACAGCGTGCAAATGATAATTAAGAGGGTTCAAAGTTTCGAAACATATTCTTGAGGACCCGAATCATTTCGCAAAATTTTGCAATGATATTTCGCCTGGTTGGATAGAACTCAAATTATTGCTGCATCATCATGACAACAACGAACAACATGTTTTCTTGCAATAACTACAATAGCTGATCACTGGCTATGAGTTTGCTGTAAATATCAGACATCCACTTGTTGGAACCTCTCACAATATTGCTATTTCCGCTTGTGAACAAAGCTTTTGTTCGTCTTAAAAATCATGAGAAAAAATGACGCACTTAAGGAATTAACTTTGTGGGATAAGAAAAATATAATGATATACGAAAGATCGCAATTAGCCTAGACGACGTTTTAACTTCAACGAATCCAGGTCGTTCCCTGAAATAGCAAACAGCTACTCACAGTTTTTAGAAGAGTTGCTAAGCCGATGAATTACATAAATTTGAAAAACATGAAATGTTTTTTATTTCGGATTAATGCGGACAGAAAAAAGAGCATTCTAGAACACATAACTTATCTTTTCGCATAATATTTTTATTTTAAAATTGAATCATGTTTCTTTTTTTAATCGAATAATAGCCCTTTTAATCGGGATTACTATGATAGAAGCACAATGAGAAGGGTAGGTATATAATGGAAGAAATGAAAGCACCTCCAATTTAGTACCGTTTTCGTGTCTGTAAAAGCAGTGGTCTAGCATATGTGATCAAAAAAGGTTAATAATTTGGTAAGTATTTTTTGTTGGATAAAATAATAATTATATCAGAAAGTATAGGTATAGGTGGCGTCCGTGGCGTAGTTGGTTAAAGTGCGTGGCCGCTATGTCAATGAACCCGGAGACCTAGGTTCGAACCCCAGCAGCGACAGAAAATTATTTGAATTAAAATAGTTTTTCTGTACGGCCGCCACCTCTCTGCAGATAATGGCAAACCTCAGA
Organism: Pherbina coryleti; assembly: GCA_943735915.1. Classification (NCBI taxonomy): domain Eukaryota; kingdom Metazoa; phylum Arthropoda; class Insecta; order Diptera; family Sciomyzidae; genus Pherbina; species Pherbina coryleti. The sequence goes on from OX030952.1 coordinate 134,031,599, forward strand.
GAGTAATCAAAATGCCATGTAAAGCTTTTTGAGAATAAGAACATTTCGCTCATCGCCGTTCGGAGTCGGCGTTAAGCCTGTAGGTCCATTTCCCGGTCAATTGTGTACAAACTTAATAACACGCACAACACAATTGATCCTTAGAAGCTACGTCAAAGTCCTTTCAAGGGTTGAAATGGCCAGTTATTTATTTATTTTTTTTATTATAGGTCGTGGGAGAAGTATATGGGTACCAAATTAAAAGTAATAGAAAAGTAATAGAAAAGTGTATATATTCTTGATCAGATTCAGCACACGAGTCAATTAAGCCATGTCCGTCTGTTTGTCCGTCTGTTTGTCTGTCTGTCTGTCTGTGATCACGATTACAGCCGGAATTTTCAAGTTATAACGAAATTCAATACATAAGCTTTTATCTAAAAAATAAAGATCAAGTTCGAAAATGTGCAAAATCGGATGAAAACCACGCCTACCTCGCACACAAAGTTACTTTATCAAAACGGTAAAATCTCTAGTATTTCGTATAAAATTCAACGAAAATACAAAGTGACTTTATCAAATAACAAAAGCGAATATTTTCCTTTAAAACTATGATGAAAATGTTTTTGCAGATAAACATTTTATTGACTGTCTAAGACTTTAAATATACTTTGGTTCGGCCGTGGGAGTATTTCAACTTCGGCCCAATCGAAGATCATTTCTTAGTAGTTTTAATATAATTATCTGATGATTTTTTTTTTACTTTGAACCAAGGATTTCAGATTTTAAACCTATTCAATCAAGTCTGACCTGTTTCAAGATGGAGTGGAAAGAAAAAGGGCAATCAAATGAAACATCTGCAGGATGTTATAAGCGTGACGGAAAACTGCCACCATCGTGTAGAATCTATTTCAATTATGTTCATAGCATATTTTTCTATTGGCACAGGGTACTCATACCTTCCACACAACGCTTATCTCAAAAACCCAATAGTTTGACACTTATTGAAGCTACATTTTTTTTTTTTAATTGAGAACGGAAGAACTTGCTATTAGTACCGTTGAATCTCTCCAAGAAATATGGTTGAAATTGGACAATGGCGAACGACACCTCCAATACAACAGTGAAAGATTAAATTCGATGATAGTTTGCTACTGTCATCAAATTAAATTAAATCAGATAGTTTGCTATGTATTAAGCCTTTAGTTTTTAATTTGAGATCGGGTGAACATCTTTATATAAATAGGCGTAGACAGTGCAGTTAAAAACCATTTTCTCCCGTGTTTTTATAATTTCTTTTATTTTAATCAATAAGAGTAGGTAGAAAGAGTGCACCGAATATCTATGTGGGCGTGGCACATCTCATACAACCCATATTTGTGATATCGAATAGCTTTAGAGTAATAGGTCACACAGCCTCGGAAATTGGTATTCGACCTCAAATCACACGTACCATTTCACTGGTTACATTTTATGGGCGTTTAATAAGGGGCGTGACACTTTCCAAAAGCCCAAATTTTCGGTATAACTTTCGAACTATAAGTCACAAATCAATGAAGCTCGGTACGAACTTCCTATATAGTCGTGTTCTTCGACTGAAAAAATTGAACGGGTATTAGACAAGGGGGTGTGGCACCACCATATAATTTAAAGTTTTTATATCGAATAGCTTTGGAAGTAAATGCCGTATAACAATGAAGTTCAATATGGAGGTGCGGTATGAATTCGGTTACGTTTGCACATGAGTGAAGAAAGACAAAAAAATGTTTTCAATAAAAATCCAAAAAAAAAATCGATTTTTAAATGGTCGAATTTCGACCAAAGGCGATTCTATTACTAAGAGATACATAATCACTCATGCATACATAATCACACCAAGATATGTACTCGAGATAAGACAATGGAACGTGTCACCTTCAAATTACCATTTGTAAAATCTGTTTTTTTTAAATAATGAATATTACTCGATATTATTACGGAAAAATCGAGCGATAAGAGAACTCCTATACAACTCTTTAACTTAAAATGCGACAAGTTGTCACTTATTTTATCTTATGTCTTAAAATATTTTTGCAATTTATCACCGCAAAAAATATAGGCCAGGTTGGAGAACTATGTACACAAAGAACCTGATCTCTCTCCAGTATAAGGAGTTTTTAAGAAAAATTACTTAAAATCCTCTCTTTTCGTGAAGCATATTTTCTTTTTTTTTGGTGCTAGTCATCTTTGTGTTATTGAGCCGTTCAGATTGATCTCAGCAGTAAAAGCAATTTGTTTAGTACAATAAAGGCTGTTTTTGAACTTTCCCAAAACCCATTGTAAACTTCCCTCCGACGCAACCAACTGTGCGTTATTTGTACCTCTAGATCACCCATGATTATCACGCATGAAAACTCTTATATTTTTATGATTTTTATAATTTATTTCTCTTTCCTTTATTTGCTTGACCAAGAAGCATCACATTTTTTTTCTTCAAACTTATTTTAAGTGTTTTAATACAATGTGTGTTTTCTGTTCTTATCCTAGACTTAAACTATACAATACAGTGTTTATGCTTTCATCGTCGTTGTAAAACTACTATCAAAGTAGTACTGCTCGACGATGATTCTCATCTACTGGTAGGAAGACTTGACAGATTTTATTGTTTCTGCTGTGCTAATAAATATTAAATTAAGTTGTATTAAGATTAATGACTAAAATTTTGAGCAAACTTTTCTGCTTGTTTCAGTATAATTCACATTTTTCAATTTGATTTTGTATTTTCCCTTGATTCTGAGGTAGTTGATTAGATTAACTTTCAATTTCAATGACCATTAATTAATATAATTAACTGGTTGTAAGTGTTCATCGATATTTTCTTTGCTCAACGCGGCGCCTCTTCTCTTTAAACATAGGTTTTTTTAAAGTTGGTGAGGTTTTGTGATACTTGAGGTTTGATCGTGTTGAAAATGTAAAGAAGTATGATGAGGATGTTGATGGTGATGATGATGATGATATTGATGTCGGTTTTTTTCCCCATGGTGTTCATGGAAAACCCTTCTCAGACACATTTAGCCCGTAGTAAATGTGTGAAACGTATTTCCATGCCCTTAAGAGTTAGTGAGTGTGTGTTGTTTTTTGTGTATATGTGGCGTCATTTCCTTTTCCGCCATTTTAGCCATGGGCTGGTGTTTTGAGCTTTGCCTTAGGTTAATGTGACCTTCATGGTTTTAAATTGCATTGTTTTGCAACCTCGAGAATCTGCTGCCTGATGAACGTTGAACGAACGACCTTGAGGTCAACAGCGTTGACTGCGTACAATGTTAGACCCACGACTTTGCTTTGGTTTGAAATTTGCTCTCTTACCACAGCGATTGCGGCACGAAGGCGACCTCACCATGGGCGCCACACTTGTTCCTCTTCCTTGATGTTCTTCTTCATGACCAACGATAGCGGTTGTGGGTGGAATTGCTGCTGCTGCTGCTGTTGCTGTTGATGTTGATTGGCGGAGGCGTGCTGTATGACGGAAGGCTTGCAGTCCATGGCTTCGTAGGAGTTGGCTGGACTTGGCGGCGCATAGTGCATGCTGTTGGAGGGGGAGGAAAGTGTGCGTTCGTAGCTGGACGAACTGTGAGAAGAGGCAGAACTGGTGGACGCTGTGCGTGAGGGGATCGCCACAAGGATTGGGGGCTGCTGTGTGTGCATGGGTGCGGGCTGTGCGAGTTGCTGGTTGAGCTGTTGCTGCTGCTGTTGTTGTTGTGCTAGACTTTGCGGCAGCACGAGTGCAATGTTGCCGTTCGGCAGCTTGGTAGGAATCACTTGCAGGCCGTTTGGCAGGAAATAGCCGTTCACGGTATGTTGAATTTGTGAGGGCGCTACTAGGTAGGGGTTGGGTGCGTGATGATGATGTTGATGTTGTTGGTCTTGCTCGGGTGAACTAGGTGGTGAAGGAAGCATTTGAGCGTGTAGCTGTTGGGCTTGAGCGGCGGCTACTTGACGCTGGTGTTGGTGCAGTTCAGTTTTGACGCCGTTGATGCAGTTGCTCAAGTGCTGTAGCAGGCGGCGCTTGACGGCTGGTTCCAGTCCGGGGAAGCGGCTGACCTCATTTGCGCAGTCAGTGAAACCGGCCTTGAATTTGTTGATGACTTTGGGGTCTGCCGCCTGTTGCATGGCAGCCTGTTGACGCTGCAGTTCTTGCAAATGTTTGACGGTCTTCTCCAGTATGTCGGCTTTTTCGAGTTTGGAATGACGTGCCGGCTGAAAGTAGACAGAAGAAAGTGAAGAGCATGGATTAGTTTAGCTTTAAGAAAGGTGGGTGGGGAAGTATTTTTTTTTCTTTTAAGATCTAGGAAAGTGTGGGTAGAATCAAATACTTACGTCTTTTTTAGTGGCATCCAAAATCAGCGTCTTCAGCTCATTTAGGCAATTGTTGATGCGAGCGCGTCGTCGTTTCTCCATAATTGGTTTGTTTGACTGCAAGTAAGGAGGAAGAAAGAAAAATTCAAATTAGTTGAGATCGCTTAAGGGTTAAGGAGGGGTTCGCACTACTCTACACTCATTCCATTCTGACCTCATGCAGCGGTCCCCTCAAGTGTGTGTGGGGGGAAATCAGCTCACCGCCGCCGCAAAAGCACAACCGCAACTGCTGACGTAGTCGTCGGTCGACATTCTTGATGTACTAAAATTAAACCACGCCGTGTGTTTTGTTGACAAACTGCTGTGCTCGGTGGCACACGCTGCGAGCAATCGAGCTTTAATTGGATACATAAACAATCATGGCATTCAGCCAATAACTAGCAGCTTGATCGCGTGCGATATTTTTATGTGTTTTCTGCTGAAAATAGCTGCCCAACGCGTCGCATCCGTACTTTGGCAGCTTGTTAAGATTCGTAATAATAAACAAAAATAAAGTACTCGCTGCGAATTGCTCGGACCCAATGTGAAAAATTGCCAAAAATAGCAACGGAGCGCTATAAATACACTAGCGCAGAGCGCACAGGTATTTCTTATTTATGGCTTGTGCGAGTACGAACGAGTGTGCGGTGGAGGGAAATGAGTACGTGGAAGAAACGCAGAATTTTTGAGAAGGTCGTTTTGCAAGTAAGCAGTTTCAGCTGAACGCTGTACTAGTCACTGTTGTGCTAATTAAAGCTTGTGAAGCGGAGACGCCGCCTTCGCCAAACAACGACGCTTGGTGTGAGTGCAAAGGCGGACATGCGCCTGTTTTAAGCGACTCTGAAGTCATCAGCCTAAAACAATTTGTGCTGAAAGCGCCAAATTGGAAGCATTACAACACCCGATCGAGCAACCGAATTGGATGTATGAGCTGCGGTGACCACGCGACCGCGCTGGCAAAGGCGTCTAAAGTCGCTATATGGTAGCAGCCCCCATATTGGCAACAAAATCAGCGACAGTAACGACTGTAAATGCTGTTGCGAATGCAAACAGTTACGCTGCGTTGGAAGCAGCTTCGTTGTTGTGAGTTAAGTGAATGGAGTGAGTTTCCCAATTTGGGCAACACTTAGCAAAGCAAACACTATGAATGAAAACGTAAACGGCAGCGGCTCATGTAGGCTTTTCCCCAAAACAACGACCAACGAAGCTATCTACGCTGTTGGTACTTTTTCAGCAGCGTCGTGTGGGAGCTGCACATTAACGCCGACGAGAACTGCTGCCATTTGTAGCGTGTTGGTTTTGCTGTTGCGTGTACGCAAAAAAGGAAGTGCATTGGCGGCAAGATGACGCGCTGCGTGTCTCAGAATCTCAGAGTCTTGATGGGTGGGAGTTTTTGTGCGCTTTATTTGAAATATTTTTCAGTTGAGATACATACCCGACGATCGCTTTTGACTGGTGCATCCTTTATTGATTGTACGGGGGCTCCGATAACGTTGGCTGTCATGGTTGGTCCAGTTACTCCGGTCACCATGTTAAGCTTAGATTGAGCACAAAAAATCACAAAGTTTTTATTTAATTGGTAATTGGCTTTTGGTTATCACTGTGTTTTCGGCTTTTAATTAGCCTTGTTGTTAACTCTAGTTAATTTTTTGAGTTAAAAAGTATCTTCACTTGTGTATTTATCTTATCACTTTTTTTTTTTTTTGATCACGTATAATTCTAAGGTATGAAAATGTTTAGCGTATTTCTGAGTTTATTTTTGGTTAGCAAGCGGTTTGCGTTGTTATCGCTACGATGAACGTTTCACGAATGATTTCAATGTTCTACCGACAGCGTGATTAAAAGTCTATTTAATTTTGCTGCGACTTGTTGGGTGATTAACAACTGAGAGATGGTGGAAAAATTCTAGCTGACACTACTTTTAAAGCAGTTGTTTATCGCTTGGCACTCAGCAGACGACTGACTGTTGATCGACAGGTTCTTCGGCTAAGTCGATTCAACGAGACGCGCCGAAAGCAAGAGCCACACGACCAGCGACCAAACGATGGAAGATATGTGTGTAGGTACGTGGTTTGTTACCTAAACGGCAATCGGCAGACGGCCTTTGTAATTTTTAGGTAGTCATCCTAAAAAAGAACAACACACAATGGCACTAGAGCACGGAGATTTGCGGCGAATTGGTGTAGCAGAGCGTTGTAATTTAATGCTCTCTTCTATGAGCCGCACTCTCTCGCTTGCTCGCTCCTTCATAGCATTTGTATTCTGCGGCAGTTGTGGTAATCACTGCTTTTCGTGGTGATTCATGCTCAGGCGAACGTGACTGCCTACTGCTGCTTGACTTGGGTATATTTAGCGAAATGGAACTTTAAATAGCAGACGATAGGAACGGCAACAACGAACCATGGCAACAACAACGGGAGCGGGAGTGGGATCGGCAGCCAAGTTTAGTAAACAAGATCACAAGGTTGATCGCGCTTATTGAGCTATGACGTCTGGCAGGGGAATTTGCGTCACTGGTTGCACTCGTCGGTGAGCTGTTGCTTTGGGCGAATTGCGGAATTCGCTGTTGTGCTGTTTAGGTGTTTTACTGCTTGACAGCCAGCAGCACAGGTATCGCACTCATGTAGGGGAATCACGGCTTCAGTGCTGCCGAAAGCAGCACACCACTCTGCGATGGAAAACATTTGACAAGCTCTCAGATGATGGCTTAATTGTCGTTTCCCTAGTGGTGGTCGACCGAGTACTAGCTGGGGTTTTGTTGTACAACTCATTCGGCTCGCTGTGGGGATTGCTTTAAGCTATAAACGTGCGCATAGCCAACGCATGATCTTTTGATCATGTAAAATAATAATGTTGGAGCATGTTGTTTTATTTTGTTGCCTGTATTTTGTGTGCTTGTGCCGTAATAGATTTAAACTCCAACAGAGAACGTGGAGCATTGGCTCCCGTGGAGCGTGAGTTCGGCTCGGTCGTGGTCTGTTCTATTTTTATGCTTTGTGCGTTCTTACACACTTGACGTTGTTGTTCTAATGCTAGCGCACGTAAAACATTGTTACACACTCGTTTTGTTGTTGCTGCTTTAGTAGTGTACCGATCAATCGTGTGTTGGATCTTAAGGCATTTAAACAATTTGTTGTGTCGAGGAATTGTGTGAAGGTCATTTTTGTGTGTGCTCTGTTAAGAGAGCAAGAGCAGTAAAGGGCGCCTAACAATTAGGTATTCAAGTAATTTGAATTTCGTGATAAGGTTAATTACTGTGACACCAATGAATGCTTTGGTATTGGGTTGGAGTGACGGACACTGTTACCAAAATGGAATTTGACTGAGTTTAATTGAGAGCTAATGGAAGAAATGAAATTGTGGGGGCTAGACCTTCAATCATCTTCCTTATCGAAATTTTTTTAGGGTTTTACTTTTTAAATAGAGGATCCTTTTTCTATAGAGTTCGGTGCCCTTGATGATAATTTAAGAAAAAATCCATTTTTGGAGCAAACGTGTTGGTTTATATTAGAATTCTCGAAATCTAGCCTATTTTTTACTATGTTGAAAAGTGAAAATACAAAAACTTGACTACTTACAGCTATGAAGGTGGACGTGGAGACTATGAAAGCAAAAAAAGCAGTAGTGAAGTTAACATGGTAAAATTGTTTAGTAGATTTAATCAATTCGTTGGATATTTCGAAAAAATATATACACATATAGCTATATCTTAGTAAATATCGGATAATAATGAATAAATAGAATACGGACCGAGACCGCGTAAAATGAAACATTGAAAAATTAAGAAAATCCTTGATTGAAATACAACACACATCGTCAAATTTAGACTTTAAGTAACATATTATCATGATATGAGGATATGAGCATTAAAATCCCGTTGTTTTTATTTTTTTTTTTGTTTGATCTGGTGAGACATTTTTTATTGCTTTATATTTAGTTTTTTTATTGAATGCATTTTAATGAATTGCGGAAGATAGGAGTTTTATAGATTATTATTTCTTATTCATGAAATGTATGTAAAATACCTAAGAAATAAAAAGAAAGTCTAAGAAATAAAAAGTATTAAATCGGTAAAATTCTTGAGAAATTCCAATCTACAAGAAACCAAGGCAAACATTTCCCTTACTTACATAAATATATTATACGATGTATTTTGCAAAAGTCATAAGTGTAAGCATTTTTGGAAACTTTTCTAAGCCTCTTAACATCATAACTAAGTTAACTCTACATTATGCTTCACCCATCTGCGTTTTGCTTTGAATATTCTGCAATAGTTCAAATCCTACAGTATCATCGATATGTTTCTCACAGAAATCGGAAGTGTGGGTGAAATCTGATTTAATTATTGAAGTTCTTCTATAGAGTTTTTTTCTAAGCCCATAATAACTTTAAACAGTTATATCTATTGCAAACAGTCTGAGTAACTTTAATTAAGTAGTCTACCCCACAATGTTACGAAATTTCAAAAATTTGGTTTCAAAATTATCACTCTGCGGCAAACTGATGGAGCAAATTTGTCGATTCGACACCGTACACAGTATTTTGGTCTTTGTCCGTCCACTTTATGAAAAATTGTATGCAAAGTTCTTAGTTTGAAGACTGACAAGATTCCGGTCGTGCAAGATTGTGGTATGAGGAACATAAGGTCAGAAATGCTTTAAGAAGTTGTCGAGAATTTTGTCTCTCGAATGACATTGATCAAAGCCGTGGTGGGCATATAGCCCAAATTGTGTTTAACCCTAGAGAAGGTTAAACATCAATACATATCATAATCAATATATATTGAAAATTTGTACATAATCTACGTCGAATCGACGGAATGGAATGGAATGCAAATAGCTATTTAATGGCTCAAAATCAAAATAGTACTGGCTTTATGAAAACACCCTTTACAAGGTAACGCAACGTGAGTTGACAAAGGGGTGATTCGGATACGAGGTTAGTTGACGCTCGCCATTTATATAGTCGTTTTTAGAAACCGACCTAAAAGTTTTATTTGTATACCTTTACACCACTCACGATAAAACTTGAACATTGCGTGTTGAGTGAAAAGTAGCTACATATTGCATTTTTTTTTAAGGTGTTCGTCCAATCTTTCAAATTATTTATGAACACTTTGATGAAAAAAGAGATGACTTTCTTTCTAATTTCCAAAATTTTAAGCAATATTGTAAGGTTAGCATAATATCTGTAGTTAACAATAGTTTCCAAATTCTAAAAGTCTAAGATGCATTGAATAATATGTAAAGCAAGCCCTTAGCTAACGGGGAAGGAGGTGGTTGGTGTTAACCTCCCCCATAGGTTCAAAAAAGACACAAAATATCAGGCAAATCAAATCATTAATCGCGAGTTCGCGATTTGGCTACATATTTTCGGTATCAAAAACCCCTTTCAAGGAAAATCCTTGATACGGGCCTGTTTTATAGAACATTTTTTTCCGAAACGGGCCACGCTAATGTGTACATTACAATTGGATTCGCCTGAGCTGTCAATCATACAGGAAATAACGATCATTCAACGCCTTAGATCTGCACCGCAACAACACCTACCTGTCTACTATACATTCAAAATAATTTAACAAACTCACCCAAAATCTTACATTATCCGCTTGATTATACATATCGTTGCCAATTTAATTGAATTTCTTGCTTTTTAAATCAGCGCAGCGAGACAATCGACCACCAAGATATTTCGTTCAATTGTTTACAATTCGGAATGCCTGTTGCCGAAATTTACACAAGAAAAATTCCAACGATCACATGCTGCGCCAACGTCATTTAACAAAAACACCTACACCCACACACAAACAAGCACACATGATAAATACTGCTCAGAGGATCTATAAAAATATATAGTAATGGCAGCTATTTTTAGCTTCCTGCTCAGAAAGCGCGCACGAAACTCGGTGTGAGAAATATTTTGATTTGACTTCGAATGTTGTTGTTTGTTTGTTTTTTTGTTGTTGTTGTTGTTGTTGTTTGAGTTTATGGTGTAAGGCGCACACTCACTCCCACATCGCAACGCCGCACATCCAATGATCGAGCATGGCAATTCGATTGATCATCAGCCAACGCGATTCAAACGATAAACACTGCGTTGTGCTGCGCCATTTATACTGTCCACCTAACGCCGCAAAGCCAAGGACCCCGCGCATACATTCCTCAGTTATATTGGTTCTAAACGACTGCAAAACAATCGACAAGCAGTACTTGTGGTCACGTTGTGGCGTCAATTGCTGTGAGCGATAAAAATAAATGCCGCCGACACTCAGTGGCCGACGAGTAGGTAAATTAAGAAAAAAAAAAAAATTAAACCAATTCCTCCGTGCGCATTAGCGAGCGTCTTGCAAAAGCAAGAATACGCTGAAACTCAACAGAACCCGTTCCAAAGAATCACCTGGTTGCTTTTAGAGGGCGTGGGGGCAGTGTGGAACGCACGCTTATCGCTCCTCCAACATTGTTCTGCTTTGCGACAAACATTCAAGAAAACAAATGGTCGTGATTTCATGACGGTTAAGCGGTATCGGGGGCACTTTGAACCACTTGAGTCTATTATGATTAAATAAACATTTTTTGGCAAAACCCGTGAAGAATGTCATAAGGAGACGACTGCTATCACAACAGCTGAGAGTAAGTCGCGTCGTTGACAATGAATAATTATTTGGCAAAGAAATGTGAAATTTTTAAAAACGCAATATTAAGAATATTCTTGATGATCGAATTATCCTCACATAATTGCAGGTAATAGTACAATAATGAAAGTACATTGTACATTGCGATTTTTATTGCGATATTCTTGATGATCGAATTATCCTCACATAAATGCAGGTAATAGTACAATAATGAAAGTACATTGTTAACTTTTTACACTCAAAGGTAGGTAGGGTAAGACGGGGTTCATTTGACATTGGGGCACATTTGACTTCACTCTATGTAGTGTGAACAGGATCTTTTATCAAAAATGTAAAAATAAATAAATGTAACAAAAATGTAACAATATGAAAAGTACTCTCATTTAACTTTACGAAACGTCAAAAAATTTCACAATTATATTCCAACGCGTATTGAAGTTGCACGTATTTTTCTCTTTTTTTGCGATCGTAGTTGTAATCGGATGTAAGCTCTCTCTTAAATAATAAATGACGTTTTCTTAAGAATCTTAAAAAATTGGTTACTCAGTTTATGTGTGTTATGAAAATAAATTGTCAGTTTATCTGAAATATTATACAACTTGCAAAAAATAAAAAAAAACGATGTACAGTAGATTGGGGCACATTTGACTTCTGTAGAAGGGGCAGATTTGACAAATGCCAAATGTACCCCATTTAACATTTTTTTTTTTTTTTTTTTTTTTTTCTTTATTGATAACTAGTACAATCAGTGTGACATTTTCTCAAAAAAAAAATAGATATTTTGTGTGAGAAGATAACTAAATACTTTTATACATTAACTGCTATCAATTTTGTAAGGCTTTAAATATTCATATTGGATAATCTATAACATTAGTAATTATCTATATATAACGAGGAAAAAAAAACACTTATTTATTGCAACTAAAAATGTTTTATAATATTTTTTTTAAAGACTAAAATTAAAGTTTGCGAACAATAGTTCTGTGACTTTTCTTTTAAATACAAGAATGTTAGGTATATTTTTAATTTCTTCTGGTAATTTATTGAATAGTCTTATAACATAATGGCGTATTGATTTTGCGCATCTTTCTGTTCGAAAGAAAACTGTTCTTATATTATAAGGGTTTCTAAAAATGTAAGATGGATTCTCTGCTTGAACTAATGATAAATTGTTTTTCATTATATTGTTTTTTATTTTATAGAATGTAATTAAAGTTTGTAAAATTTAATATTTTCGGATACTTAAAACATTTGCATACAAGCTGACAGTAGAGGTTCTTATTGGCAGGGATAATATGTTTTTAACAATTTTGTTTTGAATCCTTTGCAGCTCATTGATTTTTTGTTCCGAACACCTATTCCATATTGCATTCAAATAGTTTATTTGTGAAATGAAGAAAAAATTATATAATAACCATAACTGTTTTTTTGGAATATTTTTTTTTATTGCGATTTTTACAAAGTTAAATGGGATTACTTTTGCTTTTAGTTTATTAATATGTTCATTCCAATTCAAGCTTGAATCGAACCAAACACCTAAATACTTTTATTTTCTACTCTTGCTACACAATGTTCTTTAAAGGACATTCCTGGAAGTTCATTTATACTTGGAATGTTCTTGTAACTATTAAAAATAATGAAATTTGTTTTAGCAAAATTCATTTTCAATAAGTTTTTATCAAACCATTTTGATATTGAGTTTAAGTCGTATTGAATATTTGCTAACAGCTCCTCAAACGAGTCTGTAGAATACATAAAGGTTCCATCATCAGCATAGAACTGTGGGATCCCCTTTAATTCTAAGCTAAAAATTGCATTTATATAAATCAAAAATAAAAATAAATAAAAATAATAATTTATTAATGTTAAATACAATAAAGCAAGAAAGCATAATATATTGCCGTGATAATGGCATTATTTTAATGTCATTTCCATCATTTCTACCGCATACCTCACACCGTCTTCAACCACTAGACGTTTCAGTATTTGGGCCTTTCAAAAGATTATGCAATTCAGTGATTTTCTGATAACTCATCATGGAAAGGAAATAAGTATTTACGATATAGCAAAATTGACCGATCAACCATTTCAAATGGCTTTTACTCCGAGAAATATATTAAGCGGCTTGAAAGCTACGGGTATTTATCCTTTGAATTCACAGATATTTGTGGACAGTGACTTCTTAGTAGAACTGGAGCATGAGCAAGATAATTTACCAAGTATCTATCCACCAAGTTAACCAGTGAGCACTCCTAGAAGTTCTCAATCGCTTGCCAGGAGTACTGAAAGTACTGCAGAACAAACTTTGACACCAGAAGATTTGAGGCCTATTTAGCACTTGGCACCAAACATAACACAGAGATGTGGATCTTCGCGGATCCTCACAAGCTCACGAGAAAAAAATCGCGCTTTGAATCTTCAAGCTAAGAGAAGTGCTCAGTTTTCCAAACGTTCTCTAAAGAATGCAAAAAAATGCGATTGAAAAAAAAATCAAATCAAAATGAGAGGTCATTACCTGAAAACCTTACATCATCTGACGATAGTATTCTCAGTTTCAGATCAGATGGCGAAGAAAATTTCATCAACATAGACAATGATATTTTAAAATTCAAGTTATTGGATGATGAGGATTTGAAGGTTGGAGAATACGTTTTTTTAAACTTTGGGAAAAATGTTAAGTAGCCTTTTTATTACATTGGCGAAATTGAAGAGATATTTTGCGATTCTACCTACAGACAGCTGGGTTGTTATAAAACTGGTTGTAAAAGACATCTCTATAACACTAAGAAGCGAAATTGACTTTAAACTTCCGGCCCCTAATAACCCAGCCTCAACTTCCCACAGCCGCACCAAACATTTATTTGATGTTAACTTTGGCAGCTTATGCATAAAAATTATTTTGGTAAATTATTTAATTTTGTTTTTTTTTTCCAAAATTATGTAGCGTGTCTATGTTTTTCTTAAAAAAAAAGTTAATATTAATACGCTTGAATAAGTATGAATACAGACTGTTATTTTAATAAAATATTCATAAACAAATTATAAAAAATATGTTTAATTTAAATGAAAGCAAAATAACATTTAAGCCGAAAAAAAAAATCACTGACAATATGGTAGTCAAATGTGCCCCATCGTAGGGAGCATTTGACAAATTATATACTTTTTTTAAAATATATATAACATTGAGAACTGACCGTTTTCCAAATATTTTATTTTCATTTCTGCATTTTAAAACTCCGGCGCTTCCAAGGATATAACTCTTTTAAAATTATGTTATATTTTGTAGAAAATACAGGTCTTTTAAATGAAAGTGTCAAATGAACCCCGGTCTTCCCCTACATAAAGAACTGTTTTTGCTTTTAAAAAATGTCATTTTGGACTATCAAGTTTTCTGAATTTCTGCTATTTACTGATGAGCTTAAATTATTTCGATAAAAATTTGAATGTTTTGTAAATATTTTTCAAAATAATAAGTTACTTGCCTAGAGTGAATTGAATAAACTCTCGGAATAAATTTTAAAATACTAACCAATTCCATTACATTTTTAGACTTTGGATCGCGTTATTGTTTCAGTGTACCTCAGATCGTCAGATTTTTCCTTTTATATGTACAACAAATACAACGGATACTTTTGTAATTTACAACCCACGGAGATGTTTTGATATGCATTCAAATATTGAAAAAAAAAAAAAAATAAACAAAAGCACATCCAAGCATGGGTTCTCCTTTAGAAATACCGTAAAAATCGTTGTTATTTTCAAATCTTCTTTAGTTTTCGAAATAGGGCGTGTTTTCTAATTTTTTATTTTTTTTAAGGGGAAATCAAACTCATTGTATGTGTTATATATTAAAGCTTATGTGTAAAATAGCAATTCAATTAATTTATTTTTGTGTAATTATGCTGAGTTTTCTTTAGATTTTTTTAAAATTCAAGACTTCGATTATTTTTTGTATAAGTTTAAGAGATTCAAGTGCTTTGATGACGCCGCTTTGTATTGAAAGAAGGCGTGGTTGTCATTCAAACTAAAAGGGCGTATTTTGAATCAAAACTTATGTTTAAAATGTCAAATTGTACGATAAAATGCTCCTTTTGAATAAGTCACTTTGCGCTCGTTTTCTTCAATAACGTTACAATCCAAAAAACATTAAAATTGAGTTAATTACACAGCAACATTCGTGTTACCATGATCTATGCTGTGTACAATTTTGCTAAAGATATCTTTTTTAATTTTTACAGGAGAGTATAATTTGTGAGTCATTCACCTCAATATATTTCCGATTAGATCGTATTACATATCGATAACATCCAGTTTTTTTGTCATTTTGTATGGATTAAACCATGTACATTAGGGCGTATCGAATTACAATTTTTTTTCGAATTTCACATTCTAAGAGGTCTCAAAAGCTACATAGGGTTGTCCAGATCACCCAAAAAAATTTTAGGGAAAAAAAAGGATGTCTTCCTGCTCCGCAAGGACAAAGTTGTTTTTTGAGGAAAACAGTAAAAAATAACGACCTTAAAATGCTTTGATTTTTATAAAAAAAACTACGTATGTCTTAAAGCAAAAGTAGGTATAGGCTTAAACTAACAATATATTGGTAAACACGATACCACTCACGATTCTTATCCACAGTGTCCTGTGTGAAGGATATTCGAAGCAAAAGTTGTAATCGAGATAGCACAGAAATTTTGATTGTAGCCCAATAGTCTAAATTTTGGTGGTATTGATTTTACTGTTAACGTATTCCTTAAAGTTGCCGAATTAATAATAAGCATAATTTTTGCATATGCGTTTTCCTATTTTTGAGAAATGTATACTTGAATGCAATTTTTTAACCTTTTCAAAAAAATGAATATAAGATTTTATATCTCGTGTACCAGAAATGGTACCGAGGAAACTTTGCTCGATTTGGATTCTTCAAATATTCCTGAACAACACCTTGTCTAAAAGTTTTAATTTAAAGTACCAGCTTAAGGCCACGATTTTATTTTCTATTTTGATACTTAAAAAAAAAATACTTCCTAACATAAAATTTAAAAATTTCATCAAAAAATATCAAAGTAGAAAATAAAATTGTGGCTTTAAGCTGGCATTTTAAAATAACACTTTTATACAGGGTGTTGTTCAGGAATATTTGAAGAATCCAAATCGAGCAAAGTGACAAAGTAACAGTCAAAAGTTCTGTGCTATCTCGATTACAACTTTTGCTTCGAATATCCTTCACACGTATCCTTCACTTCGTTATTTTTGACTGTTTTCCTCAAAAAACAACTTTGTCCTTGCGGAGCAGGAAGACATACTTTTTTTTCCTTAAAATTTTTTTTGGGTGATCTGGACAACCCTATGCAACTTTTGAGACCTCTTAGAATACTATCTAAATTTTTCGATACGCCCTAATGTACATTACATTAGTACTTGTATATTTGATGTTTTGTACTATTTTGAAAATGGTGAATTAATTTCCTTTGTCTGTTCAAAATTTAAAATGCTTCTCCTGAAAAATCTAGTTTTTTGAGTTGTAACGTTATTGAAGAAAACGAGCGTTTGGTAGGTACGTGTGACTTTCATTCGGTTTGGTTTAGTTCATGTCTTAACTCCTATCGTGTGAAAACACCTGTTAAGATGATAATAATGGAAGATAGCAAATGTCGTCTAAGATTGCTTAGAAGCTTTTACGGTCAGATCTACAATGGAAAATTTCTCAAACAAATTCTTCTGCGTTTAGTACTCGCGTGGAAATCATACTAAACTCTCTTATCCTTTCTTTATGCTATTTTAATGTCCAGTGACCTGCTTCACTGTATGGCATCCAAACTTTTGCTGACTTTGGACCTCCTAAGTTATCTTAAGAACGCCCATTCTTTGAAATCGTACATTATTTTATGATGAAAAACAAACACATCGACTAACAAACGATCGTCAACGGCTTAGATCTCAAAAGTCAACTTGATTATTTGTAAATATTTTCGTCAATCGATGCAAAGTCAACAAAATCTTTAGGATCTCAACAATTCAATGTAATTTCTAATCCTTTCTTTTGAATTTTGTGAAACCCTTCTGTTGATGAGTCTGGAAAAACAGCAGCAGTGAGAATTGGTTGAGTTGGGTAACGCCTTTAACGAACAAACGAACGAAAGGATTTAATTGATTCGGTTACTGCGTTAATTTAATCGCATTAGACACGCTTCCAGAAACATTCGGCTAGTATCTGCTGCCCACCAATGCACAGATATGAAAACAATGCATCAATCATGTGCTGACCAGTCGTTGAAAGGATACACAAGCCAGCAAAATAGAGATTAAAGCCTTTCGTTCATAGTTTCCTTGAATGTTGAACTCGTGTAAAAGGATTTTCTTTTATTAGTCGGATGATAATGTACATCAATAGGCTAAAACCACACACCCATAAAACTCGCGGAATGACAGAGAAATATCCTTTCTTCTATTGTCTATACTTTCGGCACTCAACTGATCTCAACTCATTTCTTACCCGTTACTTGTTATTTCCTTTTTTTTGTTTTGTTGTTTGTGTGTGCCATAAAAGGCTTAAAAGGATGCAACACCGCTAGAGGTAAGAATGCCAGAGAACATGACGTACGCCTGCGCGAACGTCAGAATTAACCCTTGCCATAAAAGTATGAGAACGAGTTGTTCAGGAGTTTAACTCTAACGAGTGCGGGCAGGTACACCCCTTTGGCTGTGTGCTGAGAACGTTTTCTTAAAATATTTCAAAAAAGTTGCATGTGACAGTCGCTGTGGCAGAGTGTCAGAGTCACGTTCTACCGTGCGATGAACACGAATGTGTAAGAGTTTTCTTCATGATGCTTCGAAGAAATCTTAAACAGTGCTGTTAACACAGAACACAGTTTTTTTAGCTACTTTTTATGAATCATGTATTGATAGCGTCATAAAAAAAAAACATTCGACAAGGTTGTATTACGTAAAAAATGACAATAATGCTTTTCCAACTAAAAAATTAACCATTTTAAGAACTCTTAACTGAGAATTGCATAAAAAACATGATTCCACTGATTTTTTTTCGACTGCAATTCCTGTGAATCCTTTGCTGACGCAAAACGAAAACAATCCTTGTCTATGACTGATTAACTTAACGGGTACATAAACGGGTATCCTTGATTTTTATTGTTGGCGTTGTTGTTGTTGCTGTTGTTTCCTTCATTCCTAGAGTTAATTGTTTAAAATTTGCCAATCATAAAACATGGCAAACAATTTGCAAACTTCTACAGGGAAGGATAATGATGAAGAAAGGGAAATATTTGTGCCTAAAAGTCCTGTCGACACATGCTTCTCCACTCTCTTAGTTCGTCTTGGTGAAGGATTTTATGGTTTTATTAAGGGTTTATTTTCGGTGCTTATTTTCTGTCTTACCGTTCGCACGCACTCTTTCAAATTTTCTTCAACGCTCTTCAGTGCTCTTGCAGGTAGCCTAGTGGTACCCTTGCTTCGATAGAGTTGTACGAAAAGAGTTCTGCAGCAACACGAAAGAGGTACAAGAAGGAGGTAGGCTTCGAGCAGTGGTAGGATATCGAAGATGTCCTTGAATCTTTTGTATTCGTGCCACGCTGTTTACTACGCGCTTCCATAGTGCGCATTAATGTTTCCAGCTCTTTGTGTTTCGTTTGCAAAGAGTTTTATTGCCAAATCCTTATGATTTCCCGGAAAATTTGCGAATAAACATTTTCGGCTGGTAGGTAGTGTTAATGAAAAGAAAGGAACAGAAAAAGGATAGAGATAAAATGCTACCATACGGTAGAGGGCGTTATAGGGTACACTGTAGAAAATACTTAATATAAGTTCCTTCGGGAAAAATCATTTGCAAGCTAGCATGTAGCATGTAGTATTTATTTCTACCTATAGGATATTGGGCGAGTCATGACTTTATTGAGAGGATAAGAGAATATGCTTTTCCAACTCCTCATTTTTTTCTAAATAACCTCCCTTTAGCAACTTTGTTTTAGACGCTTACTCTTCTTCACGGTTATAAAATACGGCCACTTATTTCTGCTTCTTCGTGACTTATAAACACTCATCAACAATCGATTCATCTATCTCTGCTTGCAACTATTTCTTCGCCAATTTAGATTGTCTGCAAAATTAATAAAATAACCTCAAATTTATTCATGCTTCGCTTCGACGGCAGCGTCTGATCGAGCTGCTGTGATGGCTGCGCTCCACCAAGTGTAGCAACATTTCACAATAAGCGTGCCGGGGCCCAGTTTCCGCCCGGCATGCGCCAAGATGTAGGTGCTTCAACACAGAGCTAAGCCGCCACAACATGCGCTATTCACTTTCGGCTCGTAGCGCAGACTCTGCACCGTGTGCTATGCCAACGGGAACCGGTATCCGCTGCTGTTGCTTATGCCGATTAGTTCATTGTGAAATAATTTATGCACCGCGCACAATTTCAAGGATTTCACTGTAAATACTCACTGTCGGGCATCATACAAATCTGGCTTTAGCCAGCCGACACGGATAGACAAACAGCAACGCTGGAAGCCAGCCACTCAGCCACTCAAAGCTTTAGCTGTAATAAACCACGCTCGGCGCGATCAAGCATCTATCATGGCCATGATGGTATCGCATTGCAATGTAGCGCACAGACACGATCGCTTCGCTTGATGATCTGGCTGCTCAGTTTCATGACATCACACGAACACAAGTTCAACTCCGACAGCCACCCAATCGAAGGGCCCAATTTTGGCAGCTTCTTCTTTGTCTTTTTCGTAGTGTTGCTCGAAAGTGTAAATTGCTGCCACGAACGAGTTGAAATGAGCGCCCGTTGGGAGCCAACGTCTGCAGGATGCTCTGATGCTACGTAAGCCACGTTGTTTATGATGGCGGTGGCATGTTGCACTAACGTTCGCTTGTGCTGTTTCTTGTTTCGAAAGTTCAAGAGTGCATGCATAGCAGTTGCAGTCAATATCAGACCATAAACATCATCTACGTAGTCGTCGATGGCAGCGATCGTTCAGTGATCGTTATTTAAATTGTTCAGTATGTTCGGACCATTCGGTCCATTCGTAGTTTTTGCTTCTCTTTGCATCTTCTTTTTGGTTCGCACAAATTTTGCCTTCAACGCCTTCATCATGTCGATTTCTGAAGTCACGATTTACTGGAAATCGTAAGACATGTTTAACACTTCACTTTTTCTGCGTCTGTGATTGCTTCTCGCTTGGCGCGATCGTTCGTCGATCAACAATAATAGTTGGTTCGTTGGGTTGTTGTGGTTGTTGATGTAGTAGTTGCCTTGCTGCAGCAGGATTTTTCGGTGCATGCAGGGATCTTTGACACTGCGGTTTGTTCGTTCGTAACTTCGTTCATTCACACATCGACGGGATGGGAAGAAACGTTGCTGTGTTTCTTTGAAATTTGCTTTGCTTTTCCTGCTTCCACTTTAAAAGCTTGACACGAACTGATGACTCCTCCGTCTGATTCGCTCGATATCGTGTGTAACCTAAGTGTGGGAAAGTTTTTGCAGATTATTTTAATGTTTACTTAATGTATGAATTTTAGCACAGAAAAGAATAAAGGGCTATTCGTTGTTTCCGAAATACGATCGCGGACGTAATTATAAAATGGAAAATATAAACTTTTACCGATTGCTATGCAAAAATACTTTTAAAGATTATTATGGTGAAACTTTACTATCTGAAATAATTTTCTAATTTGTATGCATTCTATTCTTTGATGTATTTTTATTGAAAACAAATTTGAGCTTTAGGCCAAGCATGTTGACAACAAGACAACATGAAGACAATGAAGGCAACAATCAACTACAACGGCTCTGTATAGAGCAAATCACACAGCTTGACTCTACAGACTGTTTCGTTGGCCGCTACACCAACTCATCAGTAGTCTTGTATGACTTTTCACTGTGATCCACTCAAGCTAATTAGGTTCTACTTATACTGCCAATTATGCCGAGAAAGTTACCCGGAATTTTTTTGACAGAGAGAAGGCTTAAGTTCTTATCTACTTCGTATTTTTAATGATATCGAAAAAATATTTAAATTTTATTTATATTTATAAAAATATATACATACATATTAATATATCATTTTCTGTTTGTTTGACCTAAATACAAACCTAAACGGCTGGGCGGATTTCACTCAAATTCGACACAAATATAACTTGCATTTTAGATTAGGTTTTTGCATACTTCATATAGTTTTTCATAGTTTGTGCATAGTTTTTCTTCACTTTGGGTGGAAAGTTAAGTTTTTGCTTATTTCCATACACTTTACGGCAAGAATTAATAGGGGTGTTCTCTATGCCTAGTATATGCCGTTGCACGATGCAAGAATAGGAAATATATAATTCCTGCAATTGAGAAACAATGGCGGATTGAACATTTCCTATTCTTGCACCGTGCAACGGCATATCCTAGGCATAGAGAATACCCCTAATGTTTCCTTGCATTTGATAATAAAAAATCGCTATTTTCTAAACGAATCAAATTTCTTAACTCTTAATTTTTTAAGACCGTAATTTTTGCAACCGAAAGAGCGGTTTTTATTTTTTATTTTGAGCGCTTTTTGATAAAGTTGATTTTTTGAAATGTATGAAAATAACATTTTACTGCAAAAATGTATTTCTTTTTTTTTGGGCATCTGTTTAAAGTATTAATACATGACAAAAGAAGTCACGAAAATTTGTCAAAGCATTTTAATAACAATAAATCGAAATTGATGACATAGCTGAAAAATTCTTTATCTAAATAAAATTAATGGCTCTTTATCATAAAAACGTGCAGTTTTTTCACCAAACATTTCTTATTTGACTAATGAAAAAAAAAAAGAAAAAATTTGAATTATTCGGAATTTTGATTGTTTGAATTTTTAAAAATTGGTAATTCACGTGCAATGCAGCTTATTTTTCACTTTTTGGAATTTTCAAAATTTTTAAATGAGGACTGAACATCAAAATTTTACATTCGACTTGCGAGTAACACCGGGACTTTCAGCTTATATATATATATTAGACCGGTTCACATTTCAAAAATGTTAAAATACTTCGGTGCGCGTCCATTTTCCGAAAGTTCCATTCCTAATGAGAACAAAAGTGCCTTAAGACCCAAAAAAATTTGACCTCTAGATATTGCTAAAATCGTTTAAAGGTCATTTTGGAGCTATTTACGACTTAGATCATATTGAATAATATGTTGTCCAAACCGAAACACTTGTTAAATATATTGTGATGAAGAATCATTTATAATAATCTAAGCTATTTTCATTTTTTTTTTTTTTTTTTAGAATATGCATCTGATATTTTTTGGCGGAGCTTTGAACATGCAATTTAACTCCTTCGTCAAAATCATCGAATTTCCACAAAAAATTTTTTTCTTATTTTGTTCGAGTGACATTATGTTTGTAATTTTGTATTTTTGTGCGGAGCTTAAGGTTTCTTGCGATATAAATTACTGCATAATTTTTGGACCATAACATGAAAAAAAAAATAAAAAACACTACAAACATTTGTTTTTCCTGAATTTATTTTTTAAAAATATGATTTTTTGTTATGTTTTTCAAATTTTTTCTATGGTTAACTACCACTTGCAGCAAATATTGTTTTTGCTCTTCATTTGAAGTAATCGAATTATTAAATTTAGTTATTAACGCTACACATCTCTCTGCTGAATCGTTAATAACATTGAGCTGAGTGATCATTTGAAGAGCTGTTATTAAGCCACTCATCAGGGTGAAGTTTTAAAAATGCAATAGAAACATTCAGGTTTTTAAAAAATAATCTAGTGTTGATTGTTACAAAATCATGCAGATTAACATATAAATATGTTGGCTTATTTGAAGCCCTTTTTAACGACTTTTCAGTTCCTGGCTTATTTTGTATTGATTCCGCCATTTTTTTGTGAGTGCCAATACTTAAAGACCTATCGAAAAATTATGAGCCTACAAGCTCTTCACCAAGGTACCATAAGTGTTGCTCAAATTTTTTTAATGGAATTTCTGCTTTAGCGGGGCTTTAATCAAATTAATTTAATTTAAATGTTAATCTGCATGATTTTGTAACAATCAACCCTAGATTGTTTTTTTAAAAACCTGAATGTTTTTACTGAGTTTTTAATACTTCACCCTGATGAGTGGCTTAATAACAGCTCATATGTTAGTGGTCTTCAAATGGTCACTCAGCTCAATGTTATTAACGATTCAGCAGAGAGAATTGTAGCGTTAATAACTGAATTTAATAATTCGATTACTTCAAATGAAGAACAAAAACAATATTTGCTGCAAGTGGTAGTTAACCATAGAAAAAATTTGAAAAACATAACAAAAAATCATATTTTTAAAAAATAAATTCAAGAAAAACAAATGTTTGTAGTGTTTTTTATTTTTTTTTTCATGTTCTGATCCAAAAATTATGCAGTAAGTTATATCGCAAGAAACCTTAAGCTCCGCACAAAAATACAAAATTACAAACATAATGTCACTGGAACAAAATAAGAAAAAAATTGAATGTGGAAATACGATAATTTTGACGAAGGAGTTAAATTGCATGTTAAAAGCTCCGCCAAAAAATATGAGATGCATATTTTAAAGAAATAAAAAAAATGAAAATAGCTCAGATTATTATAAATGATTCTTCATTACAATATATTCAACATGTGTTTCGGTTTGGACAACATATTATTCAATATGATCGAAGTCGTAAATAGTTCCAAAATGACCTTTAAACGATTTCAGCAATATCTAGAGGTCAAATTTTTTTGGGTCTTAAGACACTTTTGTTCTCATTAGGAATGGAACTTTCAGAAAATGGACGCGCACCGAAGAAAAAAAGACGCATAATTTTCCTCATATATTTTTGAACCGGTCTAATATATATATTAATATATAAATATTTACATAATTATAAATTTTTAAATACATTTGAAATCTTAAGGGTTTTTTTTAAGTAAGCTTCCAAGATTTTTAAGATACTTTCTTATGTTATTTTGATCAAAGACTTCATAATCTAAGGAACTTGTTAATGGATATTTAATAAAACTAGTATCGCCTTTTTTTTGTAGTTTTATTGAAAAACTTTTTTTCTCTCTTCACTCAGGTACAAACATAACCGAACTCATACCACCAGCAAGAAATCACAAAATAGTAACTCCATTCTGAGTTTCCATGTTCTGTGACTTTCAAAGTTATTCGATATCAAAAATTTGGCTTATATATGCGGAGCCACACCTCTTTGTCCAATACCCGTCCCAGTACCCTACTTCCCATATTTTACTTTCTAGTATAAGGATATCACCAAGTGGGAACTCCATATGGAGTTTCATTGTGATACGGCATTTACTTCCAAAGCTTTTCGATATAAAAACTTTGAGATATATGGGTGGTGCCACGCCCCCTTGTCTAGTGCTCGTTCAATTTGTCCAGTCGAAGAACACGACAAAATAGCAAGTTCCGACTGAGTTTCATTGATTTGTGACTTATAGTTCGAAAGTTATACCGAAAATTTGAGCTGCTGAAAAGTGCCACGCTCCTCTTTCAATGCCCATAAAATGTGGGATTGTACGTGTGAATTGAGGTCGAATAACGATTTCCGAAGCTGTGTCGCCTATAATTATAAATCTATTCTATTTCGCAAATTTGGGTTGCATGGGCCACGCCCACCATAGATATTCGGTGCACTCCTTTTTTCTTCTCTCATTGATTAAAAAAAAAATATCAAAATCGGCTGAGAAAATGGTTCTTAACAGTTTTGCCTATTCCTATTTATATATAGAAAAGCGAATAAAATATCTAAAAAAGTCGGTGCCGATCACCTAAATTAATCCTCGAATCGACGTAGATTACCTCTTTAGGGTTAAATACGTATAATGGTATTTCAATTATCACCCATCCCTTTTTAAGCTTTGAACTGAGTATTTAAGGTGTAACACGTATGATATATAAGTATGTGAGGAAAGCAGGGAAACCAAGTGAAACAAGTGAAGGATGTGGTGGAAAGCTGTACAGGTTTTAACTTCAAACTCAACCTTTTACATCTCAAATGAATATTTTCCCGTTGAATATACGAACGTTCTTGCAGAAGCCACTTATCCAAGTTAAGCAGTCAGTGTAGATAGGGTGGATGGAAAGTTCAACTTACTTTGAATCTATTGGTTAATCAATCCCGCATTTTACCGGTAACAGTAAAATTTTCTTTAATCAGAAGAACTACTCTATGTTCTCTAAACACAAACTCTGTGTTAGCTTGACCTTCTAAAATGTTCCGTTGTGCATATAAATTATTAGACATTATGTGAGTTAACCCTTTCCCGAGGGTAAGTAATAAAAATATATACCATAAATAAAAAAAAAATGTTCTTCCACACTGAGATGGAAATGAGAATTTGTGACAAATATGACCATTGTGACCAAAAAATTTACGCTCACTTTCAAAATTAACTCTTTCAAAAAATATGCTTGAAACGTAATGTTTCATGGAAGAAACCCATGTTCTTAGAAGCCAAAAGTGCTCAAACAATATAGAGCAAGGAAGCATAGCTAAAGAAAAGAGTTAAACTAAACAATGCATAAAAATTAGTTCAAAATTTATTGCGTTCCAAGAACATAGGGCCAACGATCAAAAATAGAGAACGAAAAAACGGGCAAGTACCAGAAGATGTTCTTTTATTGTATTCATTAGTTGAAATATAAGAACAACAACAACTTCAACTTCGAAGATTAAAGAACAAAACGTCAAGGTATCGAAAGAAAAATCAGCAACGATACTGAACTGGATTACTAGAGCAAACGAACAAAAAACTGAGAATATAGAACAACATGGCCATAAAATGGATAATAAACCAAAGTAATAAAACTACAGGAAAGAGTTAAGAAAAGGGTTGACGAAGCAAAGTTAAGTGAAACGATGAGGAAAGGGTTAGAGCTGCGACTAGAGGAATTCGTGAAAAGATTCACACTTCAATAAAATCATTTTCGAAAGTATAGACTTTGGAGTTTCACTTTCTTAGAGAAAAAAAAGGAAAGCGAGAGCAGTGCTTGATGGCTCATAGAAGAGACAACTATATATAGTCCTTGACAGGGGCTACTCTATTTTACAAGCACGTAGTTTGACAAAATTCTCAGGAATTGACTTTGAATATTTGTGATATTCATGTCCTTGAAGAGACATTATTTTTTTCAGATTTCAACGAAAGTGTTGCTTTAACTCTAAGAAAGCTACTCTTCTGACTTATAGAGCTGCTCTTTTCGATCGGTTGATTGGGACATCATGCCAGGAACCGTGCCGAATCAAGCTAATGGCTTTATTGCTTGTTGTCTATAATTATGGTCAAAATCAAAGACAAAATTATTCTTAATCCTTTGCTAGAGACTCGCCCACATTTGTCATCTCTTCCGACTAAACCGAATGTCTTCGCAAACATTTACAATGAAAGCAACACGAACTTGACCTCGTCGACATAATTTGCATTGTTCACCACAGCGCCTAAGTTATAGCTAGTAGTCATGCTTACACTCGCTTAATCCTTTTGAAGGAGGTACGTCGACAAACTTAATCCTGATGCTCTGCTACGAATTGTTTTGGTTCGAGGCGTATTGTTTTGTCTTGAAATCAAAATATTGGCAATTCCCCGCTTTTGTTCAAACACTAGGTAGAACAAGGATAAGCAGCCTGCGAGTGACAGCGTCAGTAACAATACGAGTTTGTGGCCTTCACAATTGTTCGCACAATATTTGTCAATCGGTTGCGATCGGTTTAATTGTCTGCTGCTAAGAACACGACCGTGTTGAGCAAAATTTTATTTTTTGACCGTTAATTTTTTTTGCGCATTCTCCAGTAACTTCGGCTAACCTTTACAAGCCGAAGATAACAACATAAATTGACTTTTTCACTTTTTAGCTGCAAATCCTTGCTTCAAAAAGGTTCTTTTTTATTGCACGTTTTTGTTCTTCAGCTGTTACAAGGAAGCAGTTATTTTTTTTTCTCAAAGACTTTTGACGACTCGTGTCCTTGCGAATCCTTTTGTTGCGGTGAATTTTTTAGGGGTTTTGCGCTGTTGATTGTGACCGATTGTCGCATTGTCAGTATCCTTTGTGCTGCATAATGATCCGGTGGTTATATAATTTCCACAAATGGTTTTATAATAGCTTCATTTCAGTGCTTTGTCCCAAGTTAAAATGTCTTGGCCTGCTGTGTGAATCCTTTTTTTATTGCTGAGCATTTTTTAAGAAAGGATTTAATTTTTTACGATTTTCTTCGTTGATTTTTAAGCCTTTTCGCTCTACACTAACTCTTTCTGCTCTCGCAGAACGATTTTGTATTTTAGCCTCTGAACAATCGTGATATTCTAGGAATTCGGCGATACGGGGAATTTTGAGTTTTAGTTTTTTAAGAACCTGAATTGTTTGTTATAAATTTTGGCAACGGGTTATTTGGAAATGTGGAAAATTTTGCGCATCGTGTTCTGCGGAAGGCAGAACAGCTTAGTGGAAGAGAAAGTGTTGTTGGAAATTTCTGAATTCTAGGAAGTATTTTTTAAAAGGCTAGATATTTTTAGCATTTTTTTAGTTATTCACCTTGAGATATAACATCATAAAAAACTGGATATAATGTGATACTTGGAATTTATGAAGTGAAATAAATTACTTACCAACGGGGTATCCTTTTTTAAACAGATATATTGCAGCAGTGCACCGTTTTTACATGAAACCAAAATGTCAAAATATCAAAACAGTCAAAATATTTCAATTTGATAAAAGACTATTGTTTCGTTTAAGATCCTTTGAAGGTTATTTGGTTTTTGTGTTTCTCGTTTCAGCTAAGTTCTGTCATAATGCTGAGCTTTTGTTTGCGTGCCAGCGTTTTTATGTAAAGTGCTCGAATCTGTGCTTGTACAATTGTACATGTTAATTTTGACACATGTTATATAAGAACTTCAAACCATATGGTTCAAACAAATTTTTTGACAAAAATTATTTTTTCGTAAAATAAAAACTTACTTTCGCATTCATAACCCTTAAGATTATCATCAATAACAACAGTGATGCACTGTGTGAGATTTTGCCACTCCAGTGCTCAAAAATTGTACTGTCTTATTCATAAATTAAAGCGTTTAATAGTTAAAAAGGTTTTTAATATTAAAATGTCATTTAAAATTGTGTTGTTCCTAAACATGCTGCTTTGAAGTTAAAATAGGAACACTTTCGATTTGAAGTGGGAAGAGTGTCAATAATGGTTTGTGAATTTGATAAATTCAATGACTTTTTTTTTATTTGTCACGATTTCGAAATTTTCAGATGACAAAAAATTCAAAAATTGTTTTATCTAGAATTGAAACCAACCATTTTTTACTTTTCTCATTTATGAAGCCTTTAAAAGAGGTCTATGATATTGAACGTTAATGAATAATGTTTTTCGAGATCTTTTTTTATGAAGGCTTTATATGTTAATTAATTTTTTCTTTAGTTTTTAAGTTTTTAAATCTGCTTAAGATGTTTCGGTGTTGTCTTATATCTATGGATAGAAAAAAGAAAGAAAGAAAGGTAAGTTTTCGATAATTTGTGTACAAACATTGAATACCACGCACAACACAATTTGATCATAAGATGCTCTGAAATGGCAAATTGGTTTACGTTTATTTTTATATAGTAAAGGTTGTATGTTAAAATAGAGGTAAAGTTTGGTAAAATTGTATATTCATTATTTCTCTAGAACACGTTATTTTTATTTTCTAGCTCTAAGATTTTTCAAAAATATTCTTTTACACAAAGTTGTATAATAAAAATGGGAATTGAATGTACGAGCAGACACTCTGTTTTGGAAACAATAGCTCTTCTACTTATCTGGTCGAGGGATGTTCGAAATGTTCTTTGAGACTTCTCATTTACAGTTTAGAGGATATATAAAAATATATGATTACGACTGAAGTGTTTAGTAAGACGGATTTAAATTTTTCTTAAAAGTGTGTTTTGACCAACAAATTAATTTGGATCTGGGAAAAATAAAAACTTTGATGATTTTTTCTTTGGTTTTGATATTTAGATATTTCCTCATATTCCAAGCCAATCATTTTACTAAGAGAGTCCGTCTACATCTTAGAATGTAAGAAATTGATTTTTTATCTCTTTCATTTTTTTTATCCTCAATGTATCCATATTGTTCTAAATACCAAAAATACCAAATCGTATTGTCACACATACACGGTTAAAATTTGAAGGTAAATTTTATCTCTTCTGTGGTATACATTGTTTTTATAACATTTTTGGTTTGGATTCATGTATATCGTCACCTAAAATGCAAAATAACGTAACATCACTTTTGATAATTTTATAGGAGAAGCAAAAAACGATATAAAACTCAAACAACTTGAGATATTGAATCGAAATTTTGAAATAAAAAATCGAATCGTAATCAATAAAAACCACAATTTCGAATTTTTTGATCATACGTTTTTTTGCATTTTATGTGACGATATGTAGGTATACCAAATAGCATAAAATGTATACTCATATTTTTTACTGTGTAGGAAGATATCAGCTCATAGATAGAGCTCTCTCTAGTAAAATAAAAATTATTTTGCGTTTTTCTCAAAACATGATTTTCAAATTCGGTAGCATCTCTAGCTCGAAAAGTATCAGACCGATTGGAACAAAAATTGCTTTCTATTACTGACAGGAGAGGTTCTTGAAAAAATTGCCTGTAAATATGATTTTTTTGTGAGTTTTATTTCAATCAATTCGATTATAATTGATATGGTAGTTCAAAGTACATACATTTTTCAAGCGTAAAAAAATTCGAGTATTTTTTCAAATAATTTTGAAATACAGACAAATTTTGATCTCCAGAGAAGAAAAACCCTACACAGTGCGATAACCGCAAAAGTGCGTGTTCAATTAAATCAAAAAATTATTGCAATAATTTGACTTTTATAGTCGATGTTGAGATTTGACCACTAAAAAAACAAAATGTTGTAAGACAGAATGTCAGTCAATCAGGCAAACAGTTGATACGGATATTTAAGCAAAAGAGAAGCGTAAAAAAAATCCTATTGTTATTTTGACCTTGAGCAACCATTACCGAACACCATTAAACGAACACCGACAGCTAAACATCATAAACGTGGCCACATGAACGACATCAGTGACACCAAATTGGGTGCAGAAACATTACCACAGCATGCATGCATATTCAAAAGAACGACCCGACTTCTTTCCGTGGAATTAGCCACCGATAGAGCTGTCTAAACAGTGAGTTGAATCTTTCTGCTTCAACGACTAACTGCGAAATGGCAGCCGAATTTTCTGCGAAAAGCGAAAGGGATCCATCCCACAATCATTGCTGGAGAAAACAAAAAAAAAAAAAAAACTAATTGGGTCGGGCCTCTCAAAGTGCAACTTTTCATGATGTTTAGCACCTCTGCTGGTCATGTTAAAGATTTGCTTGCCCCAGCCCTCAACATATGCAGAAGTGTGCATCGTAATTGGCAAATGTATTTATGTCGTAATTGGCAGAGGTTTTATACAAATTAACACTCAACATTTCTGTTGTAATTGGCAACACTTAGTCTTCATTTTCTGATGCCGCTGTTCTTGCTGTGAATTCAAGCATTAAGACCATGGCTGTAATCTGCTTCCTATAGTATTTTGTGTTTTATAAGTTGCCGTTGCTGCTGGTGTGTTGACTACGTTTTGATTATAACCTTGTGAAAAAGAACAGCGAGCGAAGGAAGAAGATAGAGAACGAGAGAGAAAGGAGCTGATCGTACGTACATATATCCTTTTTACTGATTTGGCATGTAATTTATTTTTGGCCTAACTTCGTATGTTAATTTGTACTAATTGAAGGTTATATTATAGGCTGTCAGAGATTTTTATGTGCTCTCAATCGTTTTGAACCTCATTAGCGCGATCGTAGCTTAACTTCATAAACAGGCAACTCAATGCGTCCAAGTGTTAAATTGAGATAATTGTGGGGTTTGAAGTTTCATCCAAATTTTGATAAGATAATTTCAAGACTTAAAGGATCTAAGCCTGCGTTTTATTTTTCAACAGCACATAAGCTGGTTATAAGAAAAAATAAAGGAATTATAACAAAAAATCAAGATTTAGTTAGAACAATAATAATAAATAATAACGATACAGTAACTATCTTTGATCTCATTGTTATCGTTTCCTTAAAGATAGCTCAAGGTAATCATTAAAGTTGTGTTCTACAAAAACTGGAAAAAAGCAAAATAAAACGCGTTGATTTTTATGATATTTCGTCGCAGCTGAAGAACAATACATGTCGTTGTCCTTGTGACAAATTCAAAAGGACATCATTCGCACGCCTCTGCGTTTTGGTTGTAAAAATTAGCACACAGCGGGCTGCAAATTTTTATAGTATTTTATGATGCAACATTTCAACAATTGTTATGCAAGATTCTGCATTTCGTGCAAAAAAAGAAAAAAAAAATACACAAAAAAATTCCGAAAAATACTCACCGTTGTAATAGCATCTATACGAGGTCGTTGCAGTTGATGTTTTTTTCGAAATTTGTATGGATTCCAGGAAGATGTTTGCAGCTTTAATTTGCAAATTATGCCTGGCTTTATGCTCTCATTTTTTGTTCTAATTATTTTTTACAAGCTCACAGTGAAAAATTGTGCCACAGACCTAAGCTAATATTTATTTTTTACTTTGTATTTTTTTGTTATTAGATCATCTCAACACGAGTCATAGTGCAGCGGGACATTTCTTGAACTCAATTTTTTATGGGTTTTTGTTTTGCGGTTTTGTGCAGTTGCGGTTGAGAGATAATTCGGTCAATATAGGACCTTTTTACTTTTACTTTCCAGAAGAAATTTCAGGTGAGTTTGGTTAACTTAGTCTATATGAAAAAAGGACAACGAAATAATTGACTGTATTAATTAGTTTAATTTTTGTTGATTTTTTTTTAATTTTAAATGTATGTAACTTTTGATATTTTAATATATGCATAGTACGAGTAATGAAAGTAAAGGGTTATCCATTTTAAAGTAAGAAAGTAAAGTAAAAAAAAACACACTAAAAGTGCAGATTCCGATAAAATACAATATCATTAAAATATCCTCCACAGGAGTTTTTACCGGACTCAATACTTTCGAGGTAGTTTTCTATGATTTTTGTGCACAACTCGGGCACTAGCTCGGCCATGACTTAGCGATTGTTGGTTTTTTATCACTCAAGAGTTTGAGGTTTATTTGCGTAAATAAGATATTTTGCGTAGTCCCACAAAAAAGTCTAGAAGCGTCAAAACGCACGATCTCAGAGATCAATTGGCATCACGGATTCTCGAAATAAGTCGTCCTGGAAATTTCTGTTGCAGCAAAGCACAAATTTTAGGGCAGTTGTGTGGCTTGTGGCCCCATCTTGTTAAAAAACCACATATCGTCCAAATCCTTAACCATTTTCAAAAAAATACGGACCAAAGATACCATCAGACCAAAATGTACACCAGACAGTCACTTTTTGTTGATGCAATGGATTCTTCACATTCGCTTGGGGATTTTCAGCACCCCATATATGGCAATTTTGCTTATTCACGTATCCACCTAGCGCGAAATGAGCCTCATCGCTGAATAAAATGTTCTTCAATACAGCGTTTTTTTTTTTATTGTAAAATGGCAAACCTTTACCTATACAAAAACTAGTTTGGATGACATAAACATTTGACAGCTACCAAATGCCAAGTATGCACTTTCTAAGATTTGCACTTTCTAAAAATGTAACCCTATATAGAGGATATTCAGAATATAGTGCATTTGTGATTTTTTTAAAAACTAGTGTAAATTATTTGACATTTATTTTAATATGATACCTAACTTTTGCGCAAGACAAAAATTTGTTTGGAAACCCAAAATTAATGTAATGACTTGATATTTCCCACGTTTGAAATTTGGAAAAAAAAAATTGGCTGAAAACCAAGGCTATCCCCTTTAAATGTGATTAAAACCAGGCGCGGGTGTGAAGTAATTGAACTTAGGCACAACTTTGCACAATCCCCACAAAGAAGACTTTGAACTTTAGCTCTTAATCAACTCCTCATGCGTAAGTAGTCCCCATCATGTTTTATACATTAACTTTTTTTTTAGTAAATGCTCCTGATTTATGGACAATATTCAAGTCGGAGCCTGTTTAAGGCATTTTATTAAATATTTAATTTTTTGGCGCAAAAACGATAATAACAACAAAAAATAAATTTCATAAGAAAATTTTATGTCTAAATAAATATAACTCTTAATATATGTATAAATATATATCTTTTTATTGTGAAATAAATAATGAATGAACTTGTGTCAAAATTAAAACTTAGAAGCTTAATAAAAATCTTTTAAAATAAAAAAAATATTTATATTATTATTTATTTTTATTTTTTTTCATGTGGATCAAGTTTTGAAAATCGTACATCCTTAATCGTAAGACATAGGAATACAAATCAGAATCTTTTCTATTTTTGGTTTTAATAGATGATTATAATTGCTTCGGCCCACTCTCCTTTTTACGAAGGTTTTTCCATCACATCAGAATTTAAGGTTATTGGGGTCTTATGGCCGAAAATCTTAAGTTCTATAAATGACGCATAAAGTTTCTATAACCAAAGTTTCTTTCTCCAAATGCATAATTTAGTACTACTTTTCAATTTCAAAATTTGAAAATCATTCATTGATTTTTTCTAATCCTTGCAAAGTTGTGGCGGTTTTAACGGCACAAAATTTACAATTTATAATGTCATCTTATAAAAATCG
The DNA here is from genome assembly GCA_943735915.1 of Pherbina coryleti. NCBI lineage: Eukaryota > Metazoa > Arthropoda > Insecta > Diptera > Sciomyzidae > Pherbina > Pherbina coryleti. The sequence continues at coordinate 134,065,328 of OX030952.1, forward strand.
TACATGACCATTCAACAGAACATTAAAAAGAGTAAGAGTAGATAGAAATGATGCAATTGGTAGAAAATAGTTGAAACATAACTTCAAAACTTACTTCAAGTCAAATAACTTAAATTATTGACTGAAATAATTTATATTCAGACCTGTTAGGCGAATCGGGACCCCAGATATGAGTTCTTCGTAAAAAGTGCTGCGGAAATGATCCCCAATTGCCCAAAAACAAAACTCTGTAGATCCTTGCGATTAACCATTTTTGATTTGACGTTAAAATATGTTAAAAAAGCATAAAAACCTAAAGTTCAAATTATTCGTATACTGACTGCGCATGGACTATTTACTGCCAATTCGATGCCAGGTTCGAACCCCAGCTGACATAGAATATTTATTTATTTTTTCATTTGAAATTAATTATTCTGATCTATCGTTACCTCTCAGACAATTGCAGACAATTGCAAAGCCTCAAAAAGTGAATAATGCCATGTAAAGCTTCTTAAGAACATTCACATTAGCCGTTCGAATAATTTCTACCCGAACTGTAATCCTTGATTTCGAATAAGTTTTTCATGGTTTTTACTAATTTTACTCCTGCATGCGTAAAGTCGTTAGCTAAAAATTAATTTTTGTTCTGAGGTAAGGACTAGCAACTAGCTTAAAAAATTAAATTCCAAAGGACCTTCCTTAAGTATTTCTTTCAATAAGTAACATTGCCAGACCTAATCAAGTGGAATTTTTATTGAATTATGTAAGCGTTAATTTAATTTAATGCCTTGATCACATCAAAGCATCGCAATTAATTACAAAAATATCTTTTGCAGTGGCTTAATGCCGGCCAAAGCATTACTTCAATTAAAATTTAATACAAATAAACACGCCTCGTCGCAAGCGGAAGACATGTGTACCTTTGCGCATGCGTGCCATGTATAACATGTTTCAAGCAACAACAATAATAAAAGAAAGAAAACTTCCCAAGGAATAGTGTTGTGACCATAACATCATGATTAAGCGTTGTTTTGAGTTGATTTGCAAGATTTTGCGGAAAACGATGCGCCACGCAATATTCACAAAATGTGTGCCAATTTACGGCACTTTGCTATCATTGCACTAAGGTAGAAAGCAGGATTTCGAGCTGTACACTAAGGCAATGCTGTGCATTTTAATCACAAGATCGCATGATCGTGATGATTTAAAATTGGCCAAACAACGGTTACAACAGATTTAAAATTCTGTTTTTCATCGAACTCAACGGATAGATTAAACTTCGAAAACCAGATGCGCCAAAGTTTTTGTTCAGCAACAATTTATCAAAACGCTTGTCATGCCAAGAAATGCAAATTTTTGATTTTGCAAATTAAATTATTTCTATAAAAATTGCAAATCATCAGCCGGTTAAAAAAAATCAACAACTACAATCAATCCTAAAGTTATGATCGTTTGATTGATAGCTAAACAGATGAGGACAACTTTTACTTTGTTCATCATGTGCGTAGCTCATAGATATGATTTCATCCCTATCTACAGTGGGCCCATCCGCAGCAAGATCATCAAGGATCAGTTCGAAAATCTTGTCAATAATACTGATGAATTGTCGCTGCCGTTTATTAAAACAATATTTGTGTCAACACAAACTTACAAGCGGACACTTTTATTGGATGTGCCATTTAAGTCTTGACGACATAAAAAGCTGTAGCTGATCGATTACATGCAATTTGCATAACGTCACGTTAAGACGATCAAATTAATGATTCTCGTATGCAAATGAACGACGCGTGCAACCGCTTTTTGTTTGGTTGTTGCTGAGGTTCGTTGAAACGTAAGAATTGAATTCTTTCCATATATGTATGTATGTAGTTGGTGAGATATTAACTTGCATGTTAATTTGAAATGCATTAACATTGTATGTCCCAGCCAGCGTCAAAATATCAATAAAATGATAGGGAGCAAAATATGATGAATGTAACGAAGTAAACGGTTTTTTCATAAGTCTATCTGTTGCCAGACAGATTTAAAGGATTTGTTTATTTTTGTTTTTGCTTGGGTCCTCTAGAACCTTTGGCTAGGCTTGTGGCTTTTTTTTTTTTTAAGGACTCTTATAGGCACTGACTTTTATCATGACACTGCTACCGCTTCGGATGACTGCTACTAATTTCGTTCGCTACTGCTTTGAATAAATATTTGCATTAACTGAAGACAAATATTTATTCAAACGATCGTCATGTTTGCAGACCGCTTTCATAGAGGCTTAATCCTGCTAAGCACACAAGTATGCCAGATAGGCATTTACCACTTGCTGCCGTTTGCTGGTGATGTCTGGGTGGGCTGAGTGTTGATTTTAAGGAGTTTCTTTGTTAAGCCGAAATAATGAAGAGATCCTTTTCGTAGCGTCAGCTAGCTTAAGCTAACATCTACAAGGAATTGCTTAAGATGTATGTCTGGCTTAAGACTTGAATGTTTACAGATGTTCTTGTCCATGTGGTACAAGTGTTACTTAGCGTTATATCCATTTTATGGTGTTTTTTATAGTGTCGCGAGTATTCAGTCGTTATGTTTACAAGTCGTTATGTTTCTGAGTAAAGAAAAATGAACTGGCACTATGAAGAAATTGAGTTTAAATGAATTTAAAGTTTAAAGGCCATTCTCCTCAGTTGGCTTAAAAAATTTTTTTATTTTACAAGGGTTCAAATGTGTAGTTTTGTGTATTTACACCCCTGTTCGAAATCTCTATCAGAAAAAAAAGTTACACGTAGCTTAGTGTGGGTATGTCGAAGGCTCATATACTATGCTTTTATCGTGACAGTGTTTTTCGAGATCCAATTGAACTTCAGTCATGTCCGCAAAGAGTGGTTAACTACTTTTTTTTTTATAATTTATTCCGTTCATTAGCTATTGCAGAAAGAAGTGGGAAAAAGGCCAAAATGTTCATTTTCAAGGTCCGCCATTTTGTTAATTTTCACAATTTTAAAAATCCGTCCAATTATTCCGAGCGCAATATATCACAGATTAAAAAGATAATTAATTTTTTGAATTCACATGACATTTGCAGACAGAAACTCTCCCGCCATGGACAAATGTTTTTTTACACATAAACTTTAAGGAGGCGAGGAGGGATAAATATGCACCAATTTTTATGAAAAAATTCAATTTTTTACCTCAATATATAATAAATCCTTAACAAAAAGATTTTAAATGATTGCTTGATTCTTTTCCCAAAAAAAAAAAAAGTCAGAGACAATTGCTATTTTTAAAGCCTTATTTTGAGGAGAATGCTCCCTGAAGTAGTTATGTAGTTAAGATATTAAAACCTTTCAACACTTCGAAAACTGAAATTCAGAAGTGAATTTTGACTTAAGTCTCAATGGAATCCGACAAAAATATTTAGAATTGACGCAGACATAAGTTGAGCCGTGTTGGTGGTAACAAAACATTGAGGAACCATCTGAAATAAAAGAAACAAATTAATTTCTTGCTAAACGAAAAAAAAACGAACTGTCGCTTTGTATCTTAAACTTGTCCCTTGAAGAGCCCTTGGAGAAACTGCGACTGAACTTTTTATGATCAATCATATGGCGGCCGTGGCACAGTAGGTAGAGTGCGGGACTCATACGTCAGAGAACCCTGGTTCAATTCCCCCATCTGAAACAGAAAGTTTTTTCAATTGAATTAATTTTTCTGTTCGGCCGTCATCTCTCTGTAGACAACGGCAAACCTCAGAGAGTAAATAATGCCATGTAAAGATTCTTGAGAACATGCATATTAGCCGTTCGGAGTCGGCATAAAACTAGTAGGTCCTCGACATAAAACAAGTATTTCTCGATCAATTGTGTTCAAACATTTAATAACACGCACAACACAATTTGATCATAAGAAGTTCGGTCAAAGTCCTTTCAAGGGCTGAAATGGCCAGTTTATTTATTTAACCTTAATCGGTCCCTTGTGTAAATTTTACACACACACTTTTCAACTTCAAGCTGTTAGTTTTTTTAATATAATTTCAGCAAAACGACCGAGCTAGGATTTTGGCTGGTTTTTTAAAAATCTTTTTTTTTTTATAAATAAAATAATGAATAATAAATAATTTTTAACGACTAGATCGCATTAATTTCATTCATCGATAAAAATATGGCTCTTGAAAAAGTGTGTAAAATTTACACACAAGGAACTTATTCGTTTCTAGAAATTAGGGACCGATAAAGGTTAAATATTGTACGTTACACAGTGAAACAATTCCTATGCCGACTCCGAACGGTCTATTTGCTAAGGTCCATTTTCCCAGAATTAAAATGGCATAATTTACCATCTGAGGCTTGCCATTGTCTGCAAAGAGTTGACTATCGATCGGAAAAATGTATTTCTATTAGAAAAATTTTTTGTGTAAAATAGGATTTGAACTCTGGATCTCCCGGTTGGTTGGCGTAGAACTTTCCATGACTACAACACAGTCCGGACTGCCACAAATATATGTATATAATCAATTTTGGTCAATAATTGCTTTTTAAGTTTAAATGTTATAATCTATGTTATGCCTTTTAAAAACCATGCCAGAATTAAATTTTTTCTTAAATTTGGTATCAAAAAAGTTATTTAGACCAAAGTGAAATAATTTCATGTTTAAGAATTAACAAGTTTAAGATGCTTTTATTTTATTTACTTGTGCATAAAACTCCTTTTATTTTAGCATTTTCTTGAGCAAATCTGTCATTAGAATGTCAATTCCTGGTGGAAATAACATTTGTTCTCGGTGTAATCAACTCTGCAAAAAAAAAGTAAAATCAATACTTTTGTTTCAGTTAAATGATTAGGGAACTATGTGGATGCCCATAGTGGATGTCCCTAACAAATTTAATTCCCAAAAAAAATCTACTCAGGAATGCAGCAATTGTTGATTCCAACCGTTTCGCTAAGGAAAGAAAAAATAATTTTTAGAAAATATTCAAGCGTACATCCGCTCCAAGCTATATGCTAATATAAGAGTAACCCTTTTGCCACCGTACTTCTACTCTTCCAGCTAATTTTTCAATGCAATCACACCTCAGCCAACGATAAACGCCAAGCCAAATAACCACAGCCACACGATTTTAAAGAACAAACATTCGTTATTCTCCACACACTCCAAGCTGCACAGACAACAAAATAGCTATGGTTAATTCTTGGAATTCCTGCTTAAGACGTCTTTTAAATTAGAAATCAGCCAGCCAAGCGAGCCTGCAGAGAAGATTCTCATTCGAAATGAATGCGAAATTAGTTAAAAATCAATAGGCAACCAAGCACTGATCGTGCCAAGGGATTGAAATGTTACCTGCAACTCGCTCCACTTGCACCCACTTCATGGATTGCGCTTGCCTTCATGGATTGCATATGGCGGCGACAGGAACTTGGGGCACGCGTTCGCTGCCCCACAAAAGAACATACAAACAAACCTATGTATCTATTGATATATCTACAAACATATATACATACATAATATGTAAATGTGAACGCATTGTTCAGCGATTTGCCAAGATCCACAGTGATCGCGCATAACGCCGTCTATTGTTGCTGTCGTTGAACGTTGGACGTAGTTGTCACCAGCACGAACAGCAACATCGTTAACAGCGTCACCAGCGTTAGCGGTTGACCAACAAACTTTGATTTGCATATGAATGCGTTGGCTTGTAGCAGCTATGTATGTATTTATTAGAGGCTGAATGCCGTGACTGGCGTGTTTGATGTGTTTGATGTCGAGATGATTTGACGGACTGTCAATTCGTTAAGCATACAACTCAATGTTAGCGGAGATCAACGATCGTGTCGTCGTGGTATTGGCTTAAGGAGGATGTTGAATACTTGCAGCTGCCTGTGGCGTGTTGATCGCATTTAGTAGCCCAATAAATTTTGTTTCAATGATCTTTCAAAGTTCAGAGCTAAATTACAAACACAAGCGTCCTTTTTTATGCAAATTATTTGTAGTGATTTTCTATTAAAATGTATTTGTTTTTTTCTTAACATTGCATTGTTAATAATTTCAAACTCGTTGCTCTTTGTTGATGGCACTTTACCGCCCGTCGTGATCAATTATATAGCATGATTATATATATAAATATATTGTAGAATACCAAAGCAATGCAATCAGGTTTACTTATGAATTATTTTTGAATGCTGAAGCTATTTGTTCAAGAGCCACAACGCATCAACCCCGTCAGCACTGATAGACAGACGACAGAGATTAAAAACAGGACCATGCCACGATCAATATTTTGCCCCAATCGTTTTACCCAAAAAAAAAAAAAAAAAAAACACATGCGAAATTAATATAAATAAGAAATTCACGTATTCCGACATAAATATCGCAACAGGTTTTGGTTGCATTTACTCGGTTTTAAGTTGAATCATAATGGTCCGTCATAAGCGGATTATCAGCTTCCAAAACGATCGCGCATCTTCTTTGTTCTGTTGGGTTTTTAAATGCTTTAGTTTTATTTCAAAAGAATGAAATTGAACTTTTGGCGGCCATTCAAAGGTAGACGGAATTCACATTCGCTGTGAACTAATATTTGCGGTTTCAAAATGACATTCAAACGTTCAAAGAACTGCTAATTGCAGCGGTTTTTTTTTTTTTTTATTTCCGGAGTGATATCTGGAGTTGGTCGATCACTGAAAAGTGCCAAGTAGAGAAAGATTGTTTGAGTGAATCGTTAGTGGAAGATATTCCAATCGAATTATAAAGCTTTAATAATGATGTTGTTCTAATTTTATTTTCTGTCTGGGTTTCTGTTTAACATCTGGCGTTCTAACTAACGCAGATCATGACACAGAAAATATTTAAGCTAGCTGAGTTCAAAGCGTTTTGGGTAAAAGAATACCACTAGAACCATAACTAGACGGAGGAAGAAATTCAAGGAAAAAATTTAAAGTTTTTCGATGCCATTTCGATACCTACATCAGCAATGTTATTCTATAGTATAATGAATAATAGTTTCTTTCAAACTCTTAAGGCCAATATTTTTGACTGGAGGCAGTTTGAGTACCGAAATACCAGATATGTTATTTAAGTAACACTTTCCACAGCATTTTGAGATAAAATTACACATGCCGTTCGAATAGATATTGCAATTCGATATTTTTTTTTATAATTGATGGTTTTCTGCAGAAAAGTCTTAGATTTATTGGTGCTTGCTTTACTTCTGTAGTAAAGACCGGGCTTACGTACTTGAGGCTTCGTAACAAAAAAGATTTTCAATAACAATGAAGTAATTAGATCACTCCTAAAGGGAAAAATATATCTGAAAAGAGGTGAGGTGGTAAATTTTATTAAGACTACTTGCTCAACTCAGACTGCCAAATGACTGGTCGTCCTCGTATTAAGTCGCGTTGTGGCGATGTCAAAGATAAAGATAAAGTGTACACTAGCAATCCAAAAACCATACCACAGCTCAACTGTGGTAAAAATGCAACACTCCATTACCGAAATAAGCTTACAATTATGAAAAAATTGTCATAAAATGTCATTTCGTCTAAAAAGCAAATGTGTGCTCACAGGGTTGAGGCTGCTATGTATTAGATACCTATTAGATATCTATTCAATACATATCCCAAGTATTTCTACTTTATAATAATGTAAAAATATTGACAATTTAACAATATACTTAGTTAAATTAAGGACTTTTATTACAAAATTCACATGTCTTCTATTTTAGGAACACCCTGTAGAACAAATCCATATTAAAACGAACAGAATTTGTCGCAAGAATTTTACTTTTAGCGTTTTCTTTTCTCTTGACAATGTTGGATTTAATCTGCACTGCGGCAGGGCTGTCAATTTTCGAGTTCTTTTCTCAGCATATTCATAGGGTTGCGTGTTCTTTTCTCAGAATGTTGCACTCTGATCCGGCAAAAGTGCGCCATTTTCTACCCTAGTAAAATCGTTAGTGCGGAATGCAACATTATCACGAGAAAAGAAAACTGTGTAAGAGTGAGCGTGCCCAGCGGATTTTTATATATCGTTTACAATTAAGTTGTAATGGATGTTTTCAATTGTTTGCTGCTTCATTTTAATATTGCTAAAATTTACTTCTAATATTTGTGCGTCACAATCAAATAAATTTCAGCAGTAAACGGAAACAGTCGAACAGCTGATTTGTGGCAGGGTGGCATTTTTCTTGTTCTTTTTGCATATGAAAAATGCAACATTTTCGCAGGGACTATGGCAATATTTTCGTAATGATACCATCTAATGAGGTGAAATTTTGATCCAGAAACGAAAACGCCATTACTCTGTTAAAAAGAAATAACTATGTAAAAACTTCATTTTTAAAACAATGTTTAAGAACAATCTATTATTAAGTTTTAGATATTAATCATGATAAGCTTATCCTCATACAATCATCAACATTAGTATGGATCTCTATAATCAAAATTCAGTAATTTAGAACTTAAAGAAATCGATTGTAGAGTAACAATAAAAAAATCCAAAGTCTGAATCCATGTTTGATACTTGGTATCCATGTTTGATACCTGTCAACTTTAAATTCGTCTTTGAATGATTACTTTTGAAATAGGAGTACTTTCTCTTCTCTTAAGTACTTTCTCTCGCCAGTTAGGGCACTCTAGACGGCGGAAAAATATGCTTAGAAATTTAAAAAAAAAAATATGCTTGGTTCTTAGAAAAAATAGAACCAAGTACTTGTACTACCTTACTTAGTACAAGAGGTCATAAGGGTCATTAAAAAAAAAACAGTATTGATTTTTCGAAAATTCACTCCTTAATTTAAAAAGAAATTTTATGACATTGCATTATTTTTTCTGGCAGAAACAAAGAGTCTTAGGATATTAAAATCGTATAAAAAAATGTCATTAAACAAGAGTCAATCAATGGAAAAACATATAAATTCAGCCTCCCCACTCTGAAAGGGCAACTTGCAACTATTTTATGAGCAATAAATCCTTCAGAGAATTTATCGCAATTTTTGTTGTAGTAATTTATCCTAAGTATTATTTTCGAGTGTATTTTTTGAACGCACACGCCATTAAATGCTCATTTGATCTTTACGGCTTAGCCGCCCACTCATAACTAATGATTGGATCGTTTTTTAGTTGTTGTCATCATCGCCCAAGTGTTGTTGTTGTTGTTGTATTTGTTGGCGGTGGCTGGTTGCTGTCGCATCGAACTTCAGATCACATGAGCGTGACAAATTCATTAATGAATGCAAACGCGATCGTTCCGTCAGCAATTATATGAATCGCTCGCGTGGCTATAAATGACAAAAATTTTTTTTTCGCGTAACGTTAAAACAATATTTAATAATTACGTATTTCGAATTCAGGATGTTTCAACTTTATGACTGCATATTCTTAAAAATAGTTATCATATCATATTTTAAGGGAATTTTTGCGCAATTGAATAATTTGAAGAGGGTATTATTTTCATGATTCATCAATCATTATATTAAAAGGGAATTTTTACCTACCTCGAACAATTTTTAGAGGCATTTTTCGGTAACTAAAAAAAATGAATTTTTAAATTATGCGAAAATATGCCACAGATCTTCCTCAAAGTGGCTGCTGCAGTATCTTTATGTCCCGCAACTTAATGTTCCACTAGCACATTCATTAAATTACAAAATAAATATCTTATCATGCTTGCTGTCCGGTTATAAAACAGTAAAATTTAAATCCTACACTTAAGCCAAGTCATAAAAATTTTTAATCCGACATAACTCGTACCTGCACAAAACGCTGAACCAAGATAATGCATCGAAATCCTGATGAGAAACATTAACATCTGTGTAAATTGCTGCTGCAAATAACAACGCAAACAGCAACAGCAGAACAGCAGCAATTGGACATGACTTCATATGAAGGACTCTGTTGTTGGTGCTTGTGCTGTTGATGCTAGAATCTGAGGCGGACACGTTGCACACGCGACAACAAATTGCACATAAGTCACATAAGCAACGAGCAACTGCTGCCGGGCTCATCTCAGAAACCATTACGTGATGAAGCTTAAGACGCTATAGCCGCGCTATAATAAAACCTTGAATTTCGCATGGTTTATCATGTTGGGCACAAGCTTGAAGAACCATCCATACCGCACCTGCGCGCAAGCTTTATGCAGCACAAACGTTCATTCGCTACAGATTGAGATTAAGTACGGCAACAACAATGTACTCACTTTTGTTGTAACTGACCGATATTTGTCCGGTTTGGCTCGCTTCGCTTTATGCGCTTTTTGCAGGGTCGCTGCACTTAAATACTCTGGCGATTGTAGTGAAATTTGCTCTGTGCCTGCGCTAATCGAATTTAAAGTTATCTCAACTATGTTATGCATGATTATGACATGCAGCATCTGCTGCGCCTACGTAAACAAGTTCACGAATTACCAAACAGCCATGAGTGACATCTTGACCTTAAGCTCAAGAAATCCCAACGATAAATTTAACAAAATAAAAGGAAAAAACCAACTTATCTGAGCTAGTTTATTTGCAGGTTTTTAACTTCAAATTAAACTTTTTACAATTGAATACTAATTTTGACAAATCAAATTGAACTTTTTACATTTCAAATTCAAACTTTTATATTTCAAATTCAGCTTTTAACAAATCAAAACACGGTCGCCACAAGCGATAGAAGTATAAAGTCTGTAGGTAGAAGAAAAGGATTTTTAACAAAATCTTTTATTGCAAATAGTCTTGCATCATAGTAAATGTAAAGTATATTTGTATCTTTTGGTAACACAACAAAAACTTGTACCTATTTTGTGTGTTCTATCGAAAATCTTTAGCATATATTCACTATAACGCAATTTACGGTCTTGTTGCATGGGTGCAAATGCAAACTTAGTTGCTTTTTACAAAACCAATAAGCATTGATGTGCATTTGCAGTATTCATGCGTTTGCTATACTGAAGGAATGTGGCTATTTTCCATTTGGCAGCAATTTTGTCACACCACATGTTAAACATATTTTGTCATTGATGACACTTTCAGAGGCAAAAAAAAATTGGCTTGATTAAGTAAGAATTTGAAATTTGGTTCTGATAGAGTTGAAATAGAAGAAGTATCAAGCAAAGATACAAGAGAAAATAAAAAAAGTGGTCAAAAGCAAAAAACATTGAATTTTTGGATAAATCCGACATGTTCAAGGTTTTAGGGTTTTTTTTTTAATTTTAATATCAAAATATTGCAGTTTATTATCAAAACAAGTTTACCAAACGTAAGATAAAGAATTTTAACAAAAAATAGCTGTTGGCAAGGCATACGTTACAACAGCGTTATACTTATATTTCGAAGTCTGGCAACGCTATCATTATATCATTACAGTCAACCTGCGTCTTCATTGGAAAGTTTGACATTTTTTAACTTATACATACTCACAACGTTTTGGTGTACGTGCGCTTATTGTGTTGTTGACAGCACTATTTAAATTATATTTCAACAAAAAAATTAAATAAACACGTGAACATTTTCGTGCGATTATTTTTTAAAACTTTGGACGTGAATTATCTCAACAAGAGTACATCGATGCAGTCAATTCGACTTTTGGCGATGAAGTACCATCAAAAATCTCTGTTTAAAGGTAGTAAACAGAATTCAAGGGGCCGTACTTCGGTCACTGACGAATTTCGCGAAAGAAGTTCAAAATCTGTTGTTGTGCCACAAAACATTGATGCTGAGAGCGAATTGGTAATGTTTGATCTTCATATGACATACCGTGACATACCACCAGCATACATACCATTTTACATGAGCACAAAGATGTAAAAAGGGTTTGTTCACGTTAGATTTTACATAATTTGACAATTATTAAAAAAAAGGTTCATTTCGATTGCTGCAAAGCATCGCTCAAGAAATACAATAAAAAGGTGCTTCAAAAGACGTTTAGTTAATCTATGCGTATGCGCCTGAAAGTAAACCAACAGTAGACTACATGGGTTTTTCAAGATGAACCAAATCCAGTAAAAGTTGTTCGAGCACGAAGCACTGCAGCGCAAATGATCGCCTGTTTCTTCCAAAAAACTGGTCATGTGGCTACAGTATCACTTGAGACACGTAGAACGTTAATTCAGGATGATACACAACCCTTTGTTTGTCAGAAGCAGGGACCGAAAATAACTGTTATTTTCGAAATTTCGATTCAAAAAGTCAGGCGGAAAAAATGTGTCTTTTCGGTATTTGAATAAAGTAGTGCGATGCTTGTTAACTAAGGAATAATAATCTTAAAAGATTTTTATTTATTTGACTTTATTAAGAAAAGTCAAAAAATAATAGTTATTTTTGACTTTTATTTTTTCGGTCAAAAATAACAGTTAAAATTTGACTTTTATTTTTTCGGTCAAAAATAACAGTTAAAATTTGACTTTTATTTTTTCGGTCAAAAATAAAAGTCAAATAATGACTTTTACCTTTTCGGTCAAAAATAAAAGTTAAAATATGACTTATATTTTTCCGGTCAAAAATATAAGTTAAAATTTTACTTTTATTTTTTCGGTTAAAAGGTGAAAAAATATAACAAAAGTATAAATTCTATTCACTCTACTCTTATCTGCCTTTGTCTGGCTTATCACTGCACCTTGCGTTCCCTGTCACTGTTGTGAACTGAAATGATCATCAGAGAACATCAGAGAACTGAAATGAGTAACGGACAGAAATCGGATACTCAAATCATACCCGAGTTATTTGCTGTTCTATACCCTATCCTTGCTCAATGAAATATGTAAAATACTTATACAGGGTGGGCCAAATATATACTATTATATACTATTTATAACTAATAACTATAAACAAGGACGCCGAACATTTTTCCCCATCTAGTTTTCGTCTTCAAGTGAAGAAAAGGAACTTTCATCGTTTTGTTGAGAAAGTTGTGTTGCACAGTATAATAATTAAATATAAATAAAAATAATTTTCAAACAAGCGAAAAATCGCGAAAATCCAAAAAGAGCATGACAAATAAATTTAGGCTGCAAAACAACGTGTGCCGGGTAAGCAAGTAATTAATATAGGATGTCACTGTCAAATTGTGTACCTTTATTTTTAATAGAAAAAAATTAAATAAAAAAAAAACTAAAAAATAAGTCATATTTAACTGTTATTTTTGACCGAAAAAATAAAAGTCAAATTTTAACTGTTGTTTTTGACCGGAAAAATAAAAGTCATATTTTAACTTATATTTTTGACCGGAAAAACAAAAGTCATATTTTAACTTTTATTTTTGACCGAAAAAATAAAAGTCATATTTTAACTTTTATTTTTGACCGAAAAAATATAAGTCAAATTTTAACTGTTATTTGTGACCGAAAAAATAAAAGTCAAATTTTAACTGTTATTTTTGATCGGAAAAATAAAAGTCATATTTTAACTTTTATTTTTGACCGAAAAAATATAAGTCAAATTTTAACTGTTATTTATTGACTTTTTTTATAAAAGTCATAACAGTTACGGTCCCTGGCCAGAAGTATTCATGAAATAAGGAAAACAAAAACAAGCGGTGAAGAATTATTCTTCATCGAGACAATGCCAGCTCCAACACATACGCTCCAACACTCAAAAAATCGAATTAATGGGTCATCCATCGTATAGTCTTGATCATTGATCCCAATGACTTCTTTTTGTTCCCGCACATCAAGGACTAACTGAGTGGACAACGATTTTCGACGACAGAAACGACAGATTGGGGTTGTCTGCGGAATGGAATAAATTTTATGACAAATGGCTGGAACTCATGCAAAAATGTATTATTTACAAAGGATAGAGGTCTCTATATTTATTCCCGAATTATATGTAGCAACCCTCGTATTAAAGGTGCGCTCACAGTAATCTGCCATCAACAAGAGGTGTAGCATTTGTTTTTGATTTCTTTGGATGTTTCTTAAATTTTTATTGAATTATAAAGCCTAGCATATGCCGTTGCACGATGCAAGAATATGAAATTACCAATCTACCATTTTTGTTTCACCATTGTACGTATTGCACATTTCCTAATCTTGCACTGTACAACGGCAAATCCTAGGCATAGAGAATACCCCTATTATCTTTCAAAACTGCCAAACCACAAGTTGTTAAATAATACGCCTTTGCAAACCTTCACTTCTTGTTGATACTTCCTTTACTTGCAGCTGATTTTAAAGAAATATCTGAATTTTTATTGTAAGAATCTATAGATTCGAAATATAAACGAACATTTTTTATCCATTTTTTTTTAATAAAAATGATGATAATTACAATCTTTATGAATATTATTAAGAAAATCATTTAGAATTTGCATGTATTGCAAAACTTTGTAACTGCCATTCAATTGCGGAGCGCCCAATATTTTGTTTATTCTATATGTATGGTTATGCAGGATATACCTTTGAATATACATCCAAAGATGTGACCCTCATGTCGCTGATAATGCTAGGGATGCCACTCTTTTCTGTCTTCTTGCTAATTTGCTTTGATTCGATTTGCTTCACTTCAGGCAATCGAATCGCACTTCTTCTATATAATCAGCAGACGAAAATTGCAACATGATTATATCTGGTTAGGGCCCTAATGAGGGTTCATTTGGACGCGAACGGAAATTGCAAAAACAACGAACGCCGCAGATTTTCGGCACCTTGTTTGTAGTTAATGGCCTCGTCCACTTAAACACCTCTAGAATATGATTTTGATGCCAATTTCTTGATGATGATGATGATGATGATGATGATGATGATGATGATGATGATGATGATGATGCTGGTAAAGAAGCGGCTTGGTTCATAGGATCGGGTATGAAGTATTGTCTTTCGCAGATGCTGGTTGAAGTGTTGCTGCGAACAAGTGTTGGCAATGAATTCTATTGCTGTGCAGAGAGAAGCACGCACGCATGCTACGTCGCGCATGCGTGCTGCGTTAATCAAAATTAATTTATTTATTATTTTATTCTGCTCAATTGGAATTCGTTCATGCGTCGTAAATTTGTCTATTTGTGGTGGTTTCATATAAAGCTAGAGTCCTGGCATAATTATTGAATTAATATTTCTTATTCTCAACGGTGTATGTGGCAGGATGCAGCTTCATGATGTAAATAAAAGTTATTTAACATATTAATATTTATATAGGTATTTCCTTTTTGGTTTGGTTAAAGCTCTATAAATGCACTGGTCTAAGACTTTGAAAAAAAATATTTTCAAGGCTATTGGCACAGTTTTAATCAGCCCTATTCCAGGATCCGTCGTAATAAATCTACGAACGTAAGACTACGCTACGAATACGAAAAATTTGCTATTCTAGGATCCGAACAAAACGATGCGGAGCGTTGCCTCATTGAAATTTAATTTCGAAAATTCGAACACTGCTGTTTTTGACAGAAGACAAGAAACTTTAAAAGAAGTGATAAATTAAGTGTTTAAAAAGTGTCACATAAATTGTGTTTTAAAATAATTACTTCAAAAGAAGAAGAACTGTAAAAGAAGTGATTACAGAAGTGAAAAAAAATTATTTTCAAAACGCATTTAATACACTTTCGACTTTTTTCGACACAAGTTTGTGGTTGTGTTGACTTGGTGTAATTAACTTTTTCTAACGTCTAAATAAGAAACGTTGTAAAACATTTGCGGCTTAGATCAATTGATTGCGTCATGTTTTGGTTAATTTTCACAAAATTTATTGATAAATTAATGTCCATTTTTAATTTTACTCTTCTTAAATCCGTAGGTTTAAAAAAAATTCCGCTTAAATAAACCCGCATTCAGGCTTGTTTTAAACATTTTGGAAGATGAGCTTCCTGCCAGTCGTAACTGTTCAGCATTAACACCTATATCGCAGTTAATGGCATTATTGAGATTTTTAGCAGAAGGTGGCTACCAACATGGAGTTGGAAAGTCCTTGCTAAATCTGGCCTTTTAGTCATTAAGCTGACCAAACGCACGTATTGGTTTCTGTTTGTTGTTTTTGACCTATAAATTTTTTTGGTGATTTAAATGAAAATACTTTCATTTTTTCCTAAATGCAGCTTATTTCCAAAGAAAACACACAATTCACACACGAACTCTGCAACAATTATACTTTAAAATTCTTGTTCAAAATTAATTCCGCCAATAGAAACCTGTCGTAAGAAATCCGCAAAAACAACTGTCAAATGTTGATGCGTTCGGAACGTGGAATAACAATGTTACGAATTTCGAATACGACGTAACGATTCGGATCGTAGAATACAACTTTACGAATTCGAAAGAAAATCACAGCTACGACGGATCCTGGAATAAGGCTGAATATTTAAATCTTTCGTGAAACACGGAGCACCCTTCGTGATTCCTGAGAAGCCAAGGCATCCACAGAAAGTGGCAGTTTGGGGTGGATTCTTAAGATCATTAGCCCATTTTTTGGTGTGAAAGTGTCATTATTGGCCCAGTCTAAAATGCTGTTGAAAACGCCATTTCGGTCAACACTGAGCGGTACAGTGTCATGATTATTGACTTTCTTTGTGCTGAAATTGACTGCGTTTTTAGTTTTGAAATTTTATTTTTTTAAAAAAGGTTTTTTTAAAAAAAGTGGTTGTATCTATAAAGATGCAATATGAATTTAAAAAAAAAAAAATAAATAACTGGCCATTTCAGCCCTTGAAAGGACTTTGACCTAGCTTCTTATGGCAATATGAATTTACCCACATCTAAAATCCCTATTAAAATATATCAAAATAAAAGAAATGTGTTATGAAATTTTTATTAATTCATTTATTTTAAAAAGCTAAAATTATCAAAAGCATACAGGATACATGCATACATATCTTTAAATATACAACCAACTAAAGTGACCCAGTGAGGTGCCAAATGATCTAAATTTTTTCGAACCACTTAAAATCACTAAAGGACATGTTTTGAAAGCAGTCGCTATTTTTTCCTAATCAAAATTATTTATCTGTTCCTAGAAGTTAAACTGTTAAAAATAGTTTTTATTTAATAACTACTACTTTAATAAAAACTACTTTTTGACTTTGCACACAATTTTTTTAAAAAGTATGAAAAATAGAAGCAAAAACTATTTTTTTATTTAAGACTTATAATATTATAAATAATACAGAACCAATTTGAAAAAAATCAAACCAAAAATATAGCCGTAGGAACTTTTTGAATGGTTGTATCTTTAAAGATACACGGTGCATTTAAGGGTTAAGGCGAATATCCTTCAAGCTATTCATGAAATGGAGCCAGCAACCGCCCATAAGATCCTAGAAAATTTGGTCGACAGGATGCGGTACTGCGAAGCCAGCCAAGACAGCCTTAAATTCAATCGTGTTCCATAATTTTTGTTCTTTCTAATAATTCTATTCTATGATATTTCGAGAAAGAAATTAAGTTTTGTCCATTTTATTTAATTTTTTAAAATGTATTTGTTTTAGGGCCACCCATAAGCCTTGTTCAAAATTAAAACAACGAGATAAGCCCTTTATCAATTTCTTTAAGTCAAGGTGCCGAATAATGGCCCCTAAAAAAATTTAATCAACATCCTGCATGTTGTTCCAAATTTTCTCACTTGTGTTTATACAACACGCTTAATACTTAAACATCACGCGCATCAGAGAGGCGCGTGTGCTAAGGTTGATAACTCACTCACTTACCCACCCACATCCAGTACCTCACACAAAAAACTGAGTTGCGCGAGAAGGTCGACACAGGAAAATGTTTCAGCATCATTGAAGTCACGCTGTAGCGCTATGGTGATCGTGCCAACAAACCCAGATAAACTTGAGATTCGCACCTAGAAGAATATCAAAGAAATGATGAAGTATTGAGACACAGACACACGTATATTTGGAATGGAAGCAGGCACGATTTTCATTGACGTTTTCTTCGAGTTTTTTCAATACGACCGGACTTTTGCTATCTCTTTATTCTTGCTGCTGCTCCCTGGATGCACACTATTCGCGCTGAGAATATTTTTAGGAATTTTTTAGTTTCAAAATCTTGGCCAATTGATTTTTGAGAATTAAAATAAAAAAAAAAAAAACACAAAAAATGACAGCATGAATGAACGACGTGCTGCGCTGCTAACTGGTTGAAGATATGGAAGTGTACGCAAGCAGCAGAGCGACTATTTTGAAAATATTCAAAATATTTACTTTATGAAAGTCGAGGAAAAAATTTTGTTTTTCTCTGAAGCTTCTAAATTTAAAAACATGTATTTTTAGCTGCAATCGTCAGCGCCTGACCATCAGCGTCATGGATGCTACAGCCAGTGCCGCAAACAGCTGCCGCAAACGCTCGCCGCCACCGCAACTGCTACCTTCGCCCGACTATTTTCGGATATGTTGTAAATGTATGGATTTGCAAATGTTGTTTATTTCACCTCTTTCAAGATATAATTAACAAAAAAACAAAAGAAAAACAACTTGTTTTTGTGTTTTGATCGCATTCCGTAGCACTTGAAAAATTCATTTTTACTGTCGAACTTTTTTTTTAGGGCATCCACTGAAGGCATGTGAAACTTTTGGTTAATGACGTATGCACATGTTGGCTGGACGTTGTGGGCGATTCGCAATTGACTGCCGATGCGTAATAAATTGACGTCTTTACGTTTTTTCAGTGATTAAAATAATACATTAAAGAACATTCTTTAAGCTTCAAAACATTTTTGTAAGAAATCTTACAGCGGTTGAGAATTGCGCGATAGCCAGACTTTAATCACAAGTAAATACGTTATATTGTTATTTTCAAAGGGTTTTTTTTTCAAGTACAATTGGCAAAAGAAATTCTGCAAATTCCTCTTCAAGTGAAGGGAAAAAACCTGTTGCAAAATCATGGCCTTTTTCTGTCCAAAATCATCCCTCATTGTCGAAGTGTCGTGCCAGAATTCATGCAACCGCCTCCAGCTCATAAAAAATTAAACAAACTTGAAAAACTTCCGAACACTAAGCCACACGCTCATGATCGTTGTTTATCTAGGCAATCCAGACCATAAAAAGAAATAAAACTTAAAACAACAAAACGAAAAACTCACAGCTCTAACCTTAAAACAACACTCAGACAAAAAATGTATAGACCAAAAAACCAACATGGCCCATGCAGCGTTCTGGCATGACAATAAAAAAACTAGAACAATTAGAGCGTTTGTCAAAAATTAGATCATGATGCCTGCTATTAGCATGTCATATTCAAATGATACCACAAGTTTCGCGAAGGTCCTGTGCATACTTCCGAGAAGCAATAGTTTGAGTTTTTTTCGCTTTATTCCCCTGATTGTGCGCCTGCTGTCAAAAAGTCTTTCCTGGTAGAACTAACCTTGTTTTTCTATAGAAACAACAAAAAAGCAAGGCTTTGCTTTTTTCCCGAATTGACGTAATTGTTTTGGTACAGTTCTTCATGTCCTGCCGCGATATTATTTGAAATGTCTTTGTATTGCTTTCCTAGATTCTGTGTTCGGAACGTTCTGAATGTCCTGAATTTTTTAACAACATGTTATAAAAGTGTCAACAGCACGTAGTCTTACGAAAAATTTACAACCCGCACCAGATCTAGATTTTCACTATGTCGTCCGTCCGTTCGTTTGTTTGCGGCGAATTGCATAATATTGCGTGGCCAACTTTATGTAACAAAATGCGTTCAAATGTGCATATTTTATGACTGTGCAGCACAGTCGGGTGTCGTCCTTAGTCGAATGGTGACCTTAACGTTGTGTCTTAACGCCGTGATATACATACTATAAAGTTTTATTATGTTACTCAAAAGATCACCGCACTTCTTACGTAAGGGAAGCAAAGTGGACGGACTATTCCATAATGTCTTGGATGAGATAACAATAGCTTGGCGATCGTTAACACTTAATGGTTGTAGGCGTAGCTGACAGTAGGTGAGTATGACGTAACTTGTTTTGAGTCCTTGTGCTGTGTTTATGTAATCATAACAAAATGAACTCGGGAACTCCGTAGTTTTTAAGACATCTTTTGTGATGTTCTGACTATTCTTCAGAGAAACTTTTTAATATTTTTCTGAAGCTAGACTTCTTATTCAGAGAGACTGACTGCGGTGAGCAATTCGATATTGTTTTTAAAGATTATATTTACACTTCCAGCGGCCTATACCTAAAAATTACTTCAAATGTATGCTTATATTTTTATTATCACTAAAAAACAAAGGCTAGTGTTTTTAATACAAGGACTGTATTTTACTAGGGATTTATTTTTGTTACTAGATACAGAGCGCATTGCTTTTTCAAGGAATGCCATATTGTTTTGTGATTCAGTATTACTCCAGTTTCCAAATTTAAAGCTATACCTCAAGCAATTGGTTAAACCTAAAATGCTCTTGCATCTTCTTATCTATCAATTATATCATTATATCATCAATTTTTCACCTTATTTAAAAGCAAAACAATAAAAAAAATTGGAGAACCTGATATTTTTATAAAAAATTAATCTCAAGAAAAAATACAAGTCTTGAATCCAATGTCAAGATAAAAATGTAGCATTTGCTATGCAACTATTGTATTTAAAGGGAACAATTTTCAAGTTTTTTGTTCTTTGTGATGCGAGGGTAGCTCTATATTTGCCGGTGTTAACGCTTGAAACTAAAGACATTCTAAATGTACCTATGCCTCAGCAACCATTTTTTCTATTTTACACTAATATCAAAACTTTTTAATATTCTCAACAAATTAATTCACATTTATTGCGAATTTAAAATTATTATAGCCCTTTAGACTGTATAAAAAAGGTTTATTGTGCAGAATATTTGACAACACTTCGAAATTTGATCGCTGGCATTCTCTAGAAAAATATTCAACACCTTTTTAATTGTTCTCAGAAGCGAAGCAAATCCTTTGAGAGAGCTCATTATTGAATAGATATCTTTGTTTGAGCTTATTAGGAAAGACAATTAACATGTTGTTTTTCTACCGGATATTTAAAGTACTTAAGTTTTACTCAATTGAACTAGCGGTAACAACTTCCTTTAAAAGCTAAGTAGCTTTTTCACGCTTATTAAATACGCAAACTTGACAGAAAATTTTGTGCCTTGTTCTCTTAATGTATTCGATGATTTCTATGTCACTTTGTGGATTTTACACAAAATAAATTCTATGTCACACATATGTTTACTTTATTTTCCTATCTGATATCCTATTCATAGCTATGCTTATCAAAATTTCCGCCCCTACGTTAAAAATATTTTTGCATTCTTCTGGCTACAAACAATTTGACCACTTCCGCCTTTGCTCATTTTGCCGACAATTGTATTTTTCCCTCTATTATATCTACCCCACGCTGTGGCAGTACATGCCTCATGACTAATTTTTAAGTAGGCGTTTCAATTTTTTTTTCGGCAAAAACTTATTTGTTCTGATTTTGCAACAAGTGTTTGAGTTACTTTGAAGTTACTCAAAACTAATAGCTCTGAAGACAACTGAGAAGAGTTCACGTGTGCACTACAGGATATGCAATTGGCTAAATTCGTATATATTTTTTTTTTTATTTTGAGAACAAAGGATAGATGTACTTTTGCCATAACGAATGAATTTTTGTGTAACTAATTTATTTTATTTTTAATTCCTATTTTCCTACTGGAAATGTTTTCAGTCTGCTTTAGGCAGTAAACTCTGAGCTACTCTGTCTTACCATGGGCTACTCTGGCTTATCAGCAAAACGCAAAGCTACAGCACACGCGGATCCTTGGAAAGGCCTTCGTGTATGAATATACACACATGTTTCTATATATTAACTCACTATATAAACTTCAGTTAAAACATAAAAAAGGTTTAAAATCACTGAAACGAGCGATGATAATTTTGTTTTCTTAAACGAATCGAATTAAGAACAGCAACGATCCCAGCAACGGTCGCATGCCAACCAACATAAGCGACAAAATAAAAAAAAAATTTAAAAAAAAAACGCCAAAAACAACAACTTAACAGCAAATCTGCGATAAAGAAGCACCGCTTAATGCAAAAACCAGACAATCCCAGAAGAAGGAGCGAAAAAAAGACCCAGCAGCGATAATAAAAACGTCTATAAAAACAAAAAACAACCATCAACAAAAAACATTAAGAAAGACAACAATGAAAACGAAAACTTAAAATGTTGAAGTCCCTTAAGAAACAGCAGAAGCGAAAAGAAAGAAAAAATCGAAAGGCGCGTGATCGCCATCAAAATGCTCGTGGAAGCAATTTAAATTGCAGCGCGCATGCGCAACCGGCGCGTGAATCGTTAAAATTAAAGAAACAGAAATTTTAAAATGCACAATAAAAAAAGGTTCGCGAATCGCAAACAAGAGGAAGAAGCTGCGAAATCCGTTTGGAGGTTTGATTTAGGTTGTGTTAAGAATCGTCGATTGGAAAACGCCGAACACCGAGCGTAGTGCTGGAGCTAGTCACAGTCAAGGTTGCAGACCAACTGAACGAACGAGTCATTAACAGATTCGGGAAACCAAGCATGGAATGCCGGCTTAATTTAATTCATAGAACAAATGTTTAGCCCCTATTCAACAAGAAAATTTTCATATGTGCAATAGTAGTCCTGGTTGGTCAGTGCTGCTATGATTTAATCTCTGCTGTTTTTGTGCGCCTTATTTTTTATGTTTATTGGTTGTAGTTCGCACCTTCTGTGCGCAGTCTTGTCTTTACAAATTCTGCCAGAGGTGTAACAATATTTTGCAAATTTGTTGCAAGCAGCTACTAACAACCAGTTCCTGCGGCTGAGTTATTCGATTGCTACCAACAGACAAGAGCTCGCACAGGAGAAATTAAAACACTCAAGTGCTCACTTTGTGGTAGTGCTGATTTGTTCTAAAAAATGCTGATTAACGTCTTTCGAATTGGTCTAATTTCAATCCAACATGAATTGTCCATAGGTTTGAAAATAGGTAGCAAACTCTGAAGTGGTTTGTGTCCTAACATTGTGACCTGAATATGATGAGTGAATTTAAATGCCTGTAATTCTCTGCAGCAACCTCTTCAAGCAAATCAAATAAGATGATTATCTCTTGTTTGGATCGCATAATTATAGCTCACGTGTTGCTCCTTTTTCACATCAAATATTCAGTCCGGTTAAATTCGAAAACAAATATTTACTTTGCTCTGCGAAGTTGGCCTCATTTCATGATGCCACAAATCGTTGCGTTGATAAAACGACTTTTTTGCTTGTCTTATTGCAATTTTGGAACCTGTTGTAAATGCTTTTAATGACGGTGTGTAGTTCCTTTATCTGCTCGCTCTCGGGGTGTTTTATTGAGGTGCTGGTGTGCACACTTTAACGTGCATCACCCCTCTAATTTTCGAGTGTCAATTCCTGGAATAGATTACCTGCGAGTATTCAAAAAGCTTACAAAGCCTCGCATTTGGTTCTGTTTTCTTGTTTTTGTTTCTGTGTTTTTTGACCGGATATGGTTTGAATTTATTATTGCGTGATCTTGTTGTGCCAATAAGTTATCAATTAAGTATGAGGGTTATATGAGATGAAAGCTTAAATTTTGTTATAAATTAAATTGTTGTTTTTATTGCTTCAACGTCTTGCCGTCATTTTGGGCAACAAATAATGGACGACGATAGGACATAGTGGTTCTAGTGTTATGCATTTCGATAACTGAGATTGATTTTAGGCTAACAAGAATATGGCTTCTGGATAAAACTGTCGAAGCTGGAAATATTAAAAAACCCCAAAAATAGAACAAACAAGCAATCTTCGAAACTATATCGCGATAATATTTAATTACATAAAATTATCGGTATATTTCCGAATGTTCGAATTCTTTTATATTCACAAAAAGTTATTTACAAGTTCAAGTATGAGGAGATAATAACCGAAAAGGTCAAACCCATTTACCCAAGCAACCGAAGTTTAATGTTTTATAAACCATGGGAAGTGTTCAAGGGAGATACATGACCTGACGCTATCAGCTAGTGTGTTTCCCAGGTCCACTCGAGCTGTGCACCAAGCCCATCCCTATACCATTGCCTTGATGCCCAATAGACCCTCGCATTACCGAAATAATTCCTTCTTCGGTCATTCAATAAAATTGTGGATCAATCTCCCTGCGAGAGTGTTCCCCGGCAGTTTTAAGTGATGAAAATTTAAAACTAATCTTCACCGGCACTACTCCATCTTTCCACCCTCCAACAAACTTTCACCCTTCCTCCAAATCAATATAATGCTTTCCCAGTAATAGGTGCATCCCAAAGCGTTGGTTTAATCTAAAAAAAAAATAATATTTTTGCTTTTCAACTCCTTATTTATCTTTTGACCCTTTGTAACAACGAAAAATTTACCAATAAAAGAACTAATTTTAAAACATATAAAAATTGTGAATCTTATACAGAACCTACCGCTGCATGCTCTATGGAAAAAACTGTATGTCGATGTCTTGATCAAAAGGGTTGAAACCATTCTCTGAAATATTTTTTTTTAATCATAAATTAAAGCATATATTACAAGTTTTATTATTACAATAAATAAAAGCATATATAAAATATTAATCTATTCATCTGAACTATCACAATGTATTATATAAAGGTTTTTCTTTTTCTTCTTCTTCTTCATCTAGTTCTGGTATTTTCGATTTTTGGTCATAGGACATCGTTTTCTATATACCGACCGTTCCTATATCACATCATTATTATGATACATAATTAGTTTATAAGGCCTTCAAAGCGGTGAGAAGCTATTTGGAATGATTTAAACACTCTTAAAGGTAGTGATTGTTAACCAATCAATCTTTCATATCCTTGAGTGAGTTGGGTGTAGAAATGGTAACAACTGCATCCCAACCACAATCGGCTAATTGATGTGCCTTATTCACATTCCAATCCAAGCCACATACAAATTCCGAGTGATGTTCATTTATTTCCAAAGCATCCAGTGATTGACTAAAATCCCAAATCCTATAAAAGAAACAAAAATATTTAATTCCTCCGTAACACAAGAAAATTTTGTCATATTCGACCTTGTGGTGAAGTCGTAATTGGCTGCTGCCAGCACAGTTGGCACTGTAGGCGAGAAGGCCAAACGTCTGACTGCAAATTCTCCAGAGCACAGCTCGAACAAATGATGTCGCATATTGCGCAAGTCCCAGCCACGCACTTGTCCATCCGATCCACCCGTGACCAAGAGATTCCTATCAAAATGACTCCAATCGCAGGCTAACACTTCACCCGTCTGCGCCGCTTGGATGCTCATCAGTGGTTTACCTGAAAAATCAAGAGAATTCCATAAGTTTAAATTACCTTCTGTACCTACGCTCGAGAAGAGATTCGCTATGAGGGGAGAGAATTTAGCACAGTATATAAGATCGGTGTGACCGACAAAGGTAGACACCGAATTCTTGCGATTGCAGTCCCACAACTTTACAGAGCTGTCCCAGCTGGCCGAGAGCAACTGATGGTGATTCCACTGTTCGCCCCAGTCGATGCTGTACACCTCGTTTTTGTGCTCATGCAATAGAATGATTGGTTTTGTGGGTGTTTTTAGTGATGTCTCGGCGTCCACATCGAGTCCGCTCCAGATTTGTAAAGAACCGTCTCCAGATGCGGTGGCTGCAATGTTATCAGCGTACGGACACCACGCCTTAAGAGAAAAACAATTTAAAAATTTGCTAATAAATATTGCTTATAAAATAGCTCACCACATCAAACAGACCATCGGACCACTCCAATCGGCAGATTTCTGTTAAACCCTTCTCACTTTCAGTCACAGACTGTTCCAGCATAAATAAAGTTCCACCACCGGCCAAACCAAAGAGTTGGCTTGAAGCTAACAGCAAATGGTTGGCATCAAATGGTGAAAATTTAATGCTGTAGCCATGACGATCAGGTGTGGTGTGTGTTTGCATTATCGTGTTATTTTCTGCAATGAGAAGAGAAGACAGACTGATTTCAACTGTTCCCACAAAAGTACCAGCTAAGCAGTGGCACAAACCACTTTGCTGAATTGAACCAAAAGAATAAACCCTAAATGTAGGCAACAGAGTTTTTAACAAATTCATTTAGATTAAAAGAAACTTAAGATTTTGCACAATGCATAGTGCTTGGCTTCCATGCCGCAATTACAATATTATGAAACTAGATCAATTTAATTAGTGCAATTACCCAACAGAATCAACCAAACAATCAAATGACAACTTTTCGTTTTTAAACACCTGCAAAGCTTTTGCTTTCTAGGGCTTCGTCATCAACTATTGCGTTAGAAGCAGCTTGGAATTGCATCAAATGAATAAGTTTTTATAGATGATTAAATTCTAACTTTGATATTTTTGACCAACGAAAACGAAATAAAATTAAAACAAATATTTTGTAGAACATCGTACTGGTCAGTGTTTTTTCGACACTTTAACTACCTGCTCCTTAATGACAATATATCAGCACTTGAAGTGCATCGATCCACTAGTTGGACAGTTTCTCTAATCAGCTGAGTGCGCATTTTTTCGCACAGACGAAGGTTGAATGATTTTTTAGTTCAAGGCTATATTTTAAAATCATCAATAGAGTCAATACTGATGACAACGGGAAACTACCTGACACAACCTTGCTTAAGGTTACACCGCTTAAGGTTCCAATTAAGAATTAGACTTGACTTTAGTGACGACGCATAACTAGAATAAAAGAACAAAGGCCAGCAACAACAAAAACTACCCCAAATTCATCACAAGAATTCCATCAGCAAATGTCAATACCAGCTATTATTGGCACACACAACAACAACTTAAATATCTAACTGCATAACATGGCAAATCCACTTAGACCAATTTTGCTACATAGTAAAGACGAAGAGAAGCCCTTGCAGTGGACACCTACAAAGGTATAAAAGCAGGTGTTACAACGCAGCCCGAGCGCATTAATAACTATTAAGGCAAAGAACACAAATCTTCCACGGTCGCACAGTCGGAATACAAATTAGGAGAAAAATTATTTGATTATTTGGTCTTTACTTAAGAGTCAACGGCTTCATCATGGTTGTCTCTGTAAAGGTTTTTAAGAAAGCGACGCCCAATGGCAAAGTCACGTTCTATCTTGGACGTCGAGACTTCATTGATCATTTGGACTATTGTGATCCCGTCGACGGAGTACTTGTTGTTGATCCGGAGTACCTAAAGAATCGTCGCGTGTACGGTCAACTAGTCACAACCTATCGCTATGGTCGTGAGGAGGATGAAGTCATGGGCGTTAAGTTCTCCAAAGAGCTTACATTGAGCCGCGAACAAATTGTTCCAATGACTAATACAAACATGGAAATGACTCCAATGCAAGAGAAGCTTGTGCGTAAGCTAGGCACAAACGCACATCCTTTCACCTTCCACTTTCCACCAAACTCACCCAGCTCGGTCACACTACAGCAGGAGGGTGATGACAATGGCAAGCCCCTGGGAATTGAGTACACCATTCGCGCCTATGTCGCAGACTCCGAGGATGACCGTCAACACAAACGTAGCATGGTCAGCTTGGTCATCAAGAAGTTGCAGTATGCACCACCAACACGTGGACAACGTTTGCCCAGCTCACTGGTTAGCAAGGGTTTCACCTTCTCCAATGGCAAGATCAGCCTGGAGGTGACACTTGATCGCGAGATTTACTATCATGGCGAAAAAGTTGCTGCAACTGTGCAGATCAACAACAACTCAAAGAAGTCGGTGAAGAACATCAAGTGCTTCATAGTGCAGCACACCGAGATAACCATGGTTAACGCGCAGTTTAGCAAGCATGTCGCTCAGCTGGAAACCAAGGAAGGCTGCCCCATAACACCTGGTGCCAATTTAACCAAGACCTTCTACCTAATTCCGCTTGCAGCCAACAATAAGGATAGACATGGTAAGTTCATAATTGAGTTCAAATCATTGACAGCTTTTAAAATTTGATATAATGTTGCAGGTATTGCACTGGACGGACACTTGAAGGATGAAGACGTTAATCTCGCCTCCTCGACTATGGTGCAGGAGGGCAAAAACACCGGAGATGCTTGTGGTATAGTCATATCTTATTCCGTGCGCATCAAGTTGAACTGTGGCACTCTGGGCGGTGAAATGCAGACAGACGTGCCCTTCAAACTGCTACAACCAGCTCCAGGTGAACAAAACGCACTTGTTTCTATTGAATACTTTTTTAACCCGTTTTCTTTCACAGGCTCCGTCGAGAAGAAACGCTCTAATGCAATGAAGAAAATGAAGTCGATTGAACAACATCGCAATGTCAAAGGCTACTATCAGGACGATGATGACAACATTGTGTTTGAGGACTTTGCTAAAATGCGCATGAACAATGTCAACATGAATGACTAAGATACTCTAGCAGATGTATTCCTTCATCCAGCTGTTAAATTCGATGTCATGATGAGCAAGTTTTAATGAAGCCTAGTTTAAAATCTTTTAGAAACATTTATTTATTTTATTTTAACTTAAAACCATTAATCACTCTATTATTAACTGTAAATTTAACGAAAGCACTGAAAATTTTGTTGCGGCGGTCTCGATGACATTTTTTACCTCAAACGGTATTAAATGCTTTGTATTGTATTTAAAGTATCTACTGTAAATAAGATCTAGTAATTTAATAAAAAGCTAGTGGAAAAATAATTATTTTTTTGTCTATAAACTGTACCGACTCACCAATTTCTAGATGGATCTGTAGCAATAGCGGTAAAAACTGCTTTGTTTCAAACACAAGTTAGGAATTTAATTTGGGAAAAATTAAAAGTTTGTAGAATTAAAGTTAAGTTGTGAATAGTTTCAACTTCGAGAGTTGAATGAAATTTTATGACAAGATAAACACTCTTTAAGGCTGCTATGTATATTGAAGATACCCAAGGTCACCAGGCCGATAGCTAAATACCATCACAATTGGTATCACACACACGCAACACCACCAAATATGGTTGCATGTAATAGACAACCCTAAACTTCCAACCCCTGTTTGCCCTATACCAAATCATACACTCAACAGTTGTCAATCCCACAAAGCTAAGTTAACCCTCAGAATATAGCCAACCACCAATCAGCTAGCATTGTCGTACCAGTGTGTTTATGTATTAGTATAGAGCAGATAACCGCTTTAGACATATGCCTCAACTACTTGTGGCATGTATTTGGAGTTAAGCGAAAAGCCCGAATTTCTTAGTCTAAACGGTCAACTTTAAGGGTTCTTTGTTGCTTTGCATCATAATTACTAGTTGTATGCATTGTCTTGCTCAAAAGTTCGTTACTTATGTAAATGCAAAACGCTAACTCAAGGTGTCAAGGTTGCAAAATGACCTCTAGCTTCAGCTGACGACAAGCCCTTTTAGCAGTTCAGTTTTTGTTGAAAGGTGTTTGGGAGATGTCTTGTCTGGAATAGTGTAAGAGCAAAAGAAAATAACTGACAAAATGGAATCAAGACTGTGTCAAAAGAACTTTAGTCACTTTGGAATGTTTGTTTGTCCGAAAGAATTTTTGCTGATCACCATTCGAATAATTAAACAACTGAAGCACAGCCGCGAATAACGTTGTAAGCCAGAAAATTGAAATTGTTCACAATTCGTAAAAAACGTTTTAAAAGTAGCAGACAATTTCTAGATATTTTTTTTTTTGTTAATGGAAATACTTAGGTTAAAAAACAATTTAAGTTAAAAAAAAATGTTTGGTAAAAATATTTTTTCAATAACTTACTCTGAGTAACAAAATGACACTTTATAAAAGGTGCAAAATTTTGGATAGTCAATCCCGAATGCATTTTGGCTGCTGATTTTAAATATGGACTCCGTTTTTCTCCATCAGCTCGAGTTTTTGAGTTATAGGCAAAATAAAAAAATCTCCGGCACCAAAATGTCTGTCGCACAGTGTTATTTATTACTTCTGTTTAAAATGCGAAAAACATTTCTTACACAAAACTTATTGATAGATGAACCGTTTTTCCACGTTGCACAACAGATAGTACGATGGCATTTGAAACGTTAAAAAAAAAAAAAAAAAAATAAATAACTGGTCATTTCAGTCCTTGAAAGGACTTTGACCTAGCTTCTTATGATCAATTGTGTTGTGCGTGTTATTAAGTTTGTACACAATTGACCGAGAACCGGACCTACAGGCTTAACGCCGAATCCGAACGGCGATGAATGTTCTTGTTCTCAAGAAGCTTTACATGGCATTTTGATTACTCTTTGAGGTTTGCCATTGTCTGCAGAGAGGTGGCGGCTGTACAGAAAAATAATTTTAAATCAAATAATTTTCTGTCGATGCTGGGGTTCGAACCCGGGTCTCCAAGTTCGTTGACATAGCGGCCACGTACTTTAACCAACTACGCCACGGACGCCATAATTGAAACGTTATTCACGCAAAAAAAAAATTCTACTTTAGAAAACTTGTTTGACTGGTTCCCGTTCTTTAAATAAAGGGTACATTTTTTTGGCTTATATGAACTAACATAGTATTGGGAACATACTGCGAAAATTTCTAGAAAATCCATTGAGTAGTTTAGCGATTGGCTGTTTAGCGAAAAACTTATTGAAAAAATTGTCCGATTTGAATAATTTTTGCAGCACAATCTTTAAACACCAGTCATTCTCGTCGGTACTAGAACCAAAAGCAAAACTCCAAAAACAACGGAGCTGGGTCTATCTTAAGTTCAAAATAATACACATTTTTTTAAAAATTTTAACATTTGCATGCTGCAGTTTCGTTATTTATTTGACGACCCTCGTAATTCTGGTACCAACGATAACGGCATTAGTTCTTAACATGTTTCATTATTTGCTTCATTATTTTTAGAACATGTCCAAAAATTTTTTGATTACAACCAGCGACATACCTTTTTTTCTTGTTGTATGACATGACATACAACAACAAAAATAGAAACAACAACAATAGTTTTTTAACAAATTTTGATATTTTATCTATTTAATAAAAGAAACCGTTTGTCGATATCTTTTACAATTATTGTGCAATTTAATTTTTAGGAAGGCATCAAATTTTGGGTCGCCAAGGTAAAGGGTGCCTTTAAAGACGATAAAAATCCACTTACTCATTGTATTTTTTTTTTTTTTTTATGCTATTTATAAGATTATATGCTTAGTGTATATTGTGGTTTTGTGACTCAACATTAGCCTAAAACTCCATCATGTTTGAAAGGATAAAAATTAGAACAGAATCAAAATTATTTTCGACGGACAATCCTCTTTTATCGCCCATCGCTGAGAATACGACCAGAATGAAGCGATCGGCAATTGGCGGCCTCGGTAGTCGAGTTGGTAGCGTGCTTGACTGCCACCCCAGAGGTCCTGGGTTCGATTCCCGGCCAGGCCATGGTCCTTCGCTTTAAACCTTTCTTAATTTTCTCTCCTCATGTCTAATCAACTGAAATTAAAAATTCATCAATATTTACGATATGAAGTTGTAGTTGATGGTAGAGAAGTTTGTGGATGAGATTGCCTTATAACTTGAATTGACTGAGGTAAAGGCATAACACTTGCCTCTGATTCAAATTCACATGTTTCTTCGGCTTTCCACCACGCTTAGAACATCCTACACCTGTTTCAATTGATTGACCTTTCCTTCCCACTAATCTATCACCCCATTTCGAACCAAGGCAGACTTGACTGAATAGGTATTCCACCTGAAATCCTTGGTTCAAAGCTAAAAAAAAAAAAAAAATTAGAAAATAACTACAAGTACCCAACTATTAATATTAAATATTAATATGGCAATACTAATTTTTCTAAGCAGTACTAAAGGAGAGGATCGCTAGGTCACCGGAAAAAAATAAAATATTTTTAATCTTAATGTTTGAATACGGCCTTTCATTATTTGTATTGAAAACAAATTTTTTGAGCTAGACCAATCATGTTGACAACAAGACAACATGAAGAACAAAGAAGGCAACAACCAACAACAACGGCTCTATATAGAGCAAATCACACAGCTTGACTATACAGACTGTTTCATTGGCCGCTACACCAACTCATCAGTAGCCTTTGTATGACTTTACACTGTGATCCTCTCAAGCTACTTAGGTTCTACTTATACTGCCAATTATGCCGAAATAGATTCTAATTCGGTGAAGTTCGTCGCAAGTGTCTACCGACTATTTCATTCTGGACGTCTCCGTAAGTTTCCAAGTGTTCTATTGCTTGAAAACATCGTCGGTTGACAATCATTTATAATTTTTTGAAATATTTTGAAAAATATTAGTATTTTTTCTAGTATTCCAGACAAGGATCTTCGATTTCTTCAACAACATACTGTGCTCATTAACTACTAACTAATGCTCTACTATATTACTATCTAATTATTCCTACTATTTATCTTCTAACTGCGAGGATCAGATTATAAATTAAACTAAATTTTTTAGTTGACTGATTTGGTTAAACATATAAGAGTGCGTGAACCGTTGTATGACAGCTAACCGGGAAATAGCTGATTCAAAAACCATCTTATATGGAGCATTTTTCAATAGAAATAAATTTTCTGTCGATCGTCACCACTCTGCAGACAAACTTGAGAGAGTAAAAAAATGCAATGAATAGCTTCTAAAAAACATCAACTTTTGCCGGAATCGGAATTGGCTTAATGCTAGTAAGTTAAGTTCTCGATCATTTGTATGTAAACATCCAATAACCTCCACAACAAAATTGTTCATAAGAGGCTCGGTCAACTTCCTTTACAGAGCTGAAATGGCCCGCTTATTTCTTTTAGGAGTAATAAAAAAAATACCTTGTTAGCAATCTGTATTGAAAAGGTTAATGGCGACAACAAAACCACGATATTTATATTTATTTCGCATTGGTTCCGATGTTTAAAATTTTGAGCAGGTTCCAAATTTTAAGCAGTTACCAAAGGAGACAATAATTGATGTCATCTCATTTGTCATGTGTTTTTCAAGAAAAAGAAGGGAAAGCAAGAAAAAATTATTAAATATAAACTTCATGACTTTTTTAGTATTTATTTTTTAAGTACAGTACGCTCTCACAAATTAGAACTCTCACAAATTCGAACTGTCCAGAAATTAGAACCTGCCATTTCAATATTAAACGCTCTGAAATTAGAACCTGGTTCTAATTTCTCAACGTTTCTTTATTTATTAAATTCATAAGTGATATTTGCTCATTGATAAATATATATATATATATATATAAAAAGGGCAATTATATGAGTTTTATGTTAAAAAAAAAAAAATATAAGTATTAATAAATAAAAATTCTTTTGTGTGCACATACATTTTTGTAACCACTTTCATTCTTTTTTTTTAAATTCTGTGAAGAAAAAAGTCCAGAAATTAGAACATTTCAGAAATTAGAAACACCCGAGGAACAAGTTGGTTCTAAGTTGTGAGAGTCTACTGTATTAAGTATTTTTACATTCCATACTCTACGTTTTTGATCGCTGATCGCAAAATTGAAGTAAATATTCTTTAATATTTCATATTCCTTTTTTTAGCAATATTTTGGACTTTAGGCTAGAAAGGTGAAAATATTTTACAGAAACTTTTGCGACCTTTTAAATCCACACTTACTTTTGTCGATTGCTTTCATTTAGGAACTCAGTGGGCAAGTGCACCTTGAATAGCACATTATGTCATGGCATTAATTTTTCTTAGTAAAAGTCGTTAGTTTTCTTAACATTGCTGGCACATTTTAAGTTCTTCAAAATCAACATGTCACGCTTGATTGAATAGTAAGCGAGCAAAAACGTCAAGCCACACCACAACATTGCTGCATTTATGTTACTTCCGGAAAGTTTGTTGATTTGTTGACTTGATAACAGCCACAGACATGCTTTAAAAGCCATCAATATTAAGAGCGGCTAAGTCAAAAGTGTTAAGACTGTCATTGAAAATTCTCTATACCTTTAATGTTTATGCTGAAACTTATAACACTCTATCTACTGATAGAGCGAGTAAAAAATGCCAGAGCTAATGTATCACATCAACTTGATCTTGGAGACAACGTTTCAGAGCTGTCTATTGTAAAAAGTATTCAGTTTAAACCAGAAAGCTATTATCTACCTCAACCCCATACGCAGTCATCCCGTTCAACGGAAGGAAGAGCCTATTTTCGTCATGAAGGAAATTTTGATCAACCACTTTTTGCTGGACATCCTGCTAAGAGAGAATTGAACCAACAGTTATTGCGATACCACGAACAACCTCCAGCGCTCTACAGTCACCATGTTGTACACACAGTACCTTGGACCACAGCAAAACCACTTTATAATCAATATCGTAAGAGACGCTTAGTTGATCATGAAATGATCACGCCTGAATCGATTGAAAGAGAAGTTTACCCAGTCGATGATCAAATCAGTGATTACAGCGTCAAAAACTTAATTGTGCGAAAACCAAGCGATGATCAGAAAGAAAGGGAGAATAAAGCAGAGGATGCTATTGCCACAGATGCTGTTGAGCACGATCATCAGCCAACAGTGAATGAAATGCGATATTTTCAGTAAGGGTGTCAAGTATATCTATTGACTTTGAATATATGGTAATGTTCTATTAATGCTTATGACTTTTTTTCGAATTCTTTCTTTAGCGATATTTATATGCGTTTGGCTGGACCACATGAACGCAATCTATACGGACACGTTGAGCACGGACCGAATATGTTTCAGAAGCGCTTTGAGAGTCAGAATGGAGGAAACCGTTTTAAGGGCAGAGTAAGTCGCGGAATCTCATCATTATTTAGTGCGACATGACTTTAACTTATGCTAATTTTTAAATTTTGCTTTATTGAGGTTTTTTGGGCTGATAAATCGGGTGGATACGGTGAGCACTATTGGGATCTTGCGCAAGGAAAACTCTCATGAAGTTGCCAAAAGTCTTTGCATATTAATGCGCGTTCATTACAACGCCCAAGAATTTTCAACTAAAACGTGACTCTGCGATATTTTAGCTGCTTAAGTTTAGATATAATTTAAAAGAAGATTTATTTAAAGAAACTGCATTTTCAAAACTGCATCCACAACGAAAATTATTGAAATTTGCATATCAAAGAATACTCTAACACAAGCAATCAAAATAGTCCGAACGCAATGAGTGCCATGTGCAACCCCTTGATGAACTATCTACCCAAGACAAATGCAAAGGTCATCAACTAGCTTTGTAGCAAAATGAAAAAGCAAAGAAGTCAGCCGCCAGCCAGACTGATTGACTAGAAGTGAAAATTTTCTCACGATAAAAACTGGCCAGTCCGGTTTTCGAAAAGGTCATTTTCTGGACGCGATAACCCAAGTCTGAGATATTGGTATCAAAACCAGTTTTATGATGACCCACAAAAGGAAGCTTAAGCAGTTGCTTTACTTCAGCTCAGGACCATCATAAATTTGGATCGTAAATTAGTGAAAGGGTTGAATCTACTTTGAGGTGATTGTCTGCACCGCCGTAGGTTGTAATTTTAAGATGTTCCGCTGTAAATGTCTTGTAACTGCAACAGTGAAGGGTTGTTCGTGATCAACTCATTTACATACATTTACTTGAGTTGACACATTTGGGTTCATTATAAGTTTATTGATAGACATATCGGACTTTATCAACGTCATTTAGTGACCAGCTGCTTTATGGACTTAACTACTTCAAAGAACCAATGCTGTTCACTCCAAGTTTTTAAAGCTCCTTAGTAACAGTTACGACTAGTGAAAATTCATGTCATATCGACTACTACCTAATAAAACGTCGGTCATTAACACATTCTAGCAACTAACAACATAGCCTTGTGTGTCCAGAACCGGTTTAGATATTGGAAAAGGTCATTGCGAAGACGTTTTATTGTCTTTCACATGCAGCGATCGTGTTGATCGCTTATCGCAACATGTTTGGCTTTGCTCAACCCTTTTCTTCCCATGGGCTTTATTTAATTTATGCATGGACATTGCAAAAGGACACTCCAGAGCAATTGAGCAAATGTAGAAATGAAGAATAATGTCTCTGCTTTGTGCAAATGCGGGATTGTTGTTATTCCCACCCAGCGCTCGCAGTAGCCTAAACTTAATTTATGCATTCAGTAAGTTGTCTTGTCTTCCTATTCGATCTTGGCGTTTTCTGACTGTTGTAGCATAAACCGGTCTGACCGGTCCACGCTCAAACGGTGACCACTTTTAAGGACATTTCATTTATATGCAGCTCACAACAATTACTTTCGATGATGAGAAGATTCGCTGCTGTGAGAAAACTTCTTTGGTTGCTTGACACGAACTTCGCCCTAAACGTTGGATGGGATAATAATAGCTGGTCTATTTTGTCAGTTTTATGGAAAATGCTTTTAAAGATTTGGGATTTTTTAATTTGATTTTGATTTTGGTTTTGATTTTGATTTTGATTTTGATTTTGATTTTGATTTTGATTTTGATTTTGATTTTGATTTTGATTTTGATTTTGATTTTGATTTTGATTTTGATTTTGATTTTGATTTTGATTTTGATTTTGATTTTGATTTTGATTTTGATTTTGATTTTGATTTTGATTTTGATTTTGATTTTGATTTTGATTTTGATTTTGATTTTGATTTTGATTTTGATTTCGATTTTGATTTTGATTTTGATTTTGATTTTGATTTGTCACGCATATAGGAAATTGAAAAAATTTTAGAACTCTTGTCGGATAAAGATTTTTTCGGATTTTTCAACATACCAACATAAATACAAAAGTTTCTACTAGTATATTAGTATGACTAAGTCTCGTAACTAACATTTTTTACGAATTTAAGTTTAAGATTCTTTAGCATCATGACAGAAAATATTATAACTATAAATAAAACATTTAGACCAAAAAACGTAAAAGGCTTTGAGTCGTATCTAACATATTAAACATAAAAACACATAAGCGAAGAGAGAAAAACTGCTCTCCTGAACAATTAAGAAAATTCAGATAAGTCAGTCAGTCATACAAGCGACGATACTACCCAATGGTGAAAATTAATTTGAGCAGTTCTTGCATTTTGACAAGCATGATTTGATAAATTTTCCCATTAACCAAACAATATATGGCTTTTATTAATTTTTCCTATAAATATGTTTATTTTTCTGATTTCATTTTTAGACTAAATTTTACATAATTACATTAAGGCCTAAAACTTATCGCATGTCTTCACAATAACATCATGGGTATCATCATCAATTTCAATATAATGATCATTAAAAATAAATTCTAGAAACATATTTTAATTATTTGGGCTTGAAAAGTCAAGGTCTTCAAGCCGAAGGCAGCTTTGCTCTCAGCATCAGAGTTATTGCTGATACTGTTGATACTGCTGTTGTGGCTGATACTGTTGTTTCCCGGAGTACTCTTGCGCTTTGTGGCTACCATGCGAAGATACACGCAACAGTTGCTGCGGTGCGGGAGTTGGAATCTTTACAACTATGTCGGTGGGCTCACGAATAACTTCAGCCTTAAAACCCTCTTTGGGATCAGCGGTGTACTTAACAGTGCGTATGAAGCCATCCGAATCGACGACTGAATAGCTGCCCTTAATGACGCCACCATCACGAACCTCTTTGCGATTTTGATAGTTGGTGAATTCGTCGTCTTTGACATCGAAGCCAAATTGGTAGGAGGAGTTTTGCTGCAATTATTTGAAAAGTACAATATTAGATGCTATAAATAAAAAAGCTCTAAAAATTTTAATGACATGTTTCTGTTTTGGCCCAAAATTAGTTCAGCTGCAAGAAACGTGTTAGCAGCGACCGGTTTCAATTGTCGCCTGGCTACAAAATTGAGCTGAGTAAGACTCGAGCCAAACGCCAGTCACGTTCTGCTTGCGGCTGCGACACACATGTGCGTGTTGGCTATTTTTTTTTTTTTTTTTTTTGTGATTATGGGCATTTGATACTTTTTGCCATTTAAGAGTTCGAGATACTTTTGTAACTCAAAACCTGCATTCGTAGCTCGAGTGAAAGTTAATCAGTACAAAATGTCTAAAAGCTGTGCTGAGGAGCTATTCGAGCTATACATTTATAGGTACTCGTTACGAACAAATGCATAACGCTGAATCAACTACCCCTCATTCTTCCAACTGCCACCCACCATTATGTAATAAATAATGCCGTTATAGCAAAAGTATCTCGTATCTGGTATCTATTATCTGGTATCTTGGCGCATGAATGACGTTGCAGCTTGAACTAAAGCTGAGTCCATGTTTAAAAAAAGTGGCATGTTATGCAGCATTGATTACGTGCTCGTTGCAAAAGCTATTAAACTTGCGATCATGTTGATCGCTAACAACAACCACAACAATAACTTCAGCAAAAAAAAAAAAAAAAAAACAAAACAAAAAGTACGATCTTCGTTGCAGCTAATCGCGTGAGTTACGAAAAATACATTTTCACAGCATTGAAAATAAAAAAGTTTGCTCGTAAATAATTGTCTATATTGCCAAATTTCCAGCCAAAATGCAATCCAAAGAGTTTCATTTGACATTCAGCACGTAAGCGAAACTATTCAAAATAGAGTCTTAACGTGATCGAAATTATTTCTTAAGCTATTGTTTGGCTTGGTCTGAACTTGCCACAAGTCGAAGTGATTTTTTGTCAAGCATAAAATGAATTGATTGCTAATGAAGCTGAGGTATTTATGAAAAGACGAATGAATGGCAAGCATTTTATAACAATGAGGGACGAGTGTTTTTTTTTTTTCTTAAATTTAAAAATAAATTATTTATGCTTTATCCTGTTTCATTACGGTACAATATTAAAACCTACACACACCCACGTCCACACCTTCGCGCTACCAGAAGGCATTAAAGGTCGCCATTATGCTGAAGCGAAGGTTAGTTGAAGGTGTAGGCGTAGGTGTAGGTGTGTCCAGAAAGAGCTACACTCGGCCCTAGCCAGGAGGCTCATGTACAGCAGTCTAAAAATAAAACTCGAACAAACGAGCTGCCAGCAGCTTACAACTTCGAAATGTAGGTTAAGGTGGTTTATTCATTGGCTTGGGTTGGGCGCTGTCTGCAGTCCAAACGTTGGGTTGGATGTTGTTTATGACCAACATTTGAAAGGAAAAGTTATGCCTAAGGCGATAAAATAGAATGTACCCTGCTTAACCGGTTGGCTGATTTGCCACGCATAGACTCCACTGGCTGGCAATGCCGGAATGTAAAGAGTTTTGATTATGCAACAATTGTGATTACTTCGTATAGGTGGGAAGAGTTAAAACTATATGTTCAACTCAACTGAGATTCACCGTAGCTTAACCTTGTGTCTTACCAGCGCACAAATATTTCCTCTGATGGAGCTGGCTATTATTTTTGTGAAGGCCTCTGGCCTCGTGATAAATCATCACAATTCGAGAAAATATGCAGTTTCCGGGGGAAAACTCACAAAACGGACGCACTGCATGAAATAAACAACAACAACAAACGCCATAGCAACAAATTTAATAAATGTTAAAGCAAATCTGCAAACGTTGGCCAAGTTTATTTGCAGTACAAGTAGCTGCAGCAGAAACACTTGGTTAGTTTTCGAGTTAATGACCTTTCAGTTGCATTCACTGAGCAGCTGTTTGTTGTTGTTCACCTGTTGTTGTTGTCATCGCACTCATGTAGAGATTTCTTAAACAACCAAACGCATCTGAGATGGTAGCAAATGCCCAAATATCTGTCCGTGCTAGTTTTAAATGCCATGTCTCTCAGTGCGCTTAACGTGTTAATTGGGAATAATAAATAGTAACAAGCTAGCAATTATAAAACAATTCGCTATTTTTTGATAAATTTTTTTTAAACCTTGCCGCCATAACTCTGGAGGTAAAAATTTTCTTTTGCACACGCAATTTACAAATTTTTTTCTCTAAACGATCAGGAGTCGTTAAATATTTTATAGTTTTATTTAAAAATGCATGTACTGATGACAACGTGACCAATAGTGAATTAATCTTTGTTATCGTCAGCCAAATAGAATAGACGAAAGTCAAGTAGAATATATTGTAGATGAATTTACCCGGCCAAATTCCACGAAAAATGTTAAAAAAATTATCAAAAGTAATGGAATGAAATGGGAGATAAAGCCGAACTATGGAATCGTTTTGCAAATTCTCACCCTTTTTTTTTTTTGACTCCTCAAATAACTCCAACTCCGACTCCGACCTCAAAATAATTCTCTTCATAAGTAATGGTCAATGGAAAATCAATAAATTGCTTGAAACATTTATACAAAATATAATAAAAGGGCCATTTCAGTCCTTTGAAGGACTTTTACCCGAGCTTCAAATTGTTTTATGCGTATTATTAAATGTTTGTACAGAAATTATCGAGAACAGCCCTGCTAGTTTTTATGCCGACTCCGAATGACTAATGTGCATGTTCTTAAGAAACTTTACAAGGCATTATTTTACTGTCTAAGGTTTGCAGAGAGATGACGATCGATCAGAAAAATTAACTTCAATTGAAAATAACTCTTATGTTGTTTTAGCTGGGACTTGAACTTGGGCCCGCTCAAAGGGTAAATTGACTGTTTTAAACTTGAATGGAAATCTAAGATTCTGTAAAAAAATTTCTATACCCAAGTAATTCTATTTACAAACCCAGTTCCCATACCTATGTTATACAATTCTCGAGCACCGTGAGTACCATTTTCTTTAAACTTCAATGATGTCTTCATTAGGTAACAAAAGAACTATATTCTATGAATTATTTATCAAAATCGGTCCAAGATTTCTTGCATCAGATAATAATGGTTATGCAACAATAATAATTTGGCGCATTCAAGACCTTTAAATTCATACATTAAATGTTAATTAAAATTATGAAATAAATAAATAACATGAAAGGAAATAACAATTGTGTAGGATTTGGTTTAAGATAAAATAAGAAACTGGTTGTGTTTTTCACAATTCGACTCTGACCGATAAAAATTTCTGATATTTACCGCCGACTCTGACTCTGACTCTTTTACCCAAGTACTCCCACGTGATAATAACTCTGACTCCGTTACCTTAACTCTAACTCTGCAGTCCTGAATAAAAGCATAATTTTCTTAAAATTTTGAGTGCACACCTCCGAATTCAACAGCATATGATCACAAGATGTTTTGAAATATCCTGAATAAAATATTTACTTTCAGATCTACTTACATCGCTTGTCAATTCTTTTTCCCAAAAACTTGCAAAAAATATGCATCTTGAATTTTTCAGATATCGTTTTTATTATTAAAAAAACTGGTACCTAGAAGTAGGTAAGGGGACGAATATCTCTTAGAAATAAAAAATATAAATATTTTAAAATTAGTTTCAAAGGGAGACAACTTTACATTAAATCCTTTTGTTGATGGATAAAGTAAATGACAGTTATAAAATCCAGGTCATACTGAAATAAAAAAATGAAAAAAAGTCTGCCTCTTAAATTAACTTTTAGTCATTTCAGTCGGCAGATAAATTGCAATCGGCAGATAAACGGTCTTATTTCACTGAAAAATCAAGACATATTTGTATTGAATATTAATATGAGACCATTTGATGCCATTTTTACGA
Organism: Pherbina coryleti; assembly: GCA_943735915.1. NCBI lineage: Eukaryota > Metazoa > Arthropoda > Insecta > Diptera > Sciomyzidae > Pherbina > Pherbina coryleti. Next base: position 134,106,652 of record OX030952.1, read on the forward strand.
ACAGCAAGGTCCGTGGATCGAATCCACCTGATACAGACCATGACAGAGAGGTTTATTCTATTAATTTATATTTACAAGAAAATAGCTTTTTGCAAATAAAATTGGACAACTAACAAGAGTATTAAAAAGTTGCAGGACAAGATATCAGCTGTTCTACGTGTTATAATGTATTTGAGGGAAGTGTTGTAACTTTCCTACCATCATCAAATTCAAATTGTATGCCATAAATTGTGGAATATTTTCTTTTTCTGGATAATAAACTGGAAAACTTGAATCCAAAACCACTAACACCAACGTGTCAAACAGTTAGAAACTAATAATTTATGTTTCTTGTATAAAGTTGTACTTTAAGTTTGATAAATGATTTAGTATTCGAAAAATATTCAAGGACCCCTTCTCTACATTGTTAAATGACATTAAATATTAGTTATAGAAAGTTCACACTGAGAGTTTTTCGCCTTGGTTTTGACATTCAAATTTGCAGAAAATGGTATTTTTACCGAAATAAATCAAATTTAAGATTTCGCGCTTAAAAGGCACTGATTATTAAAATACCAACTTGTAAAATCTATCGACTAAATCTCAATTTTTTTATTTTGTAATATGCAAAGTAAAAGCAAGTCTTATCTTAATCTGTTCCTTTGAAATGAAAAATCTATCAATTCAGCTCTTGTGTTTCAAATACGCCATCAGATGTTAATGGTTTTCTTTTTTATTTTTTGCCCAATATTTTCCCAACATTTCCCCTATATTTACCCAATATTATCATTCGCAGCTGGAAATTGTCTTTTGATAAGCAACACTATTAAGAGCCAAATATATAATAATGCAACTAGTGTTATTGAAAAACCTTTCCTATTGGACTTACTTAATTAACGCTCATTAATCAATCAAACAAATCTGTAAAACCCGAATGAAATGCCTCTTAATATTTTTGGATATTAAAAATTAAGCCACTCTCTTGCAACTCATTGAAACTCAATCAGTCTTGCGACATAATTTTGGATTTGATATGCAAACTTACGTCATCGTATTCCTCCTCTTCCTGCTGCAGCTGCGCTTTGCTCTTTGGGGCTGGAGCCTGATACTGATGTGCGACCGGTTGTGTGCGACGTGGTGCAGCAACAGCTTGTGGTTGTCTATAGACGACTTGTTGCTGTTGTGGCTGTTGTTGATACTGAACCTAATTTAGGTGATTTTATTGGAGAGAAGAAAAAAAATATTTTTTAATTATTGCTTGTCCAGCAACAACAGCTTGCGTCGTCGAAGAAACACCTACTTGTTGAGCCTGTGGTTGATGTTGCAAGTATTCGCGCACAGCAGGAGCGACATATTGTTGATGCTGTTGTTGTTGGGCACGTATCTGCAATAACAATGTGTGGTCCATAAAGTTAAGGGTTAGTTTCTTGCAACTATTTTGAACATTAAGGGTGTCAAAATGGTTGCGGTTTTCTTGTTGTCGCACGCGGTCGCTAGAAAGCTTACCTGTTCTTGCACGTTATCCTTGACACGCAACTGCTGTCCTGGACTCACATATTGCTGTGTCTGTTCTGAGTTTTGTTCATAGATGGGCGTGGCATCGGCAGAGCTGGCACCTTGATGTTGCTGCTGCTGGGACAACTGTTGATAATATTGCCGTAAATAGGCTGGATCGACCGACTGATGTTGTGCCACGACAGCAGCAAAACTCAGGCCCAACAGGGCTGCTATCAATGCAAACGAATTCTTCATAATGCGCACTTTATTCGAATCAAAGACACGTTAAAGACAATAAAATAAACACAGCAGATTTAATCACAAGAACAGAGTATAAAAAGCAATTTTGAAGCACGTAGCGCGTATATGTAATCCTCCACTGAACACTCGGATCTGCGGATTGCTTTTTGAAATTTGCCTTATATATGAGCGCGCTTGATAGGCGCCAACGCCAACGTGGTAGCTTTGAGGAGCCTAGGTCTGTGCCGTTGAGTCAAAAATGTTTGCTCGCCATGGCTTCAAACAAAGTTTTTTCTTTTGCCGCACTGAGGATTTGTTCGCTCAAAATGCTTTTCACTTTCGTTCGTTCGACTTCTGCCTCGTTGTGTTTTTATGCAGCTGTGACGTCATGATGACCGGTTTATGCTCACGTCGTCTTCTCTCACATAGAGCTGCACTCTCACAAAGTTTCTTGTAGCTGGCTGCTTCGTTCAACTGGGAACTTGGTGTGTATACCTTGGAACTTCTTTACTTACCTCTAACGCTCCAACCGACCGTTATTTTTTAGTGTTTTTATTTATTAGTGCTGAACGTCATTTCCGATTCCATTATATCATTTTTATTGTTGATTGTTGCTGCATCCGATTCCCGCCATTGAAGCATTAAACAGCACCCCTGATAGGTTGGAAATTGGCGATTGTCTTGGCCAATGCAGTCAGACGTCAGCTGTTTTCCTCATGTTTTGCTTGCTAAAAAGTGGTCCAAGAGATGCAGCTCGTGTGGCATGCAGTGCGATGACATGCTTTGGGTTGAAAAACGTTTTATTAGATGAGCCAGTTTTTGTTTTTCAATTTTGCATTGATTCCATTTTAATTGTCTCTCGAATACGGAACTAGTTTTTATTTCTGGTCTGGTCTGTGGTGCGGGTTAATCGCATGCCATATATTAAGGTTAAGTCGGGATGGATTTTGATGGATTATTTGCTGGTGTAGATGAGGTATTAACAGCGTGAAAATGTTTGATTTTTCTACATCGGACTTTTTTAAATATTTCACATCGGATTTAATATTGATTAATTTTTAATAATTTTTGAAGAGTTGTAATAATTACTTCATTATAAAATTCCAATCAAGAATTAATGGCCACATAGTGAGTTGAGAGATCGGCTCAAAACAGTTTCTAACATTTTTTTTTTTCACTTATAAAAACTGGTAGATCAAAATTCGTTCAATACCTTGCCACTACTCTCAATTCTTTTATTCCTAGATTCTAACTACTAATCTAATTAATTCTAACTACTAATCTAACTTATACTAATTCTAACTGGTGAAGACATATGATGTGTGCCAAAGTTGAAGCCAGTAAAAAGCAGAGACAAAATAAAGGTACCAATCGATTGTACACGAAAACTTAAAAATGTGTTTTTTGTTTTTTACAAAATAATGGAGAAAAGTTTTTTCTGTGTTTTCCCTTTACGCGAACTTAAAAATGAATGGGTCGCAGATGAGACCACAATATATAAACAATAGTTTTTTTCCGACCAAATTATTCACTTAAATATTTTTGCCTAATGGGTGAGGTGAATTGACACGTACTGACGAGTTTAGCACAATTTTCCATTTTGCTAAATATTTTTTAACAAGTACATTACGACTTGCATGAGTGCATAAGGCGTGAGATCGATTCCCGTTATTACTTTTCTTTTAAATATCATTCTTACAAAATACAAATTTTGCTTCATCTAATTTTGTTCACAAAATTCTTTTAAACGGAAAAACTTCTCATTAAAATTCTCTTAATTGGCTTAAATTAAACATTTTAACCCCAAAAAAAGTAAAAAAAACTAAATTTTAAAAGTAGAATTAAAACATTTCTAATATGATTAATGAAGCTTATAACAATTAAAACAATGAAGATGCACATAAAAATAGTTTATTTTTGTGATTAATTTTATTTTTAGAATTTGAATCAGTTTCGAAATAAATGAAATTGTTTTACATGTCATTTCCAAAACATTTAGTTACAGCTAGACTTGCATGCATGACTTGCTAGATCTATGGTACTGCATTTGGTGCAAAATTCTCTTAAATAGCTTTTTTATTAATTACTTGATAGATCTAGCTACATAACCTGTATGTCATCTCAGTATTATATTTCAATTCAAAGATCTACACTCCTGAGAAACAATCTATGTGTTATTCTGTTAAAAGTGAGGCAATTAGCTTTGATCCTTGAGAGTCTCCGTTATTTTTACTTAAAATGTCATTTTATTACAAATAATATAATAAATAAATAAATAAATAACTGGCCATTTCAGCCCTTGAAAGGACTTTGACCTAGCTTCTTATGATCAATTGTGTTGTGCGTGTTATTAAGTTTGTACACAATTGACCGAGAACCGGACCTACAGGTTTAATGCCGACTCCGAACGGCGATGAACGGAATGTTCTTGTTCTCAAGAAGCTTTACATGGCATTTTGATTACTCTCTGAGGTTTGCCATTGTCTGCAGAGAGGTGGCGGCCGTACAGAAAAATCATTTTAATTCAAATAATTTTCTGTCGCTGCACAGTGGAATTATAAGCAAGCGTAGGGTAATTTAATTCAAAATTGTTTTTATTTTTTTGGTCAACATGTTTTTTATATACGCAAGAATATAGTCCATTTTAAAAGTAAATCCAATTTTTTACAAAAAAATTGCCTAAATATAACCATAGCGGGACAAGAAAAGTCATTAAAAGCAGAACATGAAATAATTAACTGCGCTCGTAACAAAGATTCAGTATGTTTAAAGCTCAGTAGTTTTTTAAAAACACGTTGTAATAAATAAATTATTTTGTAAAATTATTTATTGAAGTGTGCGTAAAAGTGATATACACAAAAAAATCCTTTAAGTGTTTCTAAATCCTTTTTTGGAGATAAATACATTTATACCTTTTTGGTAAGTACCAAATTTAATTTTTTTCGCTTTCGTAGACAAAATCTTTCTTATATGGTAAAATATAGAGCACTAAATATACTTATTTTTTTAATTGATCAATTTACTAACAGAAGCCATCAACAAATCTTGCGGCTAGCTGCGGCACCCATGCAATTTTGTTCAATTCCAACATGACTCCGCATATTTCAAGAGTAGCAATTTTTGATTTGTGGCTTTCGACATCGAAATATGAAAAAGTTGATAAAATTATAAATTTTCTTTGTGGACATATTTGTTTAGGATCTAATGATAAATTTGATTTCGACAAATTAAAATCACTCGTGCGTAGTTTTACCCAACAATTAAGCCTAAGATGGACAAAAGCTTCCCGAAAAAGGGTGCGCTTTGTTGTAGCAAATAAAGATTGGCTCTCATTTGAAATTGACCTAACTCAATTTATTTCTTATAAATTTGGTGGACCAAAGATCTCACTTTCTGTTGGTAGGCCAATAAAAAATTTTGAAAATTGTTGCCAAGAAGTAAAAATGAGGAAGGTTAATGAACTTGCAAAAACCAACGAGCAAGGTGTACTTTTTCTAGCTACTGAATTGAAAATGAGATCGGCTGGAAAACGAAATTCAGCAGCACTAATGAACGAACTCCTAAGCGCTTTCCCAAAAAGAAGTACTACCATTAAGAAGGCAAGATTAACTATTGAGACTCCTAAAAGTATTTATCCTGAACAAGCTCTCGCTCTGACGTAACAAAGGTGACGTGGATTGTCAAAAAATTAATAATATTCATTCAAATGTATTAAATACAGCATTTATTTGATATATTTCAATAAATTTTGAACTAAATTGCTGTTTGTGTTGTCTTCATTAAAAAAGGTAATAAAAAAAAATAAAGATTTTTAGTTTATAGGGTAAGTAGGCGTGGTCTTGTTCTGATTTCGCCCATTTTATTGTCAGATGTAAGCTATAATTTAGAAATTATTTATACAAAATTTCATCTCTATATCTTTATTCGCTCACAAATTATTAAATCAATTACCCTACTAGAGCATATAAGACCACTGTGCGCTGCTGGGATTTGAACCCGTAGATTGACATAGACATAGTTGGTTGACATAGAGGTCACGCACTTTAACCAACTGCGCCACGGACGCCACAAATAATATAAATAATTACAAATAATAAATATAATATAAATCATACCAACTAAGAAAGAGCCACAGGTATCTTATACCATGTCTACACAGAGAGTTTAGTTTGAGTTTCCAGTACAAAGTTGAGTTTTGCCACTGAACGCGATATAAACTCTTGAGTTCTCCAGTACAATTTTGCAGGATCAAACTCAACTTTATTTTTGTCTTAATCAAAACTCAATTTGAGAAATTCCTAAAAGTATGCAAATACGTTCAGATGCTAATGTTCTTATAAGAAGGCACGACTTGTACAATTTTGTGGTGAGAAATGTCAAAAACAGCTGTTCTAAAATTATGCAATTTACTATTTGCAAAAAATTAACAAAAAAGCGGAGAAAAGAACTTGGGCAAGTGTAGAAGATGTAGTCTTCATATTAGTATGGGGCGATACAAATTCCAAATTGCGCAGCGCAAGGAAGAAATGGCTGTACGGAGAAATGGCTGCAGCCTTGTCCTTAAGTGGAATTGATTTCACGGTGGTGGATGTGCCGATGAGGACACAAAAGTAAACGAAGAAATGACACATTAAACACAATTCTGCCGACGCATCTCTATGTGAGCAGCTATGGTTAACTTAAAAATAAACTCAAACTAAACTCTCTGTGTAGACATGGCATTAGGATGTCTCGTTAGGAACTACAATACAAGGGTAGAATCAGTGGGCACGCAAAGATAATATCTTGATTTCTTAACCATGAAATGAATCATATTATTTACAGTTATTTTATATTTTGTGTGAGAACGCACAATAGTTATACTACTCAAGAAAATATGTGAAAATATAAATACATTTTTACTCAATGTAAAACGTTTCTATCAAAATGTTCTTTAAGGGCCAACTTATTTCAAAGAATTCCAAATTTTCCATGAACTCGTAAGTTTCCAAGGCTATTTTGTATATAAATTTTCATAAATCTACATAAATCTTTCAGATTCAACCCTGACGTAGAATCAAGGACAGACCACTGCATTACTAAGCAATTTTTTTCTACTACACAGCACCAAATTGGACATAGAGCAGGCCTAAATTAAAGTAATCACTTTGGCTAAGAATTTCTGACCCCACACAAAAAGCGAATCGAATCAAGTACATGACATGCCAGTATCAAGTTCGGATATGAACCGCCAAAACAAAAAAAAGGTAACCCACTAAAAAACCAAAACGCAAAAAGGTGAGGTCCAAACAAATTAAAAAAATCAATTTAAAAACTGTAATTGCAATAGCAGCTATTTGCGAAAAAATAGCAGACTAGTTAAAACTTTATTGAATAAAATTTATCGAAACCTGGCACACGGGAAGCAACAAAGTCGACAAATGAATTAAACTCTACCACAACATGAAAGAGCCAAAAAAGCAAAAAAGGAATTAAGTAACATTATAAAAAAGTAAATAAATAAAAAAAAAATATATATATATATTACCACAAGACAACAGCTGATCGCTTTCAATTACGAAGCGAATCAAATGCATGAACGGCTACATGCTGCGCATGCGCAACATTTTAAATCAAACAAGCAGACAGGCGCTCCGCTATAGCCAGAATGGGAGAAAGAAGCAGCACAAGTAGGTGGCTTGAATGCGTAAATGTGATATCCACATTAAAAGAGTTTAATAAAAACTATTACAATTGTTGTAGTTTTTACCGTTGTTGTTGTTGGTGCTGTTTAACAGTTCCCCCGATGGCAACAAGTGTTTAGCTTGATGGTTATGTTCAATTTTAACTGGGTCAACCGCAGATAGCTGAAAACAATCGGCTTAAGTTAGGAACTTATTGATGATTCGATACGATATGCAGCGATCGATAGTATCGATAGCAGAGACAACGCTGCGGTGCACGCTGAAGTGTCTGTTGAGGTATTTCGGTGCAGCTCTCGGTAAAGTTATGCAACAGAGAATCCAAACAATACAACGCATAACTAGGACACTGAACTTTAGCTATTTCATCTGATGATGAGTATGTCAAGCAAAAACATTCAAATCTACGCCTGAACCCATGATACAATTATACAGGTAGCATTGACAAGTATAGATTTTCTCAGCAACAAGGCAACGACCATCTGTCAAAAACAGTTGTTCGTGCAACAAGAATTAAACGAATGTAAAAATAAATAAATTCCGCAAAATATGTGCGTTAAATACACAATTATAATAATGAAAGTTGTGAAAAAATTATGTGTGATATGTGTTTAACGTTTTTCAGCCGTGGTGTTTTAATAATAATTTGAAACTTCTTTAATTTCGTCCATATGCATCTGCAGCTGCTGAGGTTGCTACATTTGAACGTTTTCAACATTTTTTCTTATGTTTGCACTTAATAACACAAAGTTCACAAGTTATCTTCGTTGTAGTAATAATAATTCACTATTGATAAAATGAAATAGGCAATATTTTGTAAGAAAATGTTTGTTTATTTGCAAGCGCTGAAACATAAACAATGGCGAAAACATAAGAAATCATTGAACGCTCTCTTTCTAGACATTTTTTTTGACAGATGGTCGTTGCCCAAGCAACTGTCAATACTACCTTATATTATTATACCATGGCCTGAACAATCTCTGTAGAAGAATTAAAACAAATTTTCTTTAGCTGCCAAATGATGCAAAACTTTTATTAAACATTCAATTAGATTTTTAACTTAAATAAATTCTTAACCAATTAAGTGTTGTTGCACCAGCAAATCTTAGGCAGGCGCTTACAAAGGCCACAAAACTACCGGCGCATGCGTGTTGACTAGATTGCCACCCATTTGGGGAAAAATAAAAAAAATAGGTAATAATACATGGTATAAATTTGAGAAAAATATAGCAAACGTGAAAAAATATACAAATAGGATGAACTTTCTTTTACATAATAAATATATTAATTCCTTTACAGTTATTTAATAAACGTACGGTTAGTTTGTTTGATTTTATTCTTGAAACGACTAAATATTTGAATAAAATAGAGTATTTACGAGTAAATATATGTTTGTTTATGCTTTAGGTTTTATTGTTGATGTGTTGCTATTGTATTTTTTTTTTTAATTTACAGCACAAAATAGATAGTTTTAAATTCCAAGTTTTGTTTCATTTGACTAAATGTAAATCAAACCGTTTAATTTTTTTTTTTTTTTTGTAACTGTGTTGATCTCAATCACCATAATCTTCGTCACACATTTGGGTGCATTGGTTTTGTAGGAGGTTTTTTTTTATATAAAATTTAATAAATATTATGTAGGAAGTGAAATTCGTATTGGTGTATGTATGTACGTGTGTGAGTGTGTTTGTTTTTTGCGTTATCCTTTAAAATTTAAGTTTAATTAATCCATCTAAGTTGGCTATGCCACGTTTTTAATATTCCGATGCACCCAGGACACTGTACATCAAACGGTTGAAGGATCCACTTTGACGGATGGTGTCATCGTGTGTGTTTACCACCTGTCGAATAAAAGAATAAGAAGCTCCAATGAAAAGGAAAGTAAAAAAGTTATGAAAAATATTATGAAAACCTAATTGGGGGGTACACACTATCACACAAGACTGTCTTATCTTACCTTTATCATACCTTTGTACGATAGGATGAAATGCTGTTTGGTGAAAAGTCAACAAATTGTAATTTTCGTTATGCTACAAATACAGTGTGTGTTTTGTTTTTCTTCTGGTTAACAGTAAAGTCGAAAAATTGAACTAAAGGCAGAAACACAATATTTATTACAAAACATTAAAAAATAAAATCCAAACGAATGACATCAAAATCAACGTTTGTACTTGAGCATTTTACACAGATATGTGCCACGTACCATTATGGCTGCCGTATGACATTTGAGCGTGATAGTATGCACCCCACGTAAGATATTAGGGACTTGATTCGGGTAAACAATATACTAGTTTATCTTTTATATCAGAATGACCACACTTGGATTAAATTAGTTATTAGCCAGTAAATTTGTCATTTTCATAAAAAATTAAGCCATTATTGTTTACTTCATTAATTTTTTTTTTAAATTGCTTGTTTTTTTGCTGCGTAGTTGGCTTCCTTTTTCAAAAATCTATAAAGGTCGTTTGATCGTAGTGCCACGCAATCTCTGTAAACTTAAATATTGCATATATTTAAACACTATACTTCAGTTCTGTCAAAAGAGCTCTAGTTTTTAGAAGAAGCTAGCTTTCGAAAACAATATCCACCATTCCCTTGCCAGTCCTAGTGAAATTTTGATTTAAAAAAATGTATTTTTTATAAAATCGGAAAATTCTATAACTTACATTTATTCAGGTTAAAAAACTCTACATTCAAATTTCAAAGTCGATAAAACCTGAGGACGTTAGGCAATTTCATTTCAGAATGAGCATGTGACTTATAATTATAAGAATTCTTAAACTCAATAATCACAAAATCAAATTAATCGTTTGAGTTTTAAGTACAATTACAAAATTTAATTTTAGGAAACATGTTTAAAAAACAACTACGCCACGGACGCCACTAGGAAATATGCTTGGTAAATTTTAAACAATTTATTGATAAAAATTTCATTTTCTTTTAAGAGGTCGTGTGAAAGCGAACATAAATTTAAAATTTGATATTGCAACTGATATGGTCATTTGATCATAAAAAGAAATACCTGTTTGGCATTATTAAAGCAAGCTAATTTTTTCTCCAGTATGAAATAATTTTTAGGTCAGGAAAAAAACTTCAATAACATTTATCATAGGTAAATCAATGAATCTTTTCCTATTAATTCATTTAATTCGAATTTCGAGACTAGGAATTTGAGACTCTGTTAAACTTCTATGTGTGACAGTATTAAAAGTTCTTTTCTTACGAGTACTTACATTGTACGACGGACCTGAAACGGGCGCTGCTGAGTGTACTGGTTTCTAAATGTTGATTTCCGCAATAAAAAGTTAAATATAGGTAAATATATTAAATATCAATATATATTAAGTATGAATAGAGTCATTGTTGAGAGAGTTTAAGTTTGTTAGATGTTAATCGAAACGGTTATGATAGATAAATTCGTGTAAGCAATGAGTTTACAAAATGAATTTTCAAATATATTTACACAAACTAAAATGAGGTTATGTATAAAAACGAGTATGATTGATATACTTGTAGCAACAAATAAATGCATTCGATGTACAGCTTAATACTAGACAAGACGATTTGACAAAAATCTAATCAATTTATTAAACAAGTAGACGATATACAATGCACAGGAAGCCATACCAAGCACCTGTCAAGCATGTCTACTGAACATTTACTGAGCGACTATAAAAAAAAAAACTGAAACTGCAAAAACGAATAACCGTGAGAGAGAAAAAGATGATTGATACTGACTGATGATTGAGAGACTATGTAGAGCAGGTTTTCAAGCACACCGATCTTACCTTTCCTGGAACCATTCTATTTGGATGGAAGACTTTTGGCTGCACTGGCACCGTTACTTCCTGATTATAGTCACCATAGCCATAGCCTTCCTCCTGGAGGGCTCTGTAGGTTTCACTTTTTGATGGATCGTAGACAACAGTTCTCTTGTAACTACAGAATTCCAGCATATCCGGATCAACGTCATGTTTGATACCGACATTTTCAATTTCATTGTGGTTAATTTATGTTTTGGTTTTGATTTTTTTTTTTTTAATAATTTTTATGTTATTATTTTTAATATTAATTTATTATCATATTACAGTTGAGTAGAGAGAGAGAGAAAGAAAAACAGGTGTGCACAATTCGTTAGAACTCATTCACGTTGAATTTGCAAACTTTTTTAAATTTTGATTAATTTTGTTTTTAATAAATTAATAACGATAATGTATGCAGTGTGGTGAGATGTTAAGAACTTAAGTACTAGATAAAATACAAAAAATAAAACGGAAAAATTGCGAGGTAATATTTTTTAAATGTTTAGATGTGCTTAAGCTGAGCTTTAATTCGCCAAGCGAGGACATTTTTGTAGGTTAGAAAATTTACTAGATGTAAGCTGATTTTAAAAATTTGTTCTAAATTTAAAATAATTAGCAAAATTTAAATAAAACCAATTAAAATATCACATATGTTCGGATTTTGGTTCTCTAGACTTGGTACCATAGCAAGCTTAAGGATATGTTTGATTTGTAAACCATGATTCAAACTCAAAACGTTCCGTGCAAGACCTCTGTCTGTTTTTCACCAGATGTTTATCAAATTTATACTTTTATGTGAGATGAGATATTATCGGGGGGTATTTAACAAAATTTAATTCTGGAATATGGTACACATGTTAGTACCTTGCAGGCAAAGTTGGTTGGAATTTGTTTTTACCAGATCATTTTTATGGGGTTTTATCGTCTCTTTTATCATTGCTGAAGTTTCAAACAAATATTTTAATTTTAATTGAAAAAAAGTTGTTAGTAACAAGCATTAATGTCTAGTATTAATTTAAAAAATGTGTTTAGGAACTATAGTTTTTAGATTTAGTTGAGTAGGTTATTTATATCGTCGTGGGAGTATATAAGCCGGCTTAATCTCTATATAAAAGTTATCATTTCTTGATTGCGTTTTGATAATTTGAGTTTAATGATGAAAACGTTGCTGTTGTTGGCGCTGTTGTTGTTTTTGTTGCTGTTCTTGCAGTTGTTTTTGTTTTTGTTGCTCCAGAATTTTATGTTTTTGTTCCAGGAAAGATAGATCGATGAAAATACTAATATTAATTGTGCAGCATTGTTCTTAAATCACTTAAAGAAATATTCAAAAATGCGAGTAGTTTGCGGAGTAGTATTTTTTATTGAAGTGAAACTTCTTAGGCGGCGCTTCGAAATTTGAATGAGAATATTGAGGAGTGAAATTTCAAGGTCAATTTACTTCATTTCGTTACACGATAGAGAAGAAAGATATGTTTTACAGTAGAGAGAATGAGAGAGATATACATTGTATAAAAGACTGAAAAAAAATTTCTTTGCCAGCGCTGAGTATCGAACCTGCAATCTCAGTTTTATAAAATCAACGTGCTATATGCAGGGCTAAAGTCTTCATTTATAAATGTAGTCTACATACCAATTAATCAAACTTTTTTTGCTGTAGATGCCCTGCGGGAAAATAAACAGCGCTCCTAGCGGGAAAATATAACAGCCTTATTCATAAACACATTTTAGGGGCAGTGTAACTTTAAACAAGAAAACGCTATTCATAAACATTTTCGCAACCATGTTTTTTGTTTGTCTTTTCGTTTAATATCAAAGACATGCTCCATATGCGCCCTTTGCAGCATTTTTTTTATGTGGCGGCCATTGCAAGTCCATTGGAATTCTTAATTTTTGTAGAGATTTTCCTTAGTTCAGACACAAACCTTACAACCATGAGCAGCGAATGAAAAAATGTTTATGAATAAAGCCCAAGAATGATAGAAAAATAGATTGCGCAGATAGTAAAAATAATTTTTTACAATCTGCGCATCTACGTTACGATAGACTTACGATATGAGCTTACGATATGGCTTTCTGCCAAGTCTTGTTAAAAATGTGAACAAATATGAAACAATGGCAAAAGATTCAAGAAACAAACTTGGTCTAGAGTGACGTCATGATCGTAAAAAATACTTTGTTCGTAGCTAGAAATGTCAAAATGAAAAGTAAACAACATAACGGACCTGCGCAATGCGTAATCTTTTTTTCTATCATTCTTGAATAAAACGTAGTTTGCTGTAGAAACGAAAATTTCTTAGCATTTAATTCTACACCCGAAATATTAGTGTAGAGTCAAAAATGTTTGTATGGAGAAAAAAGTAACTACAGTACGACCTTGCTCAATGCAACTAATAGAAATTCGGGCAATTGACATAGTTAACGTTGAAGAAACGCAATTAAACTTCTAAACATAAAGCTTTATGTCTCTGAATCTTAGATATTGTGGGTTAATGCACTTTGTATCCTTAAATATTGTTTGAATAGATTTTTCATTAAAAATGTATTTTACAAGCAAAGAAGAACTGAAAGAATATAAGATAAAAGTTTATGCAAGTTTAGTTGTGCAATTCTTTTTTTGCGTTTACTGACAATGAGTCAACGATATACAGCCTTATTCAATAGATTTCCTTAAACAACCGTTGGAAGCTTGTTTAGTTACGCATTGTTTGAGGCTTTACGCAGCCTCTACGCAATTTTGCTTAAGTTGTTATTCATAAACATTTTTTCATTCGCTGCTTAAAATATACACATTCAATAGTATGTTTAGTTTTTTTTTATTAAAAAAAAATTAATATTAAGGTAGATACAGCACTTTTTTTAGAGCGCTCTGTGAAAAAGGTGAAATGCGGTGACCAAGATTGCTCCTCCTAAATTCATCTGAAACAAAAAAATTAATAATATTATTAAACTAGATACTTAAAACTCGTACTTGTCATAGCCGGACTTCCTAACGTAAAGTAACGATTTTCGACAAAAATTCGTCATTATTTTGCCTCCCACAAACAAAGTAAACAATAACTAATGAATGAAGCTACGAAAAATAAATCCTATGACAAGTACGAGATTATTGTGAATAAAATAAGCCTGCAAAAAAATCAAAACGATCGGTTCACTGAGTTTCGAGATATCTTAGCCTAATAGCCTTATTATATAATATAAGATTATATAAAATTCTAACTAATATTTTATTAGAATCCTCACGTTGGTATGTATATCCTTAATTCAATATATGAATATAACCTCTATGAATTTTGCTCATATTACACATATTAAATTATTATTCATAATATTGCGATATAAAATTATATAGAAACCCAAATTCATGAAGTATATGCTGTCGCCCATGACCTTAACTTGACACTGTGCGCAAGAAAAGTTGGAATAAGTTCTTTCAATAGATAACTATTTTATACATATCTTAGTTATATAATTTTATATCGAACTATTTACTATTAATAATAGTAAGTATAATGTGTGTGTGAAAGTTTTAGTTATCTTTTCACATTTAAAGTTTTGAACAAAAAAGTATTTATTTTTTTGCTTAATTAATAAAAACTAAATAAAACTATTAACTAATAAAAAGTATTGCTTAATTTTTTTAAAGCAAAAATAATAACTAAAATTTGTCCCATAGTTTTTGAGTACAAAATAACCGGTAATTTTTGATTTTTAGTTTTTAAGGCAGAAATAAAAATGAAAGTTAAGATCAAGTTTACAGTTGAGGTAGATTTATTGTTGTGACATTGTTCTGTGAAACTCCTTATTAATATGCAAAAAAAAATTTATGAAAAACAAATTTATAAATGCACCTGAAGCTCCCATTGGCAAAAAAATCGCTCATTGTAGTTATGTAAAATAAAAAAATCCCTTTTTAAGAAATTATTCTCTTAATATGCGGAATATGCAACACTTGATTTTCTCACGATCATACTCTCGCTCTCAAACTTTCAATAAAGCTACGCTCTGAGTTTTCTCCCAAGTGCAGCGATGGGTTCTATTCCAGATAGAACTCTACGCCACGTTACGTTGCGTAGCTTTACGATTGCATAATCGAGCCTTTACACTAAAATCGTTCTTATTCTAGAAAAGAAAGAGTGTATACAAAGAAAAAGTTTCACTTCTTTACTGTATACACGGTATACTGTATCTTTTTTCTAATAATTCCTATTATTTTGAATTGATTCTTTGAGTCTTGTTTTATAGTTAAGATATACTGGTGCAAATATTCTAAGTTCTATATGTTTTACTAAACTAGTGATAAAATGTGTTAAGTTTATTAATTTTTAATAGTTAAGTGTTTGATTAGAAGATAAGTTTTCTTTTTTTTTTTTAGCCAAGTAAAATTATCGTTCGCCTTAAAATTGTGCTTAATTCATAAAATTTAAAATTAATAATAACAAAAATTAATTAAAAAAAAAAATATGTACAAATCAGGGCTTGAATTAAGGCACTCAATATCGAATAAAAGTTTAAATTTCGTATGAAACTAATCTCGTGACGAAATTTCTTCTTAAATCGCTGCACATTGTTTGTACGATAACGAATGCCGTAATTTCAAAATCGATGGCGACTGCCATAATTAGGCCCCAGATCAGATATTTGGTTAATGTTCTGTTAAGAAACCTTCTGTTATGCAAAGTTCTGTTATTTATTATGTTAACTTAATTATAACTTGTTAGTTCTACCATAAAAAAATCGACCTGGCAGTGTTGTAGGCTTTCCATGTTCGAAAACGAAACCATACCGTAAAGGTAGGATGCCAGAAATACTTTTAATTTAACCCTCTGCAGCTGACGTCGTAGTCTGACAGACATCGAAAATCAAAACTTCGCGCGTACTAACGTGAAATTCGAAGATAAAAAATTCGTTTTTATTATCTCGTGAAAAAAAATATTTTATATCAAATTTTATTCTTATATTAGCCTAATATTTATTTGCTGTTATATGGACTTAGGTCAAGAGAGTTACAGTCAGAAACTTCATCATAAGAAATTAGTTTAAAAGTGAGGTCTGGTAGACCCCACGTCAGGAATATTGCTAAGTTTGGAGCACGTCAGTTGCAGATGCACTTTTATTAAAAATAAATAATAATAAAATAAACTAGCCATTTCAGCCCTTGAAAGGATTTTGACCGAACTTTTTATGATAAAATTGTGTTGTGCGTGTTATTAAATGTTTATACATAATTGATCGAGAGCTGGACCTACTAGTTTTATGCCGACTCCAAACGGCTAAATGTGAATGTTCTCAGGAAACTTTACATGGTATTATTTACTCTTTGAGGTTTGCCATTGTCTGCAGAGAGGTAACGACCGAACAGAAAAATTAATTCAATTAAATAGACTTTCTGTGTCGGAGGGAAATTGAACCAGGGTTCTCTGGCGTATGGGTCACGCTCTACCCACGCTCTACCCACTGCGCCACGGCCGCTCTTTTATTAGAGATTTGTTATCTCGTGAATGATTCAAATAGCACCATATCATATATCTTTTCAAATATATTATGGCCATAGTTTTATTACTCAGATATCATTCATATAATGATAAATCAAATTAGTTGCCAAAATATAATGCTATCATATGATTGGGTGAAAACATCTATAACTGTTTCAAATCTGAACATAGCTATTGCTACTCTTTTAGTTTGTGTAAAAAACAACACTGGAAAAATTAATGTTATTTTAAAATATTCAATTATTTTCATCTCTTTCATCCTTAAAATTTTGTTTAATCCAAAAATATTCTATTCTTAGAACTCAAATTTAATTATTATATCATGGTTATTGTGCCATAGTTGAACCATATACATATGCCAAAAATCATTTGGCAAGAAAGAAATTTCATCATAGATAGATATGTTTTACAAAAAATTCTTGCTAACATGAATCATCTAAAGGAACATTAAGAACAAATTGAGCAAACCTGAAAAAATATTCAAAAAACGAAAATGCACAAGCATCCTTTACTTACTTAAAAATCTTACAAAACCTTCTATAAAATTTACTCGATTCTTTGTGCTGTTTTGTGCAATAATGATTTGATGCAAACAGGCATAATATTGTGTTGTCTTGCCATATTTGGCTTGGTTTTTTTTTATCTGAATTGGCAAGTTTCTTGATTACCTTTATTAATTTTATATTAAATTGTTATGAAATTCGCCATTCCAATTCTTCATCGTAGAAATATAATATTTCCTGTACTCATATTAAACAACTCACGAAAATCAGTGGGAATTGTCACGTTTGGGCACATTACACGAACATTAAAACAATTACAATTTTTTAAATAACAGACACAGTTCAAATTAATCACTTTGGAAAATAGTCAATGTTTAACGTTTTTATAAAAAATATGTTTATAATTCAAATACAAATCAACAGACGAATAAAAAAATTAATACTATTTTTGAGACAATCAGGAGCAACAAAAGCCAAAACACATACACTGTTGCAACAACATTTACGAGCATATCAATATCTAAATCAAAATATAAGATATTACTACGTATAGAAAATATTTATAGAGACAACATTTTAGTACAACTTAGAAGAACACAAATACCTTACATCATAGTGAGGGGAGACTCATGCTATACATAGCAGTATAACAACATGCTTTATATTCAGGGTTTGTGAAATTGTATGTATGGTTTAATAAACAAAAAAGTGTTCAAAAGATGTGTTTGTGATTCCTCTAGATATGTCAATAATTTTGATTTTGTCTAAGCGTTACATTAAGAATGTATGTCTACCACAAAAGACATATGAAGGTGACATTAATATAATGTTAAGTTTAACAATAGTTAAAAATTTACTTCGCATGGAGACAGTTTTAAAGATGAATTTTGAAAATGGCGAAAAATCCCAAGCTTTGAATGAAAATCAAAAATTAATTTTAACTTAAAGAAATTTGGGAAAGGTTAAAAAATATCAATTCTATATCAATCCATAATTTCAAAACAACTTAAACTATTTAAATGATCATCTAATTGATTGATGATTAACATATTTGATTATTACTTTTACCGGTCAAGCTTTGATGGCAATGGTCGATATAAAGGGCTATTCCTTATTCGTGTTGCTCTACTGTCACAAGAACAAGTTCATAATTTGGTTTGCACCGAATCAGACAGCGAAAATTAATGTTTCGCGAAATATAAGAAAAAATAATACAACATAATTATTATTTATCAAAATCATTAGTAAGTTTTGTTAAATTTGTTACCTTTAGTTTTATTAATTGCTTTATAACGATACATATAATAAATATTTATACTCCACTATAAACTAAAAACATTGGCTTGAGATTTAGCTAAGCTTTTTGTCATATTAATTTTAGATATTATATTGTATTGTAATAAGCAAATTTTAAGTTTGTTTAAGCTGCACATACATTTTTTTCTCACTTCATAAAAGAAAAGTTTTTGAGTCATGTTATTTAAATTACTTTCTTTTAGTGTCAGCCCCATTTCTTAGTGTGAGAAAAACATTAAGTTGCAAAAATTTCAAGAACTTACGGAACTGTCTGCCTGATGGTGTTCTCAATGTTGCTGTCTGAGTACAAACCAATTGGAGAGTTGAATTGCTTGTGGAAAACCTACATGAAATTAACGACCATTTTAATTAACTTATAAGAATTTATACTTTTATCATTACCTTGCCAGTATCAGCATCGTGGCCAACAACCTTGTGCAACATAGTATCAGCAACACGTTGCTTCATCAAACTGTCGTGGTGGAAATCATGTCCAGGATGAGCGCGTACAGCTGGATTGGGGTAGTGCCTCAAGTACGAGTCTGTACTCGGGGCATCTTTCTTAACCTTAGCACCGGGTAATACCAGTGGAGTTGTTCGGTATGGCTGTAAAAATGTAAAAGAAAAATTACTTCGAGAATTTGCTGAAATTAAACTCTATAAATTCTTTAACAAAAACACCCAATGTTGTTGGTGTTATCATGATCGAGATTTGTTTATAAGACTTGCTTCTATTACCTAAAAATAGCTAGTTCGTTTCAACCCAGAGCAAAATTTCAAGCAATGAGTATTTCATATATTTCACGCAATTTGATTTAGTATAAAAATAAACCAATGAGAATAGAAACTAGCATATTGTGAGTTATTTTCAAATTATATGGAATGAGCGTCTGAGGAGATTCTCTGAATTCTAGAAATTATTCAATACACCAAATTTTTGTCCATTATCTCTTGCGTACATATACATTTTAGTAAATATATTTATATATAATTGAAAATGCGCCTATATTGTTGGCTATATGTTGCTCAATATATTTATAATTGGTTACGTAATGCTAATCCAGCAGTTTGAACGATTTGCTAGAATGGTTGGACGCAGCAAAAACATTTTGTTTAATATTTGATTTAATGTATCAAATTCGCTAGAACGGAGGGTGAGTTCTACTAGCAAAATGCAAATATAATTTTTTATACAGGGAAGACAGAAAGGAAAAAATTTGAACACGCAGTAAAAATATTTCACTTTGTGTATAGATGCTTAGTTATAAATGTCGAATCTGAACTTTATTGTATGAACGTACAATAAACGGTGGACTTACAAAATCAGTTTATGTTGATATTACAGCTAAGTACATATTGCTAAGTTTTTGATATAATTGGATTATTTTAATATATCAACATTAATAAACAACGTTTTCAGAAACTCTCATCCACAAATCCTATACTTGAATATTAATACATAATCCTATAATCTATGTCAAGCCACCAAAACACTTTACTCTGGCAACTCTCTTCTGTAAGTTCGAATATTCGATAATTTACGCAGCCAACTTCACTTATTTATGACGTTTCGGCACATATGTGAATTACATTTATAGTTTCGCGCCCTTAAAATTTATTTTTACTTTGCGCATCTTATTTAACGTGTTTACTAATAATTTTATAAAAAAAACATTTACTTTTACATTTTATAATGACCACTATTCGCAGATCATCACGCTTAAGCACCACTAGCAAAGCATCTCCGCAATCAACGACACACTCCAAAATCTGGCGACGACGTCATAGTAAGGCTGTCTTTGACAGCGACGACGAAGCAGAGTGTGAAACAGAGTCTGAGAACAACGAAAACTGCAACTTTATCAACAGCAGCTGTGGAGCACATCCACGTTCTTGTACCAGCAGTAAAGATAATCAAGTGATGAACGCAGCAGAACTGAAGACTCCGAGATCAAGCAAAGAAGGTCTACGTATGTCTAAAACAAAGAAGCGCGAGTTCCTTAGCAAAAGTAAATCAGAAGGGCAATCGCAATCTTCTTGCGAAGATAATGATGTTGAGTCAGAAGGAAGTCAGGTGTCTCCTCCTAAACAATCACGAAAATCATCTTTACCAGCACACTTTACAAGTCCCTCTCGTCTTCTGGACCGTCTAAGCATAGATGACAAATCAATTTTAGGCAATACAGAGGAATCTTTTTACGAGAATGATGCCAATCAAAAAACAACTACCAAACGTAATAAATATCAAAATGCACGCCGTGTACTAAACAGTGCCGAAACAAACGTCTTACCAGGTCGCGAAAAAGAACTATCAGAATTGCAAGACTTTCTCATAGACCACTTGAACAACAATAAGTCCGGCAGCTTGTATGTATCAGGTCAACCAGGCACGGGCAAAACAGCTTGTCTTTCCAAGCTACTGAGATCTGATGAATTCTCAAATAAGTTTACCAAAGTTTACATCAATTGTACTTCGATTTCAACTATTGGCAGCATATATAAAAAGATCTGTTCCGAGATGCTGTTGAAGGTGCAGGGACGAACGGAAAAAGATCATCTTGCAGCGATTCGACAACATTTGTGCGCACAACAAAACAAACGGAAAATGATTCTCATGGTGTTAGACGAAATTGATCAACTCTGTGGTCAAAAGCAATCGGTGCTGTACACGATCTTCGAGTGGCCTGCATTGCCTAACTCCCGATTGCTGCTTGTAGGCATTGCTAACAGTCTGGATTTGACTGATCGAGTGCTGATGCGTCTCAATGCCAAATGCGATCTCAAGCCACGCCTCATGCACTTTGCACCTTACACAAAAGAGCAGATCGTTAATATCTTCAAGTCTCGTTTAGAGGAGGCAGGTGTACAAGATGTGTTTCCACCAGTCACCATACAGCTGCTAGCAGCAAAAGTCTCTGCCATAAGCGGGGATGTGCGTCGAGCTTTGGATATAGGACGTCGGGTTGTCGAAATTGCAGAACAGAAGAAGCGAAGCACATCGGCAGGAAGTTCGCACTTAACACTCAGCGACTTGGGCCTCGAGATTAACGAGAGTGAGTTAAGCACGGTATTAACTGAATGTTTTGTTCATTAATACTTTTTTACATTTTACAGCTGAAGAACTTAAACCAGTACAAGTAACACAAGTAGCCAGTGTGCTGAACAAAATTTACGGTGCTTCACAACGCCTTCAGGAAGACATGGAAGAATCCTTTCCATTGCAACAAAAAATCATGCTCTGTTGTCTCATACTTATGCTTCGCAAGGAAAAGAACAAGGACATCACAATTGGACGCCTACATGATGTGTACAAGAGAGTTTGCTCCAAGCGGCACATTCTAGCCGTAGACCAAGCAGAGTTTTCTGGTCTAGTGGATCTCGTAGAGACACGTGGTATACTGCGCATAATACGCAAGAAGGAACCGCGCTTAAGTAAGGTTCAGCTGCAGTGGGATGAGGAGGAGGTAAATGCAGCACTTTGCGACAAGCAGCTTATTGCATCCATACTTGACGACACTGCTTGTTTGGGTAGATGATGTGACATTACAACTAATTTTATTATAGGCTGCTCTTCTCTTCAGCTGGAAAAATTTCACTCATCAAAAAGATTTTTTCTTCAAGATAAACGATAGAAATATTTCACACATCTAAATCACCTTGAAAATTAACACTCGTCACTCTCTCCTACTCTCTCTTTCGTTAATTTAAAAATAATTTTTATTTATTTTTGTTACATACATTTTCGAAAACAGCAGCTGCTGCTGCTGGTGCGGTTAAAATGATGATAAAATAGATTTAATATAAGACATCGAAATATCATTCAATTCAAAAAGAAAAAACTCGACAAAGCAGAACGAATCATTCAATTGTTTTCAACACATACTCACACAAAAGTTTTAAAATCTTAATTAAAATAAATTTCATCGAATAGCATTAAATTTTTCTTTATCATTTTTAATTTTTTTTTTTCGAGATAAGCTCTGACAATTCTTTTAATATAAGATTTAATGATTTAAGAAAGCCACAATAAAAACTAAAATTAAAGAAATAAAAATATAGGAAAAGCAGAACTAACTTGACGATTCTTTGCTGAGTGGTTTGTATTTTATCCATTAAAAAAAAAAATAATTTTCAATGGTGGTTGTGAGTAATATTGAAGCTTTGCCAATTTGCTTTGATTCAAAATGTTGACTATAAAGGTGGTGCCACCATATTTTCCTTTATTTGTATCTTTGACTTTAAAATTTTAGCACTATCATAAAGTGCTGTGTATAATGAAATTTAATGCGACAAATGACCTGAAAATTTTTCCTTTAACAAAATTTTAACCTCACTATCGGTTTTATGACTAACAGCCACAGATTTTTATTTTTTTATTAGGAATTATTTAGACTTTAATAAATTTCAATATTTTTTTAAAAAAAAAGATCGCTTTGCAAATTTTATCTTTGTATATTTTGTATATTTCATTAACATTCAATTAAAAATATAATTATTGCACATGAACATAATATTTAGATAATATAATATTTAGTAGATATTTTAAGAATCAAAGCTGGCTCTTGTTTAAGATTTAATAGTTTAGAAGTAAACAAGAGATGGCAATTTATTTTTCTTTGAGCAAAGGCCAAGCAGACGACCAAGATGAGTGGTAGTAGTGTTGGTCAAAATTTTGTTTTTGAAATTCTTTTTTTTTATATTTTTTTTTTTTTTATTTCATATATACCTAAAAATAACAAGAGGAGGGCGGATATATTTCATAAATTTAACTCTTTAGCCAAAAATATATTTTGCTGCAGTCAACTCGAAATTTTCAATTGAAATTATATAAAATTAAATTTTTAAATTATCTTGAACTTGATGTTCTTCAATTTATTATATAAGTTAAGCATATAATATTTTTCAACGTACTGCAATATTTTTAAAGTTATTTCAATTATAAAAAAGTATATGAATTAAGTTCATTGTTATAAACAAGTCTTTCGACATTTATAAGGAAATAATTATTCACTTGTAAAAATCTCATTGGATTTGTCTTATGACAATCCTTCAAAATCCTTCCAGCCAAACATACACATTTCTATAAAATATATACTCTGACAGTTTAAAGGGTTTTTACAATATCAAAATAAAAAAAAAAACACCTAATATCGTCATTAAAGCATTCTCTTGTTCAATTTTTAATGCCTACACCCACTTAAGCTTGCCTATGTGTGTGTGTACGTTTATGTCTTAGCTATGTATGTGCTAGAATGTTCTTTCGTTGCTCTTACTTGATATTGAATAGCTTCGTTGAAGTCTGGCTGGTCCCTGTAGTAATGAGGTGATCCATTTTTAAATTGTACGTACTCCATTTTTGTGATATGTGTGTTTAAGTTTTAACTCCTTTTTATAAATAAAAATTAAATTGAAATTATTATATTTCTTTCATATACATATATATATAAATATATATATATCGTATGTATTTATATCAAAAGAAATTATATAATCGACACAATATTTTTATGGTTTTATTATTTGCAAACTCATGTTAAACTGTGTTTGATTAAATTGTTAAGAATTTTCAAAACTTGCTTTGCTAACTTTTTTAAAAATAATCGAAAAACTATCGCTTTGTCGTCTTCTGATCGTTTAGAGGAGATCGTTTGGAATTCTTATATTTTTCACGTAATACTCTAGGAGGATGTTAATTTAACAATTTTCCGAAAGCAACTGAATATAGAAATCAAAATGCTAGCAAATTTCGTTCTTCAAAATTATTTTCAATACCAAATTGTTTTTTTTTTTATATATATATATATTATTTTGAATAATATTTGTGGAGCTTAAGCGGGTTGAGGCGTAGCATTTGGTTAAAATATGTACATATATGCTTAAGATGTGTCTAACAATGTGTGTTTTAGTTAACAAATCTGTGTGTGTGTCTGTTGATCTGTATATGTATCTTTTGTACATAAACATTTTATGAAAGAATGAACTAATTTTCAAAATATTCAAATATTTAATGATACCTAAATTTTTGAAAATATTTTAAAAACAAAAAAAAATCTACACTATACGATTTGTCTTGGAAGCATAAACTTGGACTTGTGTACATGTGCGCCCACGTCTATATGGAATATATCGAGTATTTGTGTGTAACTGGGTTGGCAGGGGGTGGAGTTGACGGTACGTTTGATATTTGCTTATGAGTAAAGAAATGTGTGTATTAATGAGAAGAAATTTTTTCATATTGCAAATTTATTCATTTACATTGAGTTGTTGCTGTTGTTGTAAGTTTAAAATTTGTCAGCCTGTTAAGCAAAAAATCGATGCACGAAAAAAAAAACTAAAAAGCATCGAAAGGTTGATCTCGAGGACGCCATAGACGAGGTAATTGAAAAACATACATTTTTGAAATAAACATACAGTACTTAAATTGCAAGAGTGTAGCATAACTTGTTACTCGTTACTTTTTCTATAATGATTAATTGATATTTATTTATTTATTTAACAGATTGCAAATATAAATAAAAATTAAAAAAAAAAAAAAAAAAAAAAAAAAAAAAAAAAAATTTATTTATTTAAGTCTTGGAAAAATCCTTACAGACTAGAACAATATGTACCTAAGTAAAGTTAAAGTTTAATAGATAACTAAATTAATTTCTGTATGTAGAGTGGTACAATATACCTGATAATTTTAAAGATTGTTGTTCTTAATTTAAACTTAAAAAAAATACCTTAAATTTTCGAGCGCTTAACCATCGGCCCATGATTTAATAACATAAGGTTGTCCAGATATTTGACATACACTTATTTTATGTGAGCATAACAGGTACCGTAACTTTTATGACTTTTTTCAAAAAAGTCAGTAAATAATAGTTATTCAGATTTTTTTTTTTTTTTTTGTCAAATAAAAGTTAGTTTGACTTTTATTTTTTTAGTTAAAAATAACAGTTTAAATTTGACTTATTTATTCTGTTAAAAATAAAAGTTAAAATATGACTTAGTTTTTTGGACAAAAAAAAAAAGTAAAAATATGACTTTTAATGTTCCGGTCAAATACAAGTTAAATTTTACTTTTCTTTTTGAGTCAAACAAAAGAGTTAAAATTTGAATTTTATCAGAAATAAAAGTTAAAAATTTGACAGTGATATCCTATATCAATTACTAGCTTACCCAGCACACGTTGTTTTGCACCCGAAAATATGCAAATGAGCCGAACGAGTATAAGTATTCTACATATTTCGTTGAGTTTGGATAGGATAGAAAACAACAAGTAACTCGGGTATGATTTCAGTCGGACTCGGGTTCCGATTTCTGTCGGATACTCATTGCATTTCTCTGATATGTAGTGATTCGACAAATAACAGTGACAGCTGTCAAATTTTAGCTGTTATTTTTGACCGAAAAAATAGACTAATTTTTTCCGCCTGACTTTTTGAATTGAAATTTCGAAAATAACGGTTATTTTCGGTCCCTGATGCATAAGCATTCTTACATTTTTACAACAATAACAACTAGGGCTTTATGATATTTGTAAAAAAGTTCTGTTTCAGTGTTTTATGGTCAAGTTTTATTTTTTTTTTAAATAATAGGTTTTCAATAGTTTATTGATTAGGGGGGGGGGGGGGGAACCTAAAGTAAGCACTTTTTCTGATTGTTAAGAGATTTCTAAAAATTTTGCGAAAATTCTCAAAACAAAACGAAAACAAAAAAAAAAATCAACTGATTTCAGTACGATTCCTAATATACCTATTTTAAAATAATTTTCTTGAATCTCTTTTCTTGAAAAATTCTTTGTTTCTTAGTTTTTAGTTAGTGTTTTGCATATTTTTAAGAAGAAATTATTGGCCTTGTAAATTAGCTTAATTCAATTTTTAAAAACCTTTCATTCCTTTTAAAATACTTTTTTATATATCTTAAGGGTCTATATTTTTTAAAAAAGTTTTATTCTAAATTTAAAACCTCAATGTGCCACAAATTCATTTGCGAAAACATTTTTATTTGAACAAACGTGGAAATTTGTTCTTCACCTTGAAATGAAATTTCCTTGAGAACGAAAATTCCTTTTTCTGGAAATTACTTAAAAGTTTCTAGAATACTTTTCCGCAGCTAACACAATAATTATTCTTCAATTCGATTATCTGAATAAAAAATTTAATCTTATATCACCACTCTGTCTCAAAATTTTATTTGCATTCAAAAGTATTAATTTAGAAGATTGTATTATAAAAGTAGTAGACAAAATGAAATGGCAGCTTCACTCTCATTTCGAAATAAGAGTACCGATTTTACTTTGGGAGAAAACGTCAAATATCTGGATAACCTTAAAATTTAACAATTTTTCATTGAATAAGTAAATTTTAAGATGTTTTTAACAACTTGAAGTTTATTTAAATATTTACTAGAATTTCCAATATTTAAATTTTATATTTCTGAACATTTTAATTTGGCGGCCTCGGTCGCCAGTCAAGTAGGTAACATTCTCGACTGCCACCCTAGAGGTCTCGGGTTCGAATCCCGACCAGACCATGGTTCTACGCTTTAATCTTTCTGCATTTGCTATCCTCATTCCTAATAAACCGAAATTGAAAATTCATCAATATTTACGACTCGAAAGTTTTAGTTGGTGGTAGAGAAGTTTGTGGATGAGATTGTCTTATAACTTGAATTGACTGAGGAAAAAGGTATAACATTTGCCTCAGATTAAAATGCACACGTGTCTACGGCTTTCCACCACGCTTAAACCATCTTACACATGTTTCCCCTTTCCCTCCCACCAATCTTTCATCCCATTTCGAACCACTTGACTGTATTACACCTGAAATCATTGGTTCAAAATTAAAAAAGAAATAAAAACTTTCAAAATACCAAAAGCATTTGTCCAACTGTGTTATAGCTTAAGTGAGAATAATATTTTGTTGTTTTATTTTTAAATTTCAGTACTATTATTTTAACGGATAAGTGGCTCATGACTGTTAAATCCAATGATGCATCCAATTAACCTTCACCACTTTGGTTGGAAACCAACTTTTCTGAAGATCATGAAATTCAGTATCTCTTTTCTTTTCAAACGAGACGAGAGAGAAAGAAGCAATGAACGAATGTGCTTTAAGGAAATTTCTATTTAATGTCTTGGTGAAGACGCCATTTTGTTGCATTTGTTTTCTTATTACCTGCAGATCTGTATCATCCAAACTAACCCAATAAACATTTTGGCGAGGGGTGGTTCGTTAACGAATCGCTTATGAAACTTTTTTTTTTAATTGTTTTCGAATAGTTTCGTTGCGACTGCATCATACGTTGGCTTGATGCTTAAAAAAAGCACCGATTGAAATTATGACTTTGTTAAATTCCATTGAAGATGTTTTTAGCCCAATCTAAACAAAGAAACAATTTTTTTCTAATTAAATATTTTTTTTTTGTCAGTCTCAACGATTCACTATCGAATCGCCTTTCAACAATTTTGTAACTCGTTAGTGAATCAATTCTTTAAATTTAAGCGGTTCTAATTTTTAGCAATTCATTTACGAACCATTACTTTTATTTTTAGCGACTATTTTCAGTTTTACCGTTACCGAGTGACTTCAGTTATATATAACGATTCGTGAACTAATTCTTATGTCCCCAATTATTACCAATATTTAGTTTTTTTCTTATTCTTATTTAATAAACAAAAAAATTGTTATTGCTATCTTATATATTAATACGTAAACACAAAATTTTACTTTCCTTTATACCCCTTTTAAAGACAACAAATTCGAATGAAACTTATATCATTTGAAAGTTCTGGTTCATACCAAGTGCACAATATAATCTTTATTCAAAATTTCTGTCATTAAGATAAGATAAGATTCGTCTCGGTGAATCGTTATCGAATTGCTTTCTTTATTTTTGGAGACTCGTTAACGAATTGCTTCTTATAGTTTTGGCGAATCGTTAATGAATTCCTTTTTTCGGATGTGACGATTCGTTAACGAAGGAGGAATTTCTCCCGCTCGCGATATTATAAGTGAATCGCTTCTAATAATTGTTAATGAATGAAATGTACGAGAATGCGAGTAGTAAACGATAACATTAGTGAATCATTTTGTTTGTTGGGAAGTCATTATAATTTATTTTTACAAAAAAAAAAAAAAAAAAAAAAAGAAAAAAAAGTAAATACAATATTTTTGAGCATCAAAAATACCTTGATATTATATGTAGCCGACCTTGAAATTATTTATATACTTCATCATTATCTATGGTGACTGTCGTAACCACAACTATCATGATCATGCCAAAGCTCAATCGCTCGATCGTTTATTAAAATCAGCAAACACAATTCATGTGTCACATTGAGGATGTTGAGCTTTCCAAACTATGTTTATAATGTGTTGTTTTTACCTATGGCTGCCCACAGTGTGACGCTAATGTGCGTCATTGATCTTCCTTCACTTTTAATAAACTCAAACACCCACACACATATCTCATATAAGAAATGTGAAAACTTTGCTATCATACTAACATTACGGTTGCCCTTGACCGTAGTTTTTTTTATTATTTTCAAAATAGAAAATGTAAAATATTTTAAAAATTCACTTTAGTGTTTGTAAGGAGTCATTGCATAGTTGAGGCCAACTTAAAAGATTCATTATAATTTATTTAAATCTAATTTAGTTAAATTTCCATCGCTTGTTTCCTTGCAAATAATAAATTATAAGAAATAAAGCATATCCAATTAATTAAGCATTTCATGAAAGAAAATGTTGCATTTCACGAATTCGCATTGTACTAAACTCTTAAAAATGTCTTCTGTTTTGCTTAGGGAAGCGCAGTGACGAACATTGTAAATAATCGATTATCTATGAATCTTATGATTAAAAAAGAATTTTCGATGTATCATATAGATATTCGAACTTCGTTAATTTGAATTGAATTTAGTACTGACAATATTATATTCCTATAGTTTTGAGTTTTGAGTAGTAATAATATTAATAGTAATAAATAATCGTAATAATATAAGTAATAAAATTTAGAATTAAAATTGAAAGTTGAAAGCAGTATAACACTTGAATCGTACTGAACAATTTTATATTTTTACGTGACAAAAAAATATACATACATATGTATATCCTTCGAACTTATTTTCATAGGCATACTAGCGGACTCGGCAAACTTAGTACCGCCCGAAATTGATTTTCATATTTATAGATGGGCAGTAAAAGTAGATGTGGGCACATTTATGTGTATGGTGACCACCATAAGTGATCAAAAATACTTTTGGAAATTTAAATAATTAAACACTTTGGGAACTATGTATACACTATTTGAAACATGCAAATTGCACATATAACGACGATTTTGAAAGGGCTAAGAGGAAATTTTGGGGGAAAACTCCCTCCCCCCCCCAGAAAAAAAACTAAACAAAAAATAAAAAATGCAAATCAGATCATTAAAATAAAATGTAAATATATTTCCTTTAAAAAAAAATGACATAATAATGGAAAAAGATAACTTCGAAGTGTCTTAAAATAAATTTTAATTTAAAAATAAATTAATTTTAGAAAGAAGAGTTAACCTATTTCAATGTAAAATTGCCTTTGCAAAGGATAGCTGAAGGCGTTTGTGAGGCGAATTGTAGTTTTTAATAGAAATAATAATTATATTCTAATATGTTCCAAGAGAATCATTTCGAAAACCTGGCAAAAATCTTAAACAGAATTAATAATAGACATTGCATCAAGTACGTTACTAAAGGGGTTTCGGTGTTAAACCTAACTCATAGCTTGAACAAACTACAAGACTACATTTAATTTAAAAAAACTTTACAAATTATAGAAAAAGAAGCTACCAAGATATTTAAGTAAACGTTACAAAAAAATTTTTTTGGGTAACAACTCACCATTTATGATTTAAAATTGGAAAAATCGTTTGATCGTGAGTAGTTTTGAGAGTTTATCTCTACAAGCTAAGATAGAAGTTTGCCAACTGAACTTTTTAGTATTTAATTATTCAACACTTAAAAAATTTATGTGTAAATCTAATCATGAATCTTATGAAAAATAGACATTGCTAAAAAGAATGAGGTAAAAAAGGTTAGTTTTATAGCATGTTCAAATCGACTTCATTTAACGCGTTACTCGAAAAAAGCTTTTTTTAACATGATCGTTCATACCAAGAATGATAGAAACAAAGATTACGACATGCGCATAATATCCCCTTATAAGACGAAGTTTGTCTATTATGAGGGTTGCCAACTCTATGTATTCCTAAATAATTGACTTAGAGACAATTTTATACAGCAAATGAAATACAATTTTAATCATTTGAATTTCATACGAAATCATTGGTACTTATAAAATACTTTAAAAATCATTATATTTATTTTTGCTCCGATTATTTAATTCTTATATATAAAAATTGCTTCATACACGAAAATTATCACTTTGTGCATAAAAATGTATAAAATGTATATATATTCTCTGAGAGTTGGCAACCCTATGATTAAAATTACTTTGACAGTTCAAAAACAAATTTTACATCGGCTTTTGGTATTTATAACAAATTATACGTTATGTTTAATAAAAAACAATTAAAATTATTTAAAACGACCAGTATTTCTATCATTCTTGGTTCATACTGCCTTAAATCGTTTCAAAATGTCAGTTTATTTGTTTATATTTTGAAAGAAATAAATTTTTTTTAAATATAAAAAAAAAACATACAAAATTAAAAAAAAATAAAAAAATTGTCAAAGAATTTATTTTTTTACATTGAAAACTTCAAATTAGAAAGCTCTTTTCAGATTTGGGTGTGTTCCAATGGCAAAAAAGCTTTTCTGACGTTAGCAAGAACACAAACCAGTGATTTAACGAGTTTCGAAACGTGTTAAAGCATTTAACACGTTAAATTTCCAACAACAATTGTACTCATATAACTTGCTCGGCTTGAACATGCTATTAAGCTTTAAAAAAGACAAAAATTATACCTAAAGTTTGAAATTTTATTTTCAATTGGACTATTTCGGTTTTTGTTGAACACATTGATAGAGCGCTCTATGGTTTATTTATTGAAAAAAATATTTGTGTGTGAGTAAATTTAAAAAAGATTTAAGATAAACTTAAATTAGACTAGATCTGTGAAGTATAGCTTTTAGTTTGCATTATTTTTTAATAAAATATGAAAAATCTTCCCCATAGCTTAAAATACCGTTTAAGAAAATAGACGAAACAAAAATTACTTGAATAGAACAAATAAAATAAATTTGGAATTCATTCTAGAAAATTCATCTGGAATTCATTTTGGAAGCTAGAAAAATTAGGAATTCATTCGAATTTACTAAATTGGTTTCGTAATTATTTATGTAACCGTAAACAATTTGTTAAAATCGGGTCAACAGTATCTAAAGTTATATATAATCTCTCTGACCTTCCGGATGTTATAAAAAACTCGAAGTGTCTCCTTTATACAGACGACTTAAAATTTTTAAATCAATCAGGACGAGGCAGAACTGCATTTTATTGCAAGAAGATGTTATTTCTTTGTCAAACTGGTGCACTGATAACTGTTTGCACTTAAATATATCCAAATGCAAAACCATAAGTTTTACTAGATCACCATGTTCTCTAATTAACGATTACTCTATACAAGGTAATTTGTTATCTAATGTGCAAAGTCAAATCGATTTAGGGGTAATTTTTTATAACAAAATTAATTTCAACAGTCACTTTGTGGCGTCCTTGGCGTAGTTGGTTAAAGTGCGTGGCCGCTATGTCAAAGAACCTGGAGACCCAGGTTCGAACCCCCGCAGAGACAGAAAATTATTTGAATTAAAATGATTTTTCTGTACGGCCGCCACCTCTCTGCAGACAATGGCAAACCTCAGAGAGTAATCAAAATGCCATGTAAAGCTTCTTGAGAACGAGAACATTCCGTTCATCGCCGTTCGGAGTCGACGTTAAACATGTAGGTCCGGTTCTCGGTCAATTGTGTACAAACTTAATAACACGCACAACACAATTGATCATAAGAAGCTAGGTCAAAGTCCTTTCAAGGGCTGAAATGGCCAGTTATTTATTTTTATTTATTTATGATAAATTTACTCAGTGCCGGAGTATTTTATAATTTTTGTGTATTGAAGAGATCGCATATCCAGGGCCAGATTTTTGTAAAATGCCGCCCTGGGCACTGTAGAAAATGCCTCCTTTATTATTAATTTAAAATTGTATGAAATGTCAGTGAAAGTGTTAACTATATAATTAACAAATGAAATTAATTTGAAACGTTTGGTTTGAATTCATTTATTGTTTCATGGTAAGGGAATAATAAGGCTTTTATATAAGAAAATAAAACTTGAAGTTAACATACAAGATAATTATGAATTTTCATAATCGTTTTCGTTGAATTTACAGGAGTGCACTCTATTATTTAATTTATTATAATTCACACGGACGTAAATTTATCATAACACCTTTTATATCGTATTTAAAAAAGCCCATTTTGAAAACAATTTTGAAAGAGCTAAATTCGGCGTTGAAAATATCCGAGATTTTTGTCAATCCTGGCTATGGACCTGCTTTATTAAAAAAAAATAACCTCTTCTTTAATTCAAAGCTTGTGTGCAAATAGTTAAATTTATATCAAACTTAACTCGAATTATCTCTGAATTGATTTGCAAGAATTCATTCTTGATCTGATTTATAGCAAAATTTTGCCGAAATTATTTTTTTCTTATTCTTGTATTAATTCAAAATTTAAAAAGATTTTGTATTTTAATATTTTTAACAAATGGCGGCACAATCTCATTCCCATTTATGAAGTACCATTTTTAACTAGAACACATTAAAATTTTCAACCTGATGTGCCATTCAGATTACTCTGAAGATTTTTGAAAACCTATAAATGAATTTCTCGTCTTAATAATGCTAAAATTAATATCTTGCGTGGAAAAAAAAACATTACGTAAACCATAATATTTAACAAGCAATGTTTTGGTTTTTTCTAAAAGTATCGTTTTTCAAATATTATCTTCATTTTCTTATCTTATAAGATTGACTTTGATAATTCGAATGCTATAGCTATTACATGTTTTGGCTTTTTAAATAAATGCTGTATGTAGGAGGTATGTACCACTACCCATTGTCGAATCAAATTTATTTTACTACACTGGTGCACATTCCTATAAACGCATATGCTTTTTTTTAATTTATTTGTTATATTTTCGCTATTCTTGACTAAAAACAAAGTTGAGTGGTGTAAATAAGTGCTGACATAACGGCACTTTTTTGAAGTATTCTTTGTTTTTTTTGTTGCTTTCTTTGTTTGTCTTAATCGAGCGATCGTAAGATATTGGCGTTCATTTCAGTGGAGTATACCTATAAACGCAGACACATTTTTTAGAAGTAAAAGGTTAATAAGACAATATATTATTTGTTTTTTTGAAGAACACATTAACTACAGTTGTTTTTTGTACTTCAAGTAAGTTTTTACTCGTGCTATTCCCATTTGTTCAAAATATTTTTGATTTAATTGCAAATTTTTATTATCATGAAGGATGCCAAAAGGATCATACCTTTCAGATCAGGAAAAAATTCAAATTAAATTTTTTCGAGAGCAAGGCTATTCAAATAGAGAAATTGGACGCAAAATTGGCCGTTCGGAAGGAGTTATTCGTAGTTTTTTTAAGAAAGGGCAGAAATACGGAGTACGAAAGCCCACAAAGGGAAATACAAAATTGACAAAAAGGCAGTTTAATATGATAAAGGAAGAAGCTACCCGCAACAAATTAAATTCTACTCAAATAAAGAACAAACTTGACCTTCCTGTGACCTCCAAACACATTTCTCACATTTTACGTACAGATGGTAACATTAAATGGAAGAAACCCAAATGTAAACCAATGCTAAAGCAGCATCACAAGGAAAATCGACTGAAATTTGCGCGGAATCACATGAAATGGGAAGATGAGTGGAAGAATGTAATTTTTTCTGATGAAAAAAAATTTAATTTGGACGGTCCCGATTCTTACTCCTGCTACTGGCATGATTTGAGATCGAGTGAAATTCGAATGTCGAAACGCAATTTCGGTGGAGGTAGCGTTATGGTGTGGGGAGCTTTTTCTGCTGCTGGTAAATCTAAAATATGCTTTGTTCCAACAAAAATGAACAGCTCAATTTATTTGGAGCTTTTAGAAGACTCCCTAATATCATTTATGGATGAAAAAATGGATGAACAAGCAATATTTCAGCAAGATAACGCTGCCATACACGTCTCCAAACAGTCCAAGTCATGGTTTAGAGAACATAATATTCCTCTATTGGATTGGCCAGCTTGCAGCCCAGATTTAAACCCGATGGAGAACGTGTGGGGGCTGTTGGCTCGTAAGGTTTACGCAAATAATGCCCAAAATCAAAGCATATTGACCGTGACAGAGTTGAAATTAAAAATTAAACAAGCCTGGGAGGAAATTGAAAGAAGATATTTAAAAAAATTAGTAGATTCGATGCCAAACCGCATTTTTGAGGTAATACAAAAAAATGGGTCCTCAACTCATTATTAATAATGCCATTCTCCCTTAAAATATGAAGTGCGTTTATAGGAAAATGCCTATAAAAATGGCACTAAGACACTTTATTTGATAATAAAGATATGTAAAATATACAATTGAGGTATTATACTCTATAATATTTAAAGTGAAATAAATTTAGATTTTATAAACAAAATTGTTCGTTCTTCACTATTTGTTTGCTTTGTTTTTCGTGAGCTGTCTCTAAAAAGGTAAGGTGCGTTTATAGGAATGTGTACCAGTGTATTGTTAATTGTACTGCAATCGGAACTATGCATAAATGCATAAATTTTGGAAAAAAAAATTAATGGAATAATATAGTTTGTTGTAGTTGTAGAGAAGCACTTGGCAAATATTTATTTAGTCTATACATTTTGGTATGTAACTCCTAAGATAAAGCGACTCGGACGCAACAATAATGGACGTGATATTCGGGCTCATATCAAACAAAATTTGTACAATTTTAAGCAATATAAATTCTGATTGCGGACGCGACAGATTATTCCCTCTCGTTTCTTGCAAACATAAATTTTGACAGAAATTTCGAAATTTAATATCTCTTTAAGATTGAAAAATTGTCATGGCATTTTATATAGAGAAGCTATAGTTTTAAAATTGGGATATGTAATAATTATCGCCACGTATCTTCACTGAAAATATATGGCATTCCAAGAACATGGGCTCTGCAGCTAGTAAAATTTAAAGTTCTAGATCTGTCCGTTTATGTAACGTCCTACTTCAAGGGCTACAGTTTGGCGGCCTTGTTAGTTGTGTAGGGGGTGCTTAACTGCCACCCCAGGGGTCCCGGGTTCGAATCCCGGCCAGGCCATGGTCCTACGCTTTAGCTTTTCTGAATTTCTTTTTTCATTTCTAATCAACCGAAATTGAAAATTCATCAATATTTACGACTGCTAGAATTATCTGAGTTAAAGGCGTCACACTCGCCTCATATTGTAATTCATGTTCATACGGCTTCCCGCCACTTTGCTCCTTCTTTCCCACTGATTTATCATTCCATTTTCTATTCAAGGCAGACTTGACTGTATAGGAGTGACACCTGAATATATTTGTTCAAAGTTTTTCAGATATTCCCTTGAGTACTTCTCATGCCAGTTTTCATCAAATTTCAAACGAATTTGGATTCTTCTGCTTTTAGTTTTATTGTTCGTGTTACGTTCCAAATTTCTCGTGAGAAGAATAAAAAAACTGACAGCCTCTCGTGCATATCTTTCGGCATAAAGAGCTTACAAGTTCGAATTACATTTAAGGAACACTCACTTGGTTTACAATGGTGGCTTGCTCCTCGGCAACATCTTGTTGATGATCCCTGGTTGGCATTGGGCTAAAGCGTGCATTTTCCGATGGAGCTACATAGCCACCTGATGGGTTTAATTTGGGAAATACTGTGTGCGGCAATGTGTCCATCGGTGAGTGCAAGGCACGTTCATAATGCCCTGGTCCTGGCAAAAATGGTGAAGGGCCTCTAAAATCAATATAAGCCATTGAAATAATACCAATAAGAATATATTTTTTGTGTTTACAACACCAACCTATGGGGTACATTTTGATTTGAATTCGATTGATCGGGACTAGTTGGGGGAGTAAGACCTTGTGTATAAGCTATTTTGTTGTCTCTGCAAAAGAATTCAATTCAGAAAAGTAATAAAAATTATTTTCAATTGATAATGTAAACTCTTCCCAACCTGTGAACAACGATTTTTATTTCATTTCCGGCCGAACGGAAAAGATGCTGAGCATCCGAATGACGCAAGTCCCGCGCATCATATTCGCCAATTTTCGAAATGACATCACCGCGAAGAACTTCACCGTAAGCAGGGCTGCCCAGTTGAACCTAAGGAAAATACAAAAACAACAACACATTCAATTTTTTTTTTAATTTAATTACAATACCAACAAATAGAAGAATTATTTTAAATTTTTAATTAAAATTCTGTGCGCTTCTTACTGTGCGCTGTTATCAAATTCGCACGTCACAGAGTCAACATAACTTACTTATTCACATACATATTTATAAACATGAAAAGAGTGGAGTAACATACAGGTAAATTAGACATCAAACTCTGGTAATGCAACATTGTAGCTTTTCAGTCAAAGTAGTAATTTTTCATTATTTTCAGCTGAACAAAAAACAACTTAAACTAGATAATCATTCTTCCAAAATAAATTGGCAAACAAAATTTTGTTGCACACGTATTTATTTACGCGGCATACGTATGTACACAATGTGTGTTTCTTTAATATGTCTGAGAAATTATATACAAGTATAAACTATATATTCTTGCTTACATAAAGTCATACGGTATGAATGACATTCTTAGATATCGCCGAAAGTTCCACCATAAATATTTGCATATCATACAATTTTGTTGTCAAACACTGTCTTTCATATTGTGTAAACACAACAACAAACAAATTGCTTTTGTTGACACTAATTGTTATAAACAAATCCTCTTATTAACGCACTAATAAATGCAAAAAAAAAATTATCAACGAGATGCGTGAATTTGTGCTTCGTTGAGTACCTTGATTTCTCTGCCAAGTTGGTCAATACCAAAGGGTATTTTTTATGTTTGTGTATAGCTGACGTATATGTACGTTTAATGTATTTTGGGTTTTTTTTTTTTTTATATCATGCGAGAAATATTGCAAATTTGGCTAATAAATAATGATTTTTTGCATTTGAAGGTTGCGAAATACACCTGTGAAAAAGTTTTGCTTTATGACTATTGAAGAGAAAAAAAAATACGATGAGGATTTGGAAAAAAAAAATAAAAAAACTGTATTTTTAAGCTGTTAATTTAAATCTGTTAATTTAAAATAAGGTGCGTTTCATATTTATAACCCACCCAATACACTTTTGTGATTTCTTTTATAAAAATTAAGAAATCGGTAAAAATAAAGAACAAATAGTAAACACTGTAAATCTAGTAGTTTATGATTACAGCCCTGTTTTGTCTGTGGGTCATGCTCTTCGAAATTCCGTTATATTTAAACAAAACTTGTGATTCGCCATTTTAATATAGTACAATTATCGTTTCATAATTAAAACAGAGTCGCAGTTTTTTCTAATAAAAAAGAGGTTTGTGTTATGTAACATTTTTTTAAGAATAACAACTAATAGTGTTATATTTGACTAATAGTGTTATATAAGGTATGCCGCGTGGTAAGACATCAGAATTAGAAAAGGGCAACATTTGGCTTGAGCTTCTGAAAACATTTCAGTGAGCGAAATTTCAAGAAAACTTGAACGTAGCCGACGCATAATAGCTAATTTTCTTAAAAATATGGAAGAATGTGGTTAAAAAAGCGATCCGGACGTAAGAGAAAGATATGCAAGAGGGAAGGGAGCGTGCAATCGTATGCGAGGCAAGTAACTCGACAGCCAGTTGTTTTCGTCTGGCAAGAAGTTGCAACACCAAAGTGTCAAAAACAATAGTTTGGCGTGCGTTGCAACGATGCCCTGATATTATATTTGCCGAGCTAAAATGAAAGCAATTTCAAGCTCCTTAAACGGCATAAAACCGCGAGACTGGAATTTGGTAAACAAAATATAGACACTGATTGGTCCTCTGTAAGCGAAATGAATTACAGAAGTGTTATTTGCATAAAATTTACGTTTCTGCTTGCAGGTCATATTTTCTGATGAAAAAAAAAATGGAACCTTTGTGGACCAGACGGCTCATACTTTTAATGGCAAGATTTGCGAAAAGAACCTCGCTACTTCTCAAAACGGAACTTTGGTGGTGGGTCAGTAATGGTCTGGGAAGCGTTTTCAACGCAAGGGACTCTTGAAATCCAGTTTACGTCATCTAGGATAAATAGTGCCGAGTACATCACTCTGTTACAAAGCAGTCATTACCAAAACTTACCAATTACTCCAGCATGACAATCCCCGAATACAAACTAGTGCGGAAACATATGCTTGGCTCGCTCGTAAAAAAATTGAAACTTTGAAGTGGCCATCATGCTTCCTAGACCTAAACCCAATAGAAAATCTATAAGCAATACTAATTCGTAGCATTTAAGCTGAAAATCACCAAAACAACAATGTTGGTGAGTTACAAAATGCCATCAATAATGCCTGGAAGAATTTGGACGCTGATATTTTACAGAATTTAATTTCTTCTATGAGCAAAAGAGTTTTTGAAGTAATAAAAGGTAAAGGGGGCCATATCAACTTGTAAATGCTGGTTTTTTATTCTGAAAAGTTTTAAAATACAAAGAAATGAAGTCTGGGTTATAAATATGAAATGCTTCATTATAAATCGTTATAAATATGAAACGCACCTTAGAAATATAAAGCCATGAATCCATATTCGAACCAATGTATTTAGTCGGTACCAATATGTTAGGGATTCTGAAGAAGAATTAAAGGTATTACTGATTATAATGCTTTTTTGATTAAGTCTTGAAATGTGTAGAGATTTTTAAATTTTTAGCTCGAACAACTGTTATATTTTAGTTTCGTAAAAGATCTGTTCCCGCACGTTTAGGACTAAAAATTCTAAAACTGACAAAAGTAAGAGAATAGCAAAAAATTCTCAGAGTAAAACTTGTAAAACTTGCAAAATGGACTTAAAATGGAAAGTACGGGAACACAGAATTATCATTGAATTGGTTCATCCATGAATGGACTGTGAAGAATGGAGTACCCTTATCGAACTATTGAACAGTGGCTTCGAAGCCACTCGAAGGTATTATAATTTATACTCTATTATTATATTGTATGTCATTGGAACTTCTGTTGACCAATTAAAGCACTCATTGAATAATGCTCTATCCAGAGAATATATTTTCATTCTACCTTATCAATCATATTCGCAGGAACTTTTTCAATAACTCATGTTATAAATGACCAAATCAAGAAAACAACTTCACGTAGGCTTTGAAGTCACGTTTTCATGATCTAAAAATAAAAAATAAATAAATAACTGGCCATTTCAGCCCTTGAAAGGACTTTGACCTAGCTTCTTATGATCAATTGTGTTGTGCGTGTTATTAAGTTTGTACACAATTGACCGAGAACCGGACCTACATGCTTAACGCCGACTCCGAATGGCGATGAACGCAATGTTCTCGTTCTCAAGAAGCTTTACATGGCATTTTGATTACTCTCTGAGGTTTGCCATTGTCTGCAGAGAGGTGGCGGCCGTACAGAAAAATTATTTTAATTCAAATAATTTTCTGTCGCTGCTGGGGTTCGAACCTGGGTCTCCAAAGTTCTTTGACATAGCGGCCACGCACTTTAACCAACTACGCCACGGACGCCACATGATCTATAATCGTTAATTCTCTACGTTGGCATAAGTTGTTTAAAAATTTTATGGACAAGGTGAGAACGCGTTTAAGTGGGTCTAGTTGAATTTTTCTCTTTCATTGCTCCGAATAGGATATTATAGGTGTGCTCGTTTGTCCTGATTTATTTATCTAATCCAAGTTTGAACTTTAGTTGTCGGACTGCCTTAAAATTAACATTGTATACTCTCTAGAAAAAACCAAAAGTGAGCTTTTACGTCGGTACAAAAAGTAATAAGTTTTTCATTCTAAATATTGAAATATTTTGCAGTTCATTACAGTTGATTCAAATGAAAATATAAATTTAATAGGAATTTAAAATGTCAGCGACATCAAAATCTATTCTCACATTGATTTCTGCTCAGGCAGCACAAACTCCATAATTCTTACATAAATGTTTACCGATATGAAGCGTGGTAAATAAATTTGAAGGAGGCCTCTTAAATTAAGGGTAAAGATGTTCTATAGATATAAATCTAGCACTAACACAAGGTGGCGCAAAATGAATCACCCTATCGGAAGATGTTATAATTTTTACAAATGTCGTCGTACGTCAATCATATTTGACATTTGTGAATTAGACAGCTGCAGAATACAAATAGACACGCAATGGAACGCTATACTCTGCAAGAGCGTGGAATAATTAATGGATATTGTGAAGAAAGCGTTTGCTGGTCACGTAATCTCCCTTTTGGCGATTTGGTATGGCCAGCAAGATCGCCCGATTTAATCAACCCAGACTTCTTTCTTTGGGGCTACTTGAAGTCGCGAGTTTATGACAGGAATGCGAACAGTTATCACCGGAAATCTTGCAGAAAGTCATGGAAAATGCGATAAAACGGATACGGATATCACCTTACCCACTTAACAGAAAAATTGTAAAGCTCCAAATAAAAATTTCCATCACTCAAAATCAATTCTTTTTTTCAGTTAAAAAATTTATTCAAAAGCAAAATTGGATTGTTATCTTTGCACCACCTCGTATATATGCTGTAATATAATCAATTCCACAAATAAAATTAACATCAAAGTATTTTCCAAAGACCCAGGAACTAAGATGTTAAAAGATTATGCCAAGGTTTTGTAAAATTCAAATCTTATTAAGATTTAAGAATTGATACAAATTATAGATCTTTTTGTTATATTTTAGATCTGTCTTATTAACACTATGAGCATTCTCAAAATTATAAAGTTAATAATAAATGTAGAATATTGAAGTATCCACATCTGCATGCATTTATTAAATTTGCAATAATGCAAATATTTAGAGCAATATAATATTTTGTAAGTTTTTACTGGTCTTATAATATGACGTTTATTTGATTCACAATACATTTTTTTAAAAATGTTATATATTGTCGAACATGGGACTTCGCTTTCTTTCCATCACAGATTTTAAATTTTTATCACAGATTTGAAAATGTTTTATAAAAAACTTCTGTCCGATAATTTTTTTTTTTCTTAAATAATCATATCCTCATTTGGGAACTAATGGGAAAAATAGAATAGCAGGGAAGGATTATTACTTTGCGATAATAATTTTAAATATTTTGATTTTTTAACAAATCTAACTTATTACGTGATCATGTCAGAGGT
This sequence comes from Pherbina coryleti, assembly GCA_943735915.1. Lineage (NCBI taxonomy): Eukaryota > Metazoa > Arthropoda > Insecta > Diptera > Sciomyzidae > Pherbina > Pherbina coryleti. The sequence goes on from OX030952.1 coordinate 134,148,586, forward strand.
GTGGATTTTTTTTTTCCTTAGGACTGTCTAAGGTGAATTTCGAAAGGAGTGGCGCTTACTTCGGTGTCTTGGGGCCGCGAACTTATGATCAATGTAAATAAAACAATACAGCATAGCGTCGTTTGCACATATTTTTTAAGACTCACGCCACTGTACTCAATAATGAATCAAACAAACAAACTATTGTACGATGCATCCCTCGAAACGCGCAATTTGCATTGAATTTCAAGAACTGTGCCAAATATTTCGAACAAATAGTATGGTTGTGGTTTTTTTTTTTTCAATTTTTTAAGTTCTCTTGTTTTGCCATCGAAGTGTTGCTTAAACTTGGCTACCAATTGGCATCAGAGTCATAGCAACAATGAAATCAAGAGAGAAAAAAAAAGATTAAAATAAAAGATTTCACATATATTTGTCCTTTTATATAGGTATGTAGGTATGTTTGTTTTAGTTTTTTCTTCAATATTTTGTTTGTCTCGTATTACATAAGCAGCTGTAACTGCAGCTTTATCAGAACACATATAACTTATGATTTCAATGGAGATTCTGACACTACTTTACCCTGGTTATTATAAGCGGTGCATCAAGATCACTGCCACCCACTAGACGTATTCCCCATGGTGTTTCCTGTCCATCGCGTTGAAGAACAACCGAAAACTCATGCAGTTTGGGGCTCATTGCCCGATTATTCCACTTTAGGATACTTGCGATTATTTGTTGTTTCTTTGGATTTTATTTTTTCAAGCACAATATCAATATTTCCTTTGTTTCAATATGGCAGTGCAGCAGAAAGGGGGAACAACAACAAACTAATTTCGAAAATTCTTTCAATCGACACCCTTGAAAGAACACGCACAATCTTAGGACTCAATCAAAATCAATTAATTATTTTTCTGAATGTTGCTGTCTGGACTCGATCCGTAGCAATCCTCCGCACTGCGATCTGACGTGATCTTATGTGATGTGTTGCGCTTCGTCTGATTCTAATTAAAACGTTTTGATCGTACAGAAAGCTGTCTAAGTACTAATTTTAAATCTGCCAACGCCAAAAATTGTATCCGTTCGACTACAAAATGTTTAAAACTGTTTTATGTCTTTGTTCTTTTGCGCTTTTTACGATTTTGCTTTGGCAAAGCCCTCTATAAAAGTGTTTCAATTCTGTTTTATGGTTGTAATTCTTTTTTATTTCTTTGGTTTTTCGAATTTCGCCCTGATCTTCAATTGTTGATGAAACATTTGTTTATGCATCTTTTTGGTTAACTATGTTTTGCGCCTTACTTTTAGAAAGAGCTCGAAAAAAGATAGATTTAAACACTAGGTACTCCAACTACAATAAAAATCGTCCTGACACTTCAGAACGACAGAATATTTGCATAAGAAAAGTAGAGAACACGTTTTAGATTCGTTAGTAATTTGTGGTTAGTGGCTAATTCAACTTCATTAATAATTTAAAAATATTTATGAATTTAAAGACTTAGGTAAGAAAGTAAGATTCCAGAAATAGTTCAGTAAATTGAGATAACAACATTCTTGAAATCAACATCAATACACATTGCAATCAACAATTACACTACATAACAAGGTTTTTGCGCATACTTTTCAAAATGTCTTTTTTCAACAGAGTCTTTTCCCTTCATTCACGCATTTACTTTCGAAAATTCCTATCAAATCATTTTCAGACAATTTTCGATATAGATACTTCCAACATTGAACTTGTCGAGTAACAAGACCATTTGGCTAAAATTGGTTCACGGTGAGACCGGTGAACCCAAACACTACACAAATGACTGCTCTTTTATTTCGCCAAACACGGCTACTGTAAAGCAAACTCATAACAGGAATTTCAGGTGTTTAATCATTTAAATTCAAGTCTGCCTTGGTTCGAAATGAGATGATAGATTAATGGTAACAAGGTTCTCTCCCTAAAATTTGCTATCACCAATTACAGAAACCAATTTTGGCAGAAATTCTGTTTAAACATTTTTTATTTGCCAGTGGAATTCAGGCAAAACTACTAAATAAAAAATTTTTTCTTATTTTGTTTTGAGCTACTGCGAAAAGTTTTATATGTTTTTAAAAACCCTTTGAAATTGTATTAATCTAAGTTTTATAATGATAAGTCAAACTGCTGAGCAACGTTGTGACCACATCCCTTACGTCCGCTTTCGATTATACAATAAAACAATTCACTTTCATGTGTATTTCTTTAATTTTCTCAGGCATTCTATACAGTCCGTTGTTTTTCACAATATATGTGCATGTTTGAAACCTTTGCCAACCTTTGCCACAATAAATGACCTTTATTATGACAACTAAAACATTCGCAGATCTTTTGAATCTTTTCTTAATTCAACAAATTCTGAATATAAGTTAGGTTAGTTTTGATGGCTGAGCCGGCAGACGACTCGGACACTTAGGCCAGTGCAGGCGTTCTGATACCACATAATCTCTTTTGACCTATGAGACAACAAACCAGTTCAAACGGATTATGAATGTTATTATATGCTTGATTTCCAGGCATGAGACTTCAGTAAGTCCATTTAAGAAGGGATGGCCCAGAGTTTCCAATCTCCTTTTACTTAGCGTCGGACATTCGCAGAGGAAATACTGGACATTTTTTACCTCTTCTTCGCATTTGCAGCTTCTGCAGAAATCATTTGATGTAAGTCCCAATCGAAGCTATTCCTACTATTTTTGGAAGGTTTACCCTGCTTAATTCAAGTACAGTATAATCTCACAAATTAGAACTCTCACAATTCGAACTGTCCAGAAATTACAACCTGCCATTTCAATTGAACGCTCTGAAATTAGAACCTGGTTCCAGTTTGATTCTTTTCTTTTAAAATTCTTTGAAAAAAAAAGTCCAGAAATTAGAATATTTCAGAAATACGAACTACCCGTGGAACAAAGTGGTTCTCATTTGAGAGAGTCTACTGTAGTGATTTAGTGCGTTTTAAGTCGTAGCGAACCCACGTTAGCTTAGCTACCCTACATGTGTCAAGGTGTTCCCAACGTTCTTGTGCAAGAATCAAGGAATTGTTCTTGCTCAAGGAATTTTGAATATAACATCGATTTCTAAGAATGAGAAAAAGCGATCAGCGATATTAAAAGTTTTGATTTAAGAAACAAATATATCCGTTCATTTAAGAAAAGATATCATCCAAATCTTTTTGCCTGAAAAATTGCATGGAAATTGTACCATTAGCTGATCGTAAATATAAATTTTTTTATTTTTTCAATATTTAATGTTACCTCAAGCATTGGGGAAAAATTCTATTATTTGTACAAATAATTTTAATTCAAAATTGAATTTAAAACACATGTGATACATAAGCAAAGTAACTGTTTATGTGCTATCGGCGATATGTCTTTTTATCACCAACGAATAAGAATTCGTTCCACCGTAGTATATACATGAGGCTGAAAAAGGCTGAAAAAAAAACTTTACAACTTTTTTATCCAAAAAAAATCCTATCTTTGTTGAGTAGTGTAATTAAATGCTTAGAGTCAATATTATTGCGTCATATGTGTAATTCAACGAAATTTCGGTGGATTTATTTAGTTCATCCCATAAATTCACTTTGGTGTTTTTTTTTATTTTTGCGGTCTGTTTATTTGTAATAAAAACAAATATTTATTTTATTTACGAACGTAAAAATAAATCAAAATAAAAATAATGTTTATTGATAACAGTCAAGGTCTCTATATTTCGAAAGAAAAACACAAGTTCAAAGGCAGCGTCATAGAGAGAAAAATGTTGTGTTCAAATAAAAAAAGGCACAAATATATACAATTAAGTTTCACTACCGCTTCTAACTTCAAGTACAGCAGGGCGTATACGTAATGTCTTAAAATTGTACAATTCTTAAGGTTATAAGACAAACACACGCATTTACATACATATATGCGCGCACGCCGGAAAATGTAACAAATTCTATACTGATCAATTGGACAAGCGGATAGACGCTGTTGGCTGGCGAATTTCGCTCGAGATTTAACGACTACACAATTAAAAATATATGTACCTACTACTGAAGATAAGACAAGCCAAATATTTAGTTCCATGATTCCGTAAAAGCTTTAATCTTAAAGGTTTATAAGGAATATAAAGCATTAAATATCTATTGAAAATATTTTAATGACATTTTTTCATCATATTTTTCCATCTATTTCAAAGTATTGATTTAACCTACTTCAGCATAGTACCACCAATGTGAATATTCATGTTGGATTGCAAAAATCCGTATGTTTGCACATATGTATGTTGTTGTCCAAATATTTTTGATATAATTCGAATTTTAATAAGATGCGTAAACTTCAAATGAGCTCAAGAAAATATATTAATTAAAACATTGATATATATGAATGAATGTGTGTGTGCGTATATTTGAATGCATGTTAAAATTGCATTTAAATTAAAAAACATATTTTTCCACTCAAGATATTTAATAATTATTATTCACATTATAAACGCATAACGATCTCAGGATGCAAGCCAATTAATAAACTTTTGGCAAATTTATATACATATATAAAGCATCATTGAACCGATGTACAACATAAATAAAAACGAAACCACCAAAAACAAGCAAAACACAAAACGACAAACAGATGTCATTAATAAATGATCATTAATAAGCCGAAACCTAATTATCATTCGGCATAATGAGGACAATATCATGATAAAGTGATTAAAATATGCATCCATAGTATACAGAAACAACTGCAAGTTTTTGGCTGAATTGTTTGAGGTGAACTGACGAAACTCACCTTTGGCTGTTCATCTTCGAAATGAACGCGCTTCTTCAAGCTATTGCGTCTTGTAGATGTTGAAGAATCCGGTTGAGATTTCGTTAGTGGCACCATTAGTAAATCTTGCTTGTTGAAGTTATGTGGCATTTTCCAAAATGCTGGACGTTGAAACTTAGTGTTCGACATGCTACATTTATCACCGAAATTTAAAGCAGATTCTTTCTTTTATTCGAATACTTTGGTTAATCGTTATTGTATTGTTTTTTTTTTTTCTTTAATTGCTGGAGAAGTTTTTCTATAAGCACCGCGTAATTTTAAGTGTTTGAATCATGATTTTAAAAAGGCGAACCTTAGCTAAATACACGTTCGAGTCTAAATCGCACACGTTCGTCCAACGTTTGAATGAATTATGAAATGATCTGTATGAATTCGCAAAGCTCAGTGAAAGATGAAAAGAACTAAAACAAAAAAAAAAACAAAAAAAAAACAAAACACAAAAATTTGGTTAGTGCGCCAAAAGCGTTGAAAGAGCGCACAACAATTTCTTTGTACATAGTCGAGTGTCTTAAGCGATCGAGTATGTAAGTAATATAATTCGCCATTAGTGATTTTTCAGGATTTGCTGGAGCATTCACTGTCTACACTTATTTATGCCGACTCAACCTCAGCAGCACTCGAGCGATTTATTGAAAATTTTATCAGTTACAAGTGTTGAAGCAATTAAAGGCAACAACAACTCCAACTTAAAGACGTTTCCTCTTGCGATATTTTTTTCATTTTTCAGCAGATGTTTGAGTGAATTCTTAAATAGGAAAGAGTTTTTAAATTGTTTGAGACAAGCAAATAAATTACTATACGTCGTTGGTGGACTGACTGACCATCACTAGGAACAATGGTGTCCACCACTTTTTTGTAATATTTTAACCCTCGCATTCATTTTAGGCGCAAGCCTTTAATATGGTGTTGAGGCTCAAATAAGACCAATATAAAAACTAGTAAGGTATTATCTTCTTGGACTTCGAATAGTAAGGTATCAGCTTTGACGAAATTCGAATACCCCACAACCTTGTTAAAGTTCATCTCAGGCCCGTAGACAAGGGGGGGGGTTTTTAGGGTTAAAACCCCCCCCCTTATGGTCCAAAAAGTATAAAAAAATAATATATTAGCATTAATATAACTTTGCCAATTTGCGAATACTTTGCTGCACGTGCGTCTTTTTTCTCTTACAGTGCAAACTGCAAGTGTAAACAGTAACAGCGAAAACATCAACATGCTTAAGTTTCGAAAAAAGTTCGATACATTCAATTGAACTTTGTCTGCCACCAGCAATTTAAGAATTTATTGCGTTAACAGGTGTTACGTGAAAGTGGTGAAATTTTGATTGAGTTTCGTTAGATAAGTTTAAGAGTTGCTATTGTTAATTTTACTGTGCCAAAACTACAAAAATGATTCTACTTAATTGGCTGCAGAAACCAGAAGTAAAAAGGCTAGAACGCTGGAAAGTGAGTGCTTGAGTTAAATGATTTTTTTTCCTTTATCAATACGTAAATGTGTTAAAAAGTTGCCGACTATTTCTGAAATTTTTTGTTTTTTTTGCATTGATTGAATATTAATGGATTAGCTTTTTGCTTGATGCGGAACCGACAAAATCCGAATAATATTATATTTCTTCTGTATTGCAGGAAACGTTCAAGAAACGTTGGAATCTGAAAAGTCTTCAGAACTTCCTTTGTAAGCTTCCTTCCTTCCTGCAGTTGAAGAAAGCTTTAATGTTGACAGCTATGTGGAAAGCGGTAGTACAAGTTGTGGTATTAATATTTTACTTTTAATGTTTATAACTCTAAGCTTGTGTGAATGATTGTAGAAATTGTTCCAGAAATATCATTTGATTCATCGGAACTGCCTCCGACTTCGAGAGTATATCAATGTCCAAATAACGATATTTCCAAGTTGATGAGCAATATTTCCGACTCGAACCGCCTTGAAAGTTTTCAAAGCATTTATGTGCCTCCACCAAATTTTAATTTTCCTGCCAACGGTTCTCACAAACTCCGATTTAAGCATTCTTGGTTGAACAGTTGGCATTGGTTGGTTTACTCCAAATTGGAAAATGCAGCTTATTGCAAGTTTTGCGTATTTTTTAGCACTGGTTTTGGAGGTGCAGGATCACAACCTTTTGGTAATTTTACCGAATGATAAAAACTTTTTGAATAAAATTTTCTAACCTTTTTATTGTGGCCTTTACAAAAGTCAGGAAATACAAGAAAATGTCGTTATTCTAATCGTGGTTATTTTTATATAGAATTTTTAACCGATATAAGTTTGCAAATAATTATTAAAATAATAATATAAGAGGATTAATTACACGGTGTTACAAAATGAAAACAAATCAAAAAACTTGCCTCGAGACATAGAAGAGGTAGTAGCCCTGGTTGAACATAAGATAACTGCATACTTAGTTTTTTGAATATACCCTCAAAATCGGGATTTGTGGTCAAAAAACCGATTTTAGGTAGGTGCATGTATAGTTTGTTACGTAACTCCGTTATATCTAGCTCAATTTTTAAAATTTAAACATTGATAGAAAGAAGAAAAATATACCCTTAATATAATACATAGACCGTTTTTTTACAAAAAGAATTGACAAAGTTACAGGTAAAATCATTTGAAAATTTCTCATTTTTTTTTAATTTTTTCAACTTCAACAACGTTTTGTTAACAAATTTTGTTTTGTGGCACTATTAGTTTTAGCAGGATTCTGAAAGCCTGTTAAATTTTGCGTTCAACAAGCTATCATTTACTTCAATTGGCTGAAATACAAAAGCACTATCGAATTTTTAGTATTCGTAAAAAATACAAAAAAATGTTTTTTTTTTTTTAAAATGTTTTTTTGAGCTTTTTCGTTTATATATATTATCATAAAGCTGGTGTATTGCCCGGATGTGACGGAACTGTTTTCAGTTTTTAACCACAAACACGCTCCGAATGAATGGCGTTTGTTTATTGAGGGATCTTGCAAGAGTATGATTTATTTAAAAACTTTTTGTGTGATTCTTGATATGTTAAATTCTGATATATGTATATCGCCGACTTAAAGGCTCTAACAATACTGTTTGGAATGCAAGGTGGATATACCAAGTATCCTTGCATTATTTGCGAATGGGATAGTCGAATGGGATAATAAATATAAGCAAAAGGAGTATCCACTGCGTGCTTCATTTCAAGTTGTCAAAAAATATGTTTTGAATACTCCACTGGTGCGACCTGAAAATGTAATCCTACCGCGGCCTCGGTAGTCGAGTTGGTAGCGTGCTCGACTGCCACCCCAGAGGTCCCGTGTTCGATTCCTGGCCAGGCCATGGTCCTTCGCTTTTAACCTTTCTTAATTTTCTATCCTCATTTCTAATTAACTGAAATTAAAAATTCATCAATATTTACGACATGAAGTTGTAGTTGATGGTAGAGAAGTTTGTGGATGAGATTGCCTTATAACTTGAATTGACTGAGGTAAAGGCATAACACTTGCCTCTGATTCAAATTCATATCTTTCTTTGGCTTTCCACCACGCTTAGAACATCCTACACGTGTTTCACTTGATTGCCCTTTCCTTCCCACTAATCTATTCGAACCCATTTCGAATCCCACTATTCCCATTTTCGAACCAAGGCAGACTTGACTGAATAGGTATTTCACCTCGAACCAACTTCAGACTTGACTGCATAGGTATTCCCCCTGAAATCCTTGGTTCAAAGTTAAAAAAAAAAAAAATCTGATTGCAGCGTTTCCTAGGTCAAGTGAGGCCAAAATCAAAGAAAGTATCCTGCACGTTCAAATCTTTTATAAAAGTTATTTATTCATTTCGGTTATTCTAAGGTTTATTTGTGGGGCCACAAATTCGGAAAATTTTCTTGGACACTGATTTTGTTTCTAAATTAAATCCAGTTGAAAAAAAGAGCTTGGAATAGTTATATTTCGTTATGCATTTATTTCCTCGGCAAGAAGAAGAGTCGAAATTACTTAGATGTTGTAAATGATTTTTTAAGTGCCTACGAAGAAATGGGCTGCAATATGTCAATCGAAATACATTCTTTGCACTCCCATAAAAACTTTTTCCCGAATAGCCTTGGGCAGTTTAGTGATGAACAAGGAGAAAGGTTCCACCAGGAGATGGAAGCTATAGAAACCGGCTTTCAGGGAAAAAATTCCATAAACATACTGGTAGACTACTGCTGGTCCCTAAAACGTGAAATCGATTATAATATATATAAACGAAAAAGGTCAAATAAACATTTTTAGAACAAAAAAAAAAAATTAAAATTTTTTGTATTTTATTACAAATACTAAAAATTCGAAAGTGCATTTGTATTTCAGCCAATTGAAGTAAATGATAGCTTGTTGAACGCAAAATTTAACAGGCTTTCAGAATCCTGCTAAAAGTAATAGTGCCACAAAACAAAATTTGTTAACAAAACGTTGTTGAAGTTGAAAAAATTAAAAAAAAATGAGAAATTTTCAAATGATTTTACCTGTAACTTTGTCAATTCTTTTTGTAAAAAAACGGTCTATATATTATATTAAGGGTATATTTTTCTTCTTTCTATCAATGTTTAAATTTTAAAAATTGAGCTAGATATAACGAAGTTACATAACAAACTATACATGCACCTACCTAAAATCGGTTTTTTGACCACAAATCCCGATTTTGAGGGTATATTCAAAAAACTAAGTATGCAGTTATCTTATGTTCAACTAGACCTACAACCTCTACTATGTCTCGAGCCGAGTTTATTTTCACTGTTACACCGTGTTATCGTCATTTTATAAGTTTGTCTTGAAAATTTTATTTTTTAGCGCTTTTCTGTATTCAGTGCAACGATAAGCAAGATACAGTGATGTGCGATGAAATAGAGCCAGTGGTATAAAAATGATTTAAATCAAAAAATCTAAGGAAACTTTGCATTTTTAATATTTTCTTTTAATTAAACAAAAGAACAATTAATTTAATTAATATTAGTACACTAATTAATTAAGTTACGTGTGAAACATAAACGAAAAAATTCAAAATTCAATGATATGTCCTCTTTCGGCTGTGAATTAAAATAGAGCCAGAAATAGTTACTTGATTTTAGCCATGACTTGTGATTAGAAAATTTGGAATTTCATGATATAATCAATAGAAATTATTGAAATATAATTATTTCTACCTCAATTTTTGGTGCAGTATCCATAATTTCTGATAACTTCTGAGCAACGCCTAGGCGTCGAAACCACTAGTTTTTGGTACTTCCTATCTGGAATTTTCTCCCATGCGTCCTTGATTAACCTCCAAAGATCCTCTTTGTTGATTTGATTACTGTCTCTAAGAGACACTTTAACCTCGCGCTATAAATTTTCGATAGGATTAAGGTCTGGCGACTGTGGCGGCCAGCTTAAAACTTCGATATTTTTTGTCTAAACGATTCGTTTGCCCGCTTCGATGTGTGTTTCGGGTCGTTATCCTGCTGAAACACCCATCAAAGCGGCATATTTAACTCTGCGTACGGCATCATGGTTTCACTCAAAATCCTGGTGTATTTTAAAGCATCCATCTTTCCCTTAGAAGCGAAATAAGGGACATGTGCCATTATATGAGAAACACCCTCAAACCATTATACTCCCACCACCATGTTTAACAGGTTTTTAAAGTGTGGGGGTCTTCTCATAGAAATACCTCGGTCTGAGTTAAATAAATTAAGTCTGGTTTAATCTGACCAAAGAATGTTTCGCCATTTGCTGTTTGCCAATCAGCATAATCCTTTGCGAATTGAAATCGCTTGCGGACATTAACTTTGGTCAGGAATGGTATCTTCCGAGCAGGTTTCGCCTTCAATCCGTTTTTAATTAAAAGTTTTCGAATCGTTGAAGTGTCCACGTCCAAGGAATATTGTTTATTGAGAGCGGAAGAGGTCACAAACGGATCTTTTTTTAACGAGACGTAGGATTTGTCTTTGCAAACTAGTACTTATTTTGGGTTGTTTTCCTCTGGTGTCTTTTTTTGTGGAAACTTTTTGTGCGTTCTCAACGATTTTCTTTGAGCAGCCAACTATATTGGCTATTATCCTTTGGCTTTTACCTTGTTTACGCAAATTTTGAATAATTTTTCGGTTTTCAGAACTGCAGTGCTTGGATCTTCCCATTTTTAGACCTAACTGTTTGAAACACAAAAATTTATTCCCAAATGATAAAACTGGAACTTTTACTCTCGTTCTGTAGTAAAATTTTATTAAGAAAGATCTTTTTATATTAAAAAGTTGTTAGTTTTATTGGTTGGCTCTATTTTAACGCACACACTTTAAATGCAACAATATCACAATTTCTCAGATTAGCGAAAAATAAAGGAGCAATTTTGCTCAAAAACAACTGTACAATATTCATGGGAAAAGTGGTTTTTAAACTGCGTTTGGTTCAGAGCATGCCAAGTTGCTAAAAAAAATTTAATTAAGTAATATCATCAGCAAGTGCGTGGCTCTATTTCATCGCACATCACTGTATATAGCTGAAACACATTGAGCTCAACAAACGACAGTTTTGATATTATAGAACACACGTTTTGTATGTTAAGCATACATAGGGATTGCAGTGTTACAGCGGACGCTGTGTTATTAGAATTAACAAAAAAAAAATAAGAAGACTTAATATATTATATATATAAAAATCAAATGCGTTTGCGTTAGTCTTGCTTAGGCTCAGAAACGGCTGGGACGATTTTAATAATTCTTTTTTTGTATTATTTGCCTTAATACAGATATGGTTCAGAAAGAAAGAGAATTACAAAAACTTAGAACAGCGGAAAAATCGAAAAAACGAAATTGGTAATTTTGTATGGGAATTGCCACATCAGACTAAATTTGAATCCTAGATTCGGTTATGGCATACTTGGTTTTGACCACGCCCCTTCTTCTGCCCCTTTACAAGAAACGTAAATTATCCTATTAGCGTACTTTTATTAGCGAAACTGTGCGTATAAATAATTAAAAGAAAATTCTGTCAATAAACATTCACATATCTTCAAAATTGCACAAAATTTTAGTACAGCGTCTTTTTCTAATAACTTTGTTTCCTTAGAATAACAAAAAACTATCAGAAATTCGTTTTTCTTACTTTCGATGAAAATAACTCCGTTTTTTTTTTTAATATATTTCTTTCAATTTCTTTTCGTTGATAAATTCAATTTAAGCACTTAATAAACCATATTTGAAGAAAGCTCCAACGTATTCATTTTTTACTCCAAATATCACAAAAGCTATCATTTCAATAAATAAAAAAAAACTTTAAAAAAAATTATTTGTTTGCCCATTGTGAGGATCGATCCTTAGACCACCTCATGGATTCAAAACTAACAGTTGAGCTGACTATTTTTATTCAAATTGAAATGTACTAAAAAATGTTCTAATAGAATTCGCAATAAAATGATATGACAGCACAATCTTTTGAATTCGAATAACAGCAGCCTATTACATTCCGTGTTAATATGGGATAATGGATTGTTTCATTCAATCAATAATTGAAATTCGATTGGCACCATTTGTTATCGATCATGAATGAATGTTCGATAAAAAATTAATTTCGGGTGGAATCGTGATTGCTCGAATTTAGGGCGGGACGAAGCTTGCCGGGTCCTCTAGTATAAATATATTAAATAAACAAAAATAAAGTAAATTAACTTCTGCTTTATGTATTTGGTGTACAAAAAAGTTTTAAAGTGTTTTTTTTCAAGTTTGTCGCTTTATTGTGAAAAATTTGTTACAAATTCATTTTTCAAAGTATTGTCCATTTCTAGCCACTGATTTTTCCCATCTTTCTGGTAATTATATAAAAAATACCTTTTCATTTATCGATATCAAAAACTATCGATATTTTTAATCCAAAACCCCCCCCTTAGGTAAATCCTGGCTACGGGCCTGGTTCATCTATACGAATGAAATGATAATTTAGGTTTAAATTTGTTGATGGGGTTATTTCTTATGTGGGATAAATGTGTTCATCAACCACGTTTGCCAAATTTCAAGCTCAGAGTACATTATAACAGATCAATTCTGTCGCGGTAACGTTTATCTTGCAACCCAAAAAATTAACTTTTTCAGTACAATTGCTGCGTACTTTACAATTAGCAATTGCAGTAGACTCTGTGGCTCTAATTTCTGAAATGTTCTAAATTTTTCACAGAAATTTAAAAGAAAAGAATAAAACTGTTTTTAAAAAAATTATGTTTAAACAAAAGAATTTTTATTTATTAATATTTAGGGCCGTTTTCTCAATGTCCGGTTAGTCTAGCTCTTAACCAGGAGAGAGCTAAAAAAACAATTTCGGTTTCACCAAGTTCTGTTTAAGCAACCTCCGGTTAAATCATTAATTGTGAATTTTGTGAGTACGCGAAAGCTGCATATCAACTGTCTTGTGTTTACGTTTTTTATTGATTTCGAGCCGCAAAAAGGGAATAGATTGACAAATTTTACTTTCTGTGAAGAAACTTTTCTTGTTTATGAATTTGTGTGTAAAAAAAAGTATAAAAGTGTTTACTCTACTCAGCTGTTCTTCCGATTAGTAGTTAACCGGAACCACAACTTGCAGTTAACTTAATCAGCACTTAACCGACAGATAAGTACTAACCAAATATTGAGAAAAGGCTTTTTTGCTAACCGCTGGTTAAAGTTCTGGTTAGTGTTTAATCGGACATTGATAAAACGGCCCTTAATGTTTTTTTAAAATAAAACTCATAGGGCCGTTTTCTCATCTTACCTATAAAGTTCACTTTAGTTGAAGGTCACTTTAAAGTTACCTTTAGCTGTTTCTCGTTTTCTCATGTTGCCTTTAGTGTTACCGATATGATAAATTTAACGGGAGGTTCAAGCTGGTTGTAAATTTTATAACACAGATAAAATTTTAAGTGCTACCCATTTTGTAAACACAAAGCAGCCGTTTGCCAACTTCAAAATAAATTCAATAATATTCTTATAAATAAACAAAATAAATATTCGTAATGAATTAAAGGCGTCTGTTTCAAATCAATGCACTAGAAGCCATGTTCGAAGATACAAAAGTGCAGAATACTAGGCCAAGAATATTTCAGAAGCGTAAGGACTACTGCCATTTTTTGTACGGCCTTGCCGTATTTTCATACATATAAAATAATAATTTAGAGGTAACATGAGAAAACCAAATTTGCTTTACCGAGAGGATAAATTTATTTGGTCGGCAACTAAAGTGAACTTTAAAGGTAAGATGAGAAAACGGCCCATATAATTCCTATTTTTATATTCATATCAATGATAACACAGTGCGACACGAAAAAATAACTTCAAATATCTCAATGGTTTATAATAGTGGATGGTCTATATATTATGCCCTCATACTCAGTTTTATCGGATTAGGTCAAATAAGAGAGAAATTCAAGGTCAAACTTCAGCTTTAAATCACAAATTTTTTCTTATAACTCTTAAACTAAATTCAAATTTTATGTAGTAACTGCATCTAAATATTTGCAATGGATGATTCTTTACATTTTGAGACCATTTTTTGCTCAAAAAGTTACGTAAGGGGTTTGATATTTTCTTCGAAAACAAGGCTTTTTAAAAAAAAATAAAATTTTCAATAGTTCAGTTACTATGTGTTTGTCTTCAAAAACAATCAGATTTTGCTGACTTTTTGCATACACATTAAGTAAAATAAAATAACCCACCTGTGAAAATATCACAACAATTCCATGTGTGATTCCAAAGATATTCGGATTCAAAGATTACCAACGGTGGTAACTTCGTTAATGTAAGTCCTAGCGTAAATTCATTCAAGTGAAACTTTTAGACCCAACAATTCTCTTCAAAACTGTCCTTAACATTTTAACCGAAAGAGTTACCGTTTTAAAGATATGCGCGTAAATGAGTAATTACAACATATATGTGCGATATGCTTACAGCTATTTGAATACCATTTCACTTAATTTTAATTTAAAAAGTCCAAAAAAAAATTGATCTCACCATTGCTTAAGTTTATTTAAAATGTAAATATATATGGCTCGTTTTCTTCAATAACGTCTTAATCCAAAAAACCTAAAAATTGAGTTTATCGTGCAAAAACATTTTTAAAGCCACGATACAATAGGTTGAGTAATCTCCATTATCGGTTGATATATTTTATTTCTTCTCCTGAAAAATCTGATTTTTTTTAGTTATAACGTTATTGAAGAAAACGAGCGATATAATTAATGAATTTGTTTATTTTTATTTTAAAGAAAGCCACTTTTTGCCCTAACACTTAGTGTTACATATATTTTAAAAATGAAGTCCGAAAAAATTATTTCATTGTAAAAGTTTATTTAAAATATAAATATATATGTATATATATATGTACATATATAATTAATGAATTTGTTTAAATTCATTTTTAAAAAGTTACTTTTGTCTTTATTTGGGAAGCGATGTAATCATGATTTTGGTAAGAGCGCTCTGTGTAGGCCTCATTTAAGAGCTAGTATGAGAAGGAGTGCAATAGAATGAACTTTTACAACAATGCTTAATGAAGTTGTATAATCAGGCCTGTTACAACGGTGCCTCTAACACTCCTCATCGAAAGAATATGTTATGCATGCATTTTCAAAAGAGTGCTACTAGAAGGCCTTTTTAGCGCAGCGAAAGCGGTAGGCCTGAAAAATTTTCCCACTTCATATAAAAAAGAAAGTGTAATTGTATATGAGTGCGGCAGTACTACAAAATCCACAAGAAGGCCTGCTAGCAGTGCTGTCATTGCCTACTGGGTTCCCATCTTGTTATCTTTGCTTTGTATGCAATTGTTGTTGTTACAGCAAGTTAAAAATTTGGTGAACGTCAGTTTTGTTTTTTTTTTTTTGTACGTGTTGTTGTTTTTACAAATGTGCATACACAAATTTGAAAAAATAAAACAATTTTGTAGCTAAGCCAACTGGGCCAATTATGTTTCTGGAAGCTCATGTCTGATCTAAGGTATCATAAATTTTTTCATTGTAGATGTAATAGCAGATTCCGTCCCGCTTTTTCCAAGGAAGTCAAATTGGTATTGAATTAGGCCTATAATTATCGCAAAGTTCCTTCTTTCCTTTTTATAAATCTGTATTATAATTCCTTTTTTGATGCATACTGGATAGACACCAGTTGTGAAATTATTGCTACCAATTAATTCACCAATATATGTATAATTGGTGGCATAAGAAACTTTTTATTCTTTACAGAGATTGCGTCGATCCCTTGAGTTGCATTAGTATTAAGTTTCCATATTATAATTTGTATTTCGGTATTTTAATATTCGGTATATTAACGTTAACATTGGTCTTTAACACTGACGTTAGAAAATTCGAACTCGAAATAGCTTTGATGCAAACCTCTTCATGTTTGAACTGTCAAAATATTTGCGCATGAACCGTCTTGTTGCAACAACTTGATTGAGACAACAAAAAACAGCTGTTTGTTTGCAGATTTATTTTCTGATGAAAATGTCCATTTTCAAAGCGAGGTAGGTAAACGAAATAAAGGTCGGAAAAATTTCAATACGTTCTTATACTTTTATCAATCAAACTGACTGCAGGGTGAAAGAATTCGAAGATGTGCTGTCTAGAGATGAAATTGATATGAAGCAGCTGCGACTGCTCACTTTCCACGGTAAACAAGGAGCGCAACAAAAACTTGTGGGCGTTTACTTTACCGACGACCTTTCATTGCAGGCATACCTGATGTGAACAGTCTCCGCGCCCTCTGCTGGAAATTATTGCTTGGATATTTGGGACCTAAACGAAATTCATGGAGTTCTACTTTGCAGAAGAAGCGTGCGCTGTATAGACACTTCATCGAAGATATGGTTCTGTCGCCAGGTCTTAAGAATGGTGACACAGCTACTGATGAAAAAACCCTACACGACCATCCCCTCAGCGAAGGACCAGAAAGTGCATGGAACACATTCTTTAATGACAACGAATTTTTGCTTCAAATTGACAAGGACGTCCGCCGCTTGTGTCCAGATATTTCGTTCTTCCAGCAACCGACGGAATTTCCTTGCGATATTGTAGTCACTAGCGAAGGTGAACGCAGATTGCATCAGCGTGTAGTGCCGTCAGTATTGAGTTCAGCGAACGTGGAACGCAAAGGGCTGGGCATGACAAAGGTATGACATGATAGCATTATGAGTATCTCAACTAAAATTACAAAATAATTAAGTAAAGACTTGATTTAAATATATATATAAAAAAAAACTATTCTAAAAAACGCAAACATGCACGTGAGCAGCAAGTAAGTTTAGGGTATTAGTTGTTTCGAAAAGTTCAGCTTAATTTTCATCTGTACTTTAGATCAACCTTATCACAAAGCGTTCTTCGGAGAGCTATGCAGCTATGGATGAGGGTCAGGAGGCACATTGGGAAGTAGTTCAGCGAATATTATTTCTGTATGCGAAACTCAATCCTGGTCAGGGTTATGTTCAGGGCATGAACGAAATAATTGGACCAATTTATTATGTGCTTGCTTCCGACCCAGATGAAGAATTTAGAAGTAATAAATAATTATATTCTTATTATAAATAAAAACAAAAATATTTTACAGAGCATGCGGAGGCCGACTGTTTCTTCTGCTTCACTGCATTAATGAGTGAAATTCGTGACTTCTTCATTAAAACTCTAGACGATTCGGAAGGTGGTATTAAGTTTATGATGGCTAAGCTCTCTAAATTGCTAAAAGAAAAAGATCCAGAAGTATGTAATCTATTAAAACAACAAGACCTGCACCCACAATACTACAGTTTCAGGCATGTTCAAATCTGATATTAATCCTATCAATTAATAATAATCTGAAGTTTCGAGTGTTTACGTTTTCTTATCGCTTACCGGGAATATTAATTTCAGAAAAATATTTCGCCTCTTTCCTTGCAAATTTTCAGTTTTATTTTACATATGAAAAGTATTTTTGAAATGAAGTTTATGTATTATTTTGTGGGAAAACTGTCGGATAGCTTTTGAAAATTCTCAAAAACAATCGAATCCGTGGTGACTCAAAACTTCCGATAAGCTGATTGCTTTTTAGAAAATAATAAGTTTCTTTATTTCTCTAGATGGTTAACATTGCTCCTTTCTCAAGAATTTCCTTTGCCAGATGTGGTTCGCATATGGGACTCTGTGTTTTCGGATGAAACTCGTTTCGATTTCCTTATCAAAGTCTGCTGCGCCATGATATTGTATGAGTTTAGTACACAACTTAAAAGAATATCCTTAAACATTTAATATTACAGAATTCAACGTGAACAAATACTAGAGAACGATTTTGCATCGAATGTGAAGCTCCTGCAAAACTATCCACCGATGGACATTAATATTGTGCTCTCACATGCTGTTTCCATAGGCAATCTGTAGGTTCAAACAAACTCGATTCATAGATATTTAATGAAATAAGCGTAATATTAATTTTCTACCGAATGTAAAGTATTTTTATTCTTGCATACAAGTGTTCAGTAAAAAGACAATTTTTACATAGAATTTTTTTAATTACACCAATAAGGGAGCATACTACACAAATCAATTTTACAAAGCAATAGCAATAACAATATTCAAGCCGTTCGGTTTATGATTATTTTTCCTTAGGAGATGGAAATTTGGGGGCTGTATCCTTGCAAATAGTTTGAGCTATAAATTCTACAACTGTACGGGTCGGTCTTCCCGCCATGCCTTCTCTTAGGTACTCGAAATCAGTTCCCTTGGTGACCATCACATTTGTAGCATCCTGAAATTAAGCAAAACGAGTTTCTCATCAGTTTTAATCAGATTATTTCTAGATCTTATTTACAATATGCATCCATTGGCCACATGGTACAAATTCTCTCAAAAAAGCAGCTGCTTTACAAGGTCGTCCCCCTCTTCCAGTACCGTAATTCTGAACATCAGACGAATCACCTGCAGTAATTAGATAGGAATAGTACCACCACAAGGGGAAGCGCCAAACACGATCGCCTGTATGCATGCTAGCGTGTTTAATCTGTTGCCAAAGGATTTCAGAATTAGTAAAGACACCGCATGCCGCCTCGCCAAGGGCATCGCGCATCATTCCCGAGCAGGTGCCAATGTCCACAATGAATTTCGGACAAAAGTTTTGAGCATACAGTAAAGCGTCTGCCAACACAAGGACATCTTCATGATTGGTTCCTTGCACTTTGATGGATTTGCCGTTCATTGTTTTCACAATGTCACCGGGGCGGAATGAATTACAACCCACAACATTTTCGCACAGTGGAATAAGACCGCGTATGTTCACCTTAAGAAAAATATAAAATCAAGTTCACAAAGTTGGCAACTTCAATCCGTTAAATTTACCGGTAGACGAAGTCCAGCAATGGCGCGACATGTAGCCACGACCACTGCAGCTCCCGTCATATCACCTCGCATGTGGTACAACTCCTTCTTTTCTTTAAGACAAAGTCCACCTGCGTCATAGGTAATCCCTTGGCCAATAAGTACTATTGGCCGCTCTTCAGCCGAGGTTCCATAATAGCTCAACTCCAAAAAAATCGGCTGCTCGCATGAAGCCTTACCAACCGAAAGAAATGCGTGCATCATTTGACTTTCAGCCCAACCCTCAACTTTCACCTCCACGTTAACACCAGACTTACACAATACTTCCACCACATTCTGTGCAAAGAATGTTGGTGTCAGCAAATTTGGGGGCATCTCCTGCAATTGTCTTGTCAAATTTTGTGCAGCAGCCTTTTGCAAACCAATGCGCCAACCTTCAATATCGCATGGCACGTCCTTGTGCACGTATAGATCAATAGCAGGAGTTGTAATGCGTCTTTTTGGATCTTTCAGTTCTTGGTACGCCCAAATACCAAGAGCTGCACCTTCAGCTGCTGACTCTGCGTGTCCACAATCCTCCACTTCAATTTTATCCGTGTCCAACAAGCTCAACTCAATACATGCCCTGGCCACTGACCGTCGAATGGCCTCTTTCTGCTCGTCTATCACTTCATACGGATTGTAGCCGAGGCACTCCCTGCCCAAGCCCACCACAGTAACAACAGAGTAATATGGAGTCTTCTCGGGCTCCACGCCGAACAGCATGCGTGCTTCACCGCGTTTCGGTATTGGCCCAGACATACGTAAAACATCCAACATTCGTCCACCCGTCTTCTGAACATTATAACGCCATGCTGTAGGCGTCAAAATACCTCCATCGCTCTTGTCTTCTTCGTTCGCATAGACTCCCACGACAAGAGCACGCGATGGCGGATCTGCACAGACTTCGGTCTGTTGTAGAGCCAGCATCTGGTTTACGGCCTGCGAAACAAACCGGTGCAGTTTGATGCGTTTGAGCGGATTGAAGATTGCATTGCAACAAATGAGTCCAAACATGTTTTTATAAAAAAAGATTTTCAAAAGAGCTTATATAAAATAAAATTGCGTATAAAAAATTTTTCGATTATAATTTTTCTACGATTGAATTTTTTATGATGAGACAATTTTAAAAAATCTTAAGTTACTACCATTTTTCTCCAGAGTTTTTCTTACAGGTAGGTCATCAAATTCTTTACTTCAATTTAAGTAGGCAATGTCAAGTACATAACAATAAATGATCATCAGCGTCTGATGGTGTCTAGAAAATCGACTGGTCTCTGACTGAACCTCATAAGTAAAAAATCGAATCGAATCGGAGAAGCAAAAAACTTATTTTTTCCTTAGGGAGAAACGAAATATAATTTGTAATCTGTAATTTGTAAATTGTAATTTGATTACAAATTATATTTCTCCCTAAGGAAAACATTTGTTTTTTGCTTCTCCTGAAAACCTCGATTATTTGACTTGCGAGGTTCAGTCAGAGACCAGTTGAAATATTACTATAGCTGGTAAAAATAAGGATCATTGTTTGTTTAACAATCATTATTTCTTCTTAAATGTTGGGTCTTTGTACTAAGCAGTATCTTCTTTGTAAGTTCTTACTTCATCCATGCAAAAGTTACTGCTTTTCCTCAACTCCAAGCAAATGATGGTTTTTGGTCCTCTAATAAATAATGTCGAAACCTCTTCGCAATTTAATCTCTTCGCAAACAAAACGAATTTTTTCTAAAAAAGTTTTTGAAATAATTTATGCGTAGACAATTTAACAATTGAATAATTCCATTTCCCTATTCTTCCTGTTTAGAACAATACCTCTATTGATAAATCGTTCGGTTTCTACAAAATTCATTATTTATGAACATTCAAATCTGGCTATATAAAAAAGGCCCAAGCTAAATATAAAATAACATCTCACATAAAGATCTTATAATATAAAAATACGCCACCGCCATGCAAAGCAATTGGACAAAAAAGGCATGGTGGACTTACGCTATATCCACATTTAAAATTCACTCTCAATCAGAATGAAAAAACAACTACCTTTTTACAGCGAGAAAATAGCTGAAGTTTGATAAATTTATTTACTCTTCGTGGAATCCTAATATAAGAATTTCGGCCAAGGATTTGTTCTTTATTCGGCAATAAAAGGCATAATTTTGGGTTCTTTATCAATTGGGAGCTTTATTTAATGTTTGAGTACAGGGTAGTATTTCTCTTTGAAATAATTCCTCATAATTCAAAACGAAAAAAGATAACCCGTTATTCTTTGGAGATCTTATGTATGTTTGCGTTTAATTTCATAACTAATTTTTTATCCTTATTTCAGTGATTTCAGTTTCAACCCCTTGGGGGCTTAGTCCACGTGTTTTAATTCAATTATAAAACAGAACCCCTTGTTTGGGACCCTTGATTCACACGATTCTTTGTTCAATCCAGACCATATTTTTCGGTTAATGAAGTGATACCTGTTAAAAACTCAAGGTCTTTTCATGAGTGCCAAGGTAGTGATAAGAAAAATTAACAAAAAAAAGAGGTCATGATAAGAGGAAAAGTCACGCCTCGTTGTCAAATATGGATGCGCGGGATCCTACAAAAATTCCGTTCGTGTAAATGAAACTATAATTCCATAGCAGTATGAAATTTATTTTTTTAATCGATTGTTGATGGAATCAAAACTGATAAATTAAAATGTAATTTTCAATTGTAATAAAAAAAACCACGCTTGTGGAACTTAAATCCTACTCCACTCTACCATTAATATTTAACCCTTAACCACAATGTAAGATAAAAATGCCAGTTTAGTTTTTTATGAAGTAATTTTTCGATGGTCGATTATATCAAAACTTTTACTCATTAATTTATTTTTTTATCCGGAATAATTCTAGCAACAACATTTTAAGCCAAAAAAAATTTAAAACAAATCCCCTAAGCCTTAGGATTTAATTTGGGCGCAGTATCCTTGCAAATGGTCTGAGCAATAAATTCAATAAGTGTTCGGGTAGGTCTTCCAGCCATACCTTTTCGAAGGTATTCAAAAGCAGTACCAGTGGTTGTCATCACGCTCGTAGCGTCCTATAAAATAAATTAATAATATTTATATTGCTAGTTGTAATTCTCTATTTGAACTTATTTACAATATGCATCCACTGGCCGCAAGGTACAAACTCTCTCAGGAAAGCAGCTGCTTTACAAGGTCGCCCCCCTCTTCCAATACCATAGTTCTGAACATCAGATGAACCCCCAGCAGTTACTTGTGTGCCATAGTACCACCATAAGGGCAAGCGCCAAACACGATCGCCTGTATGCATGCTTGCGTGTTTAATCTGTTGCCAAAGGATTTCGGAATTGGTAAAAACTCCACATGCTGCCTCATCCAAGACATTGCGCATCATTCCCGAGCATGTGCCAATGTCCACAATGAACTTTGGACAAAAATTCTGTGAATAGAGGAGAGCATCTGCCAGCACAAGAACATCTTCATGGTCAGTGCCTTGAATTTTGATGCACTTGCCGTTCATTGCTTTTACGATGTCACCGGGGCGGAAGGAATTACAGCCCATAACATTCTCGCAAAGTGGAATTAGCCCGCGAATATTGACCTTGGATAAATCAAAAATAAAACATCCGAACTCATTAAAATATCATTTGGAAAACCGTACCGGGAGACGTAGACCAGCAATTGCGCGACATGTTGCCACGACCACTGCAGCTCCCGTCATATCGCCGCGCATATTGTACAGCTCTTTTAACTGCTTTAAACATAATCCACCCGAATCGTAAGTGATCCCCTGACCAATAAGCACAATTGGCCGCTCCTCAGCCGATGTGCCATAGTAACTCAACTCCAAAAATATAGGTGGCTCACAAGACGCCTTACCAACAGCCAGAAACGAATGCATCATTTGACTTTCAGCCCAACCTTCGACTTTCACCTCGACGTTGACGCCCGACTTACACAATATTTCTACCACATTTTGTGCAAATGTGGTTGGTGTAAGTATATTGGCTGGCATCTCCTGCAGCTGACGCGCCAAATTCTGTGCAGCAGCTTTTTGCAGACCAATACGCCAACCTTCAATGTCACAAACTTCATCTTTATGGGTGTGAAGATCAAGATTAGGTATGCGAATTCTTCTCTTCGGATCTTTCAACTCTTGATAGAACCAAACTCCCAAGGCTGCACCTTCTGCAGCCGACTCTGCATGACCGCAATTCTCTACCTCAATGCGATCTGTGTCCAAAAAACACAATTCGGTACATCCCTTAGCCACAGATCGTCGAATGGCCTCTTTCTGCTCGTCAAGCACTTCATAAGGATTATAGCCAAGGCACTCTTTACCCAAGCCCACTGCAGCAACCGCAGAGTAATAGGGCACCTTTTCGGGCTCAACACCAAACAAAAGACGAACTTCGCCACGCTTCGGCATTGGCCCAGACATACGCAAAACTTCCAGCATACGTCCGCCCGTCTTTTGAACATTGTAACGCCAGGCAGCAGGAGTCAAGATACCTGTGTCATTTTTATCTTCCTCGTCGGAATAAACTCCCAACACAAGACCCCGCGATGGTGGATCTGCACACACCTCTGTATTTGCAAGTTGTAACATTTGGTTAATCACACCGGAAGCGTATCGGACTAGATTGATACGTTGAACCGGCTTAAAAATAGGATTGCAACCCAAAAGTCCAAACATGTTTCAACTTAAAAAACGGTTTCAATGAGAAATCTTGTATAAGAAATAAAATTGCGAAGTAAAAAAGATGATTTATATTTTAAAGGAATAAAATTTTCGAATCAAAATTTTTTACAATAGGTTTTTCTATGTATACTTGATTGAAAAAACTTAAGTTACTGAGGAATATCCACCCAACCACAAACCGAGTAACTTGGATTTGAAAAAAAGGAAAGAAGATGAAAATGTGAAAAATAATTATTTTTGTGTATAATTTTTTTAACCGTTATTTAGTGTTAATACAATATATTCCTGGCACATACGTTTTTCATGCTTATATCCCAAATCTCAAATTTTGAATACCGAGCTAAAAATTTTGTTGTATTTCATCTAAGACGTGCGATTTTTTGAACTGGTAGCGTGTATTTATTAAATAGATTGTAATTTTTTGAAGAATGTAGAGCTTACTTTAACTCAGCGAGCTAGTATCGATTGGTCTCGATATGTTTCTCTTTCGTTAGGTAAAGGTCTGATGAGTTAAAGTTGGTTTTCAAATAAAACTTGCAGAGATCTGATATAATACTGAAAAAAATAAATTAATGTTGTATTGAAAACATCCCAGTGTGATTCAAACTGAATATTCGAACTGGTAAAAAAAAAACTCTCCTTCGGACTCGAAACATAATATTCAGTCCAATTTCCAAACATGTGTAGACATGTGTTCAAAACCTCATGACGTAATATCTTAAAGAAACAAGTTAAGATAAGATTGGTATGCATTTATTTAAACATAAGCATTGGAAGAATTTCTTGATTTAAACATATACAATACAATACATATTTTTTTTTTCGAATCGATTCAAATTTACATCTAACTAGGAAATAGGATCAAATTTATATAATAAAATTCACATCATAGTTAATAAGCTGTATATCGAGTATTTGTTGATTAAAAAAGGGTTCCTCGAATAAGAGTTCCTCACCTTAAAGTTAATTGCAACGTCAACAAATTGTTTTGAATAGAACTGATAGCTAAAAATATGTACAGCTGTGTGCAAAATAATAACAAATATTCTATCTATAAAATGAAGTGAATATTTAAACCACAAAAAAAAAATACAGAATTTCATCGATATCTCAAGATTTGAGAAAAAATAACGCTATGAAAACAAAAAAAAATATTCGTTAAAATTGCATTTAATATAAAATATCTGTACAATACCGCTGTCACAGCCAACTTAATTGGACAAAATATTTATTTAATTTTTTTAATTGGTTCTTTTATCTTTGGAAAATATTATCGGGCATGCTTTAAAGAACCATATTAAAAGCCGGGTAGTATTGCTAGAAGTCAATACAAAATTCCTTTAATGAGCAATTTTTTTGCAAACAGATGTATTATGCATGCAAAGGTATGTCTATTAAAGATGATTCACGGAATAGGCCAGTCTACGAATTCCCCACCTGAAGTTGACATAAACTAAATAACAAATATGCTTTGATCTATTACATCGCCCATAGTTTCTTCTTTCAGTAAAGTAACTAACTAGCAACTTCATTTATGCCTGAAATCAGTTTAAACCCTTGAAAAATAAGACATGTTTGTTGATTTAAGCAGAGAGAATTAAAAATAAAAATGTTGAGTTTAAAAAATTGAATCTAGGTGAATATAATCTTAAATGGGGACTACAGCTTTGTTTATAGTGCCCCCGCTACGGACTCGGAGCTACCTGGAATCATTATCGGAAACAAAATAATTTTTCTGGGAACTACATAAGTTTTGCTAGTAAAGTACACACAATTTTTTCAATAAATTGTCAATAATAAATTTTTAGAAATTATATTTGTTAGTTAACGGAAGTTTGGTCAACATTTTTGAAAATTTTAAATTATACTTAGCCAGATCAGTTGATTTCTGGTTATTCACGCGGATTTTGGAGAACCGTATTGATGTCAAAGAAAGCTTTTCGAATTCGTGTTTTTCTAATCGTTGTTGTTGCCCTTATTGTTTGACATTCATGGCACTCAGAGCTTTGTTCTAATTCTGATTTTTTTTTATTAATAACTAATAATTAGTTATTACCTTCTTAAATTGGAGAAAATGTTTTATATGCGTTTACGAAAATACTACTAAGAAGAAACTGTTCAAACCCCTCAAGTATAAAGATAGATTAACATATTAAGATTATACACGATATAGATAATAAAGCTTTATAAGCGTTTTTCATTTGTATTAGTGCAGTAACAAGAGGCACATGTTATATATGTACACATTTATATATATATTTAAAGTATTTCAGTACCGACTTTAATAATTCTAAATAAAGATATATTTATAACCTTAAACAAGTATATACGGTGTTTTAAAGAGGCATATATTGAGAATTCTCTAAATATATACTAATAAATATCCATGCGTAACATTTTTGTGTCGTTTAGATTTGACACACAGAGCTCTATATATTTTCTTTAACAAGTTAGGTAATTTAGTTTGGAAGGTACTTTTGAATTATTTTAGCCTAAGTATAGTTAACGGTTTTTTTTATACCTTCTTGGCAAAAAATGCCCGGAATTCTTCAATAAAACGAAAACGGTTCAATTATACATAGATATTCATTTTATTTCCTTCAAAGCTATCTCCAACGCTTTATCCAATCTTGAAAATACTTTTCATAGGCTGATTTTGGTACCGCCTTCAGCTCCTTCTGCGAATTATCCTTTATCGTCTCAAAACAAATAATAGCGTACAAGATGAGATGTGTGAGAATTGTGAAATTCTCAAAACACAACAAAGACTGACTTGCTTACAAAGCTACCACGAACAAACTGCCGACAAATGGGTCTTAAACAGATATTTGAGCACCAGCTGACAGAAAAAGAATGTACAATAACTCAAGCGCGGTTTGTTTGAATCTGGGAAATTCCGGGTATTTTCTTGATAAGAAGGTAAATATTAAAAATTTCAAATAGCTTATTAGCAGATAATGATTTTAATGTTTTATATATATCTTACATTTCCTTAACAATCAATCAATAGGACAATTAAGTCATAAAAACATAACTATTCTTAAACTCTATAAAAAGTACAATTTGAATATTTTATATAGGTTTTTGATATGTTTCTGTGTAACCACTGTGTAAGGACAAATTTATTTCGATATTGCGCAAAGAATACTTTTTCATTCGAAGTTTTTTTGGATATATTAAACCTTTGTTCGATAGTGTTTGTTTTCGGTCTACAAATCAAACAGTTAGCTATCTACGATGAAACGATTCAAATGGGTATTGAAAATGATTAGTTTTTTCTTTATACTTACTTACAGCCCAGTAAAATAAACAAAAAAAAAGAGAGCTGAACTTTGAATTTATAAGCATATGGGAAACGTTTTGAAAATAAGGAATAAAAAGTTTATCCTCTTTTTAAATTAAGTTTTTTATTAGAGTATTTTAAGTAACTGGCAGATATAAGGAATTGACTTGCCTAACTTTGAAACTTTTACATCTGGGTTTGAAATTAATATATTATAATTAATAATTAATATACTGTATCTGGCAAATACAGTACACGTCCAATATAACGAATACCCGATTTAACAAATGTCCAATATAACGAACGGCAAAATCTCTTCATTGACTTTTCTATATAACGAATTCAAATAGTTTGTTGTCATTCGATTTAACGAACACTCAAGGGCTTCTATACTAAAATCAATATTTTACAAGAGAAATAACTAAAAAAAAAAATATGCGAATATTTTATTGATATATGTATAAATAAAAACTGAACTACTAAAAACTATATTTCTTTGTTTAAAATATTCATTCGATATAACGAATTTTTCGATTTAACGCAAAGGCTGGACAAGAAACCATTCGTTATATTGGACGTCTACTGTAGTTGCAATTCGGGATCCACATACGAACTGAAAGGGCTATTGATTACTGAACAATCGAACTAAGTAGTCGAATGAAAATTATATTAAAAATGAACTTTTATTTGATTCGTTGAAAGCAAACATACTCATGCAAACTTATTCTTTTTCTCTCTCGTGCTGAAAAATGTGTAAAGAAACGCTTTCTTCAAGTTAGTTGATTTGAACTTCAAGTTAGATAAAGTGAGTACGGAAACATACCCTATTTATTTGTTTCAGGGATGAACAAATTTTTTTGTTATTTTAAATAAATGAAAAATATCTGCGAGTTTAAATTCTCTATCGTCATGTATTGTAGACACGCTTTTAAATGGGGAAAAAATATGTTTTACTGGACTTGTCAATATAACTGTTTTTTACGAAACTCGCCTTCTTATAATAGTTAAAAACACTTTACTAAATCGTTTTTCTTAAACCGTTATTGCCATGGTTGGTTCATTATTTTTTTTTTTTAACTTTTTTATTCTATAGTTTCATTTGCCATCACTTCGGCGCTATCGCCTTTTGCATTCGTCCTTTTTCACCCATAAATGCATTAATGCTCTTATTAAAACCATGTTAAATATCTGGAATATATAGCAACATAAAATCACAAGATAGTTGTAACCGTGAACGTAGCTCCCTCTGCTGTTTGACATTGTTCGGTTTCCACTTTCGTGACAAAGCTTTGTACGCTTGAAGCTTTACTCAAATCGATTGGTGGAATATCTTCATCGTAGTCCTCTTCATGTTCCTGCTCCACCTGCTCCTCGACTTCAGACAACGCACGTTCCTCTAACTCTGGACTAAGCGTAGGTGCTGTGAAATAATGAGTTTGCTTCTTTATCGAAGATGAACCTGGAGAAAAAAGTATGCCGTCGTCCGTGTCATCGTCATCTTCATCGGTAGTCGAAACGTGAGCATGCGGCGCACCGTTAGGATTGTAAGTATAGCCGCCGTAGCCCGCTTCACTCTGATACGGATTCGACTTGATGTAAGACATGCGGCAACTGCCTCCACAGTTGTGATGACTCTCGGCATCTCCACCGTTGGCCCCGTAACATTGGCCCTTTTGTGTGGAGTTGCTTTCGCCAAATTTCTGCAGCGAATGGCCTACTGTAACGTGTTGCCCACTTCCGGAGTGGGCAACTGATTGCTATATATGTGAATGCGAGTGCGCGATCGAGAGCGAGTATGGACTGGAATCCTTGTGTAGATGTAAGGTATTGTAGATGGGAAACTCACAGCAGAGAACGAATTTCAGTGCACCCGGCACCTCAACATACACCGAGGGTGGAATGGGAATCAACGGTGATGTCGAGGCCTTGTATTTGCGATAATCCAATTGACTGAAAAGTGATTAAAAAAATTTTATTACTCTGATTTTGAAAGTATTACAAGCGTACTTTTTGTACTTTTCATCCGCCGAACGTTCTCGCAGTGGAATACCCGAAAGAAAGAGTATGATGAGTGTGGTGAAGAGCGGCGATGCAATGGCCATCCATTCGTGTCCAGAAATTACATTTAGAGAAATTGTGAAAATTCCCCACCAAATAACGACTTCACCAAAGTAGTTTGGGTGTCGGGAAAGTCCCCACAAACCTGTGAAATAACGGTTAAAACAAAATAATTCAAAAGGAACTAATAAAAAGTTCAAAGAGTTATAAAATGCAATTTTGCACCGTTCAAGCAACTTTTAAATCATTCGAAAAATACAGTAAATAAGTATTAGACCCCTTTGTTTCATGGTTTACAATTTCTCTTCCTCACACTTTCTAACTGATAAATTTTCAATGCTTTAATTTTTAAACATGAATATTTTATATATACGAGTACTTTCAATATCTACTTTTAGCCCAGTTAATTCACTTAAATTTTAATATAAAATTAATGAAATTATTTTAGTTCGTTCTTTAACTTTATTAAACACTTACAACGTTTAATGATTCAAACACAGCCAATGAAGCGTAACTACTTCCCTCACACAAACCACTCACCTATTGAACCATGCTGTGAAGCATCGATTTTCTGTGCTTTACAAACATCGAAGCAATTCAACTTAGCTACTAGCACTCTCGACAACATGAATCAATGTGCTATCAAAAAGCTAAAAATTTAGAAAGTTGAAGGATGTTTTTTTGTGAAAAACTTTGTTTTTTTTTTTTGTTTTTTGTGTACATCATTCCTATTCAAATTAATTTCTATACATAGATACGTGCAAAAATGTCGTTGATGTCTATTTTTTACTCACCATCATTGCAGAACTTGCCCTGATTAGCCGGATCCTGGCGAAATGAAAATTTTTGCAGGTCAGCGTAAGTTTCCGCTAGCAAACCAACAATAAACATGCCAGTGCCTGCAGAGTCTAGGGTGGTCATGGTTTTTGGCGCATGTGGCTGCGAATGTCTCGGTGAATTAATAATGATGACTGGCAAAGAAACAACGTATACCCAAATAGCCTAAAGATGAGAAGATGGTATCAGAACAAAACCAACTAATGAGATATCTTAAATTAATACCAATAATATTGAGTTATACAAATAAAATCCATTAATAAAAGCTCATTACAAATGTGCTATTTAGTGCTAATTGCTATCTTCACTGAAAAGATTACCTTGCATCCGAAGGTAAAGCATCCTCAACACGCTCTTCAACAAGTGTTTCAATGTGCAAAAACATTTTCCGATTAACATCGGCACTGAATGGCATCACAACCGATTTTTGAGTTTTAAATGGTTTGTGCAACGTGGTGTGAGATAAACAAGTGCAACTGTGTAGAAAATCACAGTGACAATGAGTGTGTTTGGTTAGTTGTGACACTTGACGTCACAGCTGCAAATGTTTTTGCATAGAAATCCTGCAGTGGCCCAACTGAACCTTGTGGTCAGAATAGTTTAGGGTGGGTGGGTCTCAATTCTTGTCAGCAAGTTGTTTACTTCGTTTCGATGATGGGATGTTGTGGGTACTATTGAGTTCGTGTGTTCGGATGCATTAAATTATGAGCTGACAGCAAGTGTCGAGGATGTCAAATGCAGAATTGATTCGATTAACATCGTTGATAAAAAACAGCAGCAGAAAATAATTGGCAATAAAACAAAAATGGATTTAAAGCGAAGAGTAAAAATACCCTTTATGGAAGTGCAACGAAGGAACTGATTAACAGTTCTTGTATTGACATCCTCCCTCCCTGCATCGTTCTTAAATTCATAAATTCACATTTTTTTTTAACTTCAAGCCCCAATTGTGGGAGAACTAGATGTGATATTGAAAAATTTACTTCAGATACGCGATCAGCGGCTCTTAAGCCGTTGAGGTAGGTTGAGGTAAAAATTCGGTTAACAAACCAAAAGTAGTAATTTCGCTGCACTTTGTAATAATTAAGAATTTTTAAAACATGCTTTTATTGCTCAGTATATCTTATATTAATATATGAAAACGTTGGTGCGTATCCATCACTGCTGAACGACAAAAGCTTCCCAACCAGCCAAACAAGCTAAGATGCATAAGCATCAAGCTTAGAAAAAGCTTGAGATTACTATTGAGAAATACTTATAAGTCATTGCAGAGTAAACGAAGCCGATCCCTTGGATTAATATTGAGAATAAGTATTTAAAAAACTTTATGCAAATGCTTTTTTGCAATTAGAAATAAATATATTAAAGTGTTTTTTCTTTTTTTCAAAGCATTATTATTTATTATATTAATAATCTCTCTCCCCATGTCCGTCCGTCTTCACATAGATTGCACAAATCGCATGTCCATTCTTATCTTCGTCCGCATTTCAAGTAAATTCCCAATTTGCTTATATGTACAGTAACAATTTGTCCAAAAAGTACCTCTGAACTATAAGCGTTGTGTTTTTTCTTAAGCAACATTGAACATTTGCAAAACTATTGCATTTGTTAGCGTTTTGCAAGTATGATTGAAAACCACAAACTTTTTGTGTTTTACGCAAATGTTTTTCAAGCGTGCTTAGAAAAGTCTTGTAGTTTGTATTGTTTATAAGCTTAATACAATCACTGTATATAAATGGCAGGTTGGGTTTCGACCTTATATTCACATCATGTGTTCGTGTTGTAGACCCCTCCTAAGTGGCGCTGGGGTCGCTTTATTCGAAAATTCTTTTATCGACCGATTTGGCTCACACCATATATTCTTTAAATAAAAAGAAAGTCTTTGACAAAGTTTTGAACCCGTTCGGTTGGGATAGCTGTGGTGGAGATATTTACGAAAATGTAGCTTTCCCTGTATAAACAATTCTTCATGTAGGTCTCCGTCTGTGGAATTGCTTAGATTATAACACACAACAAATTAGCAATGCAATAAATTTTAAAAAGAAATTATTATCGTCATGGTCATCCTTTAATTTAATATAATACTAAATCATTTTTATGGTTTTTTACAAAAGTTTACTTGTCGTTAATACTTTTAATTTTTGTTTTTTTATATATAAATTTGATAATCCTTTATGTGTTTGGTTCTAAGATGTAATAATCACCTATGTTAGTTGTAAGTCTATTCAATTTCGGTGCTGTATTTTTCTGTATTGATTAGTGCTAGTTGAGAGATTTTATATCTTGTAACACTAAGAACTCAAATAAAGAGAATAATAATAATAATTAATACAGGGAAATATAATAATTTCCAAAGAAAAATAATATAAAATAAATCAATTACATAAAAATAAAGTCTCGAGTAACACTGGGAATATCAGCTAGTTTTGGATATAGCCTGAAAAAAACTACCTGAAAAGTCCAGAAAACTGCATAACGAATAATGTTGCGCCTCGTATCCTCAAACTGCTTATCGCGTCCCAACTTGATAATGCGATACAGTAAATATCCAGATAAACGTGCTCCCCACAAGCAAACAAATAAGGTGACCATCAATTGGCGACTGTCATAGGCCTGCAAAAAGAACAAAAAAACACATTCTGTTTGAAAAATTTTTTAATCTTGTTCATTGGTCTGTGAGAAACCTAGAGAGTGAATCGTTTAGTGATCTGACACGTTCAAATACAACTTGAATCGATACAATAAATCGAGGAATCTTGCATTAATTAACTTGTTCGCAGAGTACATCAATTCAAGATTGCATAAAAACCATGCAGTGTAAGTTTTACAGATATATATACAAATTATAATTTTGTTTTTCGGCTTAATTACTTTGAATATTCAAAGTATTTTTTGAGTCAAAAAAACCTTTTCAAAATTTCAAATTCAATATGTTATCAGTAAAATTAACAAATTATCAATAGTTATGGCTTTCTTACCATATTTTTCAATGAAAATTTAATTAAATAAGAAAACAGTAAAAATATAAATCGTACTTTATTTTGAGAACATAAAGTTTTGACAGTTCATGAAAAATATAAAAAAAAAATCAAATAGGTTTTGTTGATTATTGAAATCACGAGATTAAATAGCTAAGGAAACACTCTTATGCGCACCTTACACGGTCAATCATTTGACGTCAAGCATGTGTACGTGTGGATTGATGCTATCCCTTACACACATCAAGCATATCGTCAAATTTTCATTCTTCATAATTGTTCGTGAAATACAGACGTGCCATGAGTGACACAGACGATTGCATCGCATATATTGCAGTAGCAAATGCTATTAAAAAACATAAAAACATAAAAAATTGTTTGTCCTCCTCAATTCCTTTTTTTGCAGCTTTTTTTTTCTCCGCAGACATGGCCGCCACACGACAAAAACAAACGAACTGACGAAAAGCCGTCAATCAAGCCCTTACACACATCAATCCGCTTGACCAGCATTGCAAAATATCAAAAATTTTAGATTTTCGTCAATCAACCCATCAACGAGTCTGTGTGATGCATACAAACAAATATTTACTAACACATTCAAATGATTGACGTCAAATGATTGACCGTGTAAGGTGCGCATTACAGGTGCTTTGGAGGCGCAGCTGTGGATCGAACATTTAAACCGGATCAAATCGGGCTGAAAAGAGAAAAAAAAAATTCTTTCGCTCGCATGCAGGAAGTTTTCTCCGTTAAAAAAGGTTACAATGGCTACAGATAGTTTACTGCATTTGCTTATCTTATGGCTACCTATGATTAATTCAAGGTTTTAGATCGTAGAAAATGTTTCGTAGTCTTTAAATCATGATGAGGGGCTAAAACAATAGTTTACATTTACAGTAGTGGTTTCTTCATTTTATAGAAATGTTTGCTTTTATTTCCTTAGCTTTTGGAAAACATTAATTTTTGATTTGTTTACAAATATGACTATAAGTACAAATATGACAAACATTTATAACTAGAATGACATGTATTCATCTCGCTAATTATAGCAAGAGTTTTTGATATGAGATAGTGGAAAATCACATAGAAACGGGGCTTAAAGTGTACTTGTTGCCAAAGAAAACAATGTTTATAAGAATACAATCCTTGGTTAAATATTGATTTTTTTTTCTTATTAATTTCAACTCGAACACGCGAAAATCAATGTTCAGTAGAAAATGAGACGAAATTATCTAAAAATGCAGTTAAGATCCAATCGATTCTATGCGAGACATCACTATCCCAGCTACGTTTCATAAATTCGTTCAGTCACAATCTTTCATTTGACTCATACACTGAAAAAAAAATGTTTTAAAATTGACGACAATTGTAATTAATTTGACGAATTTTGTGTTTAAAAAATAGCTTGCAACAAATTTCGTCAAAGTAAGAGCAAATGGGTTTAAAACTCCTTGTGTTCAATTTCAAGCTAGTGTTTTTTTTTCAGTGTACCGAATACCAAATAAAAAATTTGTGTTTTGTTTTGTTTGAACCAAGGATTTAAGGTGTTATACCTATTCAGTCAAGTCTGCTTTGGTTCAAAATGGGGTGATAGATTAGTGGGAAGGGAAGGTTAATCAAGAAAAACATGTGTAGGATGTTCTAGGTGTGGTGGAAGCCGTAGAAAAATGAGAATTTGAATCTGAGGCAAGTGTTATGCCTTTACATCAGTGTATTCAAGTTATAAGGCAATCGCATCTACAAACTTCTTACCAATAACTTCAAGTCATAAATATTAATGAGTTTTCAATTTCAGTTGATTAGAAATGAGGAAAAAAATTAAGAAAGGTGTAAACGTAGGATCATAACCTGGCCGAGATTAGAACCCGGGACCTCTGGAATGGCAGTCAAGTACGCTACCAACTCGAATACCGAAAATATTAATTTTTGTACGAATTTCGCTTTAAAATAAACGCAATTAGTCACTTATAATTTTACTATTCCGGCAGTAAATATAATTATAAAAATTTAAATTTACTATTTTAATCTACAAAATTTACATTGATACAATTCGTTATTTAATTTTTTTACCACTTACCTTCGACGGACGATCTATTTGTCCCAAAAAGAATGTCAGCAGTGATATGATCATAAAATTAACACCGCCAGCAAAATCCGTTAATTTGTCGAGTTGCAATATAGAGTTGATCAAGAAGAAAAATAACTGCATGCTAATGGTAACGATGGCGCTGATGGCAAAATGATCGTAATCGAGTATATTGACCCCCATTTTCACTTAGGTACATTTAACTCTAACAAACAACATAAATATATGTACAACATACATACATACACTGAAGAACGGACTAAGTGTGATGTTTCATATTTGCGATCTTATTTTTGCCTCACACTTATTTGAACTTAATACGCCTTATTTAACCATTACTCTGTAATGACAGATGACAGCTTATTAGAGAATGTTTATAAATTTGGGTACCACAAGTTAACTAAAGTTATGTGCGAAGTATAAAATATTCTTTAGAGTTTTAGCATTATTATATATTCACAAAAACTAATTCACATTTTGTTTATCCCTCTGACAGCTTTAATCAATCAAAAGAACCTAACATTAATTTTACTGGATCGGCATGTTTGACATTCTCAACATACATATAACATTGTGCGAAAGTTGTCGCTAAAATAAGCACATTCCAGCCAATACATATACGCACTAGTTACATACAAACAAACCAATATAGGTAATTGATATACTAAAATCTGAATTCGTTTTGTCTGCGTCCTTGAACTATTTTTTAAAAATACTTTTCTGCCGGATAACGCGCAACATGGTAACAATAGTGTGTACATATATAAATACATTTGAGTGTGTGTGTGTGTGTGTGTGTGTGTGTGTGTTTGCACTAGTGTGTAAAAGCAAGCTTTTAATGGATTATGAAATTTATTGCTTAATCCCATTGAGCTTCTTGCCCGGCATGCTAGGTGAAAACTGTAATAAATTCATTTGAATACGCGAATAAATTACGTTCAATCGCTATTGATTTCGATCAATATTAGATTCTAGTGTTGCAATAATGGCAACGTTATGTTTATATGGATAAAATATCTCTTGATTGATCTATTGAATTAGAATGAAATTGTTCAAGACTGAGAAATGTGTGCGTGCATTTGGCCAGTTGAAGCCTTGACCTAAGGCAAACATGGTCGAAAACAGTTATTGCAATAACTTGGGATCGATGAAAGATGAAGCTAAATGAAGCTGTCAAAATTTAAGCTATGGATAATTTGAGAGAAAAATCTCTTTAATAAGTTCAAGATCTTCAGTTCTTGTTTTACAAATAAAACTAAGGTTAGAAACAACTGATCTTTGATCGGAAGTAGTTATCAAAAAGCATAAAGGTCATTTCCATTTTCATAAAATTATTTTTTTTAAATTTAGGAAAATTCCTGAAATCATAATAGGTCTGTTTCCGTACTTTACACTGTGTAAGATTTGTGTAAAACGTGTGCTAGAGAGTAAAAACGAAATGTGAGACTAGTTGCAAAAGTACGGAAACAGCTTCTAGTAAGTTTCAAGCACAAAACAGCTGATTTTGACTGCAGACGGCAGCACAAAATTTAAAACACTTTCACTCAAATTATTAAAAGCCATTTTTAATGCAAAACTGAACAATTACTTAATTTTTATTTATTATTATTTATTTATTGTACTTAAATTTCCTTTTAGGCACATAATTTGTGCATTTATTTATCGCAAAACATAAACAATTATGAAATGGAATTTGACATTTGCTTCTTCTTATTGATGCTTATTCTTCTTGATGCTTGTTCTTACTTTACTCGAAGTCTCGAGTTCTAGCACTCTCTGTGCACTTTGTGTGCTCGAGAGAGCGATTTTATGCTTGTTCTTCTTCTCCCATTTTAAGCACAGAAAGTACGGAAACAGAAAATAGCGTTCCACAAGTTACACAGTGTGCGTACGGAAACAGACCTAATGACTGCTGAATCATTTCTTCCCACTGTGCTTGTAAATGTAAACGTAAATCATGAATTATGAATGTCTACTTTCAAGCATGCACATTTTTTGTTGCATGTCTGCTAAATCTTTATGACACCCTTCTCATAACACACACACACACACACACACACAGAATATCCTTAAGTCAATCATAAAAGTATGCCGCAAGTAAATTACCAGGTAATGCCTGCACTAGCAACTCTGTAACTATATGACTGAGGGTGATGGCAATTTAATGTCCCTTAAATAAACACCCAACTTCAAACACACGCCCATAAGAATTAGAGAGCAAAAAACTATATAATAGCTAAGGACAATAAGAAAGGACTCATGAGAGTTAAGCGGTTGACAAGTAAACTTTTGGTTTATTTTTGTTGTTAGTGGTTTTCTTTAGACGAAGGTTCTGCTGGATCTGGGTTTTTCGAATGGATTCCGAAGACACCACGTAAAGGTGAAGCAGAATACAAAAAAGAAGAAGCACACCAACAACAACAACAGGACAAAACAAATGTGCTATGTTGTGCTTGCTGAATTCAGTAAAAACACAAACTAATGAATTCAATTGAATGTTGCCGGAAGCGTGCAAGAGTCAGAAGCAATATGAGAAGTGAAGCCTTAAGGTACTAAGGTTAGCAACGCCAACACCACCCATCAAGCAACACCAGGAGGCATTTCTGCTATATACTGACGGTCGCATTTCACGAATGGTTGCGTTGTTCGAGTTGGTTTTCCCTTGTAATAAAAGCCATGTTTTTTTTCTCTTTGTTTGTTGACTTTTTTGTCTCTGGTCTTTAAAAAGTGAATTGTAAAATACTACATGCAAAAACATCAGTTCGGATTCGAATTTCAGAATTTCAGGGTTAAAAATGCATTTATAAAAAAGATTTTATTAACAAGGTTGGGAGTGACATCCAATATTTGACTGCTCATTAAGTCTTTTGTCAGTGAAAATTGTTACCAAATGAGAAGCTGCGGTTTCGTCATAGATGCATCTGCCGTTTGTGAATATAGACTGCTCTACAATAAAAAACAGGAGTCCGTTTGGTGTCTGTTCACCTTTTTCTTTTCGCCTATAGGCTTCTGGCAGTAACCAATTAATTTCAAAAGAAGCGCCGCGTCGCAACGAATCCTATTTTGTTTACCATTTATTTTTTGTTTTTTGTCATGGGAGAGAATGAAAAAATCGTAGTGCTCATTTCCATGGAAACTTTCTCAATAGTTTTGATTGAAGAAGCCATCTTTAGGTAAGCTTTCCTTTCCTTCAGTATCCTTAATGTTTGCTTACTTTTGGATAGATCCTTCTCTTTGTTCACTCAGAGCAAAGAGAGCAGTAGTTATCTTTGTAGCAGTAGTTTAAAGTCGTCACACTTTCCTAGACGAGGAACCGGAACTAGCAGGGCTACCAGGTCTCCCGAAGCGCCACTCTGCTCTACCATGAACAAGTCTCTTGACAGATAGGTGACTTACCATACGATCACATATCATCATTTGTAACTAGGCGAGCACTTCGGAAGAGTCCCATTTTTGAGCACAAGTCACATGAGGAAATTCGTTGTTTTGGACCTTAACGTTGGATACACAAGCCGTGGGATCTTGGATGTTGTTCTTAAGGAAATTTTATTGGGTTGCCATTTCTTTCCGAAGGTTGATTTGGGGCTGAGTTTTTACCCAAGGGCTAAGTCTTGGCGAACTATGGAAGAAAAGATTGGTCGCGCTATCCACTTTATTGCTATCAATGTCCTGCCACATGTTCGGTTGCTGCCCAAGCACTATTTGGCATGCTTTCCGAACGACATATTGCCGTCCGTTCATATGGCATTCCAGAAAGTTATGTTGAAAAAAAACCATAAAGACAAAATTCATTCATCAATACTGCCGAATAAAAATCAGGACTTAGTTGTTCTTTTTTTTTCTTTTGTTGCTTAAGAAAAAAATAAAGAGCTGAGATGAATCATGAATCATAGGAAGTGTACCATTTTTAATGAAATAAAGGAAAAAAGAGTTCGTTACGAAAGGGCCAATAGTAGATAATTCGTATTACATACATATTTTGCTTAGTAACGATTAAGATTTCAACCTATAAGATTCAAGAAAAAATTCACTTAGGCCACGCGAAAGCCAAGCTAACCATATTATCAATAGGCCATTAATGACCAATAATTTAATTATTGAGGTGCCATCTACCTTGCTGGCTACTTTTATTGAAAATATCATCGTTACAAATGTGAAGTTGCGAATCTGATAAAAATCATTACATTTAGGTGAGCGGAAAAACACACTTTTAACTCCACAGCAATCATTACAGCGGCTATCATTATTGTTCATGGTTTGGCACAGCATATAGCTCCACTTAAGCAATATTAAAAAAAAAATTGCATTTTTCATTTTCACAACTTCACATTTGTAACGACGATATATTCCAACTAAACTCCAAGGATATATTCCAAGAACGCTTATCAACATATGTGCTCATACGACCACACAGAAATGTGTAAATCTTTTATAAATCCAAACTACGTTCCAAACTATGGAGAAAGAAGTATTTCAATGCACTAATAAGTTTTGTTTCTTATTTTAATCTTTTTCTCGGAAACTTTTCGATGATAAATCTCTTTTTAAAAAACTCCAAAGCTACTTGGCTGCTATAGTCGACAAGTGTTGTTGCTTACTTAAATATTGCACCAAATCAGTCAATCAATCATCCGTTTCCAAGAAAACACGAAACTGAGTGACAGATTGTGGTGTCAAAACAAGTTATGATTTGGTTGGAGTGACAATACTTATTAATTTGCACTGGCTTTCAAATTCAGCCTGATGCTAACATATTGAGATTCAGTTCATGGTTATATTTCGCTGCAAAAACGTAGAATAAAAGTAGACTATTTAACCTAAAATTTTGAAAAAAACGCTTATTCAAATTCAACACATTGAGGTAGTTCTCTTGCAATTTTTTGTAGAGCAGATTGTTTAATCCTCTCCAATTCTCGATTACAACTTGTCCCAAATATATCACGTTGATATATAATGATTAAATATTCAAAAAAAATTTTCATCATCAAAAAACACAAACATGTGGCAATACGCTCTACTATCGCTACACTATTTGACCCTCCACTGCTCCTGTCTATTGATTGTCGGAAAATGTTCCATTTATTATTTTAAAATATTTGATTAATTAAATGGTGTTTTTTTTTCAAATCTCTTGTTTGTTGCTGCATAAGTAATGCACAAACAAACTTACACACACGCATACACACATTTCTTCATGTATCTAAGGTATGCAGCACGCATATCACCTATGTAAATACGTATGATTATGTCGATATCTACACATGTTCTCATACATATTCGCAAACAAGTTTTATTCTTCGCTTTTCAAGGATTTTAAAAACGGATACTAGTCCGTCCTTTTTGCAGGCAAATAAGCCAAGTTATGCATCTCAAAGCTTTTTACGCGCGATTCACTATTTTCGAGTGCTACTTGCAGCGTTGCTACGGTGTGGTACTTGAGAGAAAAAAATATATTTTTCAATGTTATACAAACGCTTTCTTGTTAATGCCTCGGGTATGCATTGTTAAGCAGAGCAAAACAATTTAAAGCAAGTCTTTATTTAACACATCCTTTTCGTTTTGTTTTTTTTTTAAATCGCGCACAATTCCCGTCGGATCATCGTTCATTTGACGAAAATAACGCCAACAAAATATTCAACGCAAATCTCGTCAAAAATTCTTCACTTTTTATAAATTTATTCTTAGAAAATAATTAGTAGCACAAGTCTTATGAAATTTCCAACAAATGCCCTGCAGCAATAAAAAAAAATAATTTGCACAAAAGCTGAGAAACACAAAAACCAGCTTATTTAGTCCGTTCCAGCGGATCTCATTCAATAGCTGCAGATGTCGCAAAACAACTGATGCTAAACCAATCGGAGTGAACCAGCGAGAGTTCTTTTTTGAAGAAACTCATGAAGATATTTCGGCGCATTGCGCAAAGCCGCGACAAACCAGAGAGCCGCCAGAGAATTTCGAGAAGGACAAGATGTGAAGAAGCGACCACCGACCAATTCTGCCATAGCAGGAAGTTGTTAAAATGAGAAATTAACGCACACGCTGCTTCGTAAACAAACCAGAAAAGGAAACAATCGGAAAAAGTGGAATCTGCTCACAAGTTGTTTTTTTGTTTTTTTATATAGTGGTCTATAGGATTGATTCAGGGATCGAGAAACTTTTTGGCAAACACTCTTTATTGTCTGGCAATCAGCTAATAAAGTAGCTTCTTAATATTTTGTTTTATCGTAGAAAATCTTGGGCTCAGAAAAATCGACCTTTTTAAATTGATGCTACTCATACGCCCCGATGTATCTTTAAGGAGTTTTGCATGCATACGAAACTTCAAGTGGTAGCCAATTTGCCATTTGTGAGCATTGTCAGCTTAACAATAAGGTCTGTTTCCATATTCACTTCAAATAACTTGAAGTTACTCGAAAGCGTTTCTTTACACATTTTTCTAGCACGAGAGAGAAGAAGAACAAGAAAAATGTTACCCTCTATTATTCGAATTTTACTTTAAAAATAACTTCGAGCATGGTAGAATAACAGAGGTAGACGCATTTCGGACTGCGCTCTCTTCCTCGTAGCCAAAATTGTCTTTCAATAGTAATTTGAAAATGAAAAACAAAAAAACATAAATAATCGCTTTCAGATTTTCTATGGGCAGTCAATTTCGTTTTGACAGTTGCGGCAGTCTGCCTCTCTGAAATGCTTTTACCTTGTTTACATTGTACCATGTCTTCGAGCACGAATCTCGAACTTCAAACAGCTAAGTGTCAAAGTGACAAAATTAAATTGTTGTGTTGTGTTGTGTTGTGTTGTGTTGTGTTGTGTTATGAAAAAAATGTATGAAATTGCTTAGCAAATTAATAAAAATAAAGTTAAAATAAACAAAATGAACACAAATGGAAGCCAAATTTCCTAGAATTTTCCATTTTTTAAATTGTCAAAAAACAGCTGTTGTGCTTAAAACTTACATAAAAGTTGTTTTCGTACTTTTAGACAAATTTTCTCATTTTGACAGATAATCTATTACTTTGAGATTACAGATAATTACAGATAATGACAGATAATTACTCTTTGCTTCTCGATTTTAATATTTACGGGTTAACGATCGCTCATATTCCTAGATTGAGAAGTATCAAATTAATTTAATAAAAACAACTATTTAATGTAGTACAATGTACAATGGTGGTACAAGTGTAATATTAAAGAAAGAAGCTCCTCACGCTTTATACTATGTTCACACACAGGCCGAAAAGCCGCTTTTCAGCTGAAAATCCTCTTTTCAAAAAAAGGTGTTCACACTTGAAAAGCAGCTTTTCATTTGACAAACAGTAGTCATATGTTTCTTATTATTGCGTGTTGTTTCATTGTTCTCGGAAAATAAAATGCTCGTATTGGCTACAAGCATACACATAAAAAAAACCGACAGACGAAATATAAAATATCAGTGACAACCTGAATTTTAGTAATAGATTTTGACACTTACAAAAACAGACTTCAAATCAGGTTTGTTTTCTAGCTTCTCAGAGTTTTTCGCTGAAAAGCACACAAAAAGATGCTTTTCATTTGACAGTTTTTCTATGGCAAAAACTTGATATCATGAAGCTTTTCAGCTGAAAAGCCATTATTGGCCGAAAAGGGGTTTTTCGGCGTTAGTGTGAACATAGTATTACTGTGCAACAACAAAATCAATAAATGAATGTAAACACTTAATACTTGTATCAAAATATACAATTTTATTTACTTATTAACTTACTTTACTAAATTTGTATTAAGCACATGTGTAGTTTCCATTTCTTAAATCTTAAGTGGAAACCAGAATGGTGTAGCTTGTAGCATAGCTGAATAAATAAGGTTGTCTCGTGGCTGATCGTACTCTCTTCTCAGTACCCATAATTGTCAAAATCAATGAAAAGCAACAACAACAACTTCAACAGCTTTTCATATTATTAATTTTCATTTTCAGATTTTGTATGAGCTGTCAACTTCGATTTGACATTTATGGGAACTCGCTCTCACCCATGCGACAACCTTATTTATTCAACCATGGCTTGTAGTACGTAGTATGATCTGTCAAAAGTTAAAATGTACTAAATGCACTGAATCGTCCAGAATGGGAAACACGTCTGTGGCTTGTAGCGGTAATTGTAGGGCAAGTTGAGCCAACTTCAACTTTTGTCGCGCTACATGAAACAACTGCACTTACTTTGCATTCTGTTTCTCGCTTTAATTGCAATAAAAAAATAAACGTACGTATGATTTAAGACAAAAGTACATCAATCATCAACGCACAGCTTCAAAACGACACGCTACAACAGCGAGCTGCATTTTGTGGCTAAACTAAAGCAACATAATGTGCGTTGCATGGTATAATAATACATGGTAGCATTGACAGTTGCTTCGGAAATCATATACTGTCAAAAAATATACTCAAAAAGAGAGCGCTCACAATCCGCCATTGAAATCACAAGCAATGTTGAAAACCTTGAAGTGAAAAAAAACAACAACCACAGCAGCTGCTGATGTATTTCCGCAAACAGCTGTGTTTGACAATTTATGTTTTCCTGTTGAAGAGAAAATAAGCAGTTGTCAATGCTACCTGGTATAATTATACCATGGTGCGTTGCAAGCAAAGACAACGTCGAAGCCAATCAACAAACGAACTACTTGCAAGAAAAATTGATCAAATTTGTCACTAAAACATTAATTTGAGGACAAAACTATTGGTCTTAGATGCATGTCACCGCTGACTTCTTTGTTGGAAGGATATTTTTTTTTCATGCATCATATTCACATCTTTTAGTGTTAAGACAGCAAATGGAAAAAAAGCGCTGAATATTACTAAAAACTGCGATTTAAGCCAGTTTCTTAGCCAATAACTTCTATGCTAACAAATACAAATACTTGAAAATTCTGAGTATATAAAAAGCATCTATAATCAGTTTTTATTAGAATAGTGAAAATTTCACTTATGTAAATCCGTTCAGCGTTTCTTGAGTTATTGGCCAATACAAAAATGTTCAATTTATAATTTATGCTCTTTGCTCATACACACAAATACACACTGTTACATGACAATTTCT
Source organism: Pherbina coryleti (assembly GCA_943735915.1). Taxonomy (NCBI): domain Eukaryota; kingdom Metazoa; phylum Arthropoda; class Insecta; order Diptera; family Sciomyzidae; genus Pherbina; species Pherbina coryleti. The sequence goes on from OX030952.1 coordinate 134,192,722, forward strand.
ACCATTTCTCCCCACCCTCAAGCCGCGTTAAAGAACTTCGTTCTAATAAAACCCTAAAGAATCTGGCACTAGTACTTAACTGGAAATTTGACTAGGCCCTAGATCTAAAAAATTAGTTTTTCTTCAATATACTTTCTTTTCATTCAACCAGCGAATTACACGTGAACATGTCATAGGGTCAATTGCTAATGTTTAAGTTAGAAATCCCTAGTCACTAGTGAGTGCCAGCAAATTCGATTAACAAATAGTTAAAAAATAAAGAGTCCTAGGCATCATTGTGAAATTCTTCTTGACTTCATTAATGCACGTATATTTTTTTCGTCACAATTTTATATTCATATTGTTGAAAGCAACTGAAATGCATTAAATATGTTTTTTTAATTTATCTCAAAATATTAACCGAATCGAATTATAAGAGTCTGTGTCAATACAAAAACATAAAGAACGTCAACCATAAGCAGAATCAGTGGCGGATCTGCATACGGGCTGAAAGGGCTTTCGTCTTGCATCAACTGTCAAAAATAGTATAAATTAGAGAACGAAAAAAGTAGAAAAGAAAATAGGAAACAAAATATACAGGTAAATGACAGTCGGTGCAAGACACTGGTGAGAAAAAAAGCCAGTTGTCACTCCTACCTTGTAAAATTGTAATTGTATCATGCTTATAAGTATAATTGGAAAAATTGGTTAAAGCAACAACGGTTTACATCATGGTTGAATTAATAAGGTTGTTTCGGGACCGATCGTACTCTCTTCTCAGTACCCATAATTGTCAAAATCAATGAAAAGCAACAACAACAAATTCATCGGTTTTGCATGTTATCAATTTTCGCTTTCGGATTTTGTATGGTGTAATAATAATAAGGTGTTAGTGAGTTTTTGACAACACCAAGAACAGCTTTCTTTCTGTCAAAAAATTGAGAGCGAAAGAGAGGAACTGTTGATAGTTGTCAAATTGTGTAATTTGTTTGAGTTGCTAGATAATGATGTGTTATAGTTTTTATAGGGTATTGTGCGAATTAAGTTTAAATAAATATTTAATTCAATTAATTGTGTCGTGTTGTGTTGACAAAAAGTAATTGCAGTTGTCTTCGCCCATTTGAATGGTTTTGCCATTTTACCAAAAACGTGCGCTGGAAGGTGCCACCGACATGAAGCTTTGGCCAGCATGCAAATTGTCTTGCATTCACATCGTCTGCCTCAAGAACATATCGAATGCTATAAAAGAATGTTCAATACCTCAACTGATAATATCCATCAAAAGAAGTGGACATGGCATTGAGCTTCGACCGACTGCACGTTAGCTGAATTATTTTCATTCCAATTCACCATCAGCTGTTTTTGACAGGAGCGGGGAGAAAAAATTTATCATTTTGAGAGAGAAGTGCCAAACTCACTAACACCTTATTATTATTATTACACCCATGATACAATAAAAACAGGTAGATTCGCAAGATTACAGCGTACTGCCGCGAATGTCAACACGAAGTTGACAACGCATATAAAATCTCAAAGTTATGAAAAAGTTAATAGAAATTAAATGTAAGCAAACAACTTTTTTACATGGATTTTGACAGTTATGGCAGTATTGAAAGAGAGCACAGTCAGGTCTGCATCTACCTCTATTTTTTGTATCATGATTACACCATGGTATGGGCTGTCAACTACGATTTGACATTTATGGGAACTCGCTCTCACCCATGCGACAACCTTATTTATTCAACCATAGAAAAACAGACAGAATCTATTTCCTTTGTGACGAAATTTCCCACAGTAAAATGCTAAAAAAATAAATAAATATGTAAACATGAGCATATACAAATAAATATAAACACATTAAATAGCAAGAAACAAATCGTAATTCGAACAGTTCTGCCAATAACAGCAGATGTACTGCCATCTCTGGTCAATCAGCTGATAAAAAGCTTTTATAAGCAGTGTTGCTAAGCTCACATTATAAGTATAGTAGTTTTGATAAAGCGATGAACTAATCAATATCCGTTTTTTGCCTGGAAAAGTGGAAAGTATGTGCGCATTAGTTGATAGGTAACTATGAAATGTTTATATAACAAGTTGTATTATATGTATTTTCCGTAGTTATTTTTGATGTGATGGCCGTGGCGCAGTGAGTAGAGTGACCAATACGCCAGAGAACCCGGGTTCAATTCCATCTGACACATAAATCTTTTCAATTGAATTAATTTTTCTGTTCGGCCGTCACCTCTCTGCAGACAATGGCAAATCTTAGAGAGTAAATAGTGCCATGTAAAGCTTCTTGAGAACATGCACATTAGCCGTTCGGAGACGGCATAAAACTAGTAAAACCTCAGAGAGTAAAAACTGCGATGAAAAGCTTCTTGAGAACATAAGCCGTTCGGAGTCGGCATAAAGCTTGTAGGTCTAGATCTCGATCATTTGTGTTCAAACATTTCGCAAAAAGCACAACACAATTGATCATAAGAATCTCGGTCAAAGTCCTTTCAAGGGCTGAAACGGCCATTTCGTTTTTTTTTTTTTTGTATTACCAAGGTGAGGTGTCAAATGTTACATATCATATGCGACTACTGTAAGGCTCGCTCGTTTTTTTTTTTTTTTTGATTTGACAACGATCACGTTTTACAGCGCAGGTTTCAAAAAATGTTGAAAAAGCCATTTTTCTAAAATTTATCGGTGTTCCATGGAATTGTTATTCAACTGATATAGGTGTCATGATAAAAGTAAGGACACGGCATTAAATCTTAATTCTTTGACTTTATGACAAAAATAAATAAAAAATTAAAGACATCACCGAAACGCGGTGGAAGCAGCCTAAGCAATAAAACTGTAAATTTGTTGCATATAACGCGCTATGTAAAGGTGCAACGGTAAAAAATATAACACGTCAGTAATAATAATAATTAATTCTTAATTCTTAATTGGTAATTCTTGCGTAAATTACTTCAGCGAGTTGAAGGATGTATATGCAAATGCAGTGAATGTATTTCCAGCTTAAAGGCTTGATCATAGCCCTCATGACCAAAAAATGCATGGCGTCATAAGGCCGCGCAGGGAGCATCTACAGTATTTTTTGTAAGCAAATTTTATAAAAAAATAAAATTTGAAAAAAAGAAATCAAAAGGGGATATTTTTATTTATTTATTTTTTTTCTATATGAATTATTTATAAAATTTAACGTCATTTTAGGAAAAAATAAAATTTAGGAAATTTTTAAGCGTTTTTACTTTTTAGTTAACTCAGTCAACACACACAACAGCCACACCAACAAATATTAAAAAAAAATAGATACGTTTGCCGGGTTAGCTAGTAGAAAATACAATGATGTAAAGAACGACAACAGACGTGCGACCCGGTGTGTTGGCATGGTGGAAGAATACTTTTCCATCCCCAAATGCCGTCGTTTTTTCTTCAAATCAATGTATTCGCCGATGACTGTTTTACCCTTTTCAAGGTAGTCGATGTGAATAACATTGTTGCCCGATAGACCCACCTTGGCCTTCTTTAGTGCATGCTCACCTGGATAAATCAACATCTTTAACTGTTCCTCGATTTCTGGTGTGATGTGATAACTGCGCTTATGATCGAGTATGAGCAATCGCGGCACTCATCACGCGAATAGCTTTCCATGTTTCAAATATTCATGAAAAATGTTATGTACCCGTTCAGTTTAGATGCCTGCAGCCTAAGCCAACTAACGCACTTTCATTCTCCGATCGTCCAATATCATTCCATGGATTTTTGTCTCCACCTTACAAGAAATGGGTAACCGAAACTTCAACACAATCATATAAATTTGTCTATTTACAACCACATTCTCATACTTGCTTCAGTGCCAAAATTTGTGAAATAAGGAAGAAAATATGAACATTTTATCCAATGCATGTAGAGGAGGGAAAAGGTATCAAATTTTTGCCTGTCTGACATTGTATTGTATCATTAATTTTAATTCAACAACTGAATAGTTTCAGAATTTCAAAAACTAAAAGATAAGTTAAAAATTAATTTTTTAAAAATTAAAAACGCTTGTTAGTTTGGGCGTGATCAGCGGTGGCAAACAAGGCGGCTCAATTTCAAAAATAATCGCAAGAAACTGAGGAAATCTATTTTCGCTGTGCAGTGGTAAGTTTTAAACTTCTTTGCCTTTTTAATTGTTTTCGAAGTTTTCTACAGTTTTTCTTTACCACAGTATCCGCTTCGATCTGCTACCTTTTCTCTCAAGCTTTGTTGCATACAACTGAAGGCTCTCAAGGTTCAAATGCAAGCAAAAGTACCCAAGGACGATCTGAGTTAGTGGTGGCAAACTATGGTACAATTAACGAATATAAAAACAAATGAAATATGAAACTTAAATTAATGGAAAAAAAAATTATAAAATATATATAAAACATATGTTTTAAGACAACAACAAATTACATACATTGTTATATTTAAAGAAGAACGTTGTACAAAACGGATATATACGTTATATCTAACGATTACATATAACTTAGTTTTCGGTTAGATCTATCTGGTGAGATTTGGTTACCAATAACATGTATTTATGTTATTGGTAGGCTCTCTATCACTAGAGAGAGCGAGAAGGCTATATTTCGATGTTATTATAAATTTATACAAAAACAACCTGTGAGAAAGGGATGCCAGATTACACGTATACATGAGTTTCGGTTACTTTCTTCCCGAGGTTACTTTCTTCCTAGCATAACCGAAACTTTGTATGAGAAGGAAACCGAAATTAAAGTTAAGAAAAACCGTCTTTGTTTAGTTATATAACCGATAGTCTTCTTGTAACCGAGCGTTTCCACCGCCCGAACGAACGAAGAAATCATCGCGAACAAATCGTCGCGATGAATTCTTCGTTCGGTCCAACTGTTTCCACCGCACGAACACAAGTTGCGAACATTGGTAAGTCGCCATCTTGTTCGTTCGTGCAGTGGAAACACTTAAATTCAATGCTTGCGAGCATCAGCGTTGATCAATATATGTTTATGCAAACGTACTAAATTTGATTAATTTTTACTACTTTTATGCCTTTTAATATAGGTTTTATGTAAGTATTTATGTAAAGAATTTATTATATAAAGAATATTATATAAATAATTTGCTTATATAAAGTGCTAATAAAATAACAAAGTAAAACAAAGTTCTTTTGCGTTAAATTTTCAATATATTTTCTTTCTTTTTTGTTTTTCCTACGTTATTAACTACAATTTCAACAAATCTACTACCTATGCGCAAATAAGCACTGGATTCGCCCAAAAAGATCGAGCGTCGGCCGATCAGAGCGAACGAAGAAATCTTCGTTCGTTCGTGCTGGAAAAGTGTTTACACTGCGCGAATAGCGCTCGCGAGCATTTTGTAAAAAACCAATGTTCCGAACCTTGGTTCGGACCAAACTGTTTACACTGCCTGAACGAACGAAGAAATCTTCGTTCGTTCGGGCAGTGGAAACGCTCGGTAAGGCATAGTGTTTATCAAGCCTTTCCTTGGTTTCGGTGATGATTTCTTTACTCAAAAAAATAATGCTTAATGAGTACTCGAAGGTTGTCAAACACAAACTAAATAACGCAGCATGCTCAAAATTGACAGTGGTCTATTAACTATATATTAAAATTTCCACTTTGAGGAACTTTTCTGGCATATGCCAAATTTTTAATTTTGAGATCTTACGTTAATCTTTATTTTCAGTGTAATCGGTTGTTGCTACAATTTTTCTGTTTTGTTCGCTCTCATTCTTTAGAAAAGTAAACAAAACATAACTATAAAAAACTGAACATATGTTTTTGACAGTTGTGATATTTTTTCAACTTGAAATATTTAAAAACTTCAATAATTTTTGCAGCAAGAAACTGCAGTGTGTAACGTAGTCCATGCAAAAAGACTTGTTTTCAATAGATCTTAAAATTGGCAACGTAACTTACAAACGGAATCGTAGTTCAATTCGTACGCCGTTTGAGGTCAAGTGTTTCAAAAATTCATTGAATCCAAGGCGAAATGACGCTGGCGCTTCGTTTCGCTCGCATTCCCTGTGTTTATGAATCTCGCTTCAATCTAATTTCATACACTGCAGTTCGCTTTTGCTCAAAATCTAGGTAAGATTTTGAATTAAACTGGAATATCTCAGCAATAAAATATATGTTTGCAGTGACAAAAATGCTGCAAAACCACCAGACAAAAAAACAACGGTTTGTCCAAAGCCAAAACTCTCCACTGAAGGGGTACGTCAAAACGTACAGGGATATGTCTTCACGCGCTACATTGACATGGTCAAGAACTACGACAAGGTTCTAGAAAAGAACTTTCCTTCGGCCGTTAAAGTTTATCGCGTATTCTTCGACGGCGTCAAAGAATTTTATGGAGAGATGAAACTCTTTATCAAAATATCACGCATAGCCAATAATTCACCGAATGGACTTAAGGCATTAAATCGCAAAGAGCTGGAGCTCTATATGCAATTACCTCGTGACATGGTGAAAGTTGCGCCGGCGCTTATATTCTCATCATTGCCAGTGGTGGGCTATGCCATCTTTCCGCTGGTGTAAGTCAAATATTGATTTCTGTATATAAATAGCAAACTACTCTTGGATAAATTTTAGATTTATGTACCCGCGAACTTTCCTTACATCTCACTTCTGGTCCCTTCAACAAAAAGCTGAGTTTCAACAGCTCAAAATGAAAGAACGCCTGATATGCAATCGAGCTGTTTTCCGTTGTTTACAGGCCAAGCTCAAATCGGTAAAGAAGCAAGATTTACATGAAGAACTGGATGATATTTTTGGTCTTATCGGAAGTGGTACTCATCCCTCCGTTGATGCGCTGGTGGAAATAAGGGATATTTTTGCCAAGCCACCGTACAGTCTGTTGTCTTTGTCATCGAAACATATCGTAAGCTTGCTTTGACCAAAACAAATCCACCTGTATAAAAATGTCTTTCGGAACATTTCAGAAATTGCTCTCTAAGATGCATGGACTGCCAGGTGGCTGGTTTAAGCGTCACAGACTGACTGAGTATGCCTTTGTAGTTCACCACATGGATCTAGCTATAATTCGTGAGGGCGGAGCGCACAACATGCACCCTGATGCAATAAAGTATTCGTGCTTTCTTCGTGGTCTCAATCCGACAAATCTAAGCAACGAAGAAATGATTGAATGGCTTCGCAGCTGGATCAGAATATCAAGTTGTATAGAAGAGCAGCACATAAGCCTGTTTTTGCATTTGCCACTGTTCTTGGCCTACAACCATCCTAACAATTGGCAGTTGCTCTACGGTAGTGCGAAAAGAAACTCCAAAGCCAACTACTTACCAGCAAAGTCGTCGTTACGTAAACCAGCGAGCCAACAAATGCAGCACAGAGATCAACCAAAGAGTGATCTGAAGAAGGAAACTAAACAGGAGACTTTACCTACTCCGGAAGTTATGATTCCCAGCCAAGAGGAAGAAAAACTCCAACGCCAACAACAGAAGCTTTAGTTTTGTTCATCACATTAGTTTCTTTAATCAAACTAGGGTGTTAGAATAACAAGCAAATGCATGTTTGCTCAATTGAGTCCTTATATTTTTTATTAGTGGTTATTTTGCGTTATAAGCATGGGTCGGAAAAAAATCAGCAGACATTTTTAGCCATGTTATATTTCTTAATTGTTCGAACTTTCAAATAAACTTAATTAAACAAAAATTACATTGAATTTTTTGGCGTGCTTACCTGCCTGCACAAAAAAAAATGCAAAAAAAAATACTCGATGCATTTGCTAGAAATTTTGAAGGTATGTTCCCAATACTATGTTAGTTAATTAAGCCAAAAAAATATTTTCGCAAAAATATTTTCCAGAGGTGGGATTTTCAAACGGTATCCTTAATACGCATTAAGGGACTGAATTAGATTGAACAAGATGACCCCAGCATACGCATAAAATTCCCATCCGCAATCAAATTCATCTCTTCGACTTTAGGTATTTATCCATAACCACTTGTCAGGACTTTTAAAACGGCATCCGTATAACCACATGCGCTTAAAAATGCAATTTACTTGCTTTTTCACCATCATTAAATATAACGGAATAAGTCTAAATATCGAAAGATCATAAAGCATAACCAACAAACACGTCCGTTCCAAGAGCTCAATTTCTTCCAAAATGGGAGCAAACTTTTTTGAAACAAAATGCAACAAATTTCTTCGATTTTTGTTTCCTTTTACTTAAAAAATATGTGGTTTTTGAATATAAAATTGATTTTTTTTTTTTTTTTTTTTTGTGATAAAAGATAAATTCTCTTTCAATCTGCAGCGTTTTATGTGTATATCATTTTATCCATTAAACAGCCAAAAAAGTTTTCTTAAAAATTACTTTTAATATTTTTTTTTTGTTTTTTTTTTAAAAAAAAGAAATTTTACTTTTACAAGAGTTATTTATTTAAAATTCTTCAGAAGTTGCCGTACACGGTTTGTTTATTTCTTGGCAGCGCCCTTCTTAACACCCTTGGATTTCAACTCTCGAATACGGTCGCGTCTGTCCTTCTTCAAGACACGGGTGGTACCGTCATTCTTTGTACGTTTCTTCAGAGCGTTGAAGGCAATGGTGAGGAGCTTATTCCTTTGACGCTTAGCGTAACGCAATTTAAAACGATCGAAATCGTTCAGTTGTGAGCGCTGCAAGTAAAGAATGGAAGAACACAATTGTTAAAAGCACGATTTGAAAAATAAAATCTATAAAAAGTGAATGCGATTAACTATAAAAATATATAACAGTTTAATAAAAATTTTACTGCCCGAAGAGAAAAGAAGACAAATGAAAAAGTTATATCTGTTTATAGTTAATTTACTTCAGTTTTGTGTAAATAGCTTCATATTTGTATCAGCCGGCAATTCCTATCAAGAATGTATTTTATCATCATGTGCAATTAAAGAAACTGTTAGTGAATTATAGTTTACTTATTAATGCATTACCTTGCAAATGTTTTGTGCCTTGAGCGACCAGGGGCTGACCTTCCACTGTGCCTTCAAGTTGCTATCTTGCCACACTTTACGCACAATACGCGTTGGGGCAGTGAAGGGGAACTTAATGCGGTGTTTTGTCAAGTGCAGATTGTTTAATCTGTATTCTTGACGTGGAACACCAGTCAAGGGTCCATCTACAAGCACCTAAAAGAGGAAGAATTTAATTGAAATTTTGTTTTTACTTCGAGCACAAATTATATATAAAATTAATAATCTCAAATGGAATATTCAGAACGGTTTAATAAGCTTCAGTTGTGTATCAGTTGGCACTTCCTATCAAGAAGACATAATCATCATTCGATTCCATTTGCTTGATTAATTTATTGCAGACAAGTTTTTATTCCTTACCCTAGTTTGATCGATCACATCAACGATTGCTACAAGACGTCCCTTCAGGGGTCCAGCTGAGCATTTGGCTATGCGGCCAGTCTGTACAAATCTCTGGAACGGCTGAGAAGCAAACGAAAAAACATGAGTAAATTGCATACACAGAACACACGAGACACTTCTTTGGACTCCACATTTCTCTAATTTATCAATTTAACTTTTTCTTGCAAAATTCAGTTACATTGAGGGTAATAGTCCAGCTAGCGCCATGTGGTGGAAGTGAATTTTTTGCAGTAAACTTTTATTTATACTTTTATAATCACTCAAAGACTACGCTCATTGTAACGAACTGTTCTTTAAGGCCATAAGAACTATTGGCTTGTGGAGCTCAAACTATATTTCGCACAATTTAACAAAAATACGTGTCTCGAGAAAAATTGAATACATTTTCTTACCATGGTTAACCGGAAAGAAGGAAAAATGTGAAATAGAAATAGACAAGTATGTGTGATTTCGAATAAAATTTTTAATATGGCGACACTACAAGAAAACTGCTGTAATCAGAGTTGCAACGCAATACACTTTTAAGGGTTCGATCATATTATGAGTATGCGTAAAAAAGCCGCTTTTGCTTTTTCGAACTTGTATTTTCGAGCAGTTCTACTTGTTTTTGGAAAAAACTCGACCTTTTTCAGTCGATCATACAGCAGCGTTGAGTTTTTATATATTACTAGCTTTTCCCGGCGAGCGTTGCTGCACCCTGCAACTATATGGGAACATAATAGGTGTATTCAAAACTTTTCTTAGACTCATAGTTTGACACCACTGTTATTTTCCACTGCCCGTTACAGTTTCCCAGTAGCAGGAGATCACCAAAAGGGGCTTTCACATGGACGTACATGTCAGCCGACATTGTACGACGACAAACTAACGGGAATATTTTTTTTTAGCTTTCAAACGATCGGACATGTACGACGACTTCATTTTTTGCAGACTCTCGAGCGTAACACATCGGTAAAAAAACGAAGTAAAAACCTTTTTTGCTTTGCCTAAGCCGATGTTTACTCGATGAAAACTTTATAGAAATGATAAATGCAGCGAGTCGGACCAACATGCTTTCACACGTCGGACATGTCGGACCGACCGGCAGAAAAATCAAAAATTTTTGATTTTCTTCCGACATGTCGGTCCGACCGTCTCATTTGCTTTCGAACGATCGTACATGTCGTCGGACATGCCCAAGTCGGATGACATGTACGTCCATGTGAAAGCCCCTAAATAGTAACTCCATTTTGAGTTTGTATGTAAGTATTGCTACTTTTACTTTCAAAGCTATTCGATAATACAAATTTTAACTGTATGGGCGGAGCCACACCCTCTTATATAATGCTCATCCCAGTTTTCTAGTAGATGGACATTACCCTGTTTTAGTACAGTTGCCGACAGTAAGCAAGCAGACTAAATTACCAAAATGTAGCCCAATCGACGAAAACCGTAGGAAATATAGCATTTTTATTGATATGTGGGCGGTAAAAGGGGGTGTGACAGCCCCTTTAATTTAAGCCATCTTGTACTTGAAAAAAATGTACTGCCAAAATTTCAGCTCTATCGGCTAAGTAATTTTGAAGTTTCCAGCCATCACACATACAGCCTTTTGCTTTTTGTATATATATTTTGGATAAACATTATTGGCTATAACTTTTGATTGGACAGAGGTGCTTAGATAATTTTTTCTAATAAATCAATTTTTTAGCTTGTATATTTTTTCAAAATTATAAAAACACAATATTGGAAAAAAAAATTTGGTACGAAAAAATCTAGGGGTAGGCCTTGCTTTTTGAATCACAAAAATGGTTTTTAATTTTTGCGTAAAATTGAAATAAGTTTTGCTTATAAATGTTATAACTTTTAAATAGAGTTGAAAATTTGCGAATTTGAATTTAAATTATTTTTACACCAAAAACTAATTTTGAGCCTTTTTGTGAGGAAAACTCCAAAATTTCAGACCTTTTTTGAAAAAAATATTTAAAATATATATACTCAACTAAAGGAATTTTTGTAATTAGGCTTTCATAGTACTTTGATGAAGCTTTAAGACAAAAAAAAATTTAACAAAATGTATACAAAAGCAGCGGAGATATTTGACTCGAAAGCCGCAAAATTAAATTTCTGATTGTTTTTTTTTTCATTTTTGAGCAACGATGTTGCATTAAATATAACGTTGTAGTAAAAGTTTTCATAGTTTTCAAGATATGTTCATATTTTTGATTTGAAAATAACGGAAATTATTTTTGTTTTACTAAATTTAAGAAATATTTAATATTTTGTAAATATTTGCACATGTAACCTAAGAAAACAACTAAAAATATGCGATTTTGTAAAAAATTTGTACTACAGCGCCATCTGGTGTCCAAGGTGGTTCAAAGAAGATAGTGCTAAAAAACTCATCGTACCTGAAAACTACTATATACCAATTTTCATTCTAATCAAATGAGCGGTTTGGGAGTTTAAGGTGGTTTTGCAAAAAATTTGTACTATAGCGCCCTCTGGTGTTCAAGATAGGTCAGAAAAGATAGAAGCAAAACACTCAACGTATATGAAACCCACTGTATACCACTTTTCATTCTAATCGCATTAGCAGTTTATGAGTTTTAGGCAGTTTTGTAAAAAAATTTGTACTACAGCGCACTCTGGTGTTCAAGGTGGATCAAAATTGATAGCCCACAAACACGCACCGTACCAAAAAACTTCTATACACAAATTTTCATGCTAATCGGATGAGTAGTTTAGGAGTCTATTGCGGTCTTACAAACATAAGCTCCTTTTTTATATATGTAGACTAGCCTTTTCCCGGCGCGCGTTGCTGCACCCTGCAACTATATGGGAACATAATAGGTGTATTCAAAACTTTTCTCAGACTCATAGTTTGACACCACTGTTATTTTCCACTGCCCGTTACAGTTTCCCAGTAGCAGGAGATCACCAAATAGTAACTCCATTTTGAGTTTGTATGTAAGTATTGCTACTTTTACTTTCAAAGCTATTCGATAATACAAATTTTAACTGTATGGGCGGAGCCACACCCTCTTATATAATGCTCATCCCAGTTTTCTAGTAGATGGACATTACCCTGTTTTAGTACAGTTGCCGACAGTAAGCATACAGACTAAATTACCAAAATGTAGCCCAATCGACGAAAACCGTAGGAAATATAGCATTTTTATTGATTTGTGGGCGGTAAAAGGGGGTGTGACAGAAATTTAAGCCATCTCGTACTTGAAAAAAATGTACTGCCAAAATTTCAGCTCTATCGGCTAAGTAATTTTGAAGTTTCCAGCCATCACACACAGCGTTTTGCTTTTTGTATATATATTTTGGATAAACATTATTGGCTATAACTTTCGATTGGCAAGAGATACTTAGATAATTTTTTCTAATAAATTAATATTTTAGCTTGTATATTTTTTCAAAAATATAAAAACATAATATTGGAAAAAAAAATTTTGTTCGAAAAATTCAAGGGGTAGGCCTTGTTTTTTGAATCACAGAAATGGTTTTTAATTTTTGTGTAAAATTGAAATAACTTTTGCCTATAAATGTTATAATTTTTAAATAGAATTGAAAATTTGCGAATTTGAATTTAAATTATTTTTTCAACAAAAACAAATTTTGAGCCTTTTTGTGAGGAAAACTCCAATATTTCAGACCTTTTTTGAAAAAAATATTTAAAATATATTTACTCAACTAACGGTATTTTTGCAATAAGGTTTTCATAGTACTTTGATGAAGCTTTAAGACAAAAAAAAATTTAACGAAATGAATACAAAAGCAGCGGAGATATTTGACTCGAAAGTCGCAAAATTAAATTTCTGATTGTTTTTTTCTCATTTTTGAGCAACGATGTTGCATTAAATATATCGTTGTAGTAAAATTTTTCATAGTTTTCAAGATATGTTCATGTTTTTGATGTCAAAATAACGGAAATTATTTTTATTTTACTAAATTTAAGAAATATTTAATATTTTGTAAATATTTGCACATGTTACATAAGAAAACAACTAAAAATATGCGATTTCGTAAAAAATTTGTACTACAGCACCATCTGGTGTCCAAGGTGGGTCAAAGAAGATAGTGCTAAAAAACTCATCGTACCTGAAAACTACTAAATACCAATTTTTATTCTAATCGCATGAGCAATTTGGGAGTTTTAGGTGGTTTTGTAAAAAATTTGTACTATAGCGCCCTCTGGTGTTCAATATAGGTCAAAAACGATAGCAGCAGAACACTCAACATATAAGAAACCCACTGTATATCACTTTTCATTCTAATCGCATTAGCAGTTTAGGAGTTTTAGGCAGTTTTGTAAAAAATTTGTACTACAGCGCCCTCTGGTGTTCAAGGTGGATCAAAATTGATAGCCCACGAACACGCACCGTACCAAAAAACTTCTATACACAAATTTTCATGCTAATCGGATGAGTAGTTTAGGAGTCTATTGCGGCCTTACAAACATAAACTCCTTTTTTATATATATAGAAGATAGATGTAAGCTCGCCAATGTAAACAAAAGAGAGAGGAATAGCCGCTATAAATTCTTAAATTGTTAGCATAGTTTAGTTAGCTATTTTGCTAAGTATTTGCAATGCTGGATGTTTTCAATGAAAAATAAAGACATTTCGTAAATTTTAGCCCAATTCGTACTCAGCAGCAACAGTATTGATATCATGGTATTAAATTTTAAAAACCTATATATCGAGGTAAAAGGAATAGTGGCACACATCAATGAGGCACGTCAAATGTCATATTATCAAGATGTTTTTTTTTTAATAATTTTTTATCCCAACGCAAGCTCTTATTTATTTATTGCGTCAAATTTTTATTAATATTTCTTATACGAGTTATAAAGATAAATTACGAATCTTTAAATTTCTTATCTCCATTTTAAACGTTAATTTTATTTAACTGATTTCAAATATCATATAATCTTCCTATTTAATTGTTATTTTTCAAAAATTTCAATTTTATTTTTAAGAAATAGACCGAAATATGACAAATATTTGATTGAATATATTGCCAATTTGACGACTTGGCGACAAAATCAACAAAAACTACATCAATTTCTGCAACGCGAAATGATCCCTTACGCTTAAAATTTGGTTGCTGTTATCAGAAAAATACAAAATAGTGCCATCAATAAGTCGAAAGCGCTTGTATGAGCAAACAGACCCAAAAACTCGAAAAAACTAACAAGACATGGTCTATACCCATACGACACAGCTGAAAATAAATATGGAAACTCTTGTTGCTCCTGAAAGAATGTTTTTTTCGAAATATCTTTACTCTTAACTTTATTTATTTATTTGATTCATCAAAAGAGTAAATACTCTGGTAAACTACTTTAAATTACAATTTACTATTACGTATATAGATGAACTCATACTAATACAGAGATAAATTTTTGTGGAACAAGAAATTACAACTTTTTAAAAAAATAGTTAGGCAATTCACAAGGTGTTGTATCGTGGCGTATCGTTCTATTGTTGTATGTTTTTACAACTGTCGTATCAACACTGTTTTCGTTTCCCATGCAAAATTGCGATAAGACACATACAACATTGCGATGTATGTTTAAAGAGTGTGCTATTCTATCAGCTGATTTTGTTTATATTTTTATTCCTCCTCTTTATATATTCGTGCGGCTAAAATCGAGCATTACATTTAAAAATGCAGGAAGGTGGCAAAAAAATGGTAGATTTTGAATAATTATAAATAATATGACATACAACTCCAAGATTGTGTTCACAAGGGTTGTATTTTTATACAACTTTTGCTTACAACATACAACTTTAGAACATCTTGTGAATTGCCTAAGTATTTCAGGTACTATTTAGTTGGCTATATGTCAAAATTGTACTCGTGTCTTTGATGTAACGAACATTTGGTTCATTTTGATCATAATGATTTCACTGGTAAAGTTTTAAGGGCTCATTCGATTCTGATAGAGTGCACACCGTAAGAAGGATTCTAGATTATGCAGCAGTATTCCAATTAAGACTTTACCAAAGTAATTTATAAAGTTTTGAGTTCATAGGGGTCTAAAAGTAGTAAAATTTCTTTTAAAAAACAAGAAATTACAGCTTGTTCTTGTTATGTTAAAAAATATCAGGCACGAAAGCGATTTCCGTGGCCCCAAGATCTGAATATGCAGTTTTTAAGAGCTAATTGAGAAAATAAGATTCACCGAAGGATTTATACATCGATTAGTTATCGAGTTATCGGTTTTTAAAAAATTTTACTAAAAGAAGTCTTAATGTAAATTCGACTATATCTATGCTAATATTTGACCGATCAGGATAATTTGGGTATCATTCGATAACAAACTTAAATATCTTCAAAATAATTTATAAAACGAAAATTTGGTACTTAATCTAATTACACTACAGATGGTTTTTCGTCATGATATATATTTTTTTTCATAAAGCCGTTATTTTCTTCAAAAAGTGCGTAATAGAAGTAAGTAGAACATAACATATGGTAATAGCTGAAACATTAACCTTTTCTTTTCGTGTTTTATTTATTATTCTCATTTTTATATTGTTACTAGATTAAACAGAACAATCATACGGTTTTTATTTTGCTTTTTAAATGTACAATTTTGATGTATCTTCATCACGAAGCACAAAATAAAAAAAAAATATTCGAATGATATTATTTATTATTCACATCGTGTTCTTTTTAAATAAGATATATGGATTCTCATTTTATTTCACAAAAAAAAAAAAAGAAAAAAACAGAATAATTGTGCAATTTGTAAAAGGCAGAGCCACTTTTTTTTATAAAAATTAGTACAAATATCAATATGTACTTCAGAATACAACAAACAACCTTTGATAAAAGTCTATCCGGCTCCTTTTACAGGAACAGTACATTATGCAAAAGGCAGATCCACCAAACAAAAATCATTCAATAACTCAAAATACATCGAAAATTTTATGAAGATCTTTCTTGCACCATTTACAGTATAAATGCACAATTTATAAAGCAAATCAAATCTATTCAGCCCAATTATGAAACATTTTCCTATGCTATATGATTGTACTGATCAACCTAAAATATAACATAACAGCGAAAATTGGTCAAAATAAAAGAAAAAGTATAACATGTTGTATACCAAACAAGAGGTAAATATATATTCTTCTTCTTCTTCTTATCTGGCGCTTACAACCGACAAAGTCGGTTTTGGCCTCGTTTAAGAAATTGCGCCAGCCATTTCTGTTTTGCGGTTGCTGGCGCCAGTTAGAAATACCAAGCGTGGTCAGGTTATCCAACACCTGATTCTTCCAACGAAGATGTGGGCGTCCTCATCTGCGTTGACCACCACCGGGCACCGAATCGGATATTTTTTTTGCTGGAGCGACGTTTTCCATTCGCTCAACATGACCTAGCCAGCGGAGCCGCTCGATTTTAATGGGCTTGACTATGTCAATGTGAGCGTACAGCTCGTACAGCTCGTGGTTCCATCGAATTCGGTACTCGCCATTGACGCAGATTGAACCGAAGATTTTACGAAGGATCTTTCTCTCGAAGGCTCCCAAAGTCTTTTCATCAGAACTGCTCAACGTCCAGGTTTGTGCTGCATATAATAGGACGGGCATGATTAGTGACTTATAGAGCGTGAGTTTTGTTCGTCGAGAGAGGGCTCTGCTTCTCAATTGCATACTCAGCCCAAAGTAACACCTGTTGGCAAGAGTTATCCTTCGTTTTATCTCATTACTGACATCGTTGAAAGAGTTTACGCTGGATCCCAGGTAGACGAAGTCCTTAACAACCTCGAAGGAGATGTTGTCAACAGTGACGTGGTTTCCAAGACGCTGGGACTGTTTATTTGTTGACACTAGGTATTTCGTCTTATCTGCGTTCACTGCAAGACCCATTCGACTCGACTCTTCCGCTAATCTGGAGAATGCTGCAGTGACTTCGCGCGTATTATGACCAATGATGTCGATATCATCAGCATACGCCAGCAGCATAATACTTTTGTAGAATATAGTACCACTGCGTCTCAAATCAGCAGCTCGGATGATCTTCTCCATCATTAGGTTAAAAAATTCGCACGATAAGGAATCACCTTGCCTGAAACCTCGTTCGGTATCGAATGGAGGAGTGAGATCCTTCCCGATCTTAGCTGTGCTCCTGGTGTTGCTCAGTGTCATTCTGCAAAGGCGGATGAGCTTTGCAGGAATACCAAATTCAGACATGGTGGAGTATAGATGATTCCTTATTGGACTGTCGAAGGCGGCTTTATAATCGACAAAAAGATGGTGTGTGTCGATTTGTTTTTCTAGGGTCTTTTCCAAGATTTGTCGTAGCGTAAATATCTGGTCTATGGTGGATTTGCCAGGTCTGAAGCCACACTGATAAGGTCCAATCAGCTGGTTTACCATGGGCTTCAGTCTTTCACATAACACGCTCGACAGGACCTTATATGCGATATTAAGAAGGCTTATCTCACGGTAATTGGCGCAAATGGTGGGATCGCCTTTCTTGTGGATTGGGCAGAGCACACTGCGGTTCCAATCGTTTGGAATGCATTCTTCCGACCATATTTTGCATAGAAGCTTATGAATGCATTTAAATAGAGCTTCGCCTCCATTCTTGAAGAGCTCAGCAGGTAAGCCATCAGCTCCTGCGGCTTTGTTGTTTTTAAGACGAACTATCAAGACTTCACTATGGTCGGGCAGCGGAACTTCAACGCTGTCGTCCACAATTGGGGTTTCCGAGATATCATCTCTATTGACGGGATTGTTGTCGTCGTCACCATTCAAAAGCCAAGAGAAGTGTTCCCTTCACATCATCAGTGTAGTCTGGATATCTGTCACTAGATTCCCATTTTCATCCTTGCAGGAAGAGGCCCCGTCTTGAAACCATCGGCCAGGCGTCTTATTTTTTCGAAAAATTTTCGGATCTCATTCCTGTCACCATGCATCTCAATTTTCTCGCACTCACGCATTTCCGCTTCCCTTTTCTTTCGCCTGAAAATGCGTCTCTCTTCCCTCCTCTTCTCTTTGTATCGCTCTTTAGCAGCACGCGTTACAACCGAATGCAGGGTGGCTTTGTAGGCGGCGTCTTTTTCTGCAGTGGCGTCGCGACACTCCTGGTCGTGCCACTGGTTTCGGAGAGAGCGATGATAGCCAAAAATGTGATTCCACTGCGCGCATATATCATCGATCGGAGGAGTGAGAGTGAGAGAGTGAGAGTCGAGTAGCGAAGTCATCGGCTGTTCGTCTTGATTGCAGCTTTTCGACGTCTAGCTTTCGTGTACAGATCTTGGCTGCGACAAGATAATGATCCGAGTCTATATTGGCACCGCGGATCATGCGTACATCTAAAACACTGGAAGAGTGCCTTCCGTCAATCAAAACTTGATCAATTTGGTTACGCGTCTTTTGATCAGGAGACAGCCAAGTGGCTTTATGAATATTGAGATGCTTGAATCTAGTGCTACTAACGACCATGTTTCGCGCTGCGACAAAGTCAATCAGCCTCATTCCGTTATCGGAGGTAATGTCGTGGAGGCTGAACTTTCCGACTGTTGGACCAAAGATATTTTCCTTACCCACCTTGGCGTTGAAGTCACCAAGCACGATTTTTAAGTCGTGGCGGGAGCTGCGCTCATAGGCCTCTTCAAGGCGCTCGTAGAAGCTGTCTTTGACCTCATCGTCCTTACCTGCTGTCGGAGCGTGCGCACGAATCAGGCTTATGTTGAAAAATCTTGCCTTGAAACGGATTATGGCAAGTCGTTCGTTCACAGGTGTGAATCGCAGGACATGATGCCGTAGTCTCTTGCCAACCACGAATCCGCATCCAAATTCATGCTTCTCCGCATGGCCGCTGTAGTAGATATCACAGGATGCTTGCCGTAAGCAACCCTGTCCCTTCCATCGCATTTCTTGGATTGCAGTGATATCAGCCTTGTATCAGATATCACTGCAATCCATGTATGTATAGACGTTCGGACGTTCCAAGTGCATATCCGTAAATCATTGTCAGTTTTTCGTTTGCGATAGTCGTCATCAGATTTGGGGATCATTCTTATCATTTTTCTTTTGCGTTTTATTGAAATGTGTTTTTACGTAGCGGGCTTCAAACCCATTGCACAACCCTTTAAAGGCAGGGAGCCCGCCGCTCAAATTAGCCGTCAAACAAACGGTTGCCAGTTTGCCGTTTCTAGAGGACACCACGTAGAGGTTTGGGTCGACTTGAGACGAGTTCGACATGGATAATGCTGGCCTCACCAGGTTGAGGCAGTCAAACACGTTGTCATGTGAAGATCGCCCCCTTGACCCTCACGCGTTGCCTTGTGAGGATCGTCCTCCTGAAATATATATATATTATCAGCCGTATTCATAAAAACATCTTAAAATAGCTTTAAAACCTTCAATAGTTAAAAAGCTTTTTAATGTTAAAAAGTCTTTTAAGATTTTGTTATTCATAAAAATGTTGTAGCTGCTTTGTAGTTAAAATAGGAACACTTTCGATTTTATGTGGGAAGAGTGTCAATAATGGTTTGTGTATTTGATAAATTCAATGATTTTTCATTTATTTGTCACAATTTCGTCAACATTTTCATGTTTAAACATCAATATTTTTTCGAAGCTACCCTCTGCACTGAAAAAATTGTCATTTTATTAACTTATTTTGTAAATATTTTTAAATGTTTTGACAAATTTTCTTGTTTTTATTTTCATTTTTTTTTAATTTTTTTATATATTTTGAATTTTTTTGACAAATTTTACAAATTTTTGAAATATTTTTAATTATTTTTGACAATATTTGTGCTTAAATGAGAGCAAATAATTTTAAAAATGCCATTTTTAAAATTCCTCTCATTTATAAACAAACATCCCAGCAGAAAAGTGGACCAAATTTGAAATAGTTCTGAACTAGTTCCAAAAAGGAGCAGTACTAGTTCCACTACAATACCCTTTAACATGGAACGAACTGTCGCTTTTTGCGGGTTGATGTCATAGGAAAAGACAATTGTCCCCAGAAACACTCCTTTTTCCCCATATTTGAACTAGTTGCATTAGGAACATTTTTAAACTGGTTGCTTTCGCAGTAGCCTGAAAATGGTTCTTTTTTGACTAGTTTTAAAGTGAACATATTAAAAGTGTAAAAATTTAGTGCAACGGAAAGGTCCTAAAGATCTCGTTTGTACCGTCTTTTCCATCCACATTCCAGAAAACATTTTGTGTATAAACATTTCTTTTTTTTATTATTTTTTCTTGTGCGCAGCAAATTTCAAAAAGTAGCCAGAACGCGTTTATTTTTTTCAGCAATACTTTTGAAAACAAAAACAAAAATAACTGTTCTACACTGAACGCCTTTTGTACTTTTTCAGAACTACTGCGAACTGCGCTAGAAATGAACTAGTTCACTATTTCAATTGACTCCAAAATAACTGCTGGGATATTCAACAATTTTTTTGACATTTTCTTTGTTTTTGATATATTTTGAAACAGTTTGATACATTTTTGACATAATTTGTTCCCAGATGAAAACAAAATAAAATTTAAAAATGCTTTATCGAGGGTTTATTGAAGCTTTCATCCATTTTTTAAACTCTCTCCTTTATTAAGCATTTAAAATAGACTTTTGCGGCGTGGCGGCGTGCGTCCGTGGCGTAGTTGGTTAAAGTGCGTGGCCGCTATGTCAACGAACTTTGGAGACCCAGGTTCGAACCCCAGCAGCGACAGAAATTTATTTGAATTAAAATAATTTTTCTGTACGGCCGCCACCTCTCTGCAGACAATGGCAAACCTCAGAGAGTAATCAAAATGCAATGTAAAGCTTCTTGAGAACGAGAACATTCCGTTCATCGCCGTTCGGAGTCGGCGTTAAGCATGTAGGTCCGGTTCTCGGTCAATTGTGTACAAACTTAATAACACGCACAACACAATTGATCATAAGAAGCTAGGTCAAAGTCCTTTCAAGGGCTGAAATGGCCTGTTATTTATTTTTATTTTTTTATTTTTAAAATAGACTTTTAACGCTATTGAACGTTTATGAATAATGTTTTTAAATTGTTTTCGATTTTTCCCTTATGAAGGCTTTATAAGAGGTTCATAATTTTTTATGAATACACCCGTATATCTTTATTTAATCTTTATAACGCATTTTTAAGAGAAAATAACGGTTTTATGCAAAAATAAAACATATTATGCATAAAGAGAGACTGTAGCGTGGCCGATTTATCAAAAATATTTTCTTCGAATGACGCCTAAATCATTCAGATCGGACAAATATTAGCAAAGATACAACCGAATTTAAATATTGGTTCCGTTGAATAAACATTTTCTTGAAAAATCTATACCTCGATGACTAATTGATATATCGATAAATCCTTCGGCGAATCTTATTTTCTTAAAGAGCATGGTATAATAATACATGGTAGCATTGACAGTTGCTTCGGAAATCATATACTGTCAAAAAATATACTCAAAAAGAGAGCGCTCACAATCCGCCATTGAAATCACAAGCAATGTTGAAAACCTTGAAGTGAAAAAAAACAACAACCACAGCAGCTGCTGATGTATTTCCGCAAACAGCTGTGTTTGACAATTTATGTTTTCCTGTTGAAGAGAAAATAAGCAGTTGTCAATGCTACCTGGTATAATTATACCATGCTTAAAGAGTACTTCAAAACTGCATACTCAAATCGAGGGGCCACGGAAATCGTAACCTTCCAACTATCACGTAGCCTCGATATGACTACGTTTCTCTTGAGGTGGTGTCGAAAAGTAGTTATCGCATCCAATGTGTTCCGTGTACTAGAATTTGTTGGTAATAGCAGCACTAGCTGCTAAAATAAAAATCTCTTCCGGTAAAATGTCATGTACTGCCAAATAAAATCAATTACATCCAACTTCGCTTTAATATTTTATATGCGCAACATATAAGTGTAGAAAATTTTGGAAAATTATATTCTTTTAATAATTTGCACATTAAATAATTTGAAACAATTTAATTATTGGAAATAGCAATGTTACCAAAACCACCTGAAGAGTCTGGGATGACAACACATTCGATTTATATAAATCCAAACTTTAATAGAACCAAAGTGGCAACTGCAACGCACATAAATCCAAACTTTCTCCTTCCAAGGATATCCACAGCAATTCATCTAAATCCAAATTTTCTTCAGCGAAAATTCATTGGTGAACAACCTCTGCCACAAGTGCTACAGCTTCAACAGAAACAACAGCAGCAGCCTGAGGTCATCACGCTGAACACTCCTTCACATCTCACAAATATAACCGAAGCGCAGCTGCCAGATATTTCAAATCCCAACTGCATTCCAGGTCCCAGCTGTAAACTGATAACAAAGTCGAGTATGCGCATAGTCCGCGAACCAAAAAAAAACCTAGCTCCAAATTCATCAACCTCAGAAAGCCCAATGATAAAGCTTGGGCGTTGCAAGTTATTACGAAGATCTCTGTTGCGAAGTGTACCTCCAATTAGAGAAGTGACTACGGCTTCTGTTGTGAGTGCTGCAGGTAAATACAAGATCGATCGGAGACGCGATCGTTCACAAGACGCACCCAGTAGCTCGCCATTAGAAAAAATAAGACGTCGATCGTTTGTCGCTCGTTATGCGCTGCGAAGAAACAGTAATTTGAGTAACAAGCGGAAATTGAATCTTAGGTAAGATTATTTTTAAAATTTTTCTTATTACATTATGCTTTTCTTATGCACAATTCACTCTTCATAAACTTCTTAGTAGCTCCAAAGTAGCAACGTTTAAACTGTCAACGGTATCGAAAAATAAAAACCTTCAAATGCTCAACATCAACGGTGTGCTGTACAAGTCAACACGGAACAAACTGCAGCGAAAGGATGTACCTCAAAGCAGTCAAGCTGTTAGCATTACAACGTCAAAAAGTCCCAGCTCACTGCCTAAGAAAAACATTTGTGGACGCATGGTTATTGTGCGAGGAACTCGCTTTTTGATGGATAAAGAAGGATTTAATTTGACACGCGTTCCTGACTCAATCTACCCGAAGCGACCTACCGTTGAACGATCTAACAACTTCCGGCGAATCGATATTGGCGGTCTTACCTATGTAGCTACCTCTAAAAACGTTTTCATACGAACGGGCAACCACATAGCGCGTTCTCATGTAAACAACGCCAAGCAAAAGAGTGTCCAGTTGCTGACACGCAGTCTCGTAAAAAGCAACATTCCGTGCGCCATATTCCAGCATGTAGGGAAATGTGCAGCTTTCGAAAGAGGAAAATGTCGTAAAGTGCATGATAAATGCCAAGTTGCAATATGTTCTAGGTTCGAATTCTTCTAGATGTGAATATATTTAGTAAGCAAAGTTAATTTTTTTTTCTATTTAAGATATTTGCGCGGAAATTGTACCAATTCAAACTGCCTACTCTCCCACGATGTGTCTCTGACAAAAATGCCTGTTTGTAAGTTCTTTCTGCAGGGTGTCTGTGTCCGTACCGACTGCCCCTACCTGCATAAGAAATTCGGAAAAAACACGGAAATTTGTAACGAATTTCTGCGTGGTTATTGTAAATTAGCAGAAAAGGTAGTTTTATTCATTCATTGCAATCTTGTTTTTATTTTAAACAACGTGTTTTGTTAACCTTGATTATCTTGTTCCTATTTCCATTAATCGTTTGCTTAAGTGCAACAAACGTCATGAATTTCTCTGCCCTGACTATGAACGGAACGGTAAATGCGAGAAAATGAACTGTATCTATTGTAAGAAAAAGAAGCAGGTGCACAATGACTCTAGACGCAATCCAAAGCAAGAGGAAAAAGCAGTAATCTCCGAGGAGCCAGAAACAGCCCCAAAGAAGCGTTACTTTGTAGACGATGCTGACAGCCAAGAACAGTGCAAGCAATCAAAAACAAAAACAAACGATTATATTACCAACAATGAGAATGATGACTCTCAGTCAGCGGTAAATAAACTTTTTCGACCTAAGCTTGGCCTTCTTCCAGCTTATATTCCGTTATCGTAAGTGTGACCTGAAACTCATCTGCAGGTATTATATTTTAGAATTTAACATTTTTGTTCATTATATTACGACACCGCGCTCGAGGATATTAGTTGACTATTTTTAAACGCAACAATTAAAGGTGATATTTTATCTAATGCAGCGCTTGATTAGTTATTTCTCCGAAAATTATTTAAGAGTGCATCTTTTTCTTTTTAGTTTTATTTTGGTAACCATTTTAAAAAAGAAGATTAATTAATAAAAAAAACGATAAAAATCATTTGCGTTTTATTTAATTGCTGAAGAAGCGGCTAGTCTTCAAATTGATTTTCTTTTTGATAGTTGTTCGTTTTTTTAATATTACTCTATGTTGAAAAAAATAAGGTAAAACTAATCAAATCAGTGGAGCTGAAATGAAGGCGACGCTTTGCAAAAGGTAAAACAAATATAATTTTTAATGTCGTTGGGGTTTTTACATTGATATGAAAAAAAATATTCAAACAAAAGTTGTAGAGGAAAACATTTCGTAACTTTTTGCATTCATACTTTCTTGTAAGTCTTGCAGAAACAGATAGAAGAAATTTTACTTGTATTTTTTTATTGCATCATAATAATCGAACTATTTTATCAAGTTTGCATCAAACACAAAAAGTTTGTATGAGGGATTTGTAAAGAATTTTCTAGGCAACAATAAAATAGGGCGGTATATGCACTGAAAAGAATTTTGCGAAAATCGTGTTGAAGTCCAATTATTAAAAAAAAACAACAATATAATTTCAACCTTAAATACAATTATCTTCGAAACTATTAGTGGTTTCGGAAAAGCGTTGCAAGGACTTATTTTAGCAAAACCTAGTTATGTCAAGCGGTAAAAAAAAAGATAAATTGCTTTAAGTCCACAAGAAATGTTTTCACTGTCTATCTAAAAAAGTAACCAATAAAAAAATCGAATTTAATTGTGGAAAAAATTGTGTTTTGGTTTTTTGCGTGTTTCCTCGACTGTATTTCCGTGGCTATTATTTATAGGTATAACAAAACCATGTATGCAAATAGTTTCGTACTTTTTCTCATATTTCACACTTGTGAAATTATTTTGTAAAAACCAATTTTTGTCCTTCCCAAGCAAAGTATTTTTTTTTTATGCACTGAAAGGTTATTTATTTAATTTCATCAGCATCATATTACGCTATTCACAAACATAATTTTTCCGCATTGACTGTACTACTCTAAAAATCTAAAGACTTCTTTAAATAATACCAGGTCGGCGTTTATTTTTCATTTATTATATATATATATATATACATATATAATATATACTATATATATTATATATATCTGTTGCATGTACATTTATAAAATTCTTGATGGTCTCTTTTACAGCACGCTTGCGTAAAAGTATTTTAAGAAATTGCATACTTTTAGAGTAAAGATCATTGTAAATATTCTTTAAGCATTTTAAACATACACACAGTTTACGTTTTTATATGATTATTGTTGAAATACAAGAACTTAAGTCCAATATTATACTTCGCTTTGAAATGCTACTAGAAAAATTCGAAATTTTGTTTCTACTTAGCTTTCTTCATTTAATACTAGATATTGAATTAGGTAACATGTAGGAAGTAGGTTGGTGGTATGCTGGTTTTCATTGTTTTATGTAAATCAAGCTAAATTAAAGTTCATTTAACATAAGCATTACGAATGGATATGGTGTCTAGTGCTTGGGCTTGTTCCAATCCAATTATTCAGTAAATAGGAATATCCCTTCATTTTGAGTCGCGGTGAAATTAGCAAGCCTTATCTTATCAATAACACTTTAAATATTTATAAAAACTATTATATATATTCGATGTTTCTCCTTTTGTTTGCTGTTATACTTGGGAATAAAAAGCTTTCAGCTATCGCAAAAGCAAGAAATATTGTGGAATAAGTGAGATACATAAAATGTGGCGAAGAACAGAGTATTGATATATCACAATTGAAGAAAATAATAGTTGAGATCTTGTTGAAGTAGCATTGATAATGTGTGGATTAACCAACATTGGATTAACCAACAAAAACATTTTTTTAAAAAGTCAATGGTTTAAAAACTTTGCCTTAACTAATCGAACTAATGAAATGAAGTGCTAGTTATTTTGGGGTTATTTGGAGCTCTGATCGCAGATACATCAATTGTACTTGGCATCGTATTGCTTTACTTTGTCCGGTATGGCCGCCTTTTCCACAGCTACATGTGTGCCAAGTTCGGTCAACGACTTAACATAAATCAACTTCCGCCAAAATTTTGAGCTAAAGAAGTAGAAGTTGCAATTTAAGTAGGCAAGACGTGAAAATGTTAGCGGTTTTACGTACCTTACAAAAGGACGTGCCATCCATACAATCGACTTTATCCAGAATGTTGGGTGCACGAGATACATATTTTTAAGACTTTTTCTCAAACGCCGATCTAGCAATTGATAGCATCTAAATAAAATATATAACCATTATTTTCGGAAATAAATAGTATTAACCAAAAAAATACTTCTTCAGCCATGGAAAGGGCGGCACATTGCGGCGACTGGTGCCGCCATGTAAGTATATCAACACATAGTCTTCAGTCACCAGTTGATCGAGTGTCTTGACAACATAGAGAAATAAATTATCCATCACATAATGATAGTCTGCACGAGAGCGATCAGGCAAGTGACAAGCACAGAAGATAACTATTGCATTGTGGCCACCAGCTTTTAAATAACCACCGTGCGAAAGCACTCTCTTGTACGGCTCAATAACTTTCATGTCAATGTCGCGCGTGCTGCCATCTGGCAAAGTGAGTTTCTGCCAATTTCGAGAATCACGACGTTCCTCCTCTACTGAGTACTGCGGCAATGCATCAACAGGCTTCGTATTAGTGGGTGTTGCACCCTCATGAAAGTCATCATCATTTTCTGGACCTTCGCAATCATCATCATCGTTATCGTCATCATCATCATCATCGAGACCATCGATTAGTGAACTTGAAGGGCTCAATGATGCTAGATTATGTTCGAGGTCTTCGTCATCATCGAAACTGTGATTTGAAATTGAGTCCAAAGACGATACATCATCGGAACCAGTAGCAGCTACCTCACCCGTTCGCTTGCTTAGGCGCCCGTGCAAGTTTGTTACATTGTCATTATTTGCATTGGGCAAAAGTGCCACTGATTGAAAGTTTGCTTCTACTGTAGCGTGATATTGAGAAGTATCCGCTTCCGAGCCACTGCTTAATAAATCGGGACTATGTGACCGTAGTACAGAGAGCTTGTTCTTTGCCTTTGTCTGAAGTAAAATTACAAAATAATCATCATTAATTGATATACATTTTACTAACCAGCGCTTTGTTGCTATTCAAATTGTTTTTTACAGAGACCAATGAAGATGTTTCTACTTTCTGATTAAATGCAATGCCAGCACTCGCGTGCAGTTCATTGTTAAGTTGAGGGGATGTATTTGTCACTATATCTCGTTCACTATTGGGTACCACGTCCGGATAATTGTGAAACTTGCGATTTACCTTAGCTTGCACTAGGCAACTATTCTCAGAATCTGAGTCCGTACCCGTAGGAGACATCAAGGGATGACTGTTGGCAACCGTCAAACTGCATAAATGCTTCTCTGAAAGTGTAAGCATTCTGGGTAGACATATATTATCGACGTATCTATTATCTAAAGCTTGAAGCTGAGTCGTAAAAGCTTGCTTGACACCGACATGGTTATATGAACGACTTTTTAGCTGTTCGTTCTCATATAGAATGCATTCCACTTGCATATCTGAAGCGGCTTCTGCACCAACATCTTGTGAGTCATCATTGTGTATAACAGAGCACATATACGTAGAGACTTTGTAACCGTGAGGATTAGTATCATTGCGGATGTGATTACAGGGAAGTTCAACAATTGGGGATACTCCTGTAGATTCTATTGAGTTGGTTGTGTCGGAGATATCCATTTTACAATCAGACAATGGACTTTCCTCGATGTTCGAACTACAACTTAAAGTAAAGGTTTATTGTGAGAAACAACTCTTTTCGCCTTCTTGAAGTTTTAATCGATTAGTCAGGAAAATAACTCGTTTTGTTAAGCTCATTTTGCTGTTTTTATTTACCTCATTCTGTCCTGAAGAACTTTTAGTAGTTCTTTTTATGATTTGTTTTATGTGCTCACAAAATCTTGTAAATATTTTACATTAAGGTTCCGATAATTGGAAATAACAATACTTTTATACAATTTTCTCATCTGCAGACTTTGCTGTGACAAATGTCAAAAATGTTATTTCAGACATGAACCTTAAACAATGCATTCAACTAAATAAAAGAACAGTTATAGAAATTGTAGGTGTGTTTCCTTCAGTGTTGCCATGTGGGCAGATAAAACTTGTTTTGCCAGTTTTTTGAGAGGGTAGAAAGTTTTCAAGTATTTCCCTAAAAAAATAAAGTTTTATTTTATTTTACCCAGTTTTTCAAGTTTTTACGATTAAGGAGAGAAATAAATGAGAGTTTTTATACCTTTAAATATCCACATTCAAGAGTATGTTTAGTGTTTTTTTATTTAAAAAAAAAATTAATATTAAGATAGATACACCATTTTTTGAGCTCTCTGAAAATGCGGTGACCAAGATGGCTCCTCTTTAATTCAACTAAAACAAAAAAATTAAATATATTATTAAACAAGATACTTAAAACTCGTACTTGTCATAGCCGATTTTGAAAATATTGATTTTTCACAAAATGGCAGACTTCCGAACGTAAATTAACGATTTTCGACCAAAAATTCGTCATTATTTTGCCTATAAAAAATGAATGAAACTACAAAAAAAAAATCATATGACAAGTACGAGATTATTATGAATAAAACAAGTCTGCAAAAAAATCAAAACGATCGGTTCACTCATAGTTGAATAAATAAGGTTATCTCGTGGCTGATCGTACTCTCTTCTCAGTACCCATAATTGTCAAAATCAATGAAAAGCAACAACAACAACTTCAACGGTTTTTCATGTTATTAATTTTCGTTTTCAGATTTTGTATGAGCTGTCAACTTCGATTTGACATTTATGGGAACTTGCTCTCACCCATGCGACAACCTTATTTATTCAACCATGGGTTCACTGAGCTTCGAGAAATCTTGGTCACCGATTTTGATCGTTTCGAGAAAAACGCGTTTGAAAATAAGGGCCAGCACTACGCGCTCTAGAAGGCAGTTGACTCACTAGGCCATAACTTTGTTATTTTTTGAGATATCGACTTGAAATTTTCACCACATATTCTTAAGACCTAAGGCTTTAAGAAAATGCAAAAAATTTCTGGGTATATTTTCCCCCCTTAAACGATGCTTTCTATTTTAGTGAATCTATGAATCAAATAGATTAACTAAATTGTATGTTACTACAAAAACATAAGTATCATTTGAAGCTGCTACTACTAATTTTCACTCCTTTTGGCGGTCAATTTTTGGGATTCCTTTTTAAACTTGACGCTTCAGTTTACATATATTCAGAGTTGACGATCAAGTCTTCCGTATTTTCTTGAGAAATGAAGTGGCCAAAATAACGCGGCAACGAGAGAATAAAGCAAATTGCCAAAAAAATTAAAGCACACATTTTAAAAATACATGTTTTAGTCCATTTTTAATATCAAGTTTTTTCACCAAAAAGCAAGTTTTTTTTCTAGAAATTAAATTTTTTTTTTTAAAAAATATGGCAACACTGCTTTCCGTACACAATAGCTGCATTCCCGTGGTCGTTGATCTAGAGCGCGGCTCTATTTTATTCACAAAGCAAAAACAAAAATTAGAACCAGCTCTTTTCCTGGCTCTATTTCTGATCTGAAAATGCTGCCAGGTTTAAGGCATTTTTTGTTAAAAACGAACATAGTTGGCAAATCTAAACTGTGCTGTTTTGTATTGATTTCTTTTGTTATCAAACAGCTGTTTCAAGACAGTGGTGCCAAATTGTTATAAAGTTGAATTAAAGTTGTTCCACTGAGATTTGATCTGATCCAATCCCACGGGAACCCAGCTAGACACCTAACTGTTAGATATGCCATATATATGGCATACACATAACGCCTTTGACGTTATATTCATATAAAATGCTCCATACAAATTACGTTATATTTGTTCTAGCGTCGTGCAAAAAGCGAAATTTATAGCAACTTCAAAAAACAAAGATCAAGATCAAGTGAGAGCAGCTAAGAGCAGAAAAAGGAACTCATCGAACACTTTTTGCTGATCTGGAGTGAGAAATTTCAATCTAGAGCAGTCATCGAACACAGCTAATTTAAAAGTTGAGTACCGTATTTTATGGTTAATACAAAATTATGCAGAAGAACCGGCTGCTGTACGTAATATCTAAAAAACTTCCATGAGAGATGTTCATTCTTTTAAGAAGACAAACGCTAAGCTTCAGTAAATGCTTCTTCCGGTGAATATGAAAGATTATTAAAAGAAATTATTTAAATATTCATATACTAAAAATATAAGTTTTAAAAAATAAATGTTTAGTTTTAATTCTATTAACAGAAAATAAAAATATGCTTAGAAAATATTTTTTTATTTTTGAGAAAAAAGAAAATATGTGGATTATTATCAAATGACTACTATTGTTACATCAAATAAGAAATCAACATAACAACAGTCTTTATATTGACTAGAGATCTTGATCAAGGTTTGTAAAAGATGTTCTTGTTCAGTTAAAACGAGTTTTTAATATTGCAGGATCTTTTTTCAACAAGTTCCAAATACCTCTATGTTACACTTAGGCCGAAAAGCCCCTTTTCGGACAATAATGGCTTTTCAGCTGAAAAGCTACATGATATTAAGTTTTTCGCCATAGAAAAACTGTCAAAGGAAAAGCATCTTTTTGTGTGCTTTTCAGCGAAAAACTCTAAAAAGCTAGAAAATAACCCTGATTTGAAGTCTGTTTTTAGAAGTAAAGTCAAAATCTATTACTAAAATTCAGGTTGTCACTGATATTTGACATTTCGTCTGTCTGTTTTTTTTTTTATGTGTATACTTGTAGCCAATAGGAGCATCTTATTTTCTGAGAACAATGAAACAAAACACAATAATAAGAAACATATGACTACTGTTTGTCAAATAAAAAGCTACTTTTCAAGTGAAAACCTTAATTTTGATAAGAGGTTTTTCAGCTGAAAATCGGCTTTTCGGCCTGTGTGTGATCATAGTATTAAGTTAAAAATTGTTTAGTACTTTTCAATAAATTTTACGAAAAGTTGTTCGTGTATAAGACTCTTAAAATAATGGCAGCCCTGAAAAATTTTCGACGCTGTCATGAAAAAGTTGCCAATTGATTTTGCTTTTGAAATTGCTTTGTTTTTAGTGGACGCAAAAGTGAAAAGTTTAACAAAGTTGGCTTGAAATTTAAATTCTTATAACTATGGAAACTCCAAATCAGCCTACTGAGACAGAGCAAACCGAAGTTCCTGTGACGCCTATTCAAAATCTTCCAATTGAATTGCAAAACGACCAGAAACGTAGAAGGTAAGTAGACATTACTGCGGATGAAAGATTGAGCAGGGCAGATTTTGTAAAAGTAACTCAATTTTAGTTCTTCACGTTCCATAAAACGAAAGCGTTTTGACGACGAAATTGTAGAATACAGCATTGGGTTTCCTTCACAATCAAGGGAACAGAGTCGAACAGTGCGACCACGTACGCAGTCGCAATCTTTTGTGGCACCACAAACGCAGCCTTCAATCCCGCTGCCACCTACGCCAGTTCTTACTGATACCAGTTCTACTGATAAAGCGGAAACAACTTTAACATCAGTTTCAAGTGTTACTACACCCGCAACGACTGTTCCGTCACAGGTGCTTTCAGCGCACTCTTTGAATATGGCGCCGTCACCGGCTTTACCACATATGCCTGCAATTGCTCACAACGTAACTTTAGAAAAACGAAGAACAGTGCGTTCAAACAAGAAATCAAAGAAAACCGGACGCCCACCGCATCAGGTTGCTACTAAGGATCTAGGCCGTTGGAAGCCCATTGATGATCTTGCACTTATAATTGGTGTTCAGCAGACAAATGACCTTCGTATGGTTCATCGCGGCACAAAATTTTCTTGTAAATTTACTCTCCAAGAAATGCAAGCTCGATGGTTCTCGTTGCTTTACGAAGCATCAATTTCACGCATTGCTGTTGCCGCCATGCGCAATTTGCATCCAGAGTTGGTAGAATCAGTTCAGCGTAAAGCATTGTTTAACGTACAAGAAGAGGAGTTGTTGGGTACTATAAAGAGTGTAAGTTCGCCATTGGTTGAAATATCAATAAAATTTGAAATAATCCTTTTACGCAGACGGAAAGCCCAAAATTAGAACAGTTTCAGGAGCTGCTCGACAAAAATGCTTCTGTGTTCTATTGCGCACGTACACCAAAATCTCTGCAGAATCACTGGCAAATGATGAAGCAATATCAACTTCTACCGGATCAGATTGTAAAGCCTTTGCAAAGCAGCGACCAACCGCTAAGTTTCTCTGACGCAGAGGATCTTATACTAGATGCCGAGTTAACTGACCATAAGGACGAATCTCTCGAAATGGAACTGGCACTAGCGGATCGACAGAGCAAACGGGAAATAAGATTACTTGAAAATGAGCTCAGTCGTTGGAATGTGTTGGTGGATTCAATTACAGGAGTTGGCATTGCGCCTGAATTTGATGGTCAGACACTTGCTGTATTGCGTGGCCGTCTTGTGCGTTATTTAATGCGCTCCAAAGAAATAACCTTCGGACGGGATGCCAAAGATTGTATTGTAGACGTTGATTTATCACTGGAAGGACCAGCTTGTAAGATATCACGAAAGCAAGGTACTATTAAGTTGCGCAGCAATGGCGACTTTTTCATCATGAATGAGGGGAAAAGACCACTGTTCATTGATGGTGCACCGTTGCTGACCGGTAGCAAAACTCGCTTGGCTCACAATTGCGTGGTTGAGGTGAGTGTTACAGTAAAGTGAAACTATCCTCTATCTACTAATTAGCGTTTAATATTTATTAGATTTCTGGCCTTAGATTCGTATTCCTTGTAAACTATGAGCTTATTAATGCAATACGCCACGAGAGTGCTAAAACAACGGCTCCACTTAACTAGGCATTACGAGCTTGTGGATTTAAAATTCAACTTACACTCAACGATGCATGAACTTCGTCATCGTGAACTTGAACTATTTGCATGTTTATTTTTAATGGTTTAATTTTATTATTTTCCCACCTCAGTAAATTTCATGATTATTTTTAATGCTTTACGATCCCTTAAGTTGAAAACTCCGTGAGCTGCATCTCAATTAAAAACATTTAAATTGATAAATTTCAATGTCAATTAAACTTTTGTTAAACTCAATGTTAGTTTAAAACAATTTTGTAAATTTTTCAATTGAACTTTCGTGGTAGGTTTCGTTGTCAATAATAATCAAAATAAAACAAAGTTAAATCCAATAAAAACAAGAATGTTTTTTACTGGAAAATTGAAGCATAAAATTCCTTTAACAAACTTTCTTGTAATGTAACTTTATAAATTAGAAATTTTGAATGATGTTTTTATTTTCTATATAGGTAAAAACGTTGGTGCGTTTGTTTGTCTGACCATCACGGCTGAATCACTGAAGCTGTCCACCTTATATTCATACCATATCGCTCGTTTTCTTCAATAACGTTACAATCCAAAAAACAAAAATTGAGTTAATTACACAGCAACATTCGTGTTACCATGATCTATACTGTGTACAATTTTGGTAACGATATCTTCTTTAATTTTGGCAGGAAAGTAGAATTTGTGATTAATTTTTTTTTTGTTACGTTGTATGGATTACCATGTACATTACAGTAGTACTTGTATATTTGATGTTTTGTCCATATTTTGAAAATGGTGATTTAATTTCCTTTGTCTGTTCAAAACTTAAAATGCTTCTCCTGAGAAATCTAGTTTTTTGAGTTGTAACGTTATTGCAGAAAACGAGCGATATGTTTGTGTGGTGCTCCGGATAGTTTTTGTGTATGTTAGACCCTCTAGGTGGCGCGGCAGTTGCTTTTTTAAAAAATTTTTATTTATAAACCGATTGGGCTCAAATGCACACAATTGGGGTACTCATAGTTTTGTTTTATCTGGTGTGTTAACTTTGCCGTCTGTTAACTTTAAGGGCCTCCAGGAGTATTTCAAAGAAAGAAATGAGACTTTTTTATTTTTTTTTTTTTTTGTGAAGCTATGTTTTATTTTAGACGAAATTTTCTTACATTATTAAAGTTAAACTATTCAAGATTTATTCCTGATATTTTGGTCCAAAAATATTCGGCGAGGACGCAGAAAAATACAATGCCACGTAAGAGCTTAAATTTTGCGGTGAGCAAGATTGCTCAATTTGATTGCCCTTATTGACGAATATTTTTGGACCAAAATGTGTGGGATAAATCTTGAATAGCCGTACTTTAATAATGGGCCCAATCACGATCGCCGACGGAAGCCCGTCGAGAGACATTTCGCTGAATCTCACTAAAAATACAATCGAGGTTTCCGTCGGAAATTCGAAATTTTCCGTCGAAAAAAATAAATCACTTTTTACGACGGAAAAGATTTTTCTGTCAAATTCACTCACTTAAATTTTGAATGTGAGATTGTAAAAAAATAAAAAATGAAAATTTTTGAACAAAAAAATAAAAACAATAAGCATACATATAAGAGCAGCACGGAAAATAAATTTATTTATTTTGTTTGATTTGGACGTGTTGTGCTTCAGTTAATTCTTTTTCCAGTGCAAACTTCTTTAAACTAAGTTTTTCCATAAAACTATTGTGCCTTTTTTTTCTTGCAAGTTTTCCTCTAGTGCTTCGGCTATACGTCGCGTATAAGATTCAATGCCTCCAAAATATAAATACATAACTGGTCTTCAAGTAATTCATTCGTGGACATCCTCTTTCGTTTCCTAGCAAGAGGCTCACTTGGAGCAACTGTATTTTCGTTTTTAAAAATTAGGAATCTTGATACAAAATCTTGGTGCTGAAGGTGTTGTGGAGCCACTTCCTCCATTTCCAAAACTTTTCCCCTCTCTTTTTAATCCCTTTCCTAGTTCGGAAAGGTGTGTTTTATGTGTGTCATAATTTTTGTCCTAATTCATATCCTAATTCGTGTCATAGTCCTTTTCCGGTAGTGGTGGTGGTTGTGTTGTTGTTGTTGTTGCTTTTTTTATTTGTTCTGACAATCAGCTGTGTTTTGTTTTGAAAAATAAACTTTTTATTTTCATGGGATTCTGATATCATCACAAAAATAAATAAGTTTTCTTCGATTATTGCAAATATAATCTGATAGTTTTACCACAAATATGTTCTTCTTAATGTTACACAGCTAATTTGCGTTTCAATATTAACTTATGAAAGCATAACTTATACATTTATTTCTTCAAAAAGTCCCATATGTCCCATTTCTTAGAACATTCCATTGTGAATACTTTTCACTCACTTCGAAAATATGACAACGAACATTGAAATTGAGAGGAACAATGTTGTCGTGTTATTTTACTTTATCCCTTCCCGACGGAAATCTCGATTGAAATTTTTATCACGTCGCACAGTGGGAGATTAGTGACAATAATTAGAAAAAAGTATAAGTTTTGAAATTGTAAAAAATTTTTTTCTAATCGACAGTTTATACTTCAGATAAGAAACACCCAAAAAATCACTCAGAAATCTTTGACGGTTTGGTCAGAAATGGCTCGAAATTTCAACTTTTTTAATGACAAAAATTTGAGAATAACACATTTTTACTACCTGCAGTTGTAAGTGTTCCACTTTTTTTGTTTTTATAAGAATGGAATTGAAATGAAAAAATAATAAAAATAGTGCAAAAAAGCTAAAAAGTTTGAAAACTTTAGCAGTAAAAAAAAACATAAAAACATAATTCCAGTTTTTTCAAAATAGTATCCAGAAATATATATATTTATAGAAAAATATGGTTCTTGCTGCCCGAACTTGCCCCAAATGGCTTTAACGTGATTTTTTCTCGTTGAATGCCAATTAAAAAATATTTTATTTTATTATATTCAGCGTATCTTCAAAATGAAAATTACATTAAAAGTAACAAATAGTAGGCCGATTTGGCTGAATTTTTTGCAGTTGTTTATAATTACCAGGAAAAGGATTTTACGAAAGAAAATTTTTGGAAAAAATAAAAAAAAAAAATAAATAACTGGCCATTTCAGCCCTTGAAAGGACTTTGACCTAGCTTCTTATGATCAATTGTGTTGTGCGTGCTATTAAGTTTGTACACAATTGACCGAGAACCGGACCTACATGCTTAACGCCGACTCCGAACGGCGATGAACGGAAAGTTCTCGTTCTCAAGAAGCTTTAAATGGCATTTTGATTACTCTCTGAGGTTTGCCATTGTCTGCAGAGAGGTGGCGGCCGTACAGAGAAATTATTTTAATTCAAATAATTTTCTGTCGCTGCTGGGGTTCGAACCTGGGTTTCCAAAGTTCTTTGACATAGCGGCCACGCACTTTAACCAACTACGCCACGGACGCCACATTTGGAAAATTTTTGGAAAACCCTCTGGAAAAGTCGGGAAATTCGAAAAGTCGAAAATTGATTTTTTTTTTGCGACAAAATTTTGCATTTTATCGAATGATCTAATGATTTGGAACAATATAAAGGTGGAAATTTTGTTGTGAGGCATGGAAGATTACTGATGATTGAGCAAATATGCGACTATTTTTGCATTTGTTAATTGTAGTGATACATTACAAAAAAAGTCACGCCAATTTGTCAAAGCAATTAAACAACAATAAACCTAAATTAATGAGTTTTGTCAAATACACATACTAAGTGCCCTAAACTTTTTTACCCTACTGTATGACTCTTTCAAAATACCAAATTTCAAAATAACAAAATATCTCAAAATACCACAATATCTCAAATTACCACAAATCCCTCAAATTTTCTTTTGAGGTATTTTGAGGTATTGTGGTAATTTGAGGTATTTTTTTCCCACGCGTGGTAAATATCGCACATGTGATATTTTTTTCCCCACGTGAGAAATTTTTACCACAAAATACCATGGGAATTACCACATTCCACAATCGTTGAAAAATACCATAAGTACTATTTATCGTGGTTTTCTGGTCACATAGCTTGTCATAGGATTTTAGGATCGTAGCTTCGTAAAATAATGACGAATTTTTGACCGAAGAAATAAAAGTCAAATTTGAACTGTTATTTTTAACCAAAAAAAAAAATCGTTAAACAAATAACTATTTCTTTAAAAAAGTCAAATAAATAAAATTCTTTTAAGATTACTATTCCTTAGCTAACAATCAATATCGAAAAGACAAATTTTTTTCGCCTGACTTTTTGAATTGAAATTTCGAAAATAACAGTTATTTTCGGTCCCTGATAAAAATCGCTCCATCATGGCAACGTTTTCACTTCGATGCGCAAGCAAATAATGAAATTTGACGAAAAATTTGAGAATTTGTACACTTGCCTGGTCAAACTGTTTGACCAACAATTTGATGAAAATTTTGACAATGTGAACACTCCTTTCTACAAGAAAACATCTGCTGTCAAAAATAGCTGTTTGAATGAAACATGCACTGAACCATGGTATAATAACCCAGGTAGACTT
The DNA here is from genome assembly GCA_943735915.1 of Pherbina coryleti. Lineage (NCBI taxonomy): Eukaryota > Metazoa > Arthropoda > Insecta > Diptera > Sciomyzidae > Pherbina > Pherbina coryleti. Next base: position 134,230,701 of record OX030952.1, read on the forward strand.
ATTAGAGTTGAGTTCCTAGAATTCGACCTGCCTTTGCTGTCAAACTCTGCGCTGATATTGCCACATCCTGAATTTTGTGGGAAAAAGTAATTGGATTGGGATTTTATAATGGGCTAAAGGGATAAAAATAATATTATAACAGAGAAACCTTAATTTTTGTTTATTTTTGATAATTAACTAAACTAAATTTTTAGATTCCAATAATATATTATATAACAAAGCATCATTGCAATATTTTGACACAAATACTAAATATGGTTTTATTAGCACGCTTTGATATTCATACATACCGCACTTGTATACAACGTAATAATAAAGAAATTCAATGAACAGAAGAAATTACTAAACTGTACTAAAGTACTAAATTAAACGCTTAATTCATATAAATTTATTGTACTATTTTTTGTTCTTAATTTATATATATTATAATTCCATATAATATTAAGACATTTTCTTCTGAAAACTCGGATTTTTGCTTAAAGGTATGGCAGCACCGTATTTTGACAGCAAAGGTATGCCAACTTTTGCTGTCATTCTAATAAGTCTACCTGGGTTATTATACCATGCACTGAACACATTATTAGGTCTGTTTCTGTACTCTACACTGTGTAAGATTTGTGTAAGTTCAAACAGAGAGAGTAAAAATGAAATGTGAGAACAGTTGCAAAAGTACGGAAACAGCTTCTCGTAAGTTTCAAGCACAAAACAGCTGATTTTGACTGCAGACGGCTTTGACTTTGACTTTAAGGCAAATTTTTTTGTATTCTTTTTGTGCTTTTCGCTGTTTTGATAAAGCGCTTCACATTATTCTTCGTTTGCTTGCGTGCGTTTGGTGTTCTGTAGCTGTAAATTGTAAGTCTGCGAACATAGTGCATGTGTATGTGCAGAGCAAACATATTAAAGCAATAAAGAATGCAAGTTTTGCATCTCTTTTGTACCAGAATTTAATTCTTGACTTATGTAAAAGGTTTCGTCAAGTTTAAAAGAGAACGTCAAAAAAGTTTATTTCAAGTCTTGATCAATGTAAAAAGGGTCATTACGAATAAAAGCGAGTTTTCAATTCGCTGTTTTTTATGTTCTTCTTATAGGCCTAACCCATGATACAATTATACAGGTAGCATTGACAAGTATAGATTTTCTCAACAACAAGGCAACGACCATCTGTCAAAAACAGTTGTTCGTGCAACAAGAATTAAACGAATGTAAAAATAAATAAATTCCGCAAAATATGTGCGTTAAATACAGTTATAATAATGAAAGTTGTGAAAAAATTATGTGTGATATGTGTTTAACGTTTTCCAGCCGTGGTGTTTAAATTTTAATTGAAAACTTTTTCAATTTCGTCCACATGCATCTGCAGCTGCTGAGGTTGCTGCACTTAAACGTTTTCAACCTTTTTTTTTTATGTTTGCACTTAATAACATTAAGTTTACAAATTATTTTCGTTCTAGTAATAATAACTCACTATTAATTAAATAAAATAGGCAATATTTTGTAAGAAAATGTTTGGTTATTTGCAAGCGCTGAAACATAAACAATGGCGAAAACATAAGAAATAATTGAACGCTCTCTTTCTAGACATTTTTTTTGACAGATGGTCGTTGCCCAAGCAACTGTCAATACTACCTTATATTATTATACCATGGGCCTAACCAAAACATGGTGTAATAATAATAAGGTGTTAGTATATTTGACACTTCTCTCTCAAAATGATAAATTTTTTCGCCCCGCTCCTGTCAAAAACAGCTGATGGTGAATTGGAATGAAAATAAATCAGCCAACGTGTAGGCGGTCGAAGCTCAATGTCATGTCCACTTCTTTTGATGGCTATTATCAGTTGAGGTATTGAACATTCTTTCATGGCATTCGATATTTTCTTGAAGCAGTCGATGTGAATGCAAGGCAATTTGCATGCTGGCCTAAGCTTCATGTCGGTGGCACCTTCCAGCGAACGTTTTGATAAAATGACAAAACCATTCAATGGCGAACTTGGCAAATGGCCGAAGACAACTGCAATAACTTTTTTTCAACACAACACGGCACAAATAATTGAATTAAATATTTATTTAAACTTTATTCGCACAATAACCTATAAAAAGTTTAACACATCATCATCTAGCAACTCAAATAAATAACACAATTTGGCAACTATCAACGGCTCCTCTCTTTCGCTCTCAATTTTTTGACAGAAAGAAAGCTATTCTTGGTGTTGTCAAAAATTCACTAACACCTTATTATTATTACACCATGAACCAAAATAGACGATTTGCTCCGTAACGAGTGATGACGAAAATGTTCGCTTATGCATTTCAATGTTGTAACCCAAATTGAACAAACGTAAACTTATCGAAACTAAACGAAACGGGTTGACGAGACGTTCTGTTCCGTAACAACCGAACTTTTAAGGCCCAAACATAATAGGCTCGAGCCATGGTGTAATTAACAAGGTGATCGTGAATTTTTAGCTTATCTCAAAAAAATTTTACCCACGTTTGTCAAAAACAGCTGTTCGTAAATTTCAAGCAAAAGTTGCAAAACAATCTATTACAATTTTTTATTGAGTGCAGGCGATTTGACACTTTTCCGCAGCTTGTCTCTTTTTTTCTTACTTTCTCAACATTTTTTGACAACCGAAGGGAAATCAGTAAACGTCACGATCACCTTGTTAATTACACCATGGCTCGAGCTAGCTGCAGCTAAAGTCCAAAATAAACGAAAAGCTAGCTCAAGTTCTGTCAAATGCTTAATTTGACCAAAATGACTTGAGCAGCGCTCGCCTTTATGTCATAACTATTTTCACATTTGCTTTGAAAAATTCAACAATTTCTACATCAATTCGTTTTGTTCGTTTGAATTTATAATTATTAAAATGGATTGCGGAAATAAATTTATAAATAATTGAAAAGAAACGATTCCTTACGGAGCATTCGATTTGAATCGCTCTGGCTGCAGCTAGATCAAGTTAACGAAACTTGACTAAAAAGCTGGCTCGAGCTATTTGGTTTGTACGCATCATTTCTATGTAGTCGTATAAAATTTGACATTAGCTGCAGCCAGCTCGAGCCTATTATGTTTGGGCCTTTAGCGTCTCAACTCGTCAACAACAGCTGTGTAGGAAGTCTTCTTCTTTTTTCAGACGATTGCAGGAACTCGTTTCATTTTGGGTTAAATGTCAAAACAGACATAACGAATGCAAACGTTCGGCAAGTTGCAATCGTCTCTTTTCGTCTATTTTGGTTACGCTGCGAACACACATGACAAATTGGCATAACAATTTTAAAATATGTATAAGTTGTCAAATTATTGTCGCCATCAAGCCAATTGCCGATAGTGACGTAGGTGGCATAACAATTGCATGACAAAAAGTGTCATTTCTTTCAGTTTCAGGGTGTTTGTTTTTTTTTTTTTTTACACTTTCTCAAGTAAACGTCAAATTTTGCCACTCTATGTCAAATTTCTTGCAAGCCGACTTGCAAGGTGATTGTTGCAAACAATTATGCTGGCAATTGAAAAGTTATGAGTGTGTTGGTAACAAAAGTTTAAATGTGTTGAAATTGCCATGACAAATTGTCTCATGTGTTCGCTGGGTTAGGGCTTATGTTTGACAGCTGATGTACCCACCACTCCGAGACAAGACTACCTTGTTAAATATACCTTGGCAAGAAAACGTATGAAAAGTAGTCTCAGGTTGAAATTGCGACGACAACCCTGGTTGCGTTAGATTTCATAAATTCGGCGGAGAGTTAATTTATTTTTGTGTTCATGGGTACTATTAGTGAAAATTTGAGGAAGATTTATAAAAATAAATAGAAATAAAGTCAAAATCTATTTGAAAATTAACAAAGTGCAAATACTAAAGAACAACTTTGATTAAAAAATGGTTGCATAAATGGTGGTGCATTAATATAGAAAGTGGTATGACATACGGTGCACACCTTTGCGTTGATTTTTGTTTCAGGCGCCAATTACGGCCTGGAATCTGAACATCACATGAGTAGATTGTCTAGATTCCTATAAAAATATCCGCTCAACGTGGGAGCCGCGTTTGTACGTTCGCCTGTCTTGGGACGCCCGCCTGCTGCTTACACTTGAACTTTTGTCAAAAATGTGCTTTTGATTTTGGTTACATCTAAAAAATCGACAGATCCGACATTCACTGTTCCGTTCAGAACCTGCCTCATCATTAATGATTTTGACCATTTGAAATTAGGTAATTAGCCGCAAAAAATATTGGTGGTTGCAAAGGTGCGTTTATTTATATATTCGAATATATATGTAACATGTATATATGTAATCTTGCCTGCACTCATATTTTCTGTTTTTTATACGATTCCATAAGCGGTTCATAGAGTTACCAACTTTTCGATAAAAGAAAAGGAAGAATTGTACTTTAGGGCACATGCTCCTTTTTTTTTTTCTAAATGTGCATTTGGAGCTCCTAAATCTAATGCTGCAAAAAAAGTCGGTCTCAAATGGTTTAGGAGATAAAAATCGTGAAAGTTTGAAAAATTGGCATATTTTGGAATAATTGTACTCTAGGTCTCACGCTCCTTTTTTATACACCCACGTTTAAAAAACGTAAATGGGGCTATATTAATTTTGTAACTCCGTTTGTAACGCCCATAAGGAGGCGTGGTAGTTATAGAAAAATATATATATTCTTGATCAGCATCACTACTCGAGTCGGTTTAGCCATGTCCGTCTGTCTGTGATCACGATTACAGCCATAATGTTTAAGCTATCCTCACGAAAGTCTACATTTAAGCTTCTATGTAAAAAATAAAGGTCAAGATCGAAAATGAGCCAAATCGGGTGAAAACCACGCCTACCTCCCATACAAAGTGACTTTATCAAAACAGTAAAATCTCTTCGAATTCCACAAACATTAATAGCTGCGTTCGATTCGCCTATACTCAATTCATGTCGCTTATTTCAAAATTTGTATGGGAAAACAACAACAAAGTCTACAGCTAGTTGAGTATAGAGTAGGTCAATTATCAGTTGAGTTGAGTAAAGTTTCGTTGCCAGGTTCTTATTTTTTAGTTGGTTTGTGTACGGAATAAGGGAAAAGTAATAGATTCTGTCAAAATGTAATGCGAGTACAAAAACAAAATTAATTTATTAGCAGACTTTATGTGATCTGTAAAAACAAAAGTTCTATATTCAGCTAATAGCTGCGTTCGATTCGCCAATGCTCAACTCAATTACGAAAAAAACGGCTACTCACTTAGCTGTTACTTACTGCATAGTTGGCAACACTTTTGTTTTTACAGACTACATAAAGTCTGCCAATAAATAATTTTGTTTTTGTACTCACATTACATTTTGACAGAATCTATTACATTTACCTTATTCCGTACACAAACCAACTAAAAATTAAGAACTTGGCAACGCAACTTTACTCAACTCAACTGATAATTGACCTACTCTATAGAGCCCGAACAGAATCAAATATCGTTGCGATTTGCGATATCGCAAAGCAATAGAATGCATGCAAATGTATGAACACGTCCAGAATGAAATCGCAGGTCAGCAGCCGCAACGATATATCGCACAATTAGAATCTATTCTATTTTTTCTCTTGCGACCGACGATTCTCTCTCTGAGTGCCATTAGTGTTGCCATATTTTTGCTAAGAATTGGCTGTGTTTCATGAAATTTGCTTGGTTTTTTGTTATCTTCTGACATTTCTTGTTTGTGTGTGTTGTATTCACGGAATTGAAGAGACCAACACATTGAAATGAAATAGAAAAAATATATATAAAAAAATACTAAATAAAAGCAACTTTGAGTCGTCAGTCGCAATCGCATCATTCTGGACGTGTTCTTTGCGATCGACGACCAGAGAGGATCGGCGGTCGCAACGATATTTGATTCTGTTCGGGCTCATACTCATGGTATAATAATACATGGTAGCATTGACAACTGCTTATTTTCTCTTCAACAGGAAAACATAAACTGTCAAAAACAGCTTTTTGTGGAAATACATCAGCACCTGCTGTGGTTGTTGTTTTTTTTTTCACTTCAACGTTTTCAACATTGCTTGTGTTTTCAATGGCGGATTGTGAGCGCTCTCTTTTTGAGTATATTTTTTGACAGTATATGATTTCCCAAGCAACTGTCAATGCTACCTTGTATTATTATACCATACTCTATACTCAACTAGCTGTTGACTTTGTTGTTGTTTTCACATACAAATTTTGAAATAAGCGACTTGAATTGAGTATAGGCTGGCGAATCGAACGCAGCTAATGTATGGACTTGAAATTTTGCATTTGAGTTTTGATATTAAATATACACTCTGATTATGAAATTTAACCAAATCAAATGAAAACCACGCCTACCTCCCATACAAAGTGACTTTATCAAAAAGCTAAAATCTCTACAAATTCCACAAAAATTAATATATGGACTTGAAATTTTGCATATGAACTTAGATGTATAACATGTTACCTGTGCATGAAATTTAACGAAATCGAGTGAAAAACACGCCTACTTCCCATACAAAGTGACTTTATCAAAAAACAAAAGCGAATATTTTCTGTTTTAACTATAACGAAAATTTTTTTTACAAATAAACATTTTATTGATTGCTTAAGGTTTTGAATATACTTTGGCTCGGCCGTGGGGGTATTTTAACTTCGGCCCAGTCGAAGATCATTTCTTACTAGTTTTTTTTTTTTTTTTTTTTTTGTTTTTTAAATGTGTGCTGATGCTGCAAAAAAAGGTAGGTCTCAAATGATTTAGGAGATAAAAATCGTGAAAGTCTGAAAAATGTACATATTTTTTATATAGAAGACTAGGATATCTTATTCTAATAATAGAAATATATATCCGTTTAAAGCGAAAAATATGATCGTTTAAATGCTAAAGAACATAACGCAAAGGCACCGATTACCGACCGCTTATCAGTACGTCTGTTTAAATCTCCTAAAAGATATATAAATTTGAAATGAAACTTCACTATAATTTGCATGTTCATTGTGGTAGATGTTTCCCACGCAAAAATAAGTTAAAAATATTTAAATGATCATTTTTCTTTCTTATTTCTTTATTTTTCTTATCTGATTCAAAAAAACGCAATTTTCACCGTTTTCCGACCGGGCTGTGATGAATTTACCTGATTCCGTGCACTAAAGTACCTGATTCCGACCGCCAATGTAACAATAAGAAAAATAAACTTCATGACATTTGAATTAAAAAAAAAAAAATTTTTTCAAATAGGTTTTTTATAAACGTATAATTCAAATACAATTTATGATTAATTGGTAAGCAATAACCAATAAGCTCATTAGCAGAAGAATCGATTTCTTCAATACTAGTGTTTAGTAGTTTCACCAATTTCGAATAGTCAATTCCGTTTTCATCGAATGGAAAAAGTTCACACACTTGGTATGCCTTTTTAATAATTGATATTGAAACTGTTGTCTACACGGACTTCTGTAAAATGTTTAGAAAATCCGATCGCTGCATTTTTTTGCCACTGTTTTCCATGCGCTAATCCCGAACATAATTTCACCAGCAATTTTTTAGTGGGTAAAATACTTCTACGTCTAAGGGCTGAAGATGATGGGTATCATAGGGTAAAAGCTGCCAATATGATGCCATTTTTCTTACAAAATGCGCTTAAGTCTATACCGATATGAGACGAATGTCCATCCAAGAATAATATAACAGGTAATGGAATGACATTTTCTTTCAACCATGGATGAAAAACATTGGTAATATACTCGTAAAAAGTCTCACTAGTCATCCATCCAGATTCGGATCCAATTGATGATAGTAAATAACGTTAGTATGGGAACAGAACTTAAGGTGGAGGGATAGCACCACCTGCAGCTATTGTAAGCAATACTGTTAAACATTCCTTTTCATCATTTGCTGTACAGTTATATACTTTTTCAAACCCCTTCTTACCAAGACTTGTTTATATTGAGGTGATAAATAAAAGCCTTTTCATCACGATTAAATATTCTTCGGCCGTCATTCATTACATGTAGTTGCTTTCTTCCAGATATTTTCTAATTTTGGAAAACCAGCTTCTAATATTACGCTCCGATACCAGTGCCCTGCACGAAGACAACGATTGTGGTTATCTTTTAGCAATTGCTGTGTGGCGCACAAGGAATCCATTGTACCACTTCTACCCGGCTGATCATCTTCAAACGTATTTTTTTCTTTTCATGTTTTTCATTAATTTTGAAACAGAATCGATTAGTTTAGTTTTTGTTACAGGAAATCCCAGTTCGCCCATTTCTATAATCCAATTGACAATATAATCTCCTTTACATTAATGAAAACCATTTCTTGATTTTTGCGAAGATACTTTAAACGTTTTTTTTTATTCCATGATGGTTATCTGAAACAACAAGAACTGGTCGCATTGAAGACATCTCGTGGAAACTAGTATCCGACCGATGCGGACAGAAACAGAAATATAGAAAATGAAATATTCCCTGTATCCGACCGTATTAAATTTGTTTATAATAATTAATTAGAGACATTCACATGTATTTATTTAATAAATAACTGTAGTATAAACTTGAACGTATCGTGCAGTATCAAAGGATATTAAAAAATAATATAAATTAATGTAAAGTTTAAATTTAAATTAATAATGCAATTATATGTTCAAACAGGGAAAAAAGATTAAAACGTATAAGTTTTAAGCCAAATTATGACAAATCCTATTGACTTAATCTAGGTCGTATACAGGTTTTCCAAAGTAAAATTTTGTGTAGATTAAATAATTTAACAAGAATTATACGTTTTTAGTTTAATCAAGCATTCAAATGATTTTTTTTTATGAAGCTTAAAAATCCCGATACCGGAAAGTGGTCGGAATATGGAACTTAAGAAAATTTTACGTAATCACTAATTACGTAAATTAATTACCCCCATAAACCTCTTAAAGTAATCAAAAATGTAATAATTTCTTCGTAATTTTGATAAAAATTTATATACGCACACAATAAAATGTTTAAATGATTACCGCTCAGTTTATTTCCGCTAAAAATTCGATAAAATTGACACTGCTTTTTTATCTTTTTTAACTCTCGCGAAACCGTTGATCCGTGCCGTTACGTGGTTTTAATTCAACTGGCAAATAATCCATTAAGGTTTAAAAATGATTTTTAGCCAGTTGATGTATTAATATTGAAGGAATTAAATTCATATTCGCACATATAGAGTTTTTTAAAGCGGGTTCCAGAACCCGGTCGGAGAACGGTGCCGTGCGGTACATCTTTTTGTAAGTGATCGATAAAAATATGTAAAGTTAAAAAAAGTTATGAATGAAAATTTATGAAATATGCACGATTTTTACTAAAATTTTTCATGAAGTTTTAATATTATAAGGAATGAGGAATGAGCGCCGCGATTTTTAATAAAAATTTTTTACCTGCTCATGAATGTACAAGTTTTTTCCGAATCACCGAATCTTTTCTGTATATCTATAATCCGATTAGAGCCAATATTTTATCGGCAACACAATATTCAGACACTGTTTCCAAATAAATTCATTAAAGAATAAATGAGTTCTTCATAAAACGAAACTATGCTGCATTACTTATTTTAACACATTTAATATACAGCATTAATGATAAGAATTATTATGTAAAAGGTAAAATTAGCTTCCACGCACTTAAAAATTTGCTCTGCATTTTAAAAGTTTCACGATTTTATCTCCTCAACTACTCGAGACCGGCCTTTTTTTTGCACCATTAGGCTTAGGAGGCCTATATACTTATTCGATAAAACGTGGAGATTTGGAATTTTTCCACTTCCAATTTTTGGGAAAATGTAGCACACAATTTTACATCTGATATGGAATTTTCAAGTTCTTGAGCTAAAATTTATGGCTCCTGGACATCGAAAGACTTCGGAAAGTTTAGAAAATTACGTGTGTTTTTATCGTTATTTTGCTATTTTAATATGTTTACAAAATATTTTGCACAAAAAAACAAAAGGAAGCTTTTTGTAACAAATCAAATATCACAATTAATTGCAACAAATTTAAACAACAAATCAAATATCACAATTAATTGCAACAAATTTAAACAATTGATGTGTTGAAATATCACAATGAAATTCAAAATCTCTTCTTTCTGTTACAAAAAATAAACAAATTTCTGCTAATTTTTTAACGAATTTTTGAAAATTGTATCTCTTTGAGTAATGCGCACTTTCGTTGCACTTAAAGCTTTCTAAATTAAAAAATATATATAAATCAATACAAAGATAAAAAACTTAAATATAAACTTTACATTATGTATAGATAGATAATAAATTAAAAATTTTTTGATTTAAAAAAAATTTTGCTTAATTCTCAGTTTGTAAAATAGTTTTTGAACTTATTTGCACAGTAGTGTTTTTAATAAAATTCATTCAGCCATTTAGCTGCAAATTATAATAAAGAACAAACAATAGATTTTTGCCGCATTTTTTTTTAAATAAAACGGGTGAGTTCCTAATGCATTTTTACAAAGCATCAGTGTGTTTTTCCTTGAACTGCTGCTTACCAGATTCACCTAAATTGCGCAACCAAAGCGTGCTTAAAAATAACAATCTAGTTGCGCAGTTTTGGTGAATCTCGTAAGCCACAGTTCAAGGAAAAACACACTGATGCTTTGTAAAAATGCATTTAGGAACTCACCCCAGCTTTTAAAATTTTTGTGTTTGTTTTAATACAGTTAAAATATTCCTTGGAATGTCTTTTATACATAGCAATTTTTTGTAAAATTTTTCATTCAGCCGTTTAGAAGTAATTGAGAAAACCACACAAGAAATCTTACTTTGCTCACCATCTTATTGGTTATAGACTGAACTCAAGTCGTTTGAATTGAAGGAGTATGCATCGTAATTAATTCATAGACTACTTATATACATTATACATGGATCAATAAAAAATTTAATTTCTATTTTTTCATACCAGCTTCAATTCATAAGTCCTTAAAAGTTGGTAGCTATGTTTTTTACGTCCTTTTTGATTCAGTCTGCCCTCACTGAGTTGTTTCATTTTCCTTTCTTTTGAGCAATTGTTGTTTTTGTTATTTAAGGTTTATTCGGTGTTAATTTTTAGATGAGTAGGTTAAAAATAGCGGCAGTTTGTTGTTAAAATTTTTGAAATCACCTTGTTATCATTCTTTTAGAGATTATTTGCATATAAAATATAGTTGAATTGTAACTTTCTATCTACTTCGTGCTTTCTCTTAAAGAGGATTGTTGATTTCATCACCTATACTTCGCGTGTAACTAGAATTGTAACATCTATCCGTTGATTAATGTTATAAACACTGCATTTCAATCAGTCTCAGGGTATATTGAGTTCTTTTGAAATCTTCACACAATCATCATCCGTGCCTACAACCAATGAAGAATGAAGGAATGGAAGGTAAGAGGTCCGTTATAGTCTTTTTCTCAATTTAATAGACTTATTAAACATATTTAGTGGCGTCCGTGGCGTAGTTGGTTAAAGTGCGTGGCCGCTATGTCAAAGAACCTGGATACCCAGGTTCGAACCCCAGCAGCGACAGAAAATTATTTGAATTAAAATATAGTTGCCATAGTTGAATAAATAAGGTTGTCTCGTGGCTGATCGTACTCTCTTCTCAGTACCCATAATTGTCAAAATCAATGAAAAGCAACAACAACAACTTCAACGGCTTTTCATGTTATTAATTTTCGTTTTCAGATTTTGTATGAGCTGTCAACTTCGATTTGACATTTATGGGAACTCGCTCTCACCCATGCGACAACCTTATTTATTCAACCATGTACGGCCGCCACCTCTCTGCAGACAATGGCAAACCTCAGAGAGTAATCAAATGCCATGTAAAGCTTCTTGAGAATAAGAACATTACGTTCATCGCCGTTCGGAGTCGGCGTTAAACATGTAGGTCCCTTTCTCGGTCAATTGTGTACAAACTTAATAACACGCACAACACAATTGATCATAAGAAGCTAGGTCAAAGTCCTTCCAAGGGCTGAAATGACCAGTTATTTATTTATTTATTTTTTTAAATGTATTTAAACATTCTAAACACTATAATTTTTATGGGTTGTGAATCAACTGAATTTTTAAGTTTTATTAACCCATTTTGGGCCGCCGCAGTAACTGAACCCCATACAAAAAGTGCTTAGAAATAGGATTCGCCGTAGACCAATAAAATTTAGAACAAGTTGAAATTAACTATATGAGATCATATACAAAACTATTTTAAAATCCACCCACAACCACGCCTAACTCACATACAAGACAAAAATTTAAAACGCTTTATTTTTTTTTGTTATTGATAAAAGCCAATATTAAAGCTATATATAAGACAATTCCTCAAAACTTTTAAATATATGTTTAGAATAAAAAAATATATTTAATGCCATGGGAGGTGGTCCAATAAGAAATGTTTCAGTGCAAATGATTTTTAACATATCAACTTTCATGAGGCATATCATTCAAACGGTTGAATTTACGGGTTTATTTTATTCAAACACATTTGTTTGGTTAAAAAAAAAAAAAAAATCATAAACAAAGACTGAGAAAGAGAATTTCGTTATTACTAAAAAATGTTTCCGATTGTAATCGTATGTTCACACAAATAATTTAGTTTGAGTTTAGTGTGACTTTCTTTTTTTACTTATATGTTCTCATATTTTTTGCACCTCCACCACCGTAACATCAATTCCACTTGAGGATAAGGCTGCAGCCATACCTGCGTAAACATGCAAAATCTTTTTATCGGCCTTACTTATATGAAGACCTCATCTTCTACACTTGCCCAAGTTCTTTTCTTCGCTTTTTTGTTAGAATAAAAACACAATTTTAGATAGAGCTGTTTTTGACATTTTCAGCACAAAATTGTTCAACGTACCTTGTCTTATAAAAAGTTGCATCTGAAAGGTACATTCAGATTTTTATATGAGCATTAGCATACCTTTAGGCATTTCTCAAATTGAGTTTTGATTAACACAGAAAGAAAGTTGAGTTTGCAAAATTGTACTGGGGAACTCAAGAGTTTATTTTGCGTTCAATGACAAAACTCAACTCTGTACTGGAAACTGAAACTAAACTCTCTGTGTCGACATGGCATTAAACTGAAAAAATACCCGAAATGCATTTCGTTTTTGCCATATGTTGTGTAAAGTGCTCAAATGTGCTCACTTTTGTTATTTGAAACATTTAAGTTAAAGTCAATAAAAACTATTCTATATATGAAATCGATGTGCTGATTTAATTTGATAGACCTGATATAAGTTTCCTCTTTTTCGTCATTCTTCTTGCATAAAGAATGTATTATAAAAATTAAAACTAAAAGTAATTTTCAAGTGTACAGCCCTTGAAAGAACTTGGTCCGCACTTCTTAAGATCAAATTATGTTGCACGTGTTATTAAAATGTTTGAACACGATTGATCGAGAACTGGACCTACTAGTTTTATGCCGACTCCGTACGGCTAATGCGCAGGTTATCAAGAAGCTTTAAATGACATTATTTATTCTCTGAGGTTTGTCATTGTCTGCAGAGAGGTGACGGCCGAACAGAAAAATTAATTCAATTAAAAAACTTTCTGTCAGATGGAATTCACGCACTCTACCCACTGCGCCATGGCCGCCACAGCATAAAATCTTAGAAACATGAAAAATCAACATTCAACAAGCAAAAAGGTTATTATTTTCAGTGCCTTGGGGTCCACTGCACTAGCACTTAAAACTTGTTTTTTATCAAAGAAATACCAAACAATAATCTTTTGTAAAAACTTAACTTGTACTTAATGTAAAAGTACCAAAATTCAAAATATTTCTCTTTTTTCAGTTTAAACCTATCTGGGGAACCCAAAAGTTACACAACATTTTTTTTATAGAAAAAGAATTTAAAAATTAAAAAATAAAAGACTTACTGCTTCAACATTTATGCTGTAGTAACCCTTCCTGTTCATGTACATATTGAGGGGTCTGCTGGAGTTATTCACAGATGGCGATACGATTGCTACATGCGTACAATCAATTGCACCAATTGTTCCCTTTATACCAAAGCTCCGGTGAAATCTAAAATAAATAACTGTTGGCCATAAACTATACACTGAATTAAAGTTGTATTACCCTGTTTTGATTGCAGATATCTCTTCTGCAGTTTGTGGAAATTTAACAACGCCACCTTTTGCTTGAATTATTAATGTTGCCACTTCATGCAAAGTTCGTGACACTGAAGGCTGGCTCATTGGCAGGACCCAGTTGTTACCGACGCATTGTTGGTAGGAACCGTGGCCGAAAAAGTTTAATGCGGTAAGAACTCTAATTTAAAGTGGCAGAGTTGTGTTCTGCTTATCGTGCGGCTGCAAGTCTTCAATAAGCTTGCGGCATAGCGACCTGGTCAACCTGAAGTTTTTTAAGAAAACTTCTTCACTGGAAGAAAACAGATCGCTGTAGTCCCGAAGTTGCTTTAACTTCCGTCGCCATTCCAGTCTTTTTTCCTGTTCAGCCATTTCTGCTAATAACACCAACAAAAAATTTTCCATTCTGCAGCCTAAATTTTCACTTATAACTTGTTTTCTGCTGAAAATGAACTGTCAGCTGCTCTTTTGGCATTGACAGCATTGTAAAGAAAAGAGCTTTTGAATGTCTATTAGAATACGAAATATTTACAATTGTAAATATATTTACAACTGTCAATGTGGTGAGCCTTGTGAACTCACCAGAATAGGTCTGTTAATTTACATTGTATTGTAAAAATATCTTGAACAAAATCCTAAAATTTGCATTCATGTTGACAGCATTTTTTGTATGGTATAACAATAATAATTTTTTAATGATATAAAGTACTTCTTTGAACGTTATTCTGAGTCTAACGTATTTTAAATTTTACTCGATTTCAATTATGAGTACACATAAGTTTCCATACAATTACAAAATAAGCTATCCTTTTAACCATAAAACATAACGATTTGTCAATCGAAAAACAATATGTGTATCCATTAGAGTTGTTGTTTTTGATGTTTGCTATTATTGTTGACAATGAAGTTTTCCAATCGTTTGATTGTTTCGTGTAACTAATTTGCTAAGCGTACTCGTATCAAGTAAGTTTTATCAGATTTGCGTTTCAATGGTATTGAGTGAACAGCAATTATTTTTATAATTTGAATTCTATAGTACGTAATTTTCTAATTTTCCATAAAGAAGAAGAAGAATTTTAATAAATTGCCTTTAAAAAAAGTCTTATTGAAAGCATTGCTTCTTTTTTCTCGGTAACAATTCTTTAAAAGCAGTTACTAACTCTTTCAAAGTTGTAGACTTCGAGTTGTGACAGTTTTGCGGCATATGAGCCACTTGCCTTATTAACATATCTTTAAAAAAGATAAGCACACACTCATATAAATATATGTTAATGTTTATAAAAAAAAAAAAAAAAATAAAACAAAACAAGATTTCGAAAATTGTACTAAATGTAACTAGCGCGCATAGTATATCAGCTGATTATAATGCAAAATGGAAAAACAACTGTCTGTCTTATTTAGGTGTATTCAACCAGGTATGTCGCAGCGGTGGCACTACAATAATTCCAAACTTTTATTATGATTCAATTGTGATAGCTTGCCCCAGCCAAAGGCGAAATTATCTTATTTTTTATTTGTTTAACCCTTTAAATTTTACAATTCAAAAGTTAAGCCAATAAATGACACAAAACAGTCTCAAATGAGCTATGGAACACGTGCAAATATTTTCATCTTTGTTGCCATAATTGAGAAGAATATAGAAAAATTAATATGTTCAATCATATTAATTTATTACTTTATAAATAATTTATACAAAATTTAATCTGAATATTTATGTAAACTAGCACATTCAGCTATTAAGGAAAATCATCAGCACAATTATCGGGAATAATTTAGCTCGTTTAAAAAATAACTAGAACTCTTATAGTTATATATCGTAATATAATTTAATTTAAAATTTAATTCAATAACCCACCTTTTGTTGATATATTTATTATAATCTATAATGTCGTTAGAAAAAATTTACCGAGTCCTGTTGACAAATAAAAAAATTTAAAACCTGCATTTGCTAAGTAAAGGGCATGTTCGTAATACTTCTATATTGGCAGTACACTCAAGATACATTCCCCAACATTAGAGTGCAGATATGTTGTTATATGAGCTATAAAATATATTAACTAATGTACCTGAAATTAAATTTCAAAATAAAAAAAAACCCAGTAGCGATACTTTCATTCTCAATTGAAATTTATATTGTTTTAATTTTGATGGTTAAAATTTTGCTCGCTTTAATTGTTCTTGTTTATGTTTAATCATATTTCACGCGTTGTTGTTGTTGTTGTTTTATAACGGTACGTAGCTGTGATTTATGCAAAATAAATATGTTTTGTTTTGTTTTATATTTGGGGCACCCGTTTTTCATAACAACCGACCCTGTGATGATTTGACATTTTCTTGTGTGTAGTAATTTTCATATATTCAAATATACTAATATAAACAAAATCTTATATAGGCTTTGATTTCCGAGTTGAAATTCATTCAAAATGTAGATTGCTGCGAAAAAAACCTTTTTTACTCAACAGCAATTCGGCGCGGCCATCATTATTGTTTTTGTTACAATATTTAATAGTTTTACATTATCTTATGCGTGTTATTCATGGTTTGGCACAGCATATAGCTCCATTTAAGCAATGGGATAAAATGGTAAAAGAAAAATTAAATTTTTCATATTCGCAACATCACATTTTAACGACGATATATGGTAAAGGGTTATGCATTTCGGGTATCGAAAAGTGCAACCCTGGAATTTGACAGTTGTCAAATGTTCATGTCATCGAAACTGGTTCTAAAAAAATATGTGTGTGGCCGCCACGCACGGTAGAAGTGAAACTTTAACCCAAAAAGTAGGGAGTTTTAAGTGATTAATTGATTTACTCTTAAATATAGTCTTACTAAAAAAGTCCCAGTTTATATAATGGCAAGAGTAGATTAAAATGTTTTAATACAATTTCGAAAAGTTTAGTGTTAAGACAAATAAGAACAACATCAAAGTTAGAATACAATTACACCAAACCCATCATAACATACCATACCACCCCATACTATACCATACCATCATAACATACTATCCTATGCCGTCATACTGTATCATAAAACTATGTGATATGTAGAATTTTATACCAAAAACAAAGATATAAGGAAAAAAATTTTGAAAGCTATGTTATATTTTTTCGTTTCATTAGGATTGCGTTACATTGTTTTACTCCCCGCTTCAATTCGCCGTATTGCTGTATACGCGGTTAAAGAAGTTTCACTTTAAAAAAAATGCTTATTTTTCGAAGCAAATTTTGCGGTAGGTGGATAAGCAAAATTGCCGTATATGAGGCTATGAAGCGATTGTGGAAAAGCCATTGCATCCGCAAAAAGTGCCTGTCTGATGTGTATTATGATCTGGTGGTATTATTTTTAAAACGATCAAGAAGCAACCATTACAGTCAATTCTCTGAGCGCTATAGCCCTATGTTAACATTTTTTTTTTTTTTTTGCCTAAAATTAAAGATATTGATCTGGCCGATATGTGATTTCAACAAGATGGGGTCACAAGCCAAACAACAGCACCAATTAGGTCTATGTTAAAACAGTAATTTTCAGGACGACTTATTTCGAGATTTGGCGATATCAATTGGCCTCCGAGATCGTGCGATTTGACAACTCTGGAAGAAGAAATAAAGAAATAAAGACGCAAAATATCATATTTACGTGAATAAATCTCAAACTCTTGAGCAATTAAACATTCGTCAAGTCATGGCCCAGCTAGTGCCCGAGTTATGCACAAAAATTACCTCAAAAGGATTGAGTCCAGCAAAAACTGCAGTGTAGGACATTTGAATGATATCGTATTCCACGTAAAATGGGAAAGTCTTAGCAATATGTGTGTTTTTTTAAACCTTACTTTCTGAAAAATAAACTGGATAATCCGTTACTCGCAATTTTCTGTTAAATATATCCTGAATGAAATCTTTATTGAGCGAAATTTTTTGCTATAAGTTGGTTTTTGACTGCAAGAACAAAAAATCCAAAATATTTATAAAATTTATTTTTCACAACTTCATATTCGAAATATAACTGTATACAGTAGGTTTAACCGAGAACAAGTCAAATGCGTCATTATTCTAAATTCTCCTGCAACTTTGCTTTTTCTATAGAGAGTGCATAAGTGTATTTTTTAAATTTAATTTATTTATGAAGCTGGTATCAACTGATAACCTAGTTGAATTGTTTACATCAACCGGTTTGTCTCATATTGTTTTATTTAGAAGAGGTTTTCAATTTCTCTCCACTCACTGATTCTATCAATCTATCTGTGGTATCAATATGTATAATAAAGATTTCTCATGACCAAAGAAAGAGGGTTTTCATAAAAACTTATAAGAAAGATACTTGTTCGGCATTTGTGATAATATTGAGCAGTCCAAAACAATTTTTTATTTCCTATTTCAGAGACTTATTTATATAATGTATTCTTAATCTGAATAAAGAAATATTCTTAAATCTTAACACCATGTGCTTCAACTTCAATTCAGTTATTTATTGACAGCACTTCAAACAGTCAACATTTAAATTAAATAACTAAAGTTGCTATAAAATCAATAGCTCAGTTTTATGATAAGCTCAGTTACGTTTTTGAGTTAAAGCTTACAACAGCTAAAATCGGTGAGTTTTTGAGCGCGCCCTTTCATTAGATTTCATGCACGTTTTGATAATGTAATTAATATTTTTAATACGCTTTCGTCGGTCACCTTTCGGTATGTCTGTCTGAATTTTTTGCTAATGTACGCGTCTCTTCGTTTTTTAATTTGATATCTGAAAATTTGAAAAACTTCTTTAAGCAATAATTCGACTATCTCATTCAAGTCTCAAATTAAAAGCTTGCTATTTTGAGTTAAATTTCCGAGCTTAGATTTATACGTGCATTTGAACCTCCAATATATTCGGCAGACGCTGATTGATTAAAATCCCAGTATTTTGTGACAAACGTGAAGTGAATTCAAATTTTTAATACATGGTCGAAGGGAGGACAAATGCAGTTGTTATTGACAAATTGCTCAATTGAAAGTCAACTATTCATCACAAATAAAAATATTTCGTTTTTAGGTGAAACATTTAGTAAAATTTTGTTACAAAAAAAAAAAAAAATTATTCAAAATAACGATAATTTAATCCATTTCAATTGGAATATCTGTGCTATCTGTCTGGACGGTTCTTTTTAAACAATGTTCAATTAAAACTGATCAAATAAATGAACGCTGGCCAAGTTTAATCAGTGCAAAGAACTCAAGACGATCAAAGTTAGTGAGTGCGCAATTGAATTTTTTGGTTGGTTTTCATACTGCACTCAAAGTTTTTGCTCAGTTGCAGCTATTTACGTAAGCTGCAGACTAAGAATTCCCCTTTCCTCATTATTTCAAACTGTTTTTAAGTTGTTGTTGCTGACGCTCTACCAAAAACTCCCTTGGCCACAGAATTCGACATTGTCTTGTGGTATTTCGTGCCAGATACCGCACTTTGTAGAGGATCGATAATTGTTGATGGATGGATGGAAAATTTGAGTGTATATAAATGTTGGCACGCAATGCTTTAATTCTGCAACGAAGTTTTATCGATATAATTTTGGCCAAATTCAAACTTAATAGAAATGAAAAACGGCGCACTTTTCATACTGTTAACCTAGTACTGAGGTCGTTGTTGAAGTTCAGTTTTTGGCATCAACTCGGTGGCCCCCAATGTGTACGAATAAAGAAATAACATAGAATAAGGTCTACAAGTTAAACCAATGCTTAGTTTAAGACAGTCATTTTATTAATTACCTGGTTTTGCTCTGCATAAATTATAATTTATTAGTATATAAATAGTTATGCATGTCATTACGTTAGAATTTTCGTGAGAAATATGAATAAAATTGGTGCTAAAGTGAAACTTGACTTAAAATAACAACTAAAAAAAGTTGTTAAAATATAGTATAAAAAAATGTATATATCGAAATCTTCAAGATCAATAAAAACATTTGTTTCACATCTTCAATTATGGGATCTTATAAGTGGCTTTAAATTCTATGTTCAGCCTTGGTCGAGAATTAAACTTGAATTTCCCTCGGCATCCGTCGATGTACTTATTTAATTGTCAATACCTATCGATATTTTCCACCTTGTGTTTGTAATTATTTCTATACAACATAAACAAGGTTGTGGTAAGCATCGCTAAATTGGTGCGGATCAAATAATGAGGGGTTTATCTATTGACTGGATAATTTGTTTTGTTTCTAGTCACACTTTATTTATATTATTGCAATTATTTATTTATAAAACTAAATTATATTGTAGAAATCACATAATAATGTGTATCCATCGCATTATATAATTTTTTATATTTCGCATCATTACATAGTTATTAGATAAAATTAGTTGGTTGCACTTTTGGTTCGAGATGACGGCTAGGTCACACCAACTCTAAGGTTTGAAACTTTTATTTTATTTTAGTCACCCGTACTTAAAAAATAATTTTTGCTTCACCGTTTTGTCGACCTATAATAAAAATGTACTTATTTTAATTTAATTGTGTATTATTTCCTTTTCAGAATCAATCGATTGTGAGCATGTTTAGTGGCTGTACTTAAAAAGTGTTTGAGCAAAACTTATAGAACTTCCTTGAGGACACAATTATACTATATAGAAATATTAAATCCCACCAAAAAGTACATGAACAAACTTTGAAACTTAGAATATAATGCAAAATGGCTCGACATATAATGGCTGTTTGTGTTGTGTGTCTGCTATGTGCGGATCGTATCCCTTGCCAGCAACATTTCGATGTTGTGACTTCGTCGATAACACTCGATGATATACAGGACAATGTGGAATATCAAGCTTTAAATGCTAGAGTTTATAAAAGAGCTGATCTGCCGAACAGCAATAATGCGGAGATTATAAAACCTATTAATCTAAGAGAAATAACACCAAAGAATCGTGAAAGAATGAAGGAAGAGAGCCGACGACATAAGCGTCATACAAGTCATGAGGTTACAGAAAACGTGTTGCAAAAAAGGCCTGAAATCACGGAGGATTTTTTGAGACGTATATTTGAAGAATATGGTGATAGTGACGGCAGTACGATACACATAAGCGAATTCCAACGCATGCTTAAACAGCTGGGCTTGCAAGAACTGGTAGAGGAGAAGCTAACAAACACCGCCACAAAAAATGAAACCGTAAGATTTAACTACTAAG
Source organism: Pherbina coryleti (assembly GCA_943735915.1). Classification (NCBI taxonomy): domain Eukaryota; kingdom Metazoa; phylum Arthropoda; class Insecta; order Diptera; family Sciomyzidae; genus Pherbina; species Pherbina coryleti. The sequence goes on from OX030952.1 coordinate 134,251,971, forward strand.
TAGTAAATTCTTGACTTCGGAGTTTATTTATATTTATCCGACTTTAGTGCATTTCTGATGCTGCATTAGTGGAACATGTGAGACCACACGATCTCAGCTATCATCATGAGCACTTTTTGGAGCAAGACGATTGCAAACTTAACGATTCTAAACGTAGTTGCGATGATGTTCAACAAGAAGGCTCTTCAACTAACTATACACTTGACGAACAGGATCTTATAAATTTATGCCCAGTGTTATTATATCAACTTGCATCGCCCTCAGCGCTGGCACGTTCAGGTTGCATACAAAATTCATTGCTAGCGCATATCGATAAAATAGAGGAAAGTTTATTTGTAGCTGGAAAGGAAGATATTATGTACGGTAAGTTATGTCTTGCTATAATAAAAAATATTTCAAAATTTATTTAAAACTTTATTTTTCATCTTAGTTTGGATCTATGCATTTACATCGGTTTTCGCTTGTGGTATTTTGGGTCTTGTGGGTGTTGCAATCATACCTTTTATGGACTCTCGCTTTTACAAACACATCATACAGTTTTTAGTATCATTGGCTGTGGGAACTATGACAGGAGATGCACTGCTGCACTTGTTACCACATGTAAGCATGACAATAACAAGAGTTATATAAACTTTAGTTAAACTTATAATTTTGTGGCTTTACTTACAGGCGCTCGCCGGCCAAAGTGAATCCAATATGATATTTAAAGGACTCACTTGCATGAGTGGCATCGTATTTTTCTATATAACGGAGCATGGCCTTACCATGATCTCTGAATGGAGAAAATCAATTGCTAAAAAAGAAACAAAAAATCCATCCCGTGCGAAAGTAGTGCGTGATCCAGATTCCTCGATAAACAATTCGGTAGCTGGAGACAAACTATGCAAATCTAAATATAGTTCATATCCTTATTGCTATGATGAGATAGCCATGGACACCAAAAACGATGTGTGGATGCATATGCCTCATAGCACTTTAGATGGCAACGAAGCGAACAATACAGAAAAGAGACGTAATGGCAAGGATGTTACCGGAAATTGCAGTGATACTAATGAGACAGCACAGAGTCTTCTTTCAACGTCTCATAACAATTACGCGCCAATAACTGAGCTAAATCATCATCATCATCACAATCATCATCAACATCTGTCAGATAGCAAAACTTTGTCCACAAATCTAGATAACCAGTCAATTGCCGATGGTGCAGTAGCTGTCAATGGCAATGAAAATGGCAACAAGGATAAGGCACTAGTAAATAACGACACAGTCACAGTCATTTTACGAGAACACGAATCCTCTCATCACGGTCATAGTCACAAGCATGGGCACGTACACTCACCACCAGAATCTTTGAGTGCTGTTGCGTGGATGATTATAATGGGTGACGGATTGCATAACTTTACCGATGGCATGGCAATAGGTATATTGAACTTTTCATAAGTTGATTAAAATTATAACTTTTTCCATAATTAATTAGGTGCTGCTTTTGCTGAGAATATTGCGGGTGGATTTTCAACATCTTTAGCTGTTTTCTGCCATGAGTTGCCTCACGAATTAGGTGACTTTGCCATACTTATTAAAGCAGGCATGTCAGTTAAGTCGGCGGTATATTACAATTTGTTGACGGGCATATTGAGTTTTATTGGAATGATATTCGGTATAATGTTTGGACAATCGCAGGAGGCGGCTCAATGGATGTTTGCAGCAGCTGCAGGTCTCTTCATATACATTGCACTAGTGGATATGGTACGTTAAAAAGCTTCTATGGTTGATAAAGATTATATTCATAACTTATGTTTCCGCCAGATGCCGGAACTTTCAGCGGCACACAAGTCATTAGAACAGTTTGTGCTGCAAATTCTTGGAATGTGTAGTGGCGTTTTCCTTATGCTGCTTATAGCAATATATGAAGGTGACTTAATGAACGCATTCTCCTCCTCGACGTCATCGGTGCGACATTATCACGAACACTAAACTCGTAACCCACATCAATTCATAATATATTAACAAAAATATATGGCGCTACACTTAATGCATGCATCTATTTATAAATATATCAATATATGTAATAGATGTGCATATAAGATTTCAAACTATTCTAAGCACAGTCACAAACACTTTTTAAACTCGCGTTTGAACACAGCAGGATTTGATTTATGTATAAAAAATACAAAGAGAAATTTACTTAGACCTATGGATGTTAAGAAAATGAAAAAGAAATGTTAATGCGTCTAATGATGGATTAAGTATTTATAATTTATAGTAATTTAAGCGCATACTTTGTATAAGTTAACCGATAAAATTGAAAAGAAAGCAAATGTTAAATAAACAATTATTGAAGGCCTGTTAAATGGTACCGATTGTAAACCTAACAAGTATTTGTTTATTTTTTCCTTTAATTTATTTGCAATTTAAAGAGTTATAAATTAAAAATTGTACTTAAAGAAAAATATCTGCTTTACTTATTAGAATTCGTAACTAATGTCAAGTGTAGTTTTTATGGAGAAGAATTTATCCTGATTTGTCAAAAATGTAATTTACGTGCTTTGTACGTACCAGCCATTGTTTTTGGCATTAATTTCTACACTTTATGTTACAGTTTTCTACTAAAAACCCTAGTTGTTTTCTACTCTAAAATATGTATTTTATGTGTTATACTAACATGTTACTTATTATAACGTTTTTTTTTTTGTTTGCTAATTTAGTTCTCAACAAGATAACCCGTCAGAAAGTTTGATGAAGCAGCTATAATTGTTATGTTTAAACAAATACACTTATGATTTTATTGAAAAATTTCATTGTTTTTTTTTTTTAATATCAAAGACAAATTCGTGATCTATAAAAAGTTTATATATCAAGACATAACCAATCAATAGTATTTTCTTAAAGAAATTTAACGAATAAAATGTGATTTTCCTAAACATAATATAAACTATATATTTATACATATATATATATTTTGTGTAAGTGGATTTAATTTATTTTTAAATATCTGCATAGATGTCTATCTACTTTTTATTAAAAGAACGAAGCGCCAATTAGTGTATAATCAATTGAATAAAATAAAATGAATATGCAATCAACGCATCGTATCAAATATAAATGTGCGCTCAATAATTGAAAAAGCGACTTAAATATTTTTTTTCGATTTTACTAAAACAATAATGATTAGTGATTTTTGAAACATCAAACTATAATTTCAATAAAATTTTGAAAATAAAAAAAAGTAAAAAATAAATAACTGGTCATTTCAGCCCTTGAAAGGAGTTTGACCTAGCTTCTTACGATCAATTGTGTTCTGCGTGTTATTAAGTTTGTACACGATTGACCGAGAACCGGACCTACAGGTTTAACGCCGACTCCGAACGGCGATGAACGGAATGTTCTTGTTCTCAACAAGCTTTACATGGCATTTTGATTACTCTCTGAGGTTTGCCATTGTCTGCAGATAGGTGGCGGCCGTACGGAAAAATCATTTTAATACAAATAATTTTCTGTCGCTTCTGGGATTCGAACCCGGGTTTTCAGGTTCGTTGACATAGAGGCCATGCACTTTAACCAACTACGCCACGGACGCCACATATCTTGAAATTATTGAAAATAAAAAAAATGTAAAAAGGTGTTAGACCTTGTTTTTTTTCCTGATCTTTTGTCATCTACACCCACAATATTTCGTCGCCATCTTCCAGAATCCATCTTCCAATTCAGAAATAATACATGGTTCAATACGTCTCGAGTCTAAGTAATAAAAAAACTTTATTTTGCTAATATTATTTATTCACCAACATAGTTTCCGTCAAGAGCAATACATTCATTCCACCGCTTTTCTAGCTTTTCAATACCGGTTTTGTAGAATGATTTGTGCTTCGCCGCAAAATATGCTTCAGTTTCAGCCTTCATCTCTTCATTGGAGCCAAATCTCTTTCCGGCAAGCATTTTTTTTAGGTCAGCAAAGAGCCAGTAGTCGCTGGGGGCCAAATCTGGCGAATACGGTGGATGAGGAAGCAATTCGAAGCCCAATTCATGAATTTTCGCCATCGTTTTCATCGATTTGTGACATGGTGCATCGTCTTGGTGAAAAAGAATTATTTTCTTCTCCAAATGGGGTCGATTTTTCGCGATTTCATCCTTCAAACGCTCCAACAACACTATATAATAATCGCTGTTGATTTTTTTTTCCTTTTCGAGATAGTCGATGAACAAAATTCCATGCGCATCCCAAAATACAGATGCCATAACCTTTCCCGCCGACTGTTGTTTTTTTGGGCGCTTTGGCCTGCTTTCATCAGTTGCTGACGACCGTTCTGATTCCGATGTGTAATGGTGGATCCATGTTTCATCCATTGTAACATACCGACGCAAAAATTCATGTTTATTCATTGTAAACAGTGCCAAACAGCTCTCCGAATCATCGACACGTTGTTGTTTTTGGTCCGGTGTGAGAAAACGCGGCACCCATTTGGAAAGCAGTTTTCTCATCGACAAATGTTCATGTAATATTGTTCCAACACTACCTTTCGATATCTTCAGAGCCTCAGCTAGCTCGCGCACTTTCACTTTACGGTCGGCCAATACCATTTTATGTACTTTTTTTATGTTCTGTGGATTAACTGCCTCATTAGGGCGTCCTGAACGTTCAGCATCATTTGTGTTTCTACGACCATGTTTGAACTCAGCATACCATCGGCAAATGGTTGCTTTTGACGGAGCAGAGTCCGTATAACACTTTTGAAGCCAATGCTCAGCTTGGACGGTATTTTTTCCCATCAAAAAACAGTGGTAAATCAACACACGGAATTGCTTTGAATCCATTATTTTGAAAATATCAACAGTAGCGTTACTTAAATCACTGCAACTTTTGAACTAAATGTTAGATTGTCACGAAGTTTTTCCACGTATTGTTTGAAGGTTGGAACTATCGAAATATTATATCGATATTTAGCGTTTGGTTTCGTGATACTAATAAAAATAGTGTTCGACGTATCAGTAAAAGATTTATTTTAATTCAAACAAACTTAAAATACAAAAGAACTGAACTGAACTAATCGGTACCTAACAATTTGTATATATAAAAGAGCGAAAAATTAATATCAACAAAGAATAGAAAAAGTTAGGTTGGTGGTGGTTGACAAATGTAGTCGATTATAATTTTATCACAAGCAGGTGGCGCTGGAAGTCACGTAAAGTGGCTACATATTTCGTTAGAGATGCCACCTAGTAGCTTGTCTTGGGACTTATTGGACCATGTGTTATTTAATACACATTTTATAAAAAAAATTTATTTATTTATTTATTTATTTATTTACTTATTTCATCTAACAGAGATCAACTCTTACAGACTACTTATATTAAATTTTTCATAGATACATTTCAATAGTTTCATTTCAAGTCGTAAACATTGGTGATAAATACATTTCAATAATTTCATTTCAAGTGGTAAATATTAGGTGTGTTTTTTTGGCATCGCTATATACGCTTGTCCAAAAAAACGCTCATCGGCGCTTAATATTTCGCTTAACTTTTTTCTTAAAAACTTGGCAGCATTGCGTGTTACTGTCAAATATTGGGTGATATAATAATGGGTGATCCAAGTAGAGAGACTTTTTTCAATAGTCCAAAGTTTATGCGGACAATCCCGCTTCCATCTGAGACGTAGCCACGACCACCCGATATAATCACCTTGGCACTAACTAGCTCAGGGCGATCAGACTTTGTGAGCTCGGACGAAACGTACTCGCTTAGACTTGACTTGAAATCACCAGTGGGCGCCTGTTCGATGGCACCGCTACCGCCGTCCGCAGAGACAGCTTCAAAATTCGTGCCACGAGAACTTTTGCAACACCAGACACCTTAGAAACAGCTTCGGAAACGTGTCCGCATTTGGTGCCTGCTACCAGCAGTTACGTCGCCTCCGATTTTCATTGCTGCCGAGATTGTATTCAGCGTTACAGGATTCAAAACCTCATTGTTGTGTTCAGCCACGACGAGGGTGCTTTTGCAACGATGCAAAACACTGCTGCGCAAAAGGTTTCGGGTGCTGGCGCTAAACATATTTTTTATGCTTAATTTGTTGATGCTTTATTTGTTTTTCTGATTTTAGATAGACTTTTTTTCTATCACCGGTCTGACGTAAACATGGTTGTTTTCCAAAAAGTGCTGCCAATAAATTATGTAAAATACCACTTTCTTGATCTGGCAATAGTGTTTCTATCGGCGACTATGAGCTAAGCGGCTATAATTATCCTGTCTTAGCTAAGCAATTTTTTTGTATGAAAAATATTGTTAAGCGTATATAGCGATGCCAAAAAAACGCACCTATTAATTGTTTCAGTGGTAAATTTGTTTCAGTTGATTTAGGAATGAGGAAAGAAAATTTAGAAAAGTTTTTAAAGCGAAGGACCATGGCCTGGCCGGGAATCGAACCCGGGACCTCTGGGATAGCAGTCGAGCACGCTACCTACTCGACTACCGAGGCGCCTATTAAAAAAAATTTAAAAAAAATTATTTTCTATCCCTTAATATATATTTATATATTTACTTCTGAGGAAAAAAAGTAAAAATTATTAATTATGTACTTTATAAATTAAAATATATGTATACGATGCACAATGAAAACAAGAATGCCTTAAAATGTATGAAACCTTCATACATTGAATGCACCCATTAGGCAGAAACAAAGGAGGCATGCATGCTTCAACCATCTGACATTTGTGATTGAATATATGTATTGTCATGGTATGATAATACAATATAGCATTGACAACTGCTCATTTTCTCTTCTACAAGAAACCAGCTCCTGTCAAAAACAGCTGTTTGTCTGCAGCTGCCGTAGTTGTTTTTGTCATTTCAACCAATTACTAGGTAAGTTCATTTTAAGATGGTTGCTCAAATGAGAAATGTTGCAACAACAAAGCTGTAGGAGCTATTAACGTCAACCGTCAAAAGCAACAACAACAATTAGAAAAACTCAAATCATGGTATAATAATATAAAGCAGCATTCACAACTGCTTGTTTTCTCTTCTACAAGAAAACATCTGTCAAAAACAGCGGTTTGTGATAATGCATCTGCAACTGCTGAAGTTGTTGTTTTTTTTAACGTTAACGTTTTCAACATTGTGTTTTCAATGTCCGATTGTGAGCGCTCTCTTCGTGGGTATATTTTTTTGACAGGAGATGGTTTCCCAAGCAACTGCCAATGTTAACTTTGAATTATTATACCATGACGTATTGTTATGAAGTAGCTCACATCAAAAGCATGCACGTACGCACGATGTTTAAAGCATGCCTGAACTTGGTGAACAAAAGTTATTTTTCGCGAAACTTTTTGGCATTGACAGAAGGCATGTGTGAAATAATACCAATATCAATACAACCATTAGCCATGAAATATCTTCAAATTTAATAATAACTGATACTGCCGTAATTTTGCTACATATATATTTTCTATTAATTTCTTTTGAAAATAAATTACTTGTGCGTATGATACAATTACAACGTGGGCTTGCATTGGAGAAAAAAACAAATAAGCTAGATGTCAAAGTCATCGGGTTGTCATCGGACGAAGGTTGCAGTCATTGTGTTCAGGCTATGAATTATACATCCCTATGGCTGAACGAGTAAACGTTAATTTTCGAAAGTGACATACCCACTCCAATGTTTTGATTGTAGTGATGGGAAGTATCGAATAAAAAATGTCAAGTTATTCGATAGTTTAAAATTATTCATTTATTCGATAGTTGAGAGTGATTCACTAATAAAAAGCTTTGATTACTCGCAAAAAAGTTATGGTTAACATCGAATTGATTCACTCATATAAATATTTGATTAGACCCATCACTGCACAAAATACAATTCTAATCTAAATTAAATTTTATTACTTCTCAATTAAATATGCTTACAGGACTAAAAAGATCAACAGCCAAACATCTTGCAAATATCTCTTCATTGACATACGAATTTTTTCATGTCATTTTTATTAATTAGCCTTTCTTTAAATCAAACTGAAAGTCAAAATCAATTTCAGTAACGAGTTATATCAAAAATTACTTGATAGGCTTAATACCAACTTCAAAAATCAAATGAGTGAATGAGTGAAAAAAATCATTCGATAGCTAAATCATTCAGTTACCGACTATCGACAGTTGAACTCACTCGATTGTTCCCAACAGTATTTGATTAACTTTGCTTTCTCGTTTCCTTTTTTTTTTATCTCAGAATCGGGTCTGCACTATCATTATATCAAGGGAAATACCATTTCCATAAATTTTATTTGTATGCTAAATAATCGATCTCTACTAACTTCAAGTTACTTGAAGTGAGTACTGTACAGACTAAAGGGCTGCACAAATGCATTTGAATCGCCTTACAAATCATTTGTGTGGTGTGCAACTACTTTCGCTCTTTCACTCTCATTTGCGAATAGCGTTGGCGTGATCCATGGTATAATAATACAAGGTAGCTTTGAGAGTTGCTTGGGAAAACATCTTCTGTCAAAAAATATACTCAAAAAGAGAGCGCTCACAATCTGCCATTGAAAACACAAACAATGTAAAAAACCGTTGAAGTAAAAAAAAAAACAACAACCTCAGCAGCTGCATTTTCACAAACAGCTGTTTTTGATAGGAGATGTTTTCTTGTAGAAGAGAAAATAAGCAGTTGTCAATACTACCTTGTATAATTGTACCATGGGCGTGATCGCAAATACTTGGAAGTGTGCGTGATTAAAAAACTAGTTGAAGGCAAAACAAATGAGTTATTGATTCTCACTCATTCTTTATGTAAATAAAAAGAACTTGCAAGAGGAGTACAAGTAAGCAAGTACTATAAGTAATTGAGTATTTTAGAAGATAAATTTTCATTGCATGTATGGTTGTAAGGGAGGGCAGGAAAGGGGGTATATGTATGACCAACCCCCCATTACTTTTGCAAGAGGAAAATTTTCTCCTTTTGGGACCCTGTTCAAGTGTAAGTGTAGGGTATAAATATACAAAAATCATAAAATTTGTATGGGAACCCACCTAAGGAGGGGTCGGAGTGGATGGATCCCAAAAGGAAAGATGTTCATATTAAAAAAGTAATGAGGGTTGGTCATACATAATAACGCCCCGTTCCATGGCGAGTTAACTCGGGGTTAGGGTTTTCGTCGAGTTAAGAAAATGGCGTTGCTAACTCGATAGTGTTTCCATGAACAGCATCGAGTTGAGTTAAACTTGTCGATTTCATTTGACATTTTTGTTATTGTTTTTGTTATGCGAGATGGATACTAAATGGCAACATTCACTTTGACAGATAGAACCCAGTTAAATCTTACAAGTTTCGTAGATTCAACGAAACTCAACTCAACTCGTGTTTCCATAGCGAGTTCCCAGCCGGACACCTAACTGTTAGATATGCCATATATATGGCATATTCCTAACGCCAAAGGCGTTAGGTTCATATAAAACTCTCCATACAAATTACGTTAGGTTTGTTCTAGCGTTGGGAAAAACCTAACGCCTTTTTGTCTATCCGTGTGACCTGGTATCTCTGTCTGCCACATATGTTTTAAACATTACAAAAAGCTACAGCTGCTCTGCTCACACTAACAACAAATTCCGTAAAGAATTTAATAACAAACTCAGCTGTTTACTTAAGTACACAGTTAGCGTTTCGCAAAATCTTTCCACCATAGTGTAGTGGTTAGAGCGCTGGCCTTTAATACTACGTTTACATTGAGCCAAATGACTCATTTCAGCTCATTCAGCCAAATGAGAACCGAAATCATCTCATTTCTCATACGAATTCTCATTTGCAAATCATCTCATTTGAAATAAATGAATGAGATTGGATACGTTCTTAAAACTAATTACAAACTTTTTCGAACGCATTCAATGCAGAATGGACAAAAATACACCGAACGCACTAAAAAGAAAGGAAAATGTCAAACATATTGTGAAGTGAATTCGAAAACAAAGAACAAGCTGTCAAACTAAATGCGATACGTTTGCAAAAAAGCAGTGTAAACACATTTGAATGACTCATTTGAAATGGCTCATTTGCTCTAATGTAAACGTAGTATAACGCAAACATGCGCGAGTTCAAACCCTTCACCAAATAAAACCAAATTTTTTTTTTCTTATAATTTTGTTTTGAAGTGTTTTTTTTGTTATTTTTATTAATGGGTAGTATTTACAAAAGATAAATTTAGACAAAACATTTAAGAAAATAAAAAAAAATATCTCAAATATTGGCTATTATTTTTACTCTAGCAAGGAAAGCACTTGCGTTTATTTAGAAAGGAATTTTGGCCACATTTAACAATTATATTTCACTTTAGTGTATTTTACATATACATATTTTAACTTAATTAATTAAATTCGATGAAAACCTTCCTGTGTCGGACGGTAATTGAACCGCGGTCTCTGTCACATAGCTGCGCATTCTACCCAACGCGCTACGGACATCATATTTAAATATATATTAAACATATTTTATTGCGTGACTTACGCTTGCATCGCTTAAAGTTTTTTCACATCCTCAGCTTGTTTGCTGCGTAAAGGAGCAAGCTATGTAAGCACATACAACTTTCCTTGTTTAACATGACATCAAAATTTTAGAGTGTATTAGTGAACACCAAATTTTGTTTAATTGTGTTTGTAACTACGTTAGAGCTGTCTAGCTGGGTTAGCCCCGAGTAAACACCGAGTTAACCCGCCATGGAAACATAGTAAATGTAAAAGCGGTCTATGATAGTAGTTGTTTCTTTGAGTATTCCGCAACCCTGAGCATGAGCAATCGAAGATAAAGTTCGAATTTCGGCGCAGTGTCACTTTTGGAAGGCAAAAATTACGAACTGCTACTAAGTTCGGGTTAATTACAATAGAAAAGTGTATGTGTCAAAAATGGCAGTCAGCGAATTTTTATTTCGTTCTTGTTATAGTTCGATTTTTACGTTTATTTCTTTAATTTTTGCACTAAGAATTGTGTCTGGAAATGTAAACAACGCACCGGTCTTAGTACATCGTCGATTTGAGTACAAATACTCTTTCAAACCCCCGTATCTGGCACAAAAAGACGGCACGGTTCCTTTTTGGGAGTACGGCGGCAGTAAGTATCGCGAATGTTTGAGTCGTACACGTCAGAAGATTTGCTTTCTCAGCTTTAGAGGGGATTATCTCATAAGCATGAGCTAGACAGCAAATACATGTTTGGCTGACCTGTCTGTCAGTGTGGCAATGCCTGCTGCTTGACCATTCGCTGGTTGTTTTTGACACGCAGGCTGTTTTTAGTTATCGAGTTTTGAAATATATTGTAATGTATTTCCTCAAATTTTCTTTATAGATGCAATCGCTAGTTCGGAAAGTGTACGAGTAGCGCCTTCGTTGCGATCACAAAAAGGTGGCATCTGGACCAAATCCCCAACGTACTTTGATTGGTGGCAAGTGGAAATAGTTTTTCGGGTAACCGGTCGCGGACGAATTGGAGCTGATGGCCTCGCTTTCTGGTATACAACAGAGAAGGGAGACTACAATGGTCCCGTATTCGGATCTTCCGATCGATGGAATGGCCTGGGTATCTTTTTTGATTCGTTTGACAACGATAACAAACATAATAACCCCTACATTATGGCCGTGGTAAACGATGGTACGAAACTGTTCGACCATCAGGACGACGGCACTAAACAACTGTTGTCTGGATGTTTGCGAGACTTCCGCAACAAGCCGTTCCCCACACGTGCGCGTATCGAGTACTACAACAACGTGCTTACAGTACTATTCCATAACGGCATGACGAACAACAATGATGACTATGAGTTGTGTCTACGCGCAGATGGCGTACAACTGCCTAAAGTTGGGTACTTCGGACTGTCGGCAGCTACAGGTGGCTTGGCTGACGATCACGATGTTTTCCACTTTCTAACAACATCAATACACAACCTTGCACCTAACACTGACCAAGGCAAGGTACCAGAAAACTCTGAAAAGTTGACGCAAGAGTATAAAGAATACCAAGACAAGTTGGAGAAGCAGAAGCAAGAATACAAGGAACAACATCCTGACGAGGTTTGAATTTTGATATTTGCATAACGGCTGTTATTTGTAGATATGTATTCGTTAATTATAGAAAGTTAAAGAAGAAGATGAATGGGAAGAATTCTATGAATCCGAAAATCAGCGTGAGCTTCGTCAAATTTGGCAGGGTCAGAGTCAGATATCAGAGCAATTGCGAGAGCTGTCACGAAAAGTTGATGAGGTTATTGGTCGTCAGGAGAATACTTTGTCACTTGTGTCACGAACTGTTAATGCAGGAGGACAGTTACCTCCTCCTGCAGTAGGACAGCAACCGCCAGTGGCTGGGTCAGCACAGTTAACTAGCTCCATTACCCGGCCAGAGGTTGACATGTTGCTTTCCAATCAAAATTTACTGATATCCACTATTCGTGATATAAGAAATCTGGTTGGTGAGATTCATCTGCGTTCAGATACTATTATACAGAATCAGCAACGCGCACCCACCGCTCAGATTCAACCGGCTGGCTACGATATTCAAGCGGTGATTGCAGAAATGCGTGACGGTATGAATCAAGTTAAGCAAGGCATGGCACATGTGGGTCAAAAGTAAGTTTAGTGGAAAATTTGTATTGAGCTGAAAAACATTAACGACTTTGTTTTAGGTTGGGATCACCTCAAGCTGGTCCACAGTCTGCTTGTCCAACAGGAAACTGTGTTGGTGTCACGTTGTTCCTAAGCGTCACTGTTGTGCAGATCTTGCTTGTATTTTTGTACAATATCTTTAAGTAAGTGTACATTAAAGTCTGCTTATACGTGTTCATTTTTATTTTTTTCTCTTTAAAGGAGTCGGAGTGAAGCTCAGGCTAAGAAATTCTACTAAGCCAAACAGCAAACTATTGATATAAATTATTATAAGTTTTATTTAAATTGTTTTTATTATTTCTTTTTTAAGAAAAATATAAAAATTTAAAAAGATAAAGAAAACGTACGGTCAACCATTTGTGAACAATTTAATTCGTAAAGAAAAGACTTTTTACTTAAGACTTCAGTGACATTTAAAATTATTAACAAAATACAAATAAACAAAAACTTTAATTGCTTAGCTAAATTTTATGGAATTTGTTGGAATATTATTTTATTTGACTATGATAACCGATGAACTTCCAAATTGAAATTATACATTATTTAACAATGAAATTAGTGGAATAAAGAAACAATCAAGAGTCACGAACTTCTGTGTATTCGTTGCGTCGATGTAATATTATTCTTAAATTAATCTATTTTATTATATTTTTGACATTCCAGTCTCGATCTTATATTTTAGTGAAATTGCGTGATGTATCAAATGTTAGCGTCTTCTTTAAAATATTCTTTTGAAATATATTTGATATAAAAATTTGTGAAATTTTTCATTTTTTTTATACATCATACGGAAGAATCATTAAAAAGTCGCCAAAGAAAAAAATATCTTAACATGAATTCGACATATAAGAAGTTGACTTGGCACAAAGCCTGGTGGAACTGGTCTATACAAAAGGAAACTAACGAATATGGTAATCTTCTGTAATTTTTGTTGTAAAGTATTAAATATGTAGCAAGAGATTTTGGTACTTTTCAGCTGCTGTCAAATGAAAAATAAAATAATGTATATTCGTTAGTATGCGCTAATATCGATGTTATTAAGTCTTCTTATGGGGTAAAAAAACAGTTTTTTTTTTTTGGAGGTATACCTACATTATTACATGTAATTTTCTCTGAAAAAAAAAAATGTAAAAATATTTTATTTTTAAGGTGAAGTCCCTTAACAATGATGTATGGTTTATATATCTTTTAAATATCAAAGTTACAGGTGAAACAATTTAGTATTTTTTCTATTTTTAACATTCGAATTAAAGTGTTGCTAAAAATTATCACAACATATCGATACTCCCAACGTATAAGTTGATAACTCAAACTACCAACTTGTAAAGGGACAGTGTTTATCTGAATCTGCACATTGGACTCCATCTGGTGCAAATTTTTTTAACCTATAGCTAAAAATTTGAGGCATTGGCAACTATTTTTAAAGTTACAACTTTGCTATATTTAGGTGAGGACTCCATCCAAAAACTTAGCACCTTAAGTTAAAAATATATTGCAAAAACAGTTGTTTTTTTTTTGCAACTTCATGTACTATGGTTTTAAGTCATAAATACCAACCTAATGCTCAAATATTTTGTCACAAAATGTTTGTACCTTAACATACAACTAAAAAAAAAAAAAAAAATTATGTTGCAGAAGACAAATTGGTAACTTAAGGAACAACTTTTTATTTTATTTATTTTGTCCAAATTAAAAGTTTAAATTCTAAATATCTCATGAAATATGTTAGTAAGAACGACAGTGATTTAACAGTCGATAGACATTCATTTCATCTACAATAAACTGAAACCTGTACTCGATTTTTGTTTTTGGTTTTCTTTTTATAACGAAAACAACGCTAAAATGGTCATACTGAAAAATGACGATTTTCGAGTTACCAACTTATACGTTGGACGTATCGATTTATTTTCTCCCCAATAACTTAATCGATTGGTTTATTCCAAGCCAGTAAAATTTAATTCATTTGAATTGGAACAAAATTCATCGAGTAATTAAATTTTAACCCTCTAGACGCCGATCTCTTAAAAATAAAAAAAAGACAATTTTTTCTAGGTGAATTATAACCTAATAAACTCAAAAATATCACCCAAAAGCAGTTGTCTTGCTTAGTTTAGAAGACAGGTAAAAAAGGTATAAAGATGCCTCAGGGCATTGTTGCGGGTTCATGTTTAGGAAAAACAGTCAGGTAAAAGTAAAACAAAAAAAAAAAAAACGAAACTGCAAAATGCGATCAATCCTTCTTGAGAATTATGATGAGATATTGACCGCTACTAATTCAAATCAGAAAACATTTTATTTGAGACACGACCAACGACGCACAGTGGTTGAGCCCCATACAAAAAGTGTCAATAAATAGAAGGATTCGTCGTCAAACTTAATGAGGCGTAGTGTTCGGTTGAATTTAATGGTTTATGGTATTCAAAGATATTATTTGCTTGATTTTTATAAAAAAAATTTCATTATTAAAAAAAAAAATGGAGTGAACTTCATGCATTCTGCTGCAAATTATTTTTGATTATAAGAGTGGTACTAGCAGAATCTTAAAAGTGTAAGAGCATACTTTTTAAAAAGAGAAAAGCATATTTTTTTTAATTTTGTTAGTTATTCTGTATTTGAAAGGATTTATAACAGAGTTAAACCAAACTTTGATCGGTATATTTCTATTTACATTTTGGAATATGTCGTACGAAGTGTTCGATTTCAAACAATGCCTAAAAGTATACTAAATAAAATTGTTAACGTACTAAGTCTTACAACCAGTGCTGCCAGTCTATCCTTTTTTTCTGTCATCTAGTCTCGTAAAATACCATCTAGCCTCTAGCCTTTTTTTGTTTCGTTCTAGCCTTTTCAAGCATTTTTTGATATATTGCTTAAGATGTATGGACCAGAGATCTGCATGAATGGATCCATTTGTTGTTTCAAGTTCCTTTAGTTGTTCAACTCCCTGCAAGTCGAGGCAGGGAAACAACAAGTTTGCGCGAATTATAGGCAGCAAGAATTATGTCGCCAAATGTAGAAAACTGGAAATGTAGAAACTTGAAATGTAGGGAAAAAGTAATTATTTTGTCTACAAATTGTTTATTGTCAAGTCTGTTTTCGAAGTTCGAGCAAATATCTTCGTGTCGTCAGTGCAAACTTCGTTTCTCGAGTTAAGAATACATTGAAGCATTGAATTGAAGTATGTTTGTGTTCTTTTTGTTGTTTTTTTTTTTTTTTTATTTCCTGCATCTGAACAGGGGAGCTTTAAGTAGGGCCGGAGAGGGTTAATATGTATGACCGACCCCCATTACTTTGCAAAAGGAACATTTTTCGCTTGGGGACTTATTCCTCCGACCACTCCGTAGGGGTTAATTAATTTAATCACATTAATAGAATAAGTGTAAGTATAGAAAAGTATAAGTAGATGCTCGTCAGTGGCTTTCTACGGCAGCGCAGTCGTTTGGTCTTCAAAAGTAGAAAGCTTGATTTTTTCTTTCAATTAAGGAAGGGTAGAAACAAAATAGAATCGAGTCTGACTTATGATTCGTTTTTCAGAAGCTAGTCGTGGCTTGTAGGTTAGAAACATATCAAGTTTCTACAAGTCAAGTCAAAACATGATTTTTTTCAAGTTACTTGATTTTCAATTGACTTGTTGTAGATCTCTGGTATAGACCTAGTGCAACCCTGTGCTCTAAAAATAATATATTTGACAGCACTTCATAAATGAAACGTTATTTCAGCTGGAAATGGAAAAAATAAATATTCTTTGCAATTCTCATTTCTATTTACTAGATATTTCAATAAAGTTTCTAAATTCATACAAGAAAAATAGAAAAATAGGTGATTCTAATGATGAAACTGAAAGTACTTCCAGCTCCAGCAATGGGTCTTCGTCTGCTTAATGGAATTTGAGAAGCCGAGTGCAAGCAAGAAAAATCCGAACAACTCGAAAAAATACGGTTTTTATACTTATTATATAGTACATATTTGAGCTTGAAAGACCGAATTCAATTTTAATCAATTTCAAATATGTTTTGTTCTTGGTATTGTTTTATATCATATTCATATAGCATGTAAATATATAAGTCCGTATCTACGTATATTCACAGAGTAAAAAATAATGTAAGAAAATCGAGTCTTTTTTTAGACCTATTTTTAAGCTATTTCTAGCCCTTTTTTAAAGCCCATCTAGCCTTTTTCCCCAAAAATTTCTGACAACAATGCTAACAACTGAAAAAATATTCGAAACGTACTTAGTTTTTGCCATATTTTGTGAAAAAAAAACAGTTAAAGATCAATAAAAACTATTCCATATATGAAATAGAAATGCTGCAATGTGCTAATATAGTTGTATTCTACTAAAAATAATTGCAGAAATGTTTTTCGATAATGCTTTTAGTAGATAAAAAAACACAGCGTTTTTTTCTCGTTTATTATTATTATTTCAAAAATGACCAAGTTTTCAAACATTATTCAAGCGTTTTTACATTAATCGACTTTAACCTTTGTATACTCGCGCATTGCTCTCTCAGCCCGACGATTTACGTTTGACAAATTATTTTCTTAACAAAAGACGTTAAAAGATTGTTATTAGCCAATATTATGTAATTAGCTATTAATGATATGTTACTTAAAACATGCTAAAATGGACCGAGGATTATCGGTCTCACAGACCGTGCGGGGGTATACTTGCGACACTATTTGACGCGAGTATAGGAAGGTTTTAACCTTTTATCTAAGCGTCTGCACAAAAAACCTGTGGATATTTCTCCAAAATATTTTGGAATCTTGCTAATTATACTATTCTTAAACGTAAAGAAAAAAAAGAATACCAAAAGAGTTCATGAATTTTGGTATTTATTTGCACTTTTCAACCACTATGCGCGTCCACTTAGGGGTCATTCATAAATTTTGTTACGAATTTAGGGGGGAGGAGGTGTTTTAAAATGTACTACGATTAGTAAAGATACGGGGGAGGGGGGGTCTCAGATAAAGTAAGGTGACCAAAAATAAAAAAAAACTCGACAAAATTTAAATTTCCTAATTGAAGTTAATTTCATTAAAACAAGAACCTTTTGGCATCCCTTCTGTATATCAACATGCGTCTAAAAAATTTGCGTCTTTGTTACTGCGTCAGGCTTTGATGATTGAAAATTCACGATCAAAGGAGATTCCATACGACTTGTACTGTCCTTCGCAGAAAGAGAAAATCAGTCAATCTTCAAAAACATCTATGAATTCTCATAAGTGAGTTTTATTTAATTTAAAATAAATCGGAATAAAAAATACTATTTAAATAAATCAATTTTAAGGAATCATGTCATAAGTATGAAAGACTAAGATTTCTGATCATTGCCACATTTTTTTGTTATACCACGACCTTATCATAAGTTTTGCGGGAATATCACAAGTTTAAGAAAAAATTGCTTTTCAACAATGCTGGCTTCAATTAGTTCCTTTGATGCAATTATAATTTTTCCATAAAAAAAAATTTTATTGCTGATTTCATGCTTTTCATATTTCGGAAAAATTTGTACGCTATCGATGTACTGATTTTATTAATTTTCTACAAACATTTAAAGGTAAGAACTTTTTCGTAAGCTTTCAAAAATTCGTTGATTTTTTTGTTATTTTTGGAGTTCATTGTGGTAAAGCTCAAATCCATTGCAAGAAATAGAAATTCTTTTGGTTTCAAAGGTTTAGAATTTTAATGAAAAATGAATCTGCTAGTATATTTTAAGGATTTTGTCTTGTCTTTTATTTGCATAAATGGTTAATCTTGTTTTATTTATATCTTTTTTTTATTATTATTTCATTAGTAACTTTATTCAATACAATCAATAAAAATGTTCTATACATAGCCTAGGTTACATATGTTTAATTAGTTCATGCGTTTTTTTTTTAAACGTTACTAGGATCCTCAGACGGATAAATTCCGTGTATAAGAGGATAGTGAAAATTTGTTAAAAACTTTAAACTAGGTTTTAAAAATAACAATAAATAAATTTTTTTTCCTTATTTTCTAAGATATTGAGGTATCACATTGGTGAGATTATATATTTTTAGGTAGGTTATCTTAAATTCATTATATGATATTTAAGTTTTTGTTTGAACATATTGATGTCTCTTGCGTTTTTAATCTCTTCTGGTAGGTTGTCGTATTGCTTGATTGCGCTTGGTTTCAGGCTGTTGAGCTGTTTTGTTGTTCTGGCTTTTGGGACGTTGAAGTTCTATTTCTGTCGTGTATTATGTTGATGTATTGTGTTTCTTGTAGTTAAGACCATGTTTGTTTTGAATAGGTTGTTTTTTTATTTTGTAGATGTATTTGCATTTTTCTGTATATATGAGTTGGTTTATGTCCAGTTGTTTTGTTGTTTTGTATAGTTCCTTTGTGGATGGCGCTGTGCTTTTTTTGAACAGGGTTCTAATTGCTTTGTTCATCAAGCTTCCAATTTGCTCCACTTGGAATGTGTTGCATTGACTCCAACTACAAATGTTGTATCTTATATTTGATAGGATATATCCTGTGTATATCCGTTTGGCTGCCTACAATTGGTACAATTGGTACAATATGATTTTTTATTTCTTTGATGTGGTGTTTGTACTTCAGTTTTTTGTCTATCACCATGCCTAAAT
The DNA here is from genome assembly GCA_943735915.1 of Pherbina coryleti. Classification (NCBI taxonomy): domain Eukaryota; kingdom Metazoa; phylum Arthropoda; class Insecta; order Diptera; family Sciomyzidae; genus Pherbina; species Pherbina coryleti. The sequence goes on from OX030952.1 coordinate 134,271,219, forward strand.
ATTTAGTGTGCTGGACTCTCTGTATCTCCGTGTTGTTAATTTTGACTTTGATATTGATTTCTGAGTTGTTCTGTGTTTGAAATACGATGTAATTTGTTTTTTGAATATTTATCTTCTGTATTAAGCTAGATATTTTTATAGTTTTAAGAATATGATTAAAAAAAAAGCCATTCAAAACAAACAATTCAAAAAAGCCGTTAACATATTTAAGATGGAGCAACTCAGAAGGTAAGTTTCTGATTGGATTTTATGCAAATAAGGAATTAAATTGAATTAAATTGAAATATTTTACTTCTAGAAAATCAAGAGCGAGTGTAACCACCGTTGGTCAGATAAGGAGACTCTTTGTTTACTTTCACCCATTGAAGAGAGAGTTAAAGCGAACCCGGAAGGATTTGAAGCAAGTATATAAAGTTGCAAAAATCAATAGTTTCCATAATTTATCCAATTTCAGAAACAAATGGCTCAAAAATGTTATTTAACAATTTGACAATAAGAAGGAGGATTACAAAATATAGCTGCTATTTTTACTTAACCAACATTATGTGCGATGCAAGCAACAGGAAATGACGTTTAAGAAAATTTGAATTAGAACTAAAATATAAACTTATTGAGTTCATTCATATGGTTGTGTATATTTATTATAAAATATATAAATGTGCATATTTATACAGTAAATACCAAAATATAAGAAGTTATAAAATTATTATTGAGTTCATATATATGTATATTTCCTTTCAACGGTTGGAGTCGAACCAGTTTAAGAAAAATTTTGCATTGGTACATAGGGCCTTCTTTTAGTAATCGTAGCAAGAGTACCTCCATCACCAACACCGAATAATTTTGAAACTGCAAATTGAAGGAAACGCCCGGCTAGATCCAAGTCGATACAAACGAGTATAACATCTTGCATTGTCTTCTCTAATAAATATTCTAATTCGTATTCTATTCGTTTTTTCATTTGTTTTCCGCATTTATCACAATTAATAGACGTGTTTTTATTTCTAGATACATAACTTTCTCGTTTTGGTCAATTTATTCCAATTCAATTTTATTAAAATTTAAATGCTTTGTCAGTTTGACAGATGTTTCGGAAAAAAAAAAAATTTAAAAAGAAGTCGCTCGCTTCAACTCGTCGGAAATTTCCGATTTTTTAAATTTCAGCATTGAAGTGAAAACCATTAAAGTTTTCAATTATAATTCAAGTTAAAACTTAAATCTATTGATTACCAAAGATTTTTTGTAAAAAAAGACAAAAATCACAAAATGCGAACATCACAAATCACATGTGTTAAAACAAAAACCACACAAATATTAATATTTTTTCCAACTCGAGCGATTAAAAAGAATTTTAAAAAAATCTCGCGTTCTCATTGCATTAAATATTCAATATAAACGAAAAAGGATTTATTCCAATCGGTTACATTCTTTACGAGCTAGTTTGCTACCACCTTTCAAAACTTGAGAAAAATTCTAGATTTTTTGTTTGTTTTTCGTAAACTCATTCCGTTTCTTTTAAATCCCAAAAAGTCATATTCTTGTCCATTTTACAGTACAGTTTAACCCTGCAGTAGTCGCGTACCTAAATGTGACGAGAGTGGTCGCGCGGATTACATATGTAATCCGTTTTTTATAGTTTAAGATAAGAGATGGCAATTTGAAAATGCTTAGTTATTTGTTTTAATTTTTATTATTACTTTAAAAAAAAAAAAAAATAAATAACTGGCCATTTCAGCCCTTGAAAGGACTTTGACCTAGCTTCTTATGATCAATTGTGTTGTGCGTGTTATTAAGTTTGTACACAATTGACCGAGAACCGGACCTACATGTTTAACGCCGACTCCGAACGGCGATGAACAGAATGTTCTCGTTCTCAAGAAGCTTTACATGGCATTTTGATTACTCTCTGAGGTTTGCCATTGTCTGCAGAGAGGTGGCGGCCGTACAGAAAAATTATTTTAATTCAAATAATTTTCTGTCGCTGCTGGGGTTCGAACCTGGGTCTCCAAAGTTCGTTGACATAGCGGCCACGCACTTTAACCAACTACGCCACGGTCGCCACATTATTACTTTATTTTATATTATATTTATTTAAGAAAACAACATAAACATAATTCTCATAGTACGTAAAATCAATGAATATCGATTGCAGACAGTTGTGAAATTCATAATTTTGCATGACTGGATTACATATGTATGTATATCCGCGCGACTACTGCAGGGTTAAATTATTAGGTGAGAGGGCTGGGTTGTGAACCATTACTTTTTTCTTTCCCTATCGCCAATCTTTCAACTGCTAAATTTGTCTTTTGACATGACTCTATTTTTGCAGTTTCACTGAAGTGAACGGATGTATTGCTTGTGCCAGCGACATACATCATGTTTGATGTTTACAACCGAGCCCTCTCCCCTATCATAATTCTTCAAATTAAAAGAGATAAAATTCATTCCTGCTATGAAAAAAATGGATCATGAACATATCGTTTTCTTTACTTGAAAAATTTCGGCATTTCTTCTGAACTCTTTTAGAACACTAAATTGTTTCCATTCTTTTCTTAAAAAATTCTCACCATTGAAATTGAATCGTTTTACGTTCTCAAAAATAGTGACATTAAAAGTGGAAAAAATTCAGCATTTATGCCTTCTTAACTTCGACAATTCGAAAAATTCTGCCTCAAATGCTACCAATAAAATTGGAATCGAATAGTTTTGAAATTTCTCAAAAATATTCTACAGGGTAGCACAACATAACATCATTTCAGGCGATTTCAAGTCAGGATGTTAAAAGTTCTGCACTCTCAGAGGGCCGAATTTCTCCTGAATTCTCCTGACATGAATTCTCTAATGCATTTAGCGAGTTTAGTTTTCGTGTTTTTCTTGAGTTCTAGTGAAAGTCAAGTTCGTTTTAGTTATATAAATTTTTTCACTTCCAAATAAATGTACTGTTACGTGGATAAAAGCATATAACATATTTAACACTCTTCGTGAATATTAGCAATATATGGATGAACTTTGATGGAAATCTATGAAAAGACTTAAATTGTGTAGCAAACAGGCTCATTTAGCATAAAATAGTTATATAATAAATACTGCATCTCTCAATTCATCGCTTCAGGCCACATTTGTTGTATTTCCATTTTTCAAAATTGTCCAGGAGAATAAATAAGTTTTCAAACTTTATTAATAATTTAATTTAATATGCAATGATGACGTTTAAGAGTCGTTTAAACTAGAAAATTGAGAGTGATATGAAAATTATAATTTTCTAAAGACTTAATCTTAAGAATAAAATATGGGTTTTTGGGATGCCAAGATTCCAGTAGATAATTTGATTGTTTTGTTTAAAATATGAATTCGATTTCGAATTAAAAATAGTAGATATGGTAGTTCAAGAAAATAATCCGATACGCTGTTAAGAATTATAAAAGTTATTGAAAAAACGGTCGTTAGAAATTTAAATTGGTATTTATTTTTTTTAAGAATTTTATCCTCTCAGACCCCATACTTATGCACACGAGGGTTTTTACAAAGTACGTACAAAGTGTGTACAAAAACACACATTATTTAATTCAAATTTTTTTTCTTTCGAAAGTTTTATCTTTTATTGGGAGATGGATGTTGACGAGAAATTTGGCGACAATCAGGACATTGGCAACAATAAGTTGCTGCTGACGCTGCCACAAAATCCAATCAGAAAAAAGCAGTGCGGTATAACTGGCGCCAGTATGTCGACAAAGTTTGCCAAAATAAAACCATTTGTTTGAGTTGTTTCCCCCTCCTTCAATTTATGAAAAAATAAATCCATTTGTGAAGACAATCCATGGAAATGGTAGCCACTGTAGCAGTAGCTATATAGTTATAATACATATCCTTATATACATAAATACGTCTTTATGTGCATTCCACAAGCATACATTTGTTTATGTATCAAATTATTAACATAGAGCTTCTGCAAAGTGCTTCTGTTTGGATTTGTGGACCAATGAAGATATTTGGCTGCTTGGCGCGCAGGGCTATATTATTTTTATGCTGTAAATAGATGGAAGCAGACACCAAACAGCAGCCAATCAAAACTGAATGTGGTATTAACAAAATGGCGCCATTTGTGGTTGCGCGGCTATCGAAAAAGTGGAAAAATATGTACGTTTATAATTTTATAATTTTTAAATAAAAATTAGTAAAGTTTTAATGTATAATTATTTAAAGATATAAAGTGGTTTGTGAGGATACAAATTTGTTGTATTCTAAAGCAATTGTGGCTTTGGAACGTCAAAGCAAATGCCGTTCGATATGTTAAAGATATTAAATTAAATGTGATTTTTTTATCTATTGAGCGAGGGCTTGACATTTTATCCATTTTTTGAAGTAAAAGGGATTTTTAATAACAAACACGTAGGAGAAATTTAAAAGAAGACTTAAAAGGAGTTTTGCGAATAAAATTTCTTATTACGCAAGGACTTATGCAAGGATATATTGTGGCCATGCTTTGATACGCTAAGGGAAGATTCGTCTATAGAACGAATGAAAAAAATTTTTCTAGTTCTTTTTTTAGAGTCCATATTTCGATTTATTTTTATATAACACATGATCCAACAAGTCCCGATACTAGGTAATAAAAAAACTTTTTTGCAAATATTCTTCTTTATTCATCAACATAGGTTCCTTCAAGAGCAATACATTCGTTCCACAGCTTTTCTTACTTTTCAATACCGGTTTTGTAAAACGATTTGTGCTTCGCCTCAAAATACGTTTCAGCCATCACCTCTTCATTGGAGCCAAATCTCTTGCCGCCAAGCATTTTTTTGCGGTCAGCGAAGAGCCAGTAGTCGCTGGGGGCCAAATCTGGCGAATACAGTGGATGAGAAAGCAATTCGAAGCCCAATTCGTGGATTTTCGCCATCGTTTGCATCGATTTGTGACACGGTGTATTATCTTGGTGTAAAAGAATTTTTTTTCTTCTTGAAATGGGGTCGATTTTTCGCGATTTCATCCTTCAAACGCTCAAACAACGCTATTTAATAATCCCTGTTGATTGTTTTTCCCTTTTCGAGATAGTCGATGAACAAAATTCCATGCGCATCCCAAAATACAGATACAGAATAACCTTTCTAGCCGACTGTTGTGTTTTTGGTCGCTTTGGCCTGCTTTCATCGGTTGCTCTCCACTCAACTGACAACCGTTTTGATTCCGGTGTGTAATGGTGGATCCATATTTCATCCATTGTCACATACCGATACAAAACTTCATGTTTATTCTTTGTAAACAGGGCCAAACAGCTCTTCGAATCATCGACACGTTGTTGTTTTTGGTGCGGTTTGAGAAAACGCGGCACCCATTTGGAAAGCAGCTTTCACATCGATAAATGTTCATGTAATATTGTTCCCACACTGCCTTTCGATATCTTCAGAGCCGCAGCAAGCTCCACACCTTCATTTTACGGTCGGCCAATACCATTTTGTGTGCTTTTTTATGTTTTGTGGAACAACTGCCTCATTTGGGCGTCCTGAACGTTCAGCATCATTTATGTCTGTACGACCAAATTTAAACTCAGCATACCATCGGCAAATGGTTGCTTTTGACGGAGCAGAGTCCGAATAGCACTTTCGAAGCCATTGCTCAGATTGGAGGGTATTTTTTCCCATAAAAACACAGTGATAAATCAACACACGAAATTGCATTGAATTCATTATTTTGAAAATATCAACAATAGCGTCACTTAAATCACTGCAACTTCTGAACTTAACGTTGGATTGTCATGAAATTTTTACACGTATTGTTTGAAAGTTGGAACTATCGAAATATTACATCGATATTACGTTAGAGGTGCCACCTAGTAGTTAGTCTCGGAACTTATTGGACCATGTGTTATTTATATATTATTATATAATTATAAATATATCTATTATTTATATATTATTATATAAATATAAATATTTTTATTAGTTATATTTTCTTATATATATATATATACTTTATATTTATATATATATTATATTTATATATATACTTATATATATAAAAAAATGCATTTGTTTCTTTTTAACAGAAGTAGACATTGCTTATAAACACATAAATTGGTTTCATTAAACGTAGAGTTCAAAAGGCCCATTTTTTTTTTGCAGTTTTTGTAATTCTTCAGCTTATTTTTGTTTATAATGCATTTTTTGCTTTTATATATTTTCGACTTATGAAACCATACTTTTTGTAAAGTATGTAATTTAAAAGTTTTTAAATAAAAAAGAAAGAAAATTTACTGTTGAACATGTCTATTCCTGTGGAATCTCCACTTAGAAAGTCTTATGTTTCTCAATGAACGAGGAAGCAATACAGAAAATCAGAACTTATGCTGAAAATAAAAAAAATTGGGTTTCAATAAACGAAACGACGGACGTCCCCTCCCCCCTAAATCTGAGATTTTTTTATATAATGGATGGCTTTGAAAGCAGTTTCTGCATGTAATTCCTTTTTAATCCTTTTTAATGTGGTTTTTCCTTTTTTTTTTGAAACAAGATATGGTTAAAAGATATTATAAAGATATGAAAGATATGGTAAAAAGAAATTTATAAGGTCTAGCCCCCCTAATTTTCATCCTGCCTACGCTCTTGGCGGCGCCATACGTGATGAAGGCTGAAAGTAGCATTCAACTCATGTGCACAAAAGTTATACATGCCAGTTGCGTGGCTGATGTACTCAATAGTGTTTTAAAAAATTAGATAAAACTTCCCGATTGCGAAATAATTAATATGAAATGTTAAAAATATTTATGTAACAGTCCTTCACGTATTCAATTATTCTAAGATATGGCGCCTAGTGTCCTTTTGCCTCCTCAACCCGGCAAGGTTATATTTTGGGCAATTTTATATTTTGGGCAATTAGTTATTTTTATCAGGTAGATTGTGTGAACGTCCCCTAAAACCGATTGTGCATTTTCAGAGATATGTCAGCTGTAAACTTGCGAATAGTAAACATTCAACATGCCTAAACAAAGTGAAAAAAAAGAAATTTGTGGAATTACTTCAACAAAGTGCAATATGTGAATTAGCACTAGAATTAAAACTAAACTTTGAAAAATATAAACAGCTGATTGCTGTTATAAGTTTGCCACCTCGTTTGCTCACCTAAATCGAAGAGAAAATATATCTGGTTTGTTCAAAAGCTTCTCTGTACAAATTTTGACAGTTCATTCATAAAGGGGATAAAGTTATCTTATAGAAATGAAATGAAACGACGCCAACAGGAGTGTTCACATTCATCAAATTATTGGTCAAACAGTTTGACAAAAAAAAATATATATGGGATTTAACGACAATTTGACGATGTTTAGGTGTGTGAACTCTCATCAAATTGTTTGTGAAATCGTTTGACGAAAATCAAAATATTTTGATTTTCCTGTTGTTTGACCTACACTTTGACGAAAAATTTGACAATGTGAACACATGTCAAATTTTCTAGATCGATTTTCGTCAGTTGAAAAAAAGATATCAGCGTAAACACATCGCGAAAACATGAAAATTACAGAAGAAATTTTTGGAATAAATTTATAAAACATTGTCGAACACATCCAGCTTTTGTTACCTTCTTCTGCTTAATTTATCAATGAAATATCAATAACAATTACTCCGTCATGCCAACGTTTTCACTTCGATGTACATACAAGCTAATAATGAAATTTGACGAATTTGATAATATGAACACTTGCGTTGTCAAACTGTTTGATCAACAATTTGACGAAAAATTTGATAATGTGTTCACACCCTAATGATGCGCAAAACGAATAGAAAAAGTAGCGGGACAATGAACGAACACAAAACGAATTGCCCAAGAATTGACGGTCAATTTTTTTCTTTCCCTTTTGTTACGATTTCCGCACCCTCGAACATCAGACTTGATCGTCAACTATTGACGTGTGTAAACCGGGACATGGAATGGGGCTCGCTCGAAAATCGTGTTATAGTTTATAAAAAAAAAAAACTGTGGCATGGAAAGAGGCGATATCTTTCACACTTTGCGACTACTCGGAGTCACTCGTAATTTTGTATATCGTACTGTGAAGTTATTTCAGAATACTGGTGGAATAATCTACCGTCCAAAATCCGGTCTTCCGCGTGTTGTAAGAAAACCACGAGCCATCAAGACGGTGAAGTCTCGAACCAAGCGAAAACCGCTGCGAAAGTAGAAAATCTTATCACGCGAGATGAATATCTCGGCGCAATCGATCTCAGGCATTCTTAAATATGACTTGTGGCTCAGAGCATACAAAAGACACACCGGACACCTCAAATCGAAAGCATTACTTTACAAGCACGCGGATGTGGGCAGAATCCGTGAAACAGATAAATTCTATTTAGTGACTAAAAACTTCGGCGAAAGTGTATGAATCTGATGTATTGGAATTGGTGGTGAAGCCTCTTAACACGACATTATTCCAAAACAAAACGTGGACCTTTCAACAAGATTCTGTTCGGGCCCATAATTGACTCAAGAGTAGCTCAAAAACAATGTACAGGACTTCATTTCCACGAATCAGTGGCCATCTGGCAGCCCAGGCCTGAACCCATTGGATTACACATTGTGGTCCGTGTTAGAGGGTATGGATACCCAAATATCGAGTTTCTAAAGCGAGCTCTTGTCCGAGCTGTGGAGAAATTTCTTATGCATGTCGTGCATGCTGCGATCGATGACTGCCCGGATCGACTTTGCTCGTATTGATAAGCAAACGGTGGCCATTTCGAATAAGTTGTGCTTCAATTTGTGAATGACTCAATAAGTAACAAAAATAATTTTGAAAAAAAATTTTTTTTTTCTTTTGATGATCAAAAACAACCGTGGATTTACAGCAATCTCAAAAATTTTACAAATTCTTAACGGAGGAGGAACAGAAGAATTTTCAAATGATTAACTGACGACTTTCCTTATTTTACATATCGCTCGTTTTCTTCAATAACGTTATAATCCAAAAAACATAAAAATTGAGTAAATTATACAGCAACATTCCTGTTACCATGATCTATGCTGTGTACAATTTTGGTAACGATATCTTCTGTAATTTTTGCAGGAGAGTAGAATTTGTGATTCATTCAGCTCAATATATTTCCGATAGGATCGTATTATATATCGATAATATCCAGTTTTTTTTTTGTCATTGTTGTATGGACTAAACAATGTACATTACAGTAGTAGTACAAGTAGTACTTGTATATTGGATGTTTTGTCCATATTTTGAAAATGGTGAATTAATTTCCTTTGTCTGTTCAAAACTTAAAATGCTTCTCCTGAAAAATCTAGTTTTTTGAGTTATAACGTTATTGTAGAAAACGAGCGATATGCGCCAATAACTTCTTGTTTGTTGTTGTTCAATCTACACTAAAGCCTCGAGTTGCGTCGTTAATGCGTTCCAAAAAACGAGACATAATAGGGGTTTTCACGATTTAGTGCATTTGGCTGTGCATTTGAGCATGAGCAAAAAATTCATGCTTTTTTTCTCATTGTATATACATTTTGTTAGTGTAAAGAGAAAAAAAGCATGGATTTTTTGCTCATGCTCAAATGCACAGCCAAATGCACTGAATCCTGAAAACCCCTAATATGAAAAAAGTTGTCGCATGGGTGAGAGCGAGTTCCCATAAATGTCAAATCGAAGTTGACAGCTCATACAAAATCTGAAAGCGAAAATTGATAACATGTAAAGCCGATGAAGTTGTTGGTATTGCTTTACATTGATTTTGACAATTGTGGGTACTGAGAAGAGCGTTCGGTCAGCCCCGAGACAACCTTATTAATTCAACCATGATGGGGTCAATATGCAATAATTTTTTAAGATATACATATGTTTCCGTACTCACTTCAAGTGACTTTAAGTTACTCGCAAGAAGGATAGAAACAAGATTACGCGTTCCGCAAATGAGAGAGCATGACGTCATAAGCGATATTGTCAGACTTTGGAATAATGTTACTTTGTGGGCTACGCTTAAATAATTTTTTTCTTATTTTTATAGTATGTATATGGACCTCCTAAGCCTATTGGTGCAATAAAATTTTGTCGGTCTCGAATGGTTAAGGAGATAAAAATCTTAAAAGTTAAAAATTTAATATTTTTTGTACATGAAAATATTTATATTATTATACAGAAGAGTAGATATTTCTACTTTACTTTTCCGAAAGAATTTATTTTCAATTTTGTGAATTTGCCTAAGCGATCGCACATTTACATACGTTTTTGTCAAGCAGAAGTGCTGTGTGACGTCATGCACTCAATTGAGAAAGAGAGCATTAGATAACGGGACTGCGGAACGCGTAATCTTGCATGATACAATTACAAGATAAGCTCATTTTAAAATGGCTGCTCAATTGAGAAATTTTGCAACAACAAAGCTGTAGGAGCTACAAACTTCAAACGACAAAAGCAACAAAAACAATTAGAAAAACTACCAGCTGATTTTGACAACAAGCGCACCCTGCTCTCCAATATTTGAGACTACCTTATAATTGTATCATGTAATCTTGTTTCTATCATTCTTGAGTTACTCGAAAACGTTTTGTTTACACATTTTTCCAGAACGAGAGAGAGCAGAAGAGCAAGCAAAATATCACTCTCTATTACTCAAACATTGCTTGAAAAATTTTTCAACGAATCTCTTGCTTCAAACCATGGTATAATAATACATGGTATAATAATATAAGGTAGTATTGACAGTTGCTTGGGCAACGACCATCTGTCAAAAAAAATGTCTAGAAAGAGAGCGTTCAATTATTTCTTATGTTTTCGCCATTGTTTATGTTTCAGCGCTTGCAAATAACCAAACATTTTCTTACAAAATATTGCCTATTTTATTTAATCAATAGTGAATTATTATTACTACAAGGAAGATAACTTGTGAACTTTGTGTTATTAAGTGCAAACATAAGAAAAAATGTTGAAAACGTTCAAATGTAGCAACCTCAGCAGCTGCAGATGCATATGGACGAAATTAAAGAAGTTTCCAATTATTATTAAAACACCACGGCTGGAAAACGTTAAACACATATCACACATACTTTTTCACAACTTTCATTATTATAATTGTGTATTTAACGCACATATTTTGCGGAATTTATTTATTTTTACATTCGTTTAATTCTTGTTGCACGAACAACTGTTTTTGACAGATGGTCGTTGCCTTGTTGCTGAGAAAATCTATACTTGTCAATGCTACCTGTATAATTGTATCATGATAATAATACAAGGAAGCATTGACAGTTGCTTGAGAAACCATCTCTTGTCAAAAAATATACTCAAAAAGAGAGAGCTAACAATCGTCATTAAAAACACAAACAATGTTGAAAACGTTGAAGTGAAAAAAAAGATACAGTAGTTTCGACTATGTCGTAACATAAGACGTAGAATTATTCAATTCGCTTTTGATGACATCCTTTTTAAAAAATATTAAGCAAAATATTTATTCCATACACCTCAGCATATGACCTTTAAAAAGTGCCGGAAAGGGTTAATATGTATCACCGACCCCCATTAATTTTGCAAAAGGAGCATTTTTGCCTTTGACACCTATTCCCTCCGACCACTCCTTAGGGGGGCTCCCTTACAAATTTTATGGTTTTTGTATATTTATGCCATACACCTGAGCATATGACCTTTAAGAGAGTGCCGGAGAGGGTTAATATGTATTACCGACCCCCATTATTTTTGCAAAAGGAACATTTTTGCCTTTGACACCTATTCCCTCCGACCACTCCTTAGAGGGGCTCCCATACAAATTTTATGGTTTTGTCGATAACACCGGAAACTGTCGATAAATAGGTAGCAAGTTTAAGCAAACAAAAACATTAAATGTTGGCTTTATATTTCATGTAATTGTGTAAAATTTATATAAGTTAGAGAGTTCTAACATGAATTTTTGTCATATTGAGGATCAAGCAGACCAACAAGTGCTAACAACAACATTGTACGATCAGTACTTTAGGCCCACCAAAGGCTCAAAAAGTGATATAAATACCGACACCTCATCACTATCAACCACCCTACTAACCTCCGAGAATGACGTATTCTACGTCAAAACAACAACCTCAGCAGCTGCAGATGCATTTTCACAAACACCTGTTTTTGACAGGAGATTGTTGTAAAAAAAAATGTATGCAATTGGCAATAAGCAAAATGAACGCAAATGGAATTGTTAATATTTTAAATAAGTATATTGTTACTAGATGCTTCCAGCTCTTCCTCGGAACAATTAACTTGAATTATTAAAATTTAAAAAACAAAATTCACACAAAACCAACGTTCCTGAATATTTAAAATTTTTCACTTATCATATTTGTGAGCTATACTTGAAGATGAATTAAATTTATTTGTCCGATTTTATTGAAAATAAATTTAATTTATTTCGCCGATTTTATAACAAAGCCCTGTTAGGATTATTTATTGTTAAAATTTTTGAAACTGGAGTCCTACTTGATTAATTTTCAAAACCAAAGTTTAGTTTAGGTAGTTAATTTAGTTCCCTTCTATCAGGACTTCTTTAATTCAGCAAACTTTTCAAAAAGTCTCTCTTCACTGAAAGTTTTTTTCACAAATGGTTTTGTGGGATAACTATATTTTTTAGGATTTCGTAGATATTTGAGCAACTTAACACACTTTGATTCATAAAAATTAATCAAGTAAATCTTGATATGCAGGGAGTACCACTGCTGGTGGAGTGCAGAGAGTTTTTTGGCATAAATTATAACTTTACATACAAAGATTAAAAAAAAAAGAAATGAAGAAGACCAGTTGACTGAATTACTTATTGAGAAGATTCAGTTGACTGAATTTAGAAATTCATATTAGGCAAATAGAAAATTTTTAAACTTGTCAACTTTATTTATAAGGAATGCAATTGAATTCTAGAACCATTTTACAGGAATTCAATTGAAAGGTTAAAGAAGAGGCATTTTTAAAAATATGCATTAAAATTGAACATCTATAGAGAAAAAAGTTAAGCCTACGCAACAAAATTTTTTGTTTGTAGATTTTAATAAATCAAAATTATTATTTGAAAAAAGCATTATAGAGAGTCATGAACAAGAAGGATACAAATTTAAAATTATTTATTAAAAGTATCATCAGCTGAACAGTGTATTAACAGTGAATGCCCACAAAAGACTTCTTAACTTAAAAATAACTTGTGAATTGTTCTGACTTCTGCAGAACACTCTAGAAGAGGCTTTAATAAGTTAGGATTTATATGTATGTAAAGATGGTATAATACACCCTTCTATATTCCTTGATATATTGCAGAAGTCAATTTATTAGATTAAATCACAACGGGGGATAAACAAAAGAAATCAACTTATGACACGATGATACACAACAACATAAAGGATATGATGAATTGATACTGGCTGTTTATGTGATAAAACAGAAAAAGTTATACATTAATGCATAAACATAAATCTATATATGACATTTGTAAGTATGAGTGTTAATGTTTACAAAAATACACCCCAAATTTGTTGTGGAATCAAGCTTTATTAATCCACTTGCTTTTATTAATAAACTTTGATTTTAAGTAAACAAAGAAAATGAAAGTACATAAATGAAGCTGGCTTATTGATCCTTTAAATAGCTTCACACTTGCCAATCCGCTTAAATACCCAATATGCATGGCAAATTAAATCTCTGTATAATGGTCGAAATTTGGAGGGAATTTGCAAAGGTTCCAATGGCGGAATTCCCAAACGAAATAATGACGGTTTTGGTTATCGCTAGCTTTCGATAACAAGAGCTAATATTCATATGTAAGTAGCTCAGTTCATAAGAGTATATTGATGACTTAATATAGAAAAGGCGAAACTCAATTTTTTGTTACTTTACTGGAGAAGAAAAGAACTGAATAAAATCTGGAAGATTTTGAATATTAAAACTTTTTTAAAGCAGTTTTTATTTAAAATAGGCAACAACAACAACAACAAACCTCATTGATTTTTTAGGGAAGATGTATTTGAGAGTGGTCGACCAGAATATATTAAAAACGCGCTTTCGAAAAAAAAAAGTTACGCCTTTTCTATATTACTCGTAAGTCATCGATATATGACACGCATTACAAGTATGGACTGTGGCAGATTCCGATTATTGATGTAAAATAGATTGATTTGGCAACTTTTAGGGATTTGAATTTTAAATTTAAATCCTTTCATTTTGGATTTGTTTTTAATCATCAACTCAAGAATCTTCGCACGCTTAAGCTTGTCATGGTCTTTTAAAGCTTATGAGCAGATGAATTTATTAATACATACATATCGGTTAAACTTTACTATTTCTTAGAATTAAGACTTATAAATTTTCATAAGGTTCCTCAAACCATTAACAAAAGTTCTATTCCATTAACCATAAGGCAAAATTTTATCAAATATGTATGTTTATGGCATCAACCCTTGTCATAAAAGTCATAAAATTCATAAAAACTAGAACTAAATTCAATTCGGTTTATGGAATATTTCACTAGCATGTCGAATTTCAATGCTATACCATATTTGTTTTTTTTTTTTTTTTGTCACATCCGCATCCGTTTCCATCCCGAATGCAATCAAGCATGTTGTTGCTCAAAGGAATGGGCGCAATTTTTCAACATACATGCTTAATGTTTAAGTTATACTTGCAAACTTTACGAGCTCTGTTATCGTGACAAACTTGACGGAGCGTATTGAAGTCAGTGCATCAATAAGGGGTGAGAAACTCAGCCGCATCAGATAACAATATCGATGAAGATTAATTTATGAGCACTTTAGAGCATTTAGCGAAATACCCGAAAAAGCCAAAAAAATAACAATGCGGTGCATTAGCAACGCAAGTTGTTGGCTCTCGAACCCAATGAGAAAAAAAACCAGGGGTCTAACTTAAAAATCCAATGCGGAATGTGATGTGGTGTTGGCAGAGTAGACGGATTGACAATTATTACCACCACCACCATCACCACCCCCATAGCGACAGACTAAAGAAACAAAACCAAAAAAAAAAAAAAAAAAACAACAATGACAACATAAAGTATCTTCGGCAAGGATGTTTAATTGCTACACCGACTTGCGATGTCGTCTCAAAATGTTGATATGAAGCGACGGTGCAATGAGAATGAAATTAAAAATAAATAAATATTCACATCAAATCATGTTAGCTGGAAGTATTTAGATGACAGTATGCGATAAGGATGACATCAATTTGAAACTCAATTGAGCCTCGTGTGCATATTTTTTGATAAATGCTTTGCTATCAGTACATTTAATCGTTGGCATTTTGCTGTCGTCTATTACCAAGTGAAAAAAACTTCAGTACAACCCCTTTAAGGAAAGCAAAATATTTGTATTGGATTTACTTTAGAAGAATGGAGTTAGAACTTAAACATAGAAACTTTTCCGGTTTAGAATTTCGATTAATGAATATAATTTTCCACAAATGCAAGGAATTCAGCACCGTTCGAAAATATTAAAATTAATTTTATTAAAAAAAAATTTGATTTTTGTTT
The DNA here is from genome assembly GCA_943735915.1 of Pherbina coryleti. Classification (NCBI taxonomy): domain Eukaryota; kingdom Metazoa; phylum Arthropoda; class Insecta; order Diptera; family Sciomyzidae; genus Pherbina; species Pherbina coryleti. The sequence continues at coordinate 134,286,710 of OX030952.1, forward strand.
TTTTTTTCGAAAGTTTGTAGTAAATTAAACTTAATATTTTCAAGTTTTTGTTTTTTCTTTAGTTTAAATACTTATTGGAAAAGCATGACAAACCACAAAAATAAAGCTAAAGTGAACTTTCATTACATTGAATTTAATGTTTTACACCCAATTAGAACGATAAATTCGAATAATCAAACCTGATACTTTTACTTTTCAACTAAAGTGGTATTCACACAAAAATGATAGATAAATAGATTACGCATTGTCCTGGTTTACGCTTGTCAAGAATTGACGGTAAATTTTTTCGAATTCTCTTTTGAACTAGACGTGTAGGAGCTACAAATGTCAAACGATGAAAGTAACAACAACAATTAAAAACTAGTAAGAAATGATCTTCGACTGGACCGAAGTTAAAATACCCCCACGGCCGAACCAAAGTATATTCAAAATCTTAAGCAGCCAATAAAATGTTCATCTGTAAAAACATTTTCGTCATAGTTTTAACAGAAAATATTCGTTTTTGTTTTTTGATAAAGTCACTTTGTATGGAAGGTGGGCGTGGTTTTCACTCGATTTGGTTGAATTTCGTACACAGAGTACATATTATATATCATAGTTCATATGCAAAATTGCACGTCCATAAATTAATTTTTGTGGAATTCTAACAGATTTAACCGTTTTGATAAAGTCACTTTGTATGGGAGGTAACAAAGGTTTGATGATAGCTTGAAAATTACGGCTGTAATCGTGATCACAGATAGACAGCCAGACGGACATGGCTAAATCGACTCGGGTGGTGATGCTGATCAATAATATATGTACTTTTCATATGCCTACCACGCCTTCTAATGGCCGTTACATGGCCGTTACAAACGGAGTGACAAAATTAATATACCCCTTTTACGTATTTTAAACGTGGGGGTATAAAAATTCAAAATTATCAGCTGATTTTGACAACTCTCCAGAAGCGCACCCTGCTCTCCAATATGAGCCTACCTTGTAATTGTATCTTGGACTTAACTAGTTTCTACACTTCTTACAACTAGCCTCAAATTGGTAAAAGGGATTATAAATAGATATATGGAAATATTAGCAAATTATTACTCGTTGCGTGTGCTCCACATGAAATTGTAGGGCATTCATAAAAAGAATGTGACAGCATCCGCAACACCAGATCTTCATTTAAATAATTAAAGGGACAGTTTTTCCCCCTTTATTTCTACTTACTTTTACCTATGGTTTAAAAAAAAAAATTTAACGGAACTTTTAAACGGAATACAATCACATTAACCATTTTACCCCTTGAAAGGGCCTTAACAGAGTTTATAAATATAATTTATTTTGTTGCGCGTGTTACGATATGTTAATGTTGCAATGATCGAGAACGAAGACTCCTTCGTTGGAAACATTGGATTTTTACAAAATGTTCGCGAACGCTATTCGTGCAGTGTAAAGATTTCATCGTTCGCTCTGATCGGCCGACGCAATCTGGTCTTTTTGGGCAATCCGGTGTTTCTTTGTAAAAAGAGTAGTAGATTTGTTGAAATGGTAGTTAAAAACGTAGCAAAAAACAAAAAAGAAAGAAAATATATTAAAATCTTTTTATTAGCTCTTTATATAATTGTTATTATTATTGTAATATGAATAATGTGACAATAATCTTTAATTAAAATGCATAAAAGTAGTCAAAATTAATCCGATTTAAACAAAACAAAAAAAACAAATCAAATAAACAAAGCTCATCAACGCAGATGTTGGCAAGCATTGAATTTAGGTGTTTCCACTGCAGGAACGAACAAGATGGCGGCTTACAAATCTTCACAACTTGTGTTCGTGCAGTGGAGACAGTTGGTGAAATTCATTGCTAGGATTTGTTCGCGAAGAATTCTTCGTTCGTTCGGTCAGTAGAAACGCTCGATTATAAGAATCTGTGTGTCGATATGGCATCGAACGGTCCGAACGGTGGAACCGACATGCCAATTTTTATTAAATCCACCCAATAGAGATCGTGTGATCGTGTGATGCGTGAAAAGATGAAAGCCCGGCCAAACATTTTCAAATTTTTTATGACCGCTATAAGAATTTAAAAAATTATTTCATCCACCCATATTTTGTGTTACAGATATGTATATTATAAATATAGAAACACTTTCTTATATCTGCCTAGCCTCCTTTTGGGCGTTACAAACGTTTCATACATGGCTAAACAAATACAAAGGATTAAGAAAAAAATTATAAATAACATATGATTTTGCTTGTTTGAATATTAGTTTGTCAAATTATGAAATTCTCAACCTTATCTTCAAAACTTCCTTGCATTCAAATTTTAGATTCAAATTTATCGAAGAGTTTAAGATTAATGGATCACTTGCCGAAATTACTTCCATCGCTTTTCAATGTCTGTACATATATTTAGCCATTAAATAATTTACTCAGTCATAAATATCTAAAAGTTCCGTAATACTAGTGAATTCTTCTTCAGCAGGCTGACTGCAGTCACAGAAGGCATCCCAATAAAAAAACACATTAACACATCTGCCCGCCTGAGCGATTAACGACCCCGCATACTCTTCCCAGCAATCTTCATTATCCTTGGCCAGTCAAGCTCTGGATTTTATTTGGCACTTGTTAGCAATGCCCTCTCACTAGTGGGAACGGTTGTGTTTTCCATGTTTTACGCGTGTTTTTCTGCGGCAAAACCGTTTGCTTTCTGGTCGATATACTATGTTGAAGTAAAGCTGAATGTTAGTACCCTGTGGATAGGCTTTGGGATGGTCTTCGAGTCTTAATGAAATTGTCATCAATTAAAATTTTTGCCACGACAACATTCATGAATGAATTTTAAATCGTTTTACAGCCTTTTTTATTTCATGCCAAGTTTCGGGGTTGCGATTGAAGTCGTAAACATGTCGGCGTAACATCGTCTAAGCAAACTGACTGCAAGTCCCCTTCTGTGACACAGCGAAAATGGTTAATGGTCCGAGGATGTTGCTTTTGCGACGACAAGTGACAATGCATAATTTTGTTGTTATTTTATGCATTTAAGTTTTTTTTTTCGTTGGCTTTTTGGAACATCTATAAAAACATAATGATATAAAAAATCATAAAACTTAACTATGACGAGTAGGCATTTTGAGACCCTTGTAATTCATCTGCAGCTATGCTCGGCTCGGTACGAAAGGATAAATAGGAATACAAAATTTGAAAGGCATGAAAATAATTTGTGGCTTTTCGTTAACTGTCAGTGTTGTTGGGTCTTTTGTTAAATGTCAACCCCTGAAATGATTTGTATGTAAATTATCTAAATTTGTCGTTCGCTTAGTTGAGGACTTGATTAAATGTTGCTGAAGATATGCATTCTTTAGATACACTATTGAGATTTAGGTACTTGAGATGCATCTCAGCTGCGGTTAATGAGTTTTTCTTAAGCTTTAATATTATTTTTATATAAATGATTTGCTATGCGAATGGATAATTAATTTTTATGTATAGGGCTCCAAATGATTGAAATCCTACAAATTATTGAATTCCTATAAAAAATACTTCAATATTCTCAGAGGAAATTTTCTAAATTATTTCTAGTTCCTACTATAATAATGGAAGTTGCAATTTCTTTAAGCGTCATACGAGTATCACTCTAAATTATAATGGTGTCAATAATTTTATCGGTTTTCAAAATTAAATATTAACCAAAACTCTCCTGCGGGACTGAGAGCCCAAAAGAATGTGTTGGGGATTTATCTGTTGTGCAACATGTTTATCTGTTTATTATAATAGACTACCCTAAATAATGAACTTGGCTACAATCATGTTACTATATATCTATAACCGCAATAAATCACAGAAGTGTATCTGAGAAATAGTAATAAATCTAATATTTCAAACCAAACATCACATTACATTTTAAGAGCAATTCCCAAATTATCACAGTTTCTAAAAGAAATAAGAATTACGATGTGCTTGCAGAACCCGTTTAACCCATTAGATAACCGGATGACCAATCCATTAGAACGTTGGCCAGTCGTTGCCTTGATTTTTAAATAAAATTAATTTAAGAGTCGATGAGTACAAAATCTCCCAGAAATAGTCTCTTGTAAGAAAATCCACTTCCCATAAATCTTTAGTAAGCGTTGTAATGCAATCGAACAAGCACCGGAACTAATGCAATATTGTTGTTTTTCCTCTGAGTCATGCACGCTTTCATGGGATACAGAGTACATCCTTCTTTGTTGGGGGAAATAAAACCAACGCATATATCTGTTAGATTTATGGTCAAAGATGAAATCAGACAAGAGAAAAAAGTGAAAACAAAAACGACATCGACTCTCAAGCACAACAATGGAAATAGAGCGACAAAAAACAAGATGCAATCCACCGAATTTGTAGCGGAACTCCCTGTCTTTTCCAAAGTCAATTCAAAAATTATTATTTGTTGTTATTCTTGTCAACGATGTTGTTGTTTGCAACGCCATGTCGCTAATAACATCATCGATATCAATAAAGAAATCGAATATCCACCCATTGTATCCTCAGTATCAAGGGATAAATTTTGTTATATAGAATCATTTCCGGCGCAGCGTTCTCACCATCGAAACGAATTTACTCTGTGCTAGCATTAGTTTGGATTGTTAAGATTTGCGGAAACTAACGACAGGCGTCCGATTGAGATTAATTCAATTTAGTTTTCACATAGTACGAGCATCTCATCTCATCTCACACTTTGTCTCATCTTTAATGTTTTTGTTGTTCGTTTTTGCGTATGTCGTCGAACATTAGCGATATCATATAGCTTCCGGTTTGTCAGCAGTCTGAAGTTATGAAATGTTCAAGTTTAGTAAATATCTGTGAAGCGTAGCGATAGGCAGCAACATAAACGTACGTACGAATTGTAAATTTCTCCAGTAATATCTGTCGCTTGCCTCTTGGGCTCATTCATTTCGATTGTTATGCTTCACTGACTTTGCCAAAATCATGAATTTTATTTTTGTTTTGTCAGATTTTTCTGTAACTTTTTTGCTTGTCTATGAATGAGCATAAATCTACTTGGTAGTTGTGGGTTGATATTTATCGCCGACGAATGCCCAGGATGTCGCGTCTTCGTGTCGCTCCGTTGAAGTTTCTTACGCTGCAGATTTTCTTTATATACATTTTTTTTTTTAAGAATCTTGGGATGTACACGCGGCTAAGCGGAAAAGAAAATTTTATACTTTGTTTGAGGAAATGATGATCTTTCTTTTGCAATTCGAGAAGAGGGCAAAAATTTGTCAAAGTCTAACTGGGAAGAATGGTATACGAAACAATTTATCAAGCAATCAACATATAATTTTGCAATAAAATACTAAACATTTTCAAGTTTCTCAGAGTGAAGCATTTCATGAATATTTTTTCATGATACAATTGCCTGGTATTATAAATTATGAGGGATGAACTGTCATTTGGCCAAAAAATGTTTTGCAATTTTGAAAAAATGTTGGCCAATTTATAATTTTGTTTTTATAATATTTTTTACTTATTTTTCCACATTACCTTAAACTTGGAAGTGCCTATTACAAAAATATTCTAAATGGTGAGTTTCTAAGTTGGCCGATAACACGGTGTAACAGTGAAAATAAACTCGGCTCGAGACATAGTAGAGGTTGTAGGTCTAGTTGAACATAAGCTAACTGCATACTTAGTTTTTTGAATATACCCTCAAAATCGGGATTTGTGGTCAAAAAACCGATTTTAGGTAGGTGCATGTATATATTTATACTAATATATTTAAACGAAAAAGGTCAAAAAAACATTTTTAGAAAAAAAAAAATTTTTTTTGTATTTCATTACGAATACTAAAAATTCGATAGTGCTTATGTATTTCAGCCAATTGAAGTAAATGATAGCTTGTTGTTCGCAAAATTTAACAGGCTTTCAGAATCCTGCTAAAACTGATAGTGCCACAAAACAAAATTTGTTAACAAAACGTTGTTGAAGTTGAAAAAATTAAAAAAAAATGAGAAATTTTCAAATGATTTTGCCTGTAACTTTGTCAATTCTTTTTGTAGAAAAACGGTCTATATATTATATTAAGGGTATATTTTTCTTCTTTTTATCAATGTTTAAATTTTTAAAATTGAGCTAGATATAACGGAGTTACATAACAAACTATACATGCACCTACCTAAAATCGGTTTTTTGACCACAAATCCCGATTTTGAGGGTATATTCAAAAAACTAAGTATGCAGTTATCTTATGTTCAACCAGGCCTACTACCTCTTCTATGTCTCGAGGCAAGTTTTTTGATTTGTTTTCATTTTGTAACACCGTGTAATTGGCATTTTCTCCGACAACATATAAAACATGAATACCTACAAGGAATCCAACCCTAATCAACAAACATTTTTACCTTAAAATTTAAATATAACCTTTCATTATTTATATTAAAAACAAATTTGAGCATTAGGTCAAGTATGTTGACAACAAAACAACATGAAGACAAATAAGGCAACAACAACAACCACAACGACTCTGTATAGAGCAAATCACAGAGCAGACTAGACAGACTGTTTCGTTGGCCGCTACACCAACTCAAAGTATATTTAACAAGGTAGTGTTAGTAGTTAGAATTCTTTCTTGAGGTGGGTACAGCACCTGTCAAAATCAGCTGTTTATGAATAAAAGCAATTCGCTGTTTTTTTTTTTCTTTTTTTATGCTCTTCTTATGTTTAACAGCCGCTGTACCCACCACTCCAAGACGAGACTACCTTGTTAAATATATCTTGCACCGACTCATCAGTAGTCTTGCATGACTTTTAAGTTACAATAACAATACATGTTAAATGCTAATGATATAATTAAAAATGTATATTTATGAATATAAATACATGTCTTTATTTCTTATTTTAAGTTTAAACTTTAAGGGAGCAAAATGGTTTTCGATCCCGAAAAAAAGCAGATTTTTGTGAATTTGTTTCTCAGTTCTGAGTGAATATAATTGCTCAATTTTTGTTACACATTAAAGTTACACAATATAATTGTTACACATTAAAGAGCTATCTTTGAAGTGTATGTAGGAATTTTAATATAAAAAAAATGTTATTTATCCTGTTGTTATGTATCCTATAGTGCCGTTAAACCAGACCTCACTACTTTGTTGTTGCATTGATTTTGACTGTTATGGGTACTGAGAAGAGAGTACAATCAGCCCCGAGACAATCTTATTTACCATAATTTATTTGAACTCAATCTTGAATAAGTCTTCTTGAGAGATATTTTTTAAAGAAATTTTATCGTTTTTCTTGGTAGCTTTGTTCAATTGTTTCCGTGCTCACTTCAAATTACTCGAAAGCGTTTCATTACACATTTTTCCTGCACGAGAGAGAAGAAGAACAAGCAAAATGTTACTCTCTACTCGAACTTCACTTGAAAAATTTCTTCGAGCACGAATTTCGAACATCAAACCGTTACAGAATAAAATTGTTGGGTTGTGTTGTAAAAAATATATGCAATTGGTTAGCAAATTAATAAAAATAAAGTTAAAATAAGCAAAATACACGCAAATGGAAGCTGAAAGTTTCTGGACAAAAAGGTTCACTTACAACTTCTTTGAATTTTTTTTTTATAAGTCAACCAGCTAATTCAATTTTCATTTAATTTCAATTGTTAAAATATCTGTTGTGCATAAAATTTATTTGAAGTCGTTTTCGTACTTTAAGACAAGTTTTCTCATTTTGACAGATAATCGAATTACTCTCTCTTACTCGAACTTTACTTGAAGCGAGTACGGAAACAGACCTAATGCCATTTTCATGATCAGCAAGTTATTGGCCATAATGGGAATTTCAACTTTATACTAGATACTGACAGCATGGTAAAATCAAAAGTATCAGGTAACTTTTATGAAAAACGATTCAGGAAAAGGGCAGAAGTTTGTTTCAACTTGCCACCCACAACAAAAGTAACTAATATAAATTAGTATACCCGTATGGCATTAAAACGTCGAAATGCAAAAAAAAATGTCTTGTGTTAATTTTTTTTTTTTTTTATTAAAAGTTTTACACTTTTTGATATATGTAGGGGAGAGGGCTGGGTTATTTTTTTTCTTTACATACATATCGCTATATAATCTTTCAACTGCTAAATTTGCCTTTTGACAATACTCAATTTTTGCAGTTGCACCGAAGTGTACAGATGTATTGCTTGTGCCAGCGGCAGACATCATGTTTAAAAATCGACTTCGAAAACTTTTGCGAAAGGCAATGGAGAGCTGCGAGCTGACTTCTCCAGACAAAATTGATGATCTGAAGCAGTGTAAAACAGCGGGAAAGTCAAAATCACCGGCAAAATCATCACTGAAGAAGGCACAACCAGCACAATCCAAGCGACCTAAGGCAAATGAACCACCAAAGCCATCTGATGGCAGGATATTGATTTCTGGACTATTTGTTTGAGAGTTTTGCCTAAGAAACTGACACCCAAAAACTCCATCGAATGCAAAAAATGTGGCCGACCTATTCACTTGAAGTGCGCCAATATTGGAAGGCGTTCGTATTTCACATGAAAACATTGCGATACCGATTTGGATGGAGATGAAGAAAATTATGATTGAACACTTCCATTCATTACGATTTTTTATCCTAAGTGGCGTTATTATAATTTGTTTTGCTTCTTGAGACCTTCTGAATAAATAAAATCTCAACTTATTATAAAATTATTGGTGTTTAACTTCGTATTGTCCGACTTTTATTGGGATTTGCCAGATGGTTCACAACGCAGCCACTTTTTTAGAAGAGCCAAAAATCACGTCTTTAGAAAATTGGCAGTAGAGAGTTAAATTTTAATCAAAACGCTAATCGGTCTGCATAAAAAACTTGAGTTGTATATAACGTAACGTTACGTTGTATCTAACGTAACTTGGATTATTCGATATCTTTATTCTGTGAAAAGTTAGAGTCCGAAAACAAAACACGGTTCACCCAGCCCTCTTCCCTATATCTGTGTAAACTATATTTGATGTTATATGAATGAAGGTTATTCCATACTTAAAGATAACTTTAATAAAAATGTTCACGCCATCAAAAGAGCGGGCTGGATTTAATGTCAAATATGATTGGCCGTGTGGTAATAATGGGGCTTGCAGGTATATTGCAACTGTTCTCAACGACTTTCCCAGAATAGTTAAGCAAATGACAAAAATACCGCAAATTTAAAAAATTACTTTTTAAATGAAAAAATACTTGTCTGTGTCATGGACACACCCGTACGTTTTGACGTGACAGTGTTTTTATACACCTGTCCTTATTCTTGTCCCCGTCCTTTCCTTTGTTTTCAAATCAAAATATCATCATCTTTCCGTTATTCTTTTATTTGTATTCGCGCAGTGTAAACACTTTTCTAGCACGAACGAACGAAGATTTCAAACGGTTGGACCGACCGAAGAATTCATCGCTACGATTTATTCGCGATGGATTCTTCGTTCGTTCGGGCAGTGGAAATACTCGGTAATAATAATATAGATTTTAAGCATGCAAGAATTTGTCGAATTTGTTATATCGAATTTATATTATTTATATTAAATTGAACTCTTGTAATCTATAGGGGTATTCACGATCCGAAGATCTTTGTTGAGTTCTTGTGCAAGAGTAAAAAGCATTACAAACTGTGAACACACCCCATACACAGACCTAGCAATTGAAGTTAACTTCAATGAGCTTTGCAAGTTAGTGATGTGAAATTATGATATTAAAGAAGTAAGTACCTAGAAATGAACCCAATATACCATCACTATTTGTTTGTTGTCAAAAATTGACAAAATGAAATGATCAGCAAAATTTTTACAGCACGTGTATTTTGTTATTGTAGAGCTCTTTTTTGTTGCACTTCTGCTCTTTTGCACAAGAGCTCTACAAAGAGCTCCGGATCGTGAATACCCCTTATGTAAAATTTAACTATTCAAAATCTTTGGGTATTAATTTGTTCGGCTCCATGAAATATCGCCCAAAAGCAAAATCGCAAAAAAAAAATAACAAATTACCCAAAAATAGAAAATAGCCCAAAAAGAAGAAACGAAATTTAACCCAACAAAAACGAAAAAATTAACAACAATTTTTGGAAAAATGCCCCAAAAACAAAAAACGTAAATTCACAAAAAATAATAAAATAAAAACACAAAAATGGAAATTCGTCCAATTGTTTGCATTGATCCCAGGAGATAAACTTCCCTTGTACAAAATAACCAGAATTTTCCAAGCCCATTTTAATTGAGAGTATCATGCTTAGATATCTATAAAAACATTTCGTACAAGGGAAATACTAATTCTTTTCAAAGAAAGAAGTTTGTTTGGTAAGCAAAGAATTCCCAAAAGAATTAAGGAAGGGTGGGCGCGAGGTAACATGTGATTCGAGCGATCTGCCACTCTTCAGGGAGCTGGCGTGGGCCCAAATATTTCCTTCGACTTGACCCACAAAAACCAAGAGAAACATTAAAATATATCCGAAGTTTTGTGGTTGGAAATGTAATACTTCATAAATGATTTTTAACAATTAAACAATTAGAAATTGTTTATTAGTAAAAAAACTGCTTTTACTTTGAATTCCGTTATCTCTAAGAACGGCAAGAAAATGTAAATCGCCCAAAAACACAAACTGAAATTTCATATTAAATTTTCATATGAATTTCACATGAAAAATCACTTGAAAAATTTTTTACGGAAAAATATTGATTATTTTTTTTTTTGCGGTTTTTCTTTTGGGCGACATTTCACGGAGCCAATAATTTTTTGGTTGCGCAATACCTAATATATTTAGTGGACTACCCAGCTAAATGCGTAGCTGTTATTTAACACGAGACCTAACAATATTCGTGTTAGTGCCTTATAAAATTCTCCATACAAGTTGTTATATTCGTTCTAGGGTTGTGAAAAATATAACAAGTTTTTACCTATTCGTGTGATCTGGACTCTCTGTCTGTCACCCAAGCTCAACTCAACAAAAAAAGTAAAGCCTAACTGCTCACACTAATAGCAAACACAGCTAGTTATTTGCAGTTAACGCCTGTGCGCTGCTCTCCGACCGTAGCTCAACGATTAAAGCGAGTTCGAATCCTATCTCAAACGAAAACACAAACTTTTAAGTTACTTTTTTATTATTTTCTTTCGATATTTTTGCTATAAATGTCTTAAAAATATATGTTTAAATATAATTTTATATTTTAGTACATGCGCAGATTAAAATTTATTTGACACATATTATTTTTAACTAAAAAAACACTCCACTTTCTTATTATTTATTTCATTTATAATTTATGTTATTTTTGGGAAACCTTTTGCACCCTCACTTAATTTGGAATGTTTTCAAATTTTTCTTTTGTTTTGAGGGTAAAAAAGCAAGATATATATGCACATATAATAATATGTACTTGTTCTACATAACATGATACTGTATGAATTGTGTTCGTAAATTTGTCAAGTTTTAATTTATCCAGAGTACGGAACACTTATTGAACACAGCCCCAGCTGCAAAGCTTGCATTTTGAAAAAACAGATGGCGATGCGAGCGCCGTCAAAAAATACATCTTTTAATTTCTATTTCTATCCCTCTCTGCAACTGACGTTAGGGCGTACAAGTTATTTTTTTGTGATTTTATAGAAATGACAAATTTTCCTAGTGTTTTTTAGCAATTTATTTCTAATAAAAAACGAAATTTAGTAAAATAACACGTAAGTTTCGATAAATTAAAGTACTTTACTATCGAATAAAAATGATTGTGAAATTTAACTTGGAACTAGAATTAAAGAAAAAAGCAAATTATTATTCAGCTGGTTGAGTGCAAAGTAGTGACGAAGTTTTGTAAATGAAAGCGAAGAGTGGTGAGCTGTGTGTAATTGTTTTGCTTGTCTTCCAATATTGCGGCGATGGGTGCTCCACTAATCACCCTGGAGAGTGTTAGCTGAACAATTTCACGTGATGTGAAAGGAATCTTTTATAGAATGCTTATAATCTATAATTTTTGGTTTTATAGGCTGTGTTCTTATATAATTTGTACACTGGGAGCATTGAAAAAAAAAAACAATATTTTGACGAGAATTTTACATATCTAAATAAGTGCATAGTTAAAAATGGGCCACTTTTTCTTTTGTGTTGTGCATTCGGTATAATTCAACTATAGGGCCCACGCCTAAATATTTTTTTATCTTAATTATTATAATATGGGCCTCCTAAACCTATTGGTAAAATACAATTTTTGTCGGTCTCGAATGGTATAGGAGATAAAAATCTTAAAAGTGTGAAGAATGTATCTTTTTTTCATATGCAAAATATCCATATTTTTTTTAATCTGTACAAGTCTGCAAGTGTACAATATATAAGACTATAATAAAAGAACATAAATGAAGATTTACGGAGAACGGGTATTATGTATGTTTTTCTTAAATGCAGTTCTACATTTCTGTACTGTCAAGAATATCCGTCATCTGCAATCCATTGAATTTCTTTTTTCTTTCCCTTCATTTACTCAAAAATCTGATGATCAAAATTTAATTTTTTCTGAGGAAGAACAAACTTTTTGAAAACGTTTAATAAAATTCGTACTCACTTTCTAAATCATGGAACGTGAAAGTCTATTTTAGACACTAATAGTCAGTGAAGTGATTCTGATTTAGTAAAAACTCCCGCTCGCATCCCGATTTAAACCTGTTTATCCCACCAAAATGACACAAAAAACGCACAAAAAATCCCACCCAAAATATATAGCAACAACTTTTTTATTCAATTATTGAAAAGAAATAATCATCAGAAAATTTTTATATTGAAATCTGAATTTTTTTGCTTGAAATAGTTTTCCAAAAAACAGAATACTCGATTTAGTCATTAAAAGAAAGGCGAGTCATTGCATTCATCCTCCTGCGAATACTTATTTACCCATACAAATTCGGAGGGAAGGAACTTTAGAGTCCAACAACTCTTAAGTTTTCACTCCAATTTGGCTGCAAGGCTTCATAGTAAGCCATCTTGCAGCTGAAATTTATTTTCAGAAAAATTATTTTAATTTAAATTATTTTCTGTCGCTGCTGCGGTTCGAACCCGGGTCTCCAGGTCCGTTGGCATAGAGGCCACACACTTTAACCAACTACGCCACGGAAGCTCATTGTAGATAGAAATTGATATGTTTGCACATATTGGTAATAATTTAATTTGATTTTACACACAATTTTTCTTGTAAGAGGAATGGAAAAAATTTTTTGAAAATAACCTTGATTTCGATTAACTGTTTGGAGAATGGTTATAGTTATTAAATAATAAATAAATATTAAACTTAAAAAAAAAAAAATTAATAACTGTCCATTTTAGCCCTTGAAAGGACTTTGACCTAGCTTCTTATGATCAATTGTGTTGTGCGTGTTATTAAGTTTGTACACAATTGACCGAGAAACGGACCTACAGGTTTAACGCCGACTCCGAACGGCGATGAATGGAATGTTCTTATTCTCAAGAAGCTTTACATGGCATTTTGATTACTCTCTGAGGCTTGCCATTGTCTGCAGAGAGGTGGCGGCCATACAGAAAAATTATTTTAATTCAAATAATTTTCTGTCGCTGCTGGGGTTCGAACCCGGGTCTCCAGGTTCGTTGACATAGAGGCCACGCACTTTGACCAACTACGCCACGGACGCCAATATTAAACTTAGATAAAAAAAAATTCATTCATTTATGCACCGTTACGAGAAGCATGCTAAATACACTGAAAATTAATAAACATGTTAAATACACATTCAGAAAATTGCTGAAAATAAACTTACTGAACAAATTAAGGAACAAATGGGAATTTAAAAAAGTTGTTTGACGAAAGTATATTTGTGAGCTACCTAAATTAAAGTCATTAAAACATTCCAGTATTTGTTTCATTTTTTTAATTCCTTCAAACCAATTGGTTAAGCTATTCATTATATTGTTCAATATATAATAACAAATACTAAACAAATAAAACTATCTTAAAATTAAATACGCTTAACTCAAATTACTTCTTTAAGAGAGCCAAAATACTACAATAGTGAAGCAATGCTTATTTAATAATTTATGTAGACCTGAACAGTAGAGGCTTCCAGTGTGAGTAACAAACTCAAACATAAAGCAGTGATCGAATAGCTTGTCGGGTGTGTAAGTGGCTCTGGCCATGAAAGCTTATTTCTAGTATGAGTTGTACTAAGCATGACTACAAACAATATGATGTTTGTGTAGCCGTCTCTTGCTTCTATCAACTCTGTATTGTTGTTTTTAATTTTAATTCGCTCACTGCAGAAACACAGCAGAAACTCCAACAACTATTACCAACATTATAAGCAGTCATTTATTAAATTTTTATATCCAGCTTGAACGTAACATCCAATTCAATCTCACGAATATGAAATGCAACCAGCATGGCGTAAAGTGTGAGCACAGCTATTTTGTTTATTTGCTACATTTAATAATCAAACTTTGTTTATTTCATTAAAGCTTAAATATGTTTATTGAACTGTTTGAAGAATTTTTATTGGCTTAACTTTGTCGTTGATCAATACGACATTGTATGACATATTTTATGGAAATTATTTTAAGCTTTCCAGTCTAAATTCATCTTAGTTTTAGCACTTTAATTAAATAAGTTAATAAAAAGTTAACTTTTCCCACTTCAGCTTGAATGCTCGCAATATAATTACATTAGAAGAAAATTATCAACTGTAATCTTCGACAAATCGCGCGTATTTATTAGTCATTGCTTGTTGAACAAGAGTGTCTTCTTTTAAATGTGCCTGCTCCATGCAGATCTCCATGCGTCTCCGAGACAGACGCATCATGAACAATTATGTTTATAGCTTGCATGGTGCTATTTTTAATTTGTATATATTGAAATGTTTACTCATCGATCTTCTCACTTTTGTGAAGTGTGTGCTCTACTGAGTGCCACCGGTCGAGCTATAGCGAGACACTCACTCTTAGATACTATAAAGTCTCTCGGTGCCTCCTCAGCACATTCAGAGTCAAATAACATTAACATTAGCGCGAGCAAACATCGCTCACTTTGTTTAGCTTAATGCCCCTATACCGACGAGTGGTTCAGTTTAGTTGAGTTTGGTCGGTGTGAGTATCGCTACTAAAAACCGTGCGCGTTTAAAGAAAACCTAAATTAAATTTGCTTCCTAAACAATTGGAGAGGAGTGTGATAAAAAATAATAATAACTTTTGCCTGGATACATACAAACACACACAAATATTCACACACACACATCCAATCCAGCTAGATAAACAAACGAACTTGCGTATTGTATGTAAGTGTGGGCTTTCACTATCGGCAGTTAAAGAATTTATTTTTAATTATTACTACGACTTTTTCGGGCAGTCAAGGTGTCAGTGTTTGCATTTTTGTCCATTTTCGTTTTTCTAACGTTGCAGAAGCCAGTGTAATAAAGTCATTTGGAACCGTAAATCACCCCTACGCACGAAAAAAGTCGTCGGTTCGTTGGGTGGCATTCGAAATCCGCATTTCGATTTCACTCGACTCTCGGAGGCTTCGCAAACGCAGGCGCCTTTTAGCTTGTGCTCGTGCCTTCTTTTTCGAATCTGTTGGTCATTTTCTCCGTGCAAATGATTTATTTTCTATGTTTGCTGTTTGATAATTATATAAAAATTTATGCAAAGTTATTACTTTTATTAATCATGAATAAAACGTATGTGTGCGGTGCAATGTAAATGGTGCTGATGTAGACTAAAACTTAATGTCTTGAGTGCAAATGCACCACCTTTGAGAATCATTGAAGTGTAAAAGTTTTTAAAGAATTATGTTCATATTTGCGAAAGATAAAATTTAAATCTTTTGGTTGCTCATATATAATGTATGTTGTTGAGTGGACAAGTGAATTTTCGTTTGTTTATTTGATAAAAACAGCGGAATTACCTCATCGCCAGTTCGACTAGTTGAATTCAACGCTGCCCGACTGCCTGTTCTCCATTTGTTTTTTTTTTAATAATTTTTATTTTTATGTTTCG
Source organism: Pherbina coryleti (assembly GCA_943735915.1). Lineage (NCBI taxonomy): Eukaryota > Metazoa > Arthropoda > Insecta > Diptera > Sciomyzidae > Pherbina > Pherbina coryleti. The sequence continues at coordinate 134,302,689 of OX030952.1, forward strand.
CTTGATTTGTTTCGCTTGTCGTGTTCTTTTAACATTAAGTTTTTTGGCTTTGGCTTTGTGGCAGTAAATTAAATTATATTTTTTTTCCTTTCCATAAAGTTTCCAATGCAAAAGGTTTGTTTTGTTTTGTTTTCAAACTTCACATTTATGATGGTATGTATCTGTCAGATTCAAAATTGTACCAGCTTGAAATATTAAACACCTGATTCGACTGATTTTTGATGACAACATTTTTCAAATGTTGAGGTCAGCATTTTGAAATATTATTAATTTATTTTGACGATATTTTTGTATCATTGAAGAATTTGAAAATTCAATTAAAATCATGATAAAACTACTTTTTAAGTTTTGTTCTAGTGTTTAGATACTTGTTATTACAACCTGGTAGTAAGTCGTTTGCATGTGGGTAGTCGGCATCCGCTTGTTTTTGGATCAAAAAAACTAGTTTGGTTTTTTATTTTTGATTTTCTCAATTTATTCGCGACATTTTAATTCGAGGCTGGCTTAAATATAAAATTTTATTTTTGCCTTAATGAATCCTACAGTTTATGTTTTAAGAATAATCTGAAACAATTGGTTGCCTTGTTTTTTTCAAAATGCTAAACATGAGTTTATATCATTCCAAATTTTATTGAAATCGAGTACCAATCGAAATAACGCATACTAATTATTAAGTCAGTTCATTTTATGAAAGAATTAATAAATTTACGCTCCAATTTATTTTCGACAATTTGCGTACGAAAAGCGAGCATATTTAGTTGTTGTTATTGAAAAGCTTGAAATCTAAACTAGCAACTATCTAGCTAGCTATTTGTCTAGTGGTGCAAATTGTGTAACTTTACGATGAGTAAAATAAAATTCCAGCGAAACGTGCTGGCGTATCTTGGCATTCCAGTTCGTGTTTATATTATCGAGTTTTATTATGATTTTTGTTTCATATTTTTTGTGCAAAAAAAAAAAAAAAAAACTACGCTGACGGCTACTTAAGTGTGTGTCGGGTTAGTCATACCTTGAGAGGAAAGAATTTCCATACGATATATTCAAGCTACTCACACGTTTGGATATACACTTAAAAGTACATTAAAAACAAAACCAACTGATAAGAAACAGCAAGTAAAAAAAAGATAAGAAATTAAATAACTTAAATATTTTCCCAAATAATAATAATTTAAAAAGGAAGTCAATAAAAATGTGCATCTTTCTCTTTTTTTTTTTTGTTTTGTTTTTTTTTATAGTACATATATTTTCAATATGTATTGGAATTGATTGGGTTGCGCGATGCTTCAAGATTACGTCAGTCAGTGCAGATGAGGCGTTTGGCCCAGAAACGCTGAATGCCTCAATTAAAGTTATTAATAAATAGACAGCCATTTTGAGTTGGTTCTTGGTGTTTGGAATAGATTTAACCCGAATTGTCCCAGCGGCTCCATATGGAGCCACAAAAGATGCTCGTAAACTTTGTATTGTTTAAAGTCTGGAGATTGTTATTTTATTACTTTAAAGACGTCAATATCTTACTAAAATATCTATTATTTAGATTTAGTAACTTTTTTCTTCCTAGGTTGCATAACTTTTTCACCACACTCGTACTAAAAACCATTAAAAAAAAAATTGCTGAAAATTGCTGTTTTTGCAAACATGGTAATGAAAAATGATTTTTTTTATTTATTACGAAAGTTTTTTCCCATAAATATTTATATATTTCGAATCAGAAAAAATTACATATTCTGCCAAAATAAACATTTTTTATATTTTTTTACTTTTAGTTTAAAAAATTCAAAGATTTTCTTAGCTGGTCCCATATGGAGCCGCTGGGCACAACTGCGTATTTGACTTTGAAAAATGAAATATGCAGTTGTGCCCAGCGGCTCCATATGGTACCGCAATAGCAGAGTGCATATTTTTAAAAAATAATTTTAAAAAAACTGTAATTAAATATTTAAACTGAAATTAAAAAATTATTCATATTAAAGAGTTATTTATACTTTTTTTACTTAATTTTAATAAAAAATATAAAAATACCCAAACCTTATTATGTTTTGCTCTTGAAAAGTAAAATGCACAGTTGTGCCCAGCGGTCCCATATGGGACCATGCTTTTCCAAATAAACTGAGAACAGAATATTGAAAATTAAAACAAATTTATTCTTTCTAAGGCCAATTGACCTTAATTTATGCAAAAAAATCGAAAAAATCCACAAAAATAATTGTGGGACAAATAGGGTTAAGTAACAAATTTCAACACAAATGTTGAAGTAAGTTTAACTTGAAGTGTGAGGTGGTAAAGGCATAAATTATGGAATGAGATTTTCGGATGGTTTTTGGAAAGACTGGAATACTTAATTTTTGTGTAGAAGTTAACATAAACAGATTTCAAAAGTTTCTAAATAAAATTTTAGGGTTTATTACAAAACTTTCACGTCTGCGTAAAAACAGACAACAACTAATTGTTGTCTGTTACCTATATCACACTCATTTGAAAATATTTCTTCTAACATTTACACGTTTTACAGTTGTATTTGCTTAATAGTTTATCATAATTGTATAAAGCATATATTTTTGGTAATTTTGTGAAAAAATAGAATATCTTTTGATAAAATATTATAATGGAAAGTAAGAAGAAATAAGCTTTTTCATTTAAATTACAACTGCTACTACTCCGAACAGCTAATGTTAATGTTCTCAAGAAGGTTACATGGCATAATGAAGTGCATTCATTACCGGAGTATTCAGACATGAATTAAAAAAATTTCTAACAAAATGTTGAACTTTATTTGCAAATTTATAGAATTAATTAGCAGTCATGGTTATTTTGCTATTTACTTTAAATGAATTCCAAACAATTTCCATGAATTTACGAATCGGAGAAAATATCCAAACTCAAGCATTTTTCAAAGTAGTAACATGTTTCATGTTTAATCAAAAGATTCGTGCATAGTTATAAAAAAAAAAAAAAAAATAAACTCATTCCACATCGGTTATGACAAATGTAACAAGATCACGACGAATAACTTGCTTGTTAGTCACATACAATGAAAAGAATAATTTTATCACAGCATCAAAAATGAATATGACAGAAATAACAAAACAAACAGATTTCCAACAAAACCTTTAAGCAACTCACAATAAACAAACATTTCTATTCAATTACGAAAAGTTGGCTGGGGCGGATGCCTTATTTCAGCCGAGGACAAAAGATAATGGCGCAGGGTGGTTGGGTTAAGCCACTAATAATGTGGCAAATTATGTTGAGATAAACATCAGCATGCGTCCGAATTAACCCCTTTAAAGCTACTACTGACTGTGCTGACTGTGAGGTAGACGTTAGGCACTAATGTGCTGATGAAACTGTATACGTGTAACCATCTTCTACCCACATCCACTTTAGCAGTATGCATCATTTTAAGCATTCTGCTGATCCTTTGATTGATTTGCACTCCTCCTTCGTTCATTCCTCACCTCCTGACTTCATGTTTATCATGTTTTGCTCATGTATTGTATTTCCACTTATTCTCCAACATTGTCATCTATAAAAATCTTTATTTGTGAAAAGAATGAACTTTTTATTCTATCCACTTTTATTTATTTTTTCTTTGTCCTTTTTGCCTTTCAAGACGGCAGCTTTAAAGAATTGAATTTCTCCGCCACGTAGGTGCCTGCCGCCTTTGACTGTCAACCAAGGATGTATTATGATTTTTTTTTATGAATGTGTGTGTTTAAAGGATTTTATATTTCTTGTCCTGCTGTACATAAGCCCGCTTGTGTACTTCTTACAAGGACGTTATAATTTCGTATCTATGTATGGATGTTTGTATGAAAAAAGAAAAGAAAAATTGAACTTGGTTTTTTTCTCTTTCAACGTTAGCGCCATGGATGCTGCTCTTTAGTTTATGTTTCGCCTTGATTTCCGTTATTCCTGGCGACGTACATTCTTGCCACTCTGTGCTGGATGGCATGTTTTCTTGTTGGCTTTGGTTGCGTTGTCATTTTTCCTTCGCTTTGGTAGCTTTAATCGCACTCACACACAAATTGACATAAAACTTGACAAGTGTTTCTCCAAGTTTGTCTGTGCGTTTATGCACTCTCTTCGAAAAAGACCGGGAGGGTATGGCTAGTCTATAGGCTCCCGTCAGTCGGGCACCGAACTGCCAACAACTTCGCTCCTTCACTTAAAATTGTTTGTTGTTTGTCGTGCTTTGCCTACTTTTGCTATTATTCTCTATTTGCATTACGAAGATTGAATATAAATTTCATTAAGCACTTTATTTGTATGATTGTGTGAAATGATAAAGAAAACTATGAGCAAAACGGCGTCATGAGAGAAAAAGTTCATCTAATTAATGGTTTTCTTCTTAGCCTCATCTTTCCTTTTGAATTCTTGCTTGAGTTACTAAGGACAACGTTTAACCATTTAAGGTTTATGAAACATAGGTAAATATATCCCGAACTTTTGTGTAAAAACTTTTTGAAAAAAAAAAAAAAACATTTTGGACACCTATTTGAGGTTCTTTAGTTTTAGGTAAAATCTTGAGTCGAGATTTTTTTATAAAGTTTCTCTTCTTTCTGCAAACTTCTCACTATAAAAAACATAAGATATTCCAGCTTTTTGAAGGAAGCGATAACGTGTAAATTAACTCAGTGAATATTTTATAGATAGCCTGGTTTTATGTCCAGTTTTATCCAACTTTATAAGCTGAGGTTAAACGGTGATCGTTCGATCTGCGTCAAAAAATTTCTTCAAGAGCTAAAAAAATATGTTCATTTTTAATTCTATACATGGCAGCAACCAGCAAACAAAACAGTTAGTGGCGATATTACAATGTGCTGACTTTTACCACCTGTGGCGACCGTGGCCGAGTGCATTAAAAAGGTCGTGCCGATGCCAAAATCAAAACTAAGTTCGAAACCCAATTGAACACAAAATTTTATCGACTGAAAAATCGCCTGTCATCTCTCTGCACACAATGGCAAACCTTGAGCTTCTTGAGAACACGTTCATTAGCCAGTTCTGAATTATTTGCGTATAAAACACTTAATAAAACGCACAGCAGAATTTGAACATAAGTAGCTCGGTCAAAGTACTTTCTAAGACTGAAATGGCCAATCCGTTTCAAAGGCAAACTAGGAAGTGCCTGTTTTGAGGAAAGGGAAGGGTTTTGGGGAACCCTTGTTTTTGACAGGTTGCTTATTTTTGACAAATGGCGTTGCTAAATATTTTTTGCTAAATTTTTTACAAATTTTTTTATGTTCAAAGTATAATTTTAATATTAACAAAGGTACAAGATCTCGCGAGATTAAGAGCCTGGTTCGCATATTCGTTGCCTTGAATTTGTGCATGTCCTGGCTCCTATATGAGTCTGATTTCTGGATAGTGCTTTAAGGGGGTGCTTCTTATTGTTGTGTAGCAGTTGCTATTGATGTTAGCTATTGAATCTATCACGAAGAAGGAATCTGAACACATAGCATGTTTTTCTCGAGTTTGTAATGTAATTGGTGAATATATGGTGGTCTTAATTGGAAAATAAAATGCAAATCGAAATGCAAATGAGAGTCAAAACGTGGCTTCAGCCATACTCCTTTCAAGTTTCAAAATAATATCATTCGTGACTATTGGTTTAAATTATTGAACAATGATTTTGTGAGCTTTTCTGGACCAATATTTTTGTTGGCCAGTGTAATCAATGATAACAATTATCAATATTTGTTCCGATACAAAATTATTGTTGGTGTGAAATTTTCTTTATCTCAATCTCATTGGTAAGAATTCGCATATGAAACGCTTTCGATTGTACGATTTAAAAGCTTATCTTGAAATGAAAAATAAGGGCGTTTATCTTTTTGTAAAATTGTTATTAAATAAAATATGTCGGCCTAGTGTCAACAGACAGGCACGTACGTACTCGTACAAATACATATAAAATGTGAACATACAATATTCGGTATGCGCTTTTTTGTTGTTGTTATCTATTTCAAATATAAATACTAGAGTGGAACGAATTTGAAACCTCATGGGCTTCATATATTTTTTAAAACTACGAGTAAAAAAATAAATTTCTGCATCTTTAGTTTTTTTCTGCGACATAACTTTTGACTGCGCCCGAGGGTTAAATATTTCATGCCAGAATTTTTTTTTTTTTTTTCTGAAATCCAAAGTTTGGTTTGGAAATGAGTTCCTAATTTTTTGATGCAAACCTCTTCATTAACGCATAAATGATAATTTGTCAAGAGTTCCCTAGTAAGTTTGTAAAAATAATATAATAGTTTGTACTCCTCACAAACCAAATGCACATTTTTATTATTTTCTCCTTTTAAATGTGGCATATTCGTTACTTTGTATTGGAATTTTTTAGATAGGATAGTGTTCATATAAAAAAAAAGATACAGAAGTTTCGACTATGTCGTAACACAAGACGTAGAATTAGTCAATTCGCTTTTGATGACATCTTTTTTAAAAACTATTTAGCAAAATATTTATTCCATACACCTGAGCATATGACCTTTAACCTTCATCGGTCCCTAATTTCTAGAAACGAATAAGTTCCTTGCGTGTAAATTTTACACACTTTTTCAAGAGCCATATTTTTATCGATGAATGAAATTAATGCGATCTAGTCGTTAAAAATTATTTATTATTCATTATTTTATTTATTTAAAAAAAAAAATTTTTTTAAACCAGCCAAAATCCTAGCTCGGTCGATTTGCTGAAATTATATTAAAAAAATAACAGCTTGAAGTTGAAAAGTGTGTGTAAAATTTACACAAGGATCCGATTAAGGTTAAAAGAGTGCCGGAGAGGGTTAATATGTATGACCGACCCCAATTACTTTTGCAAAAGGAACATTTTTGCCTTTGACACCTATTCCCTCCGACCACTCCTTAGGGGGGCTCCCTTACAAATATTATGGTTTTTGTATATTTATTCCATACACCTGAGCATATGACCTTTAAGAGTGTGCCGGAGACGGTTAATATGTATGACCGACCCGCATTATTTTTGCAAAAGTAACATTTTTGCGCTTGACACCTATTCCCTCCGACCACTCCTTAGGGGGGCTCCCATATAAATTTTATTGTGTTTGTGCCGAAGAGGGTTAATATGTATGACTGACCCCCATTACTTTTGCAAAAGGAACATTTTTGCCTTTGACACCTATTCCGTCCGACCACTCCTTAGGGGGGCTCCCTTACAAATATTATAGTTTTTGTATATTTATTCCATACACCTGAGCATATGACCTTTAAGAGAGTGCCGGAAAGGGTTCATAGGTATGACCGACCCCCATTACTTTTGTAAAAGCATCATTTTTGCCTTTGACACCTTTTCCCTCCGACCACTCCTTAGGGGGGCTCCCATACAAATTTTATGGTTTTTGTGCCGGAAAGGGTTAATATGTTTCACTGACCCCCATTACTTTTGCAAAAGGAGCATTTTTTCCTCTGACACCTATTCCCTCCGACCACTCCTTAGGGGGGCTCCCATACAAATTTTATAGTTTTGTCGATAAAACCGGAAACTGTCGATAAATAGGTAGCAAGTTCAAGCAAACAAAAACATCAAATGTTGGATTTATATTTCATGTAATTGTGTAAAATTTATATAAGTTAGAGTGTTCTAACATGAATTTTTGTCGCATTGAGGATCAAGCAGAGCAACAAGTGCTAACATCAACATTGTACGATCAGTACTTTAGGCCCACCAAAGGCTCAAAAAGGTTATATAAATACCGACACCTGATCACTATCAACCCTACTTACCTCCGAGAATGACGTATTCTACGTCAAAAAAATTATCTAAAATATTTAACTATGAAAGAAAATTAAGGAAAAATTTAAAAAATTTGTAAAGTTTATTCTTTAGATTGATATAAAAAAATTGTTGCTATAGGTCACGAAGATTTACTTGATTAAAGCAATCAAGTTTTGACGGCCTCCGTACCGATCATTCATATTCTGACTCTTTAACCCTTGAGAGATAATCATGTTGTGATGTACGTAAAAGATAATATTTTTGGTCATGCAATAGTGTTTTATGGATCTCGTGTGGACTGTCCTTTCCCTAAAAGCGAAAATTTTGCTTGTTAACTGCGCCAGAGAATGTGAAATGGGTCTAGTCGGTCATCAAAATTTGCTTCCAAAAATCAAGTTCAGTGTTAACCATTCGAGCAATTCTTTCGCCGTGTCCAAAGCGACGGGGCCATATTCTTTGCCGGCAATATTCTTTGAGTCAATTGCACTTTATACGGAAACGAATGCAAATCATCCTTCAAAATGATTCCACTGACGTCAAAATGCTGAGCGCGGTGACGATACGACATAAGTGGGTTCTCGGTACTGCTGCCTTATTCACAGTTAAAACTATAAATTAGACTTTTGGACTTTTCAGATTTGAAAAAAAAAACTGTCAGCGAACGATCCACGCATTTTAACAAGTACGGACAATGCCGCCACAAAAATAATATTCACAGAGAAAAAATAGAATTGAAAACAAACAGCTTGTGTTTATTAAAGAATAACGTCGATTAAATTTTAAAACTGTCACAAAATTTTTTTCTTGAATCATAATCAATACTTAAAATTTAAATAAATACGAGTTCTGTATGCACTAAGAACTTTTAAGATTGTAGTAATACAAAATCAAAAATGACGTAACATCTTTTTACGATTTTGTTTTCAGTGTTTTCTTTTTTTTTTTGTTTTTCTGTGTGATTTTGTGCCTTTTGGTTTGAAATTGTTGGCAACACTTACGAGTAAATCAAGGTAAACAAAACAAAATATGACGCTTAAGAAACCAGAAGAATCAATGATAATTTCACATGACGAAAGAAAAAGTTAAAAACAAGGCGGTGTGTGTTGCTTGGCTCTTGAGCTGATTTTGTTGGGGACAACCGCTACAAAGAGCCAAACCAATTTGGCACCGACAACGGAATCGGCAGTAGTTCAGCTTGGTTCTTGTGTGATCATCGCGATGATTCATTGATCAATTTTTAGAATTTTGCTATGATTTCTTAGGAGCAACGTAAACTGCGCCCTCTATCACTGATATTTTAATGTTTGTTTTTTTTTTTGTTTTTGTTGAGATGATTGTCTACTCAATGATTGTTGATGTCTAATTGAAAATTTAGTTTATTTCATGGAAATGGACTTAAAAAGGAAAACGATAAATGATGACATCATTCAGTTGTTTGTTGATTGATTGTATATATAAAAATGTTTATTTAAGCATTTTTAATTGTTTTTTGGGATTTTTCTTTACTAAAAAATATATTTCATCTCTTTAACTTTATAAGCGCCTCCGCAAAAAAAAAATTTTATCTTGTATATTATTAAGATTTGATCCAAATCATAGCATAGCTGCATAAAATTAACTTCCAAGTCGACCTACTGCATAGCGCTGTTCCGACATTCGTAGTTGGAAATTATGCGTGACTATTGATTTCAGTTAACCTACGCCTAAATCAACAGCCTTATATTCCTCACCTGCACTGCCTTAAAGCATTTCGATCTCGTTGCTTACAATCAGTTAAAATTTCTAAGGCACGAATTCATTGCATTAGAATCTAGCATAAATGGTGGTTTGAAGGTGTTGTTGTTGCTAAAGTTAATATTTTATCAATGTCATTGGCTGCGGAAGCAGCGCAGATATTTCTACACCTGTCCTGACTGATGTTTGTCTGCCCGTTGTACATGTTTATTGTTTGTTGTTTTATTAATTGTGCCCGGCCTTATTATTTATTTGTTGAATAAAAATTTAGAGCCACATTCTTAAGATTGGTTGAAACAACCATACAAAGGCATACCTTGCTGTCCAACTTGTTTACTCGTCCTCTGCATTTTTTGCACTAATTTGGAGAGTTTTTAAAAAGTATCGTAGCTCTGACTGCTGGTGTCACATCTAACCATGTGTGCAACACGTTTGTTTCCTATACGATCAACATGAAAATACAAATGTTTCGCTTTTCACTCTGTTTGTTTGCAGCGAAAAGATTTTATCTAGTCTTCTTCTTCTCTTTGGACGCTGTTTGTTGATGATTGATTTTAAACAAAAGTTAATGGAAAAACCTGCTGCAGCTATTTTTGGTTCTAATGCGGCCTACAAGGCCTCTGTGTATTTGGGTGTGCGTTGTGGTACGCATGCTGTAGTTGGTGATTCTGCAGCAGCATTGCTGTTGTACAACCGCAATTCCATGGTGGTGCGGATGAGGCCGCATGCTTCCTATATGGAAAATGGGAAAATTGAAACAAGGAAATTCTTCTTCCTCAGTGTTCTATATTGTGGTTGTTGTTGTTATTGCTGGATTCTCCAATACACTTGAAGTTTTCTATCTCTGCGACCGGTCATTGTACCTAGATTGTTTGTTTCTTTTACTTTATTTTATTTTCAACTTGTATGCAGAGTACATTTATTTATAATAATTATTTGTTTCTTTTTTAGAATACAAACGACTTACACTGTGCAACAGTAATTAGAAACGAACGACACACAAAATTGTTAATTACGAAATCCTGATAGCTGGCACGTATTTTGAATCCCTTTTTGTAAATAAGGTAAATAAAATTCTGTAATTTTGTTGTAAATTTAAGAAAATATATGGTATTAATCTATACAAATATGTATATGAAGGAGTTTCGATGGTTTGTATGTTTGTTAGTATATTCAGGATAGAGTTCAAAACCGCCGATTTCAGTTTGAGATGAAATTTTTATTATCCGGTATCCTATACTTTTGTTTGAATGAGTGAAGTATAACGGAAATAAATCAATTAATAATTAATAATAAATCAAAAAATAAATAAAATAAACAACTATATTTTCTAGGAACGTGTTTTATACAAGACTAGCTGACCCCGCAAACTTTGTTTTGACCAAACCGAATATTCGATATATGTATTTATTTTTTTTCAATAGATGGCAGTTTGGTTTGACATTAAACTGTGTTAAATGTCATTAAAACTTTAGAAAGAGATACGCATAATTTATGGTAAAAAATGTATGGTAAAATTGAATAATTCGTGCAGGAAAAACAGAAATGTTTTTGATTTCGGAGTTTTGATTCAAACGAAAAAATGTTCACCGTAGAGGAATCGTTCAATAAACAAAATGAAAGAGTGTATGTTCTGTCATCACGACATGCAGCAGAACTCGTTCCGAAAGTTCAGAGAGGTCACTACCCAGCTTCCGTGATGGTTTAGTGGGCAGTCGCCTATGATGGGCTCACCAAGCTCTATTTTTGTGAAAAAGGAGTGAAAATTTAGACGAAAGTGTATGAATACGATGTTTTGGAATTGGTTGTGAAGCCTCTTAATTGACACAAGAGTGGCTTAAAAACAAAGTACCGAACTTAATTTCCACGGATCAGTGGCCAGCGGATAGCCCAGACCTGAACCCATTGGATTACAAATTGTGGTCCGTGTTAGAGGGTATGGCTTGCTCTACTCGACACCCAAATATCGAGTCTCTAAAACGCGCTCGTGTCCGAGTAGTGGAGAAATTTCCTATGCATGTCGTGCGTGCTGTGATCGATGACTGGCCTGATCGAATTCGCTCGTGCTGGAAAGAAAGTGGTGGCCATTTCGAATAAGTTGTTCTACAATTTGTAGCTATTGGATGACTCAATAACAAAACATTTCATTTCATGAGCAAAAAACCGTGCAAAAAACATATGAGAGTGCTAAGTATTATAATACCTACGCATATTTATTAGCTAAATAAATTATTGAACGAATTTTTAAAATTAAAAAAAAATCAATTTAAAAACCAGAACTAGTTTTTTTCATGAAAACCGTTTTCGTGAAACACTCTGTGAAATAATCATGTCTTTAGAATTCAACAGAGTAATTTAATGATTAAAGAATAATTCTGTAAGATCTAAGAAAATAAGGAGAAATAAAGAGCTGCGGTTAGTAGACCAATTTTAGAACTCAGATTTAGAGATAGATGCATGCCATATAGGGAAGGAATGAATTTAAGAGAATGTACTTTACTTACTTATCTGGCGCTTACAACCGTAAGTCTTTTTTGGCCTCGTATAAGAAATTGCGCCAGCCATTTCTGTTTTGCGCTTGCTGGCGCCAGTTGGAAACACCAAGCGTGGTCAGGTCATCCAACACCTGATCCTTCCAACGAAGATGTGGGCGTCCTCTTCTGCGTTGACCACCACCGGGCACTGAATCGAATATGTTTTTCGCTGGAGCGTCGTTTTCCATTCGCTCAACATGACCTAGCCAGCGAAGCCGCTCAATTTTAATGCGCTTAACTATGTCAGTGTCAGCGTACAGCTCATACAGCTCGTGGTTCCATCGAATTCGGTACTCGCCATTGACGCAGATTGGACCGAAGATCTTACGAAGGATCTTTCTCTCGAAGGCTCCCAAAGTCTTTTCATCAGAACTGCTCAACGTCCAGGTTTGTGCTGCATATAATAGGACGGGCATGATAAGTGACTTATAGAGCGTGAGTTTTGTTCGTCGAGAGAGGACTCTGCTTCTCAATTGCCTACTCAGCCCAAAGTAACACCTGTTGGCAAGAGTTATCCTTCGCTTTATCTCAATACTGACATCGTTGAAAGAGTTTACGCTGGATCCCAGGTAGACGAAGTCCTTAACGACCTCGAAGGAGATGTTTTCAACAGTGACGTGGTTTCCAAGACGCTGGGACTGTTTATTTGTTGACACTAGGTATTTCGTCTTATCTGCGTTCACTACAAGACCCATTCGACTCTACTCTTTCGCTAACCTGGAGAATGCTGCGCTGACTTCGCGCGTATTATGGCCAATGATATCGATATCATCAGCATACGCCAGCAGCACAATACTTTTGTAAAATATCGTGCCACTGCGTCTCAAATCAGCAGCTCGGATGATCTTCTCCATCATTATGTTGAAAAAGTCGCACGATAAGGAATCACCTTGTCTAAAACCTCGTTTGGTATCGAATGGAGGAGTGAGGTCCTTCCCGATTTTAAGAGAATGTATGCAATCTTAAAAGATTAATATTTTATTCATGTTAGATTTAACATGATTGATTTTTATGTTCTAAAAAAGTTTGTATCGAATTTTTGTGTATGGACTGCTTCATAAAAGCAGCAAGTTATGTTTTAAGTAGACTTAAGAGATTTTAACTTAGGACTGGTTCCTTGCCTGTGAAGGTGTGTCAGGGTTTCATGGTAAAAAAGGATCAGAAATTATGAAACTATTCGAACCGATCGAGTCCAGATTCAAAATTGATTAATTTTAAAAATACCTCACTACTATATAATTGCCAAATGACAAATGGTTGGAGCTCAAATACTAATAACGAATCTCCTTTTTTTTAATGCCAAAATTTAAAGAAGCAATTATATCCAAAATGAGATATCCACAATAATGTGTTGCCTGAATTCTGTCATAAGTAATATGAAAAAGAAAAAGCTTCAAAAATTATAAAATCCTTTTTGGTGTTTATGAAAAACCTTGTTATTTCGGTATATTTTTAAAAAATATATTACTGCATTGACTGATAATTCTTTTTGCATAACAAAATATAAGACATTTTTTAAAAATTCCAGCAAATAGAAAATTTGTAAAAAATACTTCCAGTTCATCTATGACAATGATTTACAACACGTTTAAGAGACAAAATGTCAAGTCAACCAAAAACTTAAAACCCTTTGAATTTGTCAAATATTTCTATAGTTTTATCTATGAATTTACTCCATTTTCCATTATTGAAATCTAATGCCGATTAAAATCTAATTGTAGTACAGATTGGGAATTCCTCTACTAAGGGTAGGAACCTATATATATAAAATAATTGCGAAGGTGATATAAAAAATAGATCGATGTTAACACCCACTATCAATTAGTAGTTATTTAACATTTCCACATAATCAACAAACTACATCCTTTCATATTTGTTAAAATTTATAGGTGCTTTTCTAATATAAAATCATTCTTCGGCCCTGGTTATGTTTCTCGCAGATTTATTTTTCCATATACTCTCCAAGATCGAATCATATAGGATTATGCGAAGTAAATATATAATTTTCAGGCATTATACATTCACCACGTACCCGCTGCTGTCGTAGCAGCAGCATCATAGCATTTTGTCCTTTTGCGCCCCCTTCCACTAGCTTGACTCACGAACAATCAAACAAACAAAATGGCAAATTGGCGCCACATTGTCGCGCCAGTTGAGATTCTATGGCGTCATCGTGCAAGCGTTTATTTTTTCATCTACCACATAGAACTATACGAGCTCATATAAACTTTGACGCATTTTGAAAAATGGCGTGGATTTTGCGACCATAAAATCTTGATTGAATATACAACTTTAAACAAGTTATGTACTCCTTTACAAAAATTTAACGATTTATTATTAGTGGGATGGATTTGGAGTAAACAATTACAAAGGCATATTTGTCCAATATGTAGAGGAAAACTTCTTAAAAGTGACTTCTTCAATAATGTTTTTGACATTGACAGTAATATTTATTTTAAGGTCTACCCAAACTGTAGTCTTAAATTTAGGATGTACTAGTATTCTCGGAAATTAAAGTATATCATGTCGTGTCAGTTAATTTTGCATATTAATGTTTGTTTTTTTTTTCAGAGTTTTACAATTTGTTTCAATTCAATTTAGACGCGCGTTTATTTAATCCTGATTAGACTTCCCCATCTTCATTAATCAATTTGCATGAAAAGTAGTTGTGAAATTGTTGTTTCATGCTTTAAATTGCAAGTTGATGTCTTAATTAGATGTCTCAAAGACGTCCTATTGTTTCGTTATATCAACGAACATGATTTTGTATTTTTCTTTCCTTTTATGAAAAATATCCTCCGAACTATGTTTGGCTTCTTTTTGGTTATTTTTTATTAACTTTGCATGCAATTGCACTTAAGATATATTCGTATAGTGGCTCCCCCGTATTTATTATTTTCTTTTTTTTTTATTGAGCACCCATAGGCCACCCACGGTTCACAGTGGAAACAAACAAGAGGAACATACATATTTAACAAAATATACAAAGCCAAATTGCTTAGTTTTTGTTTGGTAGATAGATTCAGATTAAAAATTCTGCACAAATTCGAAAAAGTACTAAAAAAACCACCCCTTCATCTTTGAGACAGAAATTTCAATCTTCTCGCTTGCTCTGATGTCTTGCAGACATAGCCACTGGGAACAGTTTGGCTTGATTTGGATGGGTTCTGTTAATTTTTTAGATGATGTGCTCTGCAACCACCACCCTGTTATTCTTCCCCCACCAGCTAACCATTTCCTGATCCGTTGTTGGTCATCATGTGTTAACGCTGGCTGTTTATGGGCTGCTGCTTGTTTGCTACGGCTGCTGCTCAGGATCACAAATGTTGCTGACGCATGCGTACGTATGTGGTGCCATGTGTATGGTCGACATGGCGATGTGAGATTTGGTAAATTGTGGAATTGGTTCGAACAGAAGCCCACGATGTGCCACAGACATAGCACATCATTCTAGGCCTAACCACAGATCAGGAAGGACATTCAGCTTAAGCTTTCAGAGCTGCTGCCTGCCTAGAAGTAGTAAAAATAATAAAGTTTCATTTCGTTAAAGTCGGTTGTGGTTTTCTTCAATTGAACAAAATTGAAAATATTCGGTTCGGAGTCGTTGATTTTACCAAGTGCCTTTATTTCAAAGTATTCGCGGATATTATTCTCGAGACTTTGTCATAATTTTAACGAGAGCTTTTGTTGTTTGCTTTGTGCCTTAAATGTGAACGTGTTTCAGAACGTTTTAAAAACGTTTTTATATTTCGATGATTTTGTTTCCGTTTCGTATTTGTTAACGTTTACATTTTATTTAAACATTCACGCAAGTGTGCCTTATGCCGTACGGAGCCTTAAGCAACGCGTTATTTTTTGCTGTCACGTGTTGCTGCCTTGTTGTTCTTGTTGTTAAATAACCACCATATATTTATCCAACCGTCTTACTGTCGTTTTTAATCGTGTTCCTGTTAATCATTAAGTTTCGGTTGTTTTCTGTTTTCCGTTGAGTTTATTTTACTGTTTATAACTGCAACGTAACGTGGGCGTAATGTTGCAGTGTCGTCACACACGTGCCTCAACTCGGCAGTGATTCGAAGAGACAAATATCGCGCAGTCATTCCTGCAGCGGCAAGTGTTTTATTTCGATGAATTGCTGACGAAGGAACGATTTTCGAAAAACGAAAAATCTCCACAATTGCCTTTTATTTAAAAAAAAAGTGCCTTTCTTGTTTTTAAAAAACCTCTTACAATTACACGCTGAGCTTTAGCATTTCCAAAAGTAAGTTTGAAGAATTTGATCTAAATAAAATTTTATTTTTGGGTTTTATTAAACGAAACAACAATTAAAATAAATATTTGCTAATGTATGAGTGATATTTATTGATACCGTTAAGTATCTTTAAAAATACCAAATATTTCCCAAATTTATTAGTTGATTATATATTTTAAATTGTTGTGCTAATTAAAGATCTTTTTTTTTTATTTTACTGCACTAATTTTTGTTTAAATAAGTAGAAAAAAAACCAATCCATTAATCTCCAAGGTAGCGTAAAATTAATCGGGTGATCTATCGAAAGTTGTTATAATTATTGCAAATGGCGTCGTACGTCAATCATATTTACTAGACAGCTGTAGAATACAAATCGACAGCGCTATACTTCGCAAGAGCGTGGAATAATGAATGGATATTGTGACGGAAGCGTTTGCTCATCGCATAATCTCCCGTTTTGGTAATCACCCTGGCATGGCCAGTATGATCACCCGATTTAACCATACCAGACTTCTTTCTTTAGGGCTACTTGAAGTCACGGGTTTATGTCAACAAGCCTCAGGCAAACGCAGACCTTAAGGAGAATATTCGACAGGAATGCGAACAGTTATCAACGGAAATCTTGCGGGAAGTCATGAAAAAAAATGTAAAGGTTCAAATAAAGGTTTCCATCACGCAAAATAATTTTTTTTTAATTTAGTAAAAAAGTTAATCAAAAACAAAATTGGATGATTAACTTTGCGCCACCTTGTATATAAGATGAATTTCTGAATTGATATAGAATTATTTTTCATAAGACCAATTAATTGTTATAATTATTATTAAACAAGAATTTGATTTTCTTTTTCGCATTTAATAAAAAAAAAGAATGCAAATAGAGAAAAACTTCGGTTTTCAACACTATTTTAACACTATACACAGTATTATTTAAGATACGTATTTGTGATATTATTTTTTTTTTTTATATGTTACGCTGTGATATAAAACATAATAAATAAATTGTGTTGTTTTTTTTTAATGTTTTTATTTCGCTATTGAAAAACAATCATTTTCTTATGAGAAGAAATTTCGTTTTGAAAAAAAAAAAATAAAAATGCAACAAAATTAATCCTGAACATAATTGGATCTTTTTCCGTTTTATAAATAATCAAGTTTAATGAACTCAATATATTTTGTTTTTTTTTTTTTAATATACAAAAATGACTGCAAATATCAACCTCATTTGAAACACACAATTACAAATACACATTATTGTGATAACTCCTAGTGTTATTATATATTTATCTCTATTTATCTATAAGGTAGGTGTCAGGTCAGGATTCACTTCAGAATAAGTCTGCAAGGAACTGCAAGGTATGGAACTGGCCGTATGAATTTCCCTAAAGTGTTTGGACATTGGACTTTATGTCCTGATTCTGCTGGAAGAACTCAACCCGTAATTGTAATTCGAACAAAGTTTCCACAATAGTATAGTTTTTAATCTCAGCGGAGTTCCATCTTAAAATACTGCTTTTTTATCATAAGATATCTACAATCGGTTTGTGTAAATTGGCGGACTAAATTAAATTTGTGCCAACCTGAAACTTTCAACATCATTATTTTCGAATTTCAAAACTAATAAAAAAGCGTTATCTTATCCATGTTTAAAATTTAAAATGTTTGTTTAAAATTTACCAATTCTCATCTTTAACTTTCAAAAACAGAGTCAAATTATCTCTAAGGGAACAAATAAGTATCTAAATTACAAAATGAATAAAGAGTGAAAATTGAGAAAAGTTAAACCCTTGAAGGTTTCAACATATTTGTCTCTAATCATTGCATGATGCCAAACTCAAGAATATTTAATAAGATTAATCTTCTCTGAGTCTAATTTCTAATGCAATAAAAAACCGTACTTATTAACCAAAGAAAAAATAAAATTAGAAGGAAGCTCGTTAAATCTTCAGCTTACTAAACCGTTAGCAATTTGTATACAACGTCTTTTGACGAACTCATGTCGAGAATCTATTAGCGCCTCAGCGTGATTTCTTTTAAGTAGTAATAAAATTATTACTTTTCTTTTATTAATTCGAACACACTCGCTATGCTACGAACACAATAAAGTCAAGATATTCGAAAATTCCCTGAATTTATGGCAATGTAGCCAATAAGAGTTTACAAAACCACTTTAATATATTAGCTTATTAATAGTAAAAGCAGTTGAAAATGTGAAACTACTTTTCGCGAGATGTTTTGAGGGATGAGTTTATAGGACCATTATAATAGATAGGTATAAATTTATAACGAAGAGCTATCATAAACAAAAAAAAAAAAGAAAATGTCTAACTTAAGACTAGCACTAACTATTTTTACTATGGCTATTTTTTCCAACTTCTGCATGAATATCCTCGCGAAGGGCTTTCAAGTGGACGTTATATTCACTGATTTCGTAAAAGCCTTTCATAGCTTCAGCCACAACTAACTGATTTATAAATTAAGTAAGCTAGGATTCCACTCAAAATTTTTGCAATGGATGAACCCAACAAATAGAAAATTAATCATAAAAGTTGATAACTGTTACTCTAATGTGGTTCAAGTTACTCCAGGTGTTCCTCAGGGAAGCCACCTAGGGCCACTTTAATTAATCTTGTACATTAGGACGTATCGAAAAATTTAGATCGTATTCTAAGAGGTCTCAAAAGTTGCATGGGGTTGTCAAGATCAACCAAAAAAAATTTTAAGCAAAAAAAGGATGTCTTCCTGTCCCGCAAGGACAAAGTTGTTTTTTGAGGAAAACAGTAAAAAAAACGACTTTAAAATGCTTTGACTTTTATAAAAAAAACTACGTATGTCTTAAACCAAAAGTAGGTATAGGCTTAAACTAACAATATATTGGTAAACACGCTGCCACTTACGATTCTTATCCACAGTGTCCTGTGTAAAGGATATTCGAAGCAAAAGTCGTAATCGAGATAGCACAGAACTTTTTATTGTTACCCAATAGTCTTAATTTTTTATATTGTTAACGTATTCCTTAAATTTGGCGAATTAATAATTATCATAATTTTTGCATATGCATTTTCCTATTTTTGAGAAATGTATACTTGAATGCAATTTTTTAACTTTTTCAAAAAAATAAATATAAGATTTTTTATCTCGGGTAACAGAAATGGTACCGAAGGTAATGTTCTCAATTTAGATTCTTCAAATATTTCTAAACAACACCCTACCTAGAAGTATTAATTTAAAACACCAGCTAAAGGCCACGAGTTTATTTTCTACTTTGATATTTTTTGATGAAATTGTTAAATTTCATGTTAGGACGTATTTTTTTTTTAAAATATCAAAATAGAAAATAAAATCGTGGTTTTAAGCTGGTATTTTAAATTAAAACTTTTAGACAGGATGTTGTTCAGGAATATTTGAAGAATCCAAACTGAGCAACGTTTCTTCGGTACAATTTCTGGTACCCGAGATATAAAATCTTATATTCATTTTTTGAAAAAGTTAAAAAATTTCATTCAAGTATACATTTCTCAAAAATAGGAAAATGCATAAGCAAAAATTATGCCAATTATTAGTTCGGCAACTTTAAGGAATACGTCAACAGTATAATCAATACCACCAAAATTTAGATTATTGGGTAACAATCAAAAGGTCTGTGCTATCTCGATTACGACTTTTGCTTCGAATATCCTTCACACAGGACACTGTGGATAAGAATCGTAAGTGGCATCGTGTTTATCAACATAATGTTAGTTTAAGCCTATACCTACTTTTGCTTTAAGACATACGTAGTTTTTTTTATAAAAGTCAAAGCATTTTAAGGTAGTTATTTTTTACTGTTTTCCTCAAAAAACAACTTTGTCCTTGCGGGACAGGAAGACATCCTTTTTTTTCCTTAAAATTTTTTTTGGTTGATCTTGACAACCCCATGCAACTTTTGAGACCTCTTAGAATGTGAAATTTAAAAAAAAATTGTAATTCGATACGTCCTATTACATAGAAACAAATCGTAAACTACTTGAAGTCCAATCGTTGGAGCAAAGAGAAAAAAGCTTTTCTATATAATTTATTAAAGACATTTCAGATTGTAAAATCCAAAGTCCCGCACTGTTGGAACTTATCCCTTTGTATCCACCAACAAGGAGCCTTAGGGAAAGATCGCTATTTTATATTTTTCCACATAAAACCTATTTTTAGCAAGAATGAGGTTAACTCTAAATACTTACATCTTTGTAATTCTGTTGCTGGTCAGGTATATTTCTGTTTAAATAAATATTTATGAATTTATTGGACGAATTGTTACCTTATGCTTAAGATGTTAGATTAAGAACTATATCTCTGAGGCCAATGCCCCAGTAGATGAAATGAAATAAATTAATAAATAAACTTAGAACATTAGACATCAATCAAGTTGGACATTTGATATTCACGATATCCACATCAAACAATGAGATTATTAGTTCTGAGTACAAAATTTCCACTTCCTTGCGTTAAATGCACTTGTTGCTAGCCTGTGCAAATGACATGGCATTTTATTTGACTTTATTCTATTCGTCAAAATTGGCTTCATGTATACAAGCTATTTATTTATCAGACATACAGACGTTTGGAAAAATAAAAACAAAAATCAGAAAACTCAAATGTTAACAATTGAAAGCGATTTTGTTGCTCATACAACACGATTATATCAATTGAACAACAATATAAAAGAGCAAACAATATCCTGTGGTGTTGTAATGTTTTCTGTACAATACGCACAGTAATGTGCTCTCTTGTTCGTTGCTGTTATTGTTGTTATTGCCATGGTCTTCATGTTGACGCCAGGACGACGGTTAATGAGTTGTTGTTGTGACATATTTTACGCTATTATGACGGCTTATAATGACACGTCTGCATGGGTGTGTGGATTAAAGCAAGAAAAGTGCTGAAGAACGAGGAGACAAGTAGACCAAAAAAAGAAAAGTGTTGATGGCACTTTACGCACAACTCCCTCTGCTGTTAGGTGCCAACATGTCGGGCTCATGTCATTTTTCCAGCTTGACATACTCGCAAATTGGTTAAATGGGTACAGAATAAGGTTGATTCCGATATATGGCAATATTTCATTTTTATTTTATTGGAACTAAATATTATTATAGTTCTTGCTAGCAGCGATCGCAATTTTCACAATACGTGCGAAATCATTGCTATTCAGCGCTCAATAGAACTTCTAGAGAAAGACACCACTTCTTAACCCTAAGTAACCTCGTTAAAAAACTGCGCAGAAGCACTACCACAAAAAGGTATATCTCTTCAATGGTGGCTTCATTTAATACTGGAAAATAATGCGTCCTCAGAACAAAATCACTCAAAATTCCTTACCACCCTTATTTCAGCAAGTTAAACCTATGATTTGCGCAGCATCCCCTATTTTTGTGGACCACAAACGCAAAGCAATCGCCTTTTTGAAATGATTCAACTGAGACTCTTCCATATACCGAAGCATTTAGTTATTGTTGAGATTCCGTGCTATGAGGACATACCTTAAAAAACCAAAAACATTGCACAAAAATTAATGTGCAAGATGTGAAATTTACTTTGCCACACAAAGAGGTTACTAGTGTAAACACAAAAGTGCGTAAAACACAAAATAAATATTATTAAGTTCGAGTATCAGTAGAATATTTTATCCGGCGAATGCTTGACATATCCAATTAAGTATCTCCTAAAAAAATTATATGTACAGCATTTAAAAATCGATTATTTTAGCGTCAATGCATTGCATTAGAGCTTTTGAAAGGCATGGTTTTCTTTATTTTACAAATATTACGCTTTAATATTGTGGCTTAATCGAGCTAATTCAAGATCAAGTGAATGATATCACTAAGAACATGCTAAGTACAAAAAAAAAAATTGAAAACAAAAAAGAAAAAAATAAATATATTATACATTGGCTAAGAAGACCGAGAATCATGGAAAAGACAAATGAGTTTGAGTGAGTAGGGTGAAACCAAATGATTTTGTAGGGTGGCATACAATCATCAACGAGAGAGCGAACAAAAGTTATTGAAAGATTGACCTAACGTTCGCGCGGACTTGCTGCACGGCTGCTTGCTGGTTTTTGTTCCTATGGCTCTTTGCTGATTAGGATTTCATATTCATTCAGCCAAATCAGAGACAAACCAGAGGCTGACAGGCTGCCTGCTCAGCAAAATGTCTGTGCTTCCTGTTTTATAGTACTCCGTTCGCAATAATCATGGGAGAGTATTGTGTACACTGGCCTCCATCCAGATTCACACAGCTATGATGCTTAGGGTGGTTCTTGAGTGTTTTTTCTTAAGCATCAGTGTACTTATGCTTGAGTGTGTGTTCCCTCAAGAAATCCATATGAAAACAAGAATCCGTACATAAAATTAATTGAATTAAATGTGCAAAAATGCTCATTGAATTCAAGGCTGGTTCAGAGTGTACTTTAAAATTACATTTGTGGGGAAATAATAAAAAATTAAACATTCTCACGTTTTTTTCTTTTCTCTGTAGTGCCTTCAACTTATTATTATATTACGAACCATCCGAAAGTAAGTGAAAATGACGGCGCTCTCGTTGCGTATAAGCCTGGAAGGAGGTCGTGTAACAAAGACCATTCAATTCCATCCAAATACCACAGTTTTTGATGCTTGCAAGATTATCCGTGATAAGTTTGCAGAAGCTGTGCAAGGACAACGTAAGACATTTTTTTCTCTTTAAACATTGAAGAAAAATCTTGTTAACAAATGCAAATTGCAGCTAGTGAATACGGCCTCTTCATTTCGGATGAACAAAATCAGCAAGGAGTTTGGCTGGAAGCCGGCCGCACCCTGGGCTATTATATACTGCATAATCATGATACGCTGGAGTACCGTCGAAAATTGCGCACGCTGCGTGTGCGAATGTTGGACGGTGCTGTTAAAACGATCCTCGTGGACGACTCGCAAGCCGTTTCTCAGCTTATGGTTGTGATCTGCACAAAGATTGGCATAACAAATCACGAAGAGTATGGCTTGGTGCGCGAAGAAACCGAATCACAGAACGAAAATCTTCCCGATAATAAATTCGGTACTCTAACATTACGTCGCAAGTTTACAGAAAAGGATCGGGATGCAAAAATGGAAAGTTTGCGTAAAAAACTCAAGACAGATGATGAGAGTAAGTTTAAAGTTATAACTGGTTTCTGTGCGTTTTGGTGAATGCTCTCTATTATCCTCTAGTTAACTGGGTTGATGTTGGCAAAACTCTACGTGAACAAGGTATCGATGAATCCGAAACGGTGCTTTTGCGCCGCCGTTTCTTTTTTTCGGATCAGAACATTGATTCACGGGATCCAGTACAATTGAATCTGCTGTACGTGCAAGCACGTGACGCTATACTAGATGGCACGCATCCTGTTACACAAGATAAAGGTTCGTGTTAACATTTGTTTGTTGTTTTATAAAGCATTTTCGTTGTCTCCTTTACATCGTTTTCTCTCATAGCATGCGAATTTGCTGGAATTCAGGTGCATATCCAATTTGGCCCATTCAACGAAGCGAAGCATAAGCCTGGATTTTTAGAGTGAGTAAACAACAACGAATGCTTTCATGAAGTTTCACCCAAACTTAAACTTTTACAATTTCCTTTATTGTGTAGCTTGAAAGATTTTTTGCCGCAGTCGTACGTGCGAGTAAAGAACATTGAAAAGAAAATATTTGCTGAACATCGCACGCATCTTAATCTTTCTGAGATTGATGCAAAGGTACTTTACACAAAAACTGCCCGCGAGTTACCCACCTACGGCGTGACCTTCTTTTTGGTGAAGGAGAAAATGAATGGCAAGAACAAACTTGTGCCACGTCTTTTGGGCGTCACCAAAGATTCCGTATTGCGTCTGGATGAGCGCACAAAAGAGATTCTAGTGTCTTGGCCATTGACCACTGTTCGACGCTGGGGTGCTTCACCGAATACGTTTACTTTAGATTTCGGTGATTATGCCAATCAGTATTATTCGGTACAAACAACTGAGGCCGAGCAGATTGTGCAGTTGATTGCTGGCTATATTGATATTATTTTGAAGAAGAAACAAACCAAAGACCACTTTGGTATTGAAGGTGACGAGGGTTCGACCATGGTAGAAGAGTCAGTGGCGCCATCCAAGTAAGTTTTATTGAAGTGAATTTTTAACCAAAACAATCCTAGCAAAGGATTTTTTTTTATTCTATGAAGAGCAACGTTTCTTCAACACGAAACGAGCAAAATTGGAAAACTCAACACAGAGTCTTTGGCACAGCCTGGATTTATGCAATATGATGGTAAGCTTGTTCAAGAGCACACATTTTATTTCAAAAAGATATGCTTTTTTAAATTATTTTCATTACGTATTTTTATTTTTGTTTCACTTTTTTATTTTTGTGTATTTAATGTTACCACAACCAGGTGAAAAACCCTACACGCAAGGTGAATTGCAAACAGTGCAATACGGTGCTTTTGTTGGGCAAGTTAATCTTGCTCATCAGCCGCCTACGGTGAGTACCAAAAGCAATATATTATTTCTTGTTAGTAGCGTTCGATATTTTTATTTTGCTGTTTGATTTTTGTAAATCTTAATGTTTTTAGAATTTCACACTGTTGAATTAAAATAGAAAGTTCGTTTAAATATTTATTTTGAAAAATTTTTTATAATATTTGGTTAAATGCTAGAATTTTGACTAAGGTCTTATATCAATTTCCTTTTAATGCTGCTACCAAAAGGCTGCTCAAAGTTTCGGAATGTATGTGAAGCTATATTCAAAATCAGAAATACATAGTTATTCATGTCAAATCTATCCTTTTTAGACTAAGGAAGTTCGTATTAGTGCTCTGAACCTTTCTGAACCACAACGTGCCTTACTAGGTTACATTTCAGCTGGCCAAGACATATTAATGCGCGCTGATGAAGAGTTGAGAACTAAGGTAAACATCGACGGAACCCTTTTTATTCTTTCATTGTTTATTGATTATATTTAAATCCACTCTCTATTCTTTGACACTCGTTTTAGGCTCCGATTCAGGAACTTGGAACGGATATGCGTTCTATAGAGTGGCGCGAAAATACATTGGACACTTCTAAACAAGCTGTAACCAGTCATGTTGCCACAATGAGTGCTGCCACTGCGCAAATAATAACTGCCACGCAACCAGATGAGGTTGACACTGAAGCTATAACAGCATCTGTATCGCAAATAGCCCAAACTATACCCGAGGTAACCAAAGAGGTTCGGTTAATTGCGGCTCTTATGGAGAATGGCAATAATGGAGATAAGCTGCTAGATGCTGCTCGTAATTTGTGCAATGCCTTTAGCGACTTACTCAAAGCTGCCGAGCCAGAGAGCAAAGAACCACCGCAAAATCTAATAAACGCTGCCAGTCGTGTGGGCGAAGCCACTACACACGTCCTCAGCACCATCGCAGAGGAGGAGGTACCTGAAAGTCGAGACTTGCACGATATGCTGCTTGCTTTGGCGAAGGCTGTGGCCAATACAACGGCTGCGCTGGTTCTTCGTGCCAAATCGATTGCTGCAAACTGTGAAGATGAAGATACACGTAATAGGGTTATTGGTGCCGCCAGCCAGTGTGCGTTGGCTACTAGTCAGCTGGTGGCATGCGCCAAGGTTGTTGCCCCCACTCTACACAATGCAGCATGCCGTGAGCAGTTAGAGGCAGCTGCACGTAATGTGGCACGCGCCGTTAACAGTCTGTGTGAAGTGTGTAACGAAGCCACTAATGATCCGAAATTAAAGAATGACCTGTTGGCAGCTGCCCGTGATGTTTCCAAGAGCCTGAGCGATATGTTGGACCATGTTAAGTTGAGTTCACGCGAATATGCTAGCCGCAAGAGTCAGGAAATGAGCCCAGTAGAGAATGTAATAATAGGCACCGATATTCTTGTCTCCGCGACAGATCCCCAGGAAATGGTACGACATGCCAAGACCTTAGGACAAGCGACTGCGCAGCTTATTCAGAGTATTAAAGGCGAAGCGGATCAGCAGCAAGATGCCGATATGCAGCGGCGTCTACTGTCAGCAGCAAAACAACTTGCGGATGCAACAGCAAAACTTGTTGAAGCGGCTCGTCTTTGTTCTAGTCATCCTCATGACACTGAAAACCAGAATGCTCTGCGCAGAGCTGCGGAAGAGTTGAGAGAAATAACAACAACTACAGCGAACACACCTGCAATCAAGCGAAACTTGATCCATCGGTTAGAATACTGTTCAAAGCAGGCAGCCTCTGCAGCCACACAATGTATATCAGCCTCCCAAAATGCAGCTCAGCACAGTGATGATCATCAGACCAAGGAGACTCTCCTCCAGGATTGCAAACGAGCGGCAGATACTATTCCACGCTTGGTCACTTCACTCAAGAACACACGTGTTAGCCCCGATGATCCAAACTCTCAGTTGAATTTAATAGAAGCCGCGGAGCAGTTTGTTGAACCAGCATTTCAGGTTTCTCGATCGTCACGTGCTTTACAACCTACAGTCACCGACATTCCGGCCGCAACTCAACTCTCGAAAAGTGCTCTATACTTGGGTCAAACTGTTTCTGAGCTAAATTCGGCCGCTCAACGTGCTCGCGAAGCATGTGGTGGGCAAGAACTAGAGTCTGCCTTAGAAGCGGTGCGAAATCTACATAATGTACTGGATGACACACGTCATGCTGCACAGTCAGGAACTTTGCGGCCACTACCAGGCGAAACAATCGAAAACACCGCGCAACAATTGCGCAAATCTGCGAAAAATGTCGGTATTGCTCTTAGTCAGCTTTTATCTTCGGTGATGCAAGGACAACGCATGTACGCTGGTGTTGCTGGTCGTGATACAGCTCTTGCGTTGGGCGATTTTACGAAAAGTGTCCACGGTGTCGCTGCTACTACTAAGAATCCGGCAGTAATCGATTGTGCTGATGAGGTAGTCATGAACTCGGCACGCCTTATCGAGGAAGCGCAACGTACTCTCCAAAATATTGGAGATACCAATGCGCTAACTCAGGCTGGACGTGATGTCACCGTTGCCCTATCGAAGACAGTTGATTGTATTCCAGGTCAACGTGAGGTTGATATAGCTTTGCGGAATGTAAGTGAGCTGAGTGAAATTCTTTCGATGAGCGATTTCCCTCCATCTAATCGCAATTACAATACACTACAGACGGAGCTTAAACAAGTTGCGGAAAATCTGAGCATAGCAGGTGGTCAAATTGTACATGCGTACGCTAGTCCCGCTCAATTGGCAGAAACCAGTCAGAACTTTGCAACAAACTACCGTGATATGCTGTCAGTCTCCATGGAGATGGCTGGCCAGACCCAAGATGAGGTAGTGCGATCAGAAATGATTGATCGCTTACGCAATGTTTCTACACAATCGTGTTCTTTACTATCCACAGCAAAATTAATTGCCGCCGATCCTGGTCAACCCAACTCAAAGAACTTGTTGCATGCTGCCGCACGTAGTGTCACAGAGAGCATTAATAAACTAGTGGATGCTAGTACTCAGTCAGCTCCAGGACAAAAGGAATGCGATAGTGCTATGCGTAACATTGAAGCGCTTCGCGTAATGCTTGACTATCCACATGAACCCATTAATGAACAAGGCTACTTTGATTGTGTAGAAACAGCCACAGGAAAGTCACGTAATCTCGGATATGCTATCTCCGAAATGATAAACAATGCAAAACAGTCGCAACATGTTGAGTTTGGAAAATCAGTAAATAACGTATCGGAATCAATTCACGGTTTGATAGAGTCATCTGCACAGGCAGCTTATTTAATTGGCGTTTCTCATCCAAGTAGCGTTGCAGGTCGACCTGGTATTATAGATCAAGCACAACTTACCTGGGCGTATCAGGGCATTCGTCAGCATTGTGATATTGTAAGCAGCACGAAGTCGTCAAAACAACAGAAGATTTCCGCACTTACTGTTATTGCAAAACACACGAGCTACTTGTGCTCAATTTGCCGCCAGGCTAGCATGAATACAAACAATCCCGTTGCAAAGAATGAGTTCATTGTACTCGCTAAGCACGTAGCTAGTGGTACATCAAATCTCGTGCAGGAGGTTAAAGGAATTGAAGATGATCAAACAGTTCCATCACGTGCACGTTTAGTCGATCCACTGCTTGAGGCAGTAAAAGCCGTGCGTCAGTACGCTTCGAGCCCAGAATTTATTTCAGTGCCAGCCAAGATTTCCGCGGAGGGTCGCAAGGCTCAGGAACCAGTCTTAAATGCAGGACGCGGTGTAATAGACGGTGTCATCGAAATGGTAAAGGCTGCCAAGTCTCTAGCTTTATCCCCTGATGACCCGCCAGTGTGGCAGCAACTTTCAATGCATTCAACTCCTGTTTCCGAATCTGTGAAACGCTTAGTTGACAATATTCGCGAGAAATCTCCAGGACAGGCGCAATGCGAGCAAGTGCTGCATACTTTAAACACTTGCACTCGCGAGTTAGACAGCTGCGCATTAGCTGTTAATGCTCAAGGATTAAGCCAGCGACGTGACAACAATTTGCATGGTTTCAGCGGTCAAACACTGAATGCGGCTGCTGAACTCATTGACAAGTTGGAACCGATTCGTATGGCGGGAAAAAACAACGCCGAGCAACTCGGACACGCCGTTGGCGAGATATCGCGCTATGTTGTGCCTATGGTGAATGGAGCTATAGGAGCATGCACACACATAGTGCATTCCAACCAACAAATGAGTTTGATAAATCAAACAAAGTCCGTTGTGGAGAGTGCCACTCAGCTGGTACAAGCCGCTAAGGATTCCGCTGGAAATCCCCGTGCTGTTCATGCCCATCCACGTCTCGACGAAGCAATTGAGAACACACGAGAAGCTATACAAGAACTTACACAGACAGTTGAGAAAATAAACGCAGAGACAGGAGTCGTTACTGGTTTAATGGAGCAGGTAAATCGTGCCATAACGCGTCTGACTGACAAACGTCAGTCGCTGTTGAACGCAACCTTTTCCGATTCGTTTGTCGACTATCAAACTCGCATGGTGCAGAGTGCGAAGGAAATTGCTCGCTTGGCAAATGAAATGAGCGCCAAAGCTAGTGTGGAGCCACAGAAGATGCCACAATTTGGCATGGAAATGGCGCAGCATTACACGCAGATTACACAAGACTCTGTGGGTGCTTCGACAACAACAACATCTCCAGATGTCGCCATGCGCATTCGTTCTACTGTCATCGATTTGGGACGATCAATAAGCTCGATAATCCAGTCAACGGCCGGTGGAGCACGTTCGAATGATTCGTTAGCTCAAAACGAAATAACACGTAATGCACGTGACGTATCCGAAAAAGTTGCCCAGGTATTGGCCGCTTTGCAAGCAGGCTCACGTGGCACCCAGGCTTGCATAAATGCAGCACATACCGTGTCGGGTATAATTGGCGACCTTGATACAACTATCATGTTCGCAACGGCAGGAACATTACACTCGGATGGCGATGGCACATTTGCCGATCATCGCGAACATATTTTGCAAACTGCTAAGGCGTTGGTTGAGGATACTAAAGTTTTGGTTACTGGCGCAGCAGGCACACAAGATCAGTTGGCTACAGCTGCTCAAAATGCAGTCACTACTATTCGTAAGTTTTCAAATCATTACAAATTTTAGTTTGTATTTAATTTTAACTTTAACCACTTCTAGTGCAATTGGCTGAAGCTGTCAAACGTGGAGCTTGCACTTTAGGCTCGGCTCAGCCTGATTCCCAAGTCATGGTTATCAATGCTGTCAAAGATGTAGCTTCTGCGTTGGGTGACTTGATAAATGCCACAAAATTGGCATCCGGCAAGCCAATACACGATCCATCAATGCAGGATCTCAAAGAAAGCGCTAGGGTAAGTTGGAGCATTTAAACTTTTGTTTAATCTTGTCTCTACAATGCATTCACCGTACAATTTGATATTTTATTTTAAGGGCAAAAAAAAAAAAAAAATCAAAAATAATCGCTTTAAATGTTGTTTTGATGCTTCTCTTTTAATTTCATTTACATTCTATAACAAGTAATGCATTAGGTTCAAAAATCATTTCAATGTTGTAAACACCTTTTTAATTATACTGCTATAATTATCACTAATGCCACTGCAAATATCGTTATGAACCAAGCCACGTTTACGGATAATTTATTTAGACATTTGAATTAAGAATCAAGTGAACATTTACGGCAATTTGGATTATTTTGCATGCAAAGTAACGCAAAGAATTCTTCTTATTTCGTGTATTTACATTTAATGGCCATGGTATCTACGACACATTTCTGTTCAAGGCTAACGAAGTTAACATCTTTAAAAAATATTTAAATTAAGTTATATTTTTGCTTGTAATAAAAATCGATGGAGGAGGCTGGTGACAATTCGACAGGGACTTACTTAAACTATAATATTTTTGGCGCACAAACTCAGTTTTCAGGATTGGACAATTGAGTCTGCCTATGATTCGCACTTATTGATTTGAAAATAACAATATTAGTTTGTGTTAATGTTTCCAAAACCGTTTTTGTTATTTATTGGAATATTTATGAAAGCATTGCTACTTACCTCACCGCTGATTTTCAAAATAGGTTATCTGGAAAATCAAATTAAAAAGTTATCTCCATAATTCAATTTCCGTTTTGTTTTATCCTCGCGTTTCTGGAAGGCACTGGCATTTCCTTTTGATGGAGAAAAATCAACCATATCCGTGCATTTGTAAATTTTCTAAAAGCGTTACCTCTGCAAAGTGGTTAAAGTAAAGAAAGTCAGGAAAACATGAATTGACTGAGGCTGTGTGCCATTCCAAAACATTTTAACTACAGAAAACACTTATATAAAACGCGAATTCACAAATGTTTTATTTTAATCTTACCGATTGTCAAAATTTATTCTAGCCCTTAGGTCTCCTGAATTTTTAACAGTTAAAAAAAAATTTTTGATTTTTCCAAATTCATCATCCGTGTGAAATGTTTCCGAATAGCACACAACCTGATAAAGATATTTTGTATGCGTCAAACTTACCTTCATTTTGTATCACGAAAAGGCACACTACGAGAAGCAAGACATGAGAAGCAATCGGGTTTTGTACAAAACAAAGTATTACTGATCGTTTCTTTTTTGTCGTTCGTGATGGGGTTAATATAAATAGTAAGTCTTATAAAAGAGAGTCCAATCGAGAGAGTTAAAAATGTGCCCTCCCTGTCAAAAGTGGCAAGTTTTAGTCTGAGAAATTTTTTCTGGTAACAATGGTTAAAGTGTCAAACTGCCTAAAATCAGCTAGTTAGCAAAAAATTTATAATATATAAAAATTTCTTTGAAATTAATAAAAATTATTGGAATGGAAACCAGAAACATGGTAAATTGTGTAAAAACTAAATATAAATGTCAATTTGAGAATTAATTTCAATATTGTTAAAAATCTTTAGCATGTCGTTTGCACTGACGATGCTCCTTATCAAACTATTTTATTTGACAGTTTACAAATTTAAGTCCGAAAAGAGTTTCCGTACTTTTTGCGTTTTTCTCTATTTTTAAGAGATTTTTCTTACTCTCAAAAATGATTACTTGACAGTTTTACGATTTAAAAAGTACGAGAAGATACCTATAAACATATTTCTTTTATTCCGATGATGCAATATTGTTTGTTCGTATAGTTTTTTATATGCGATTTTATGGCACCTCTCACTTTTGGTATTTCTGATTATCTTGCTGAACTGAAGTTTCGCTCGTTGGCTAATTCATTCGATTTTTAACAACTGGTCTATTTAATATGTATATGGTGTTGTATTGATTTCATAGATGTATATTTTTTGTAATCTTACAACTTAACACATTAAATATCAGCGCATCTTGTACACGCATTGGTGAAATGAATTGATGTACCTCCTTTCCAACGTTCTGATAACTCTGCATCAACTTTTTTATATATCTTGTTGTTTTTGTTGTTGTTATTATTGTTGTTGTAATTCTAACTATTTGGCTATCTCTCACTTCCCTCTTATATTCTTGTATTGTATTTTATTGTTGTAATTTCTGTATACTTTACCACCTTAACCCGTTTTGGCTGTGGCTGATTTTCACCATTGTTACCTATATTATTGATTATCGAAACGTTTCACTACAATACGAGTACAATGGAAATTGGATTGTATCCTGCCTTTCTACTTTCTTCCTGCATCCCTAGCGCTATATGCTCGCTCGCTCAATTTTGTAAACACAAAACTTTTTCTCTCTAAATATTTGCACCGTTGAAAACACACACAAACACACACACAACCACGAAGTTTTGAAAAGAACAAAATAACTGCATTGTTTGTTACATGTTTCCTTTCTCTCTCTCTCTCTCTCTCTCTCTTCTCCAACAGATGCTTAGAGATATGTGCTATAGTGCAGCAACAGACTTTAACACCTCTAGCCTAGTCACCCGTGGCAAATGCAATGGATTTTTGAGTTATTAGACTGTTATTATTTGCGAGCCTTCTAAATCATTCAGAAAAAAAGAAAACAGAACTCAAATACATACACGGGCTACGTAATTAACATTTCTCTCGAGCGTTACATTCACATTCTACATTCATTTTTCCTCATCTACGATCTTATCGCGTTTAACTGCTGCTGCCTGTTATTATATATATATTTGTATGCTTTTCGATCTAGTGCAATGATCGTTAAGCGACTTTTATAGATAACAACCCATAGTAGACTTCCTAGTTAATAACATGGTGTAATAATAATAAGTTGTTAGTGAGTTTTTTGACAATACCAAGAATAGCTTTCTTTCTGTCAAAAAATTAAGAGCGAAAGAGAGGAACTGTTGATAGTTGTCAAATTGTATTATTTGTTTGAGTTGCTAGATGATGATGTGTTATAATTTTTATAGGTTATTGTGCGAATTAAGTTTCAATAAATATTTAATTCAATTAATTGTGCCGTGTTGTGTTGACAAAAGTTATCGCAGTTGTCTTCGCCCATTTGCCAAGTTCGTCATTGAATGGTTTTGCCATTTTATCAAAAACGTGCGCTGGAAGGCGCCACCAACATGAAGCTTCAAGAATATATCGAATGTCATGAAAGAATGTTCAATGCCTAAACTGATAATAGCCATTAAAACAAGTGGACATATCATTGAGTTCCGATCGACTGCACGTTTGCTGATTTATTTTCATTCCAATTCAACATCAGCTGTTTTTGACAGGAGCGGGGCGAAATAAATTATCATTTTGAGAGAGAAGTGTCAAATTGACCAACACCTTATTATTATTACACCATGGTTAATAACAGAATTTTTCTCAACACACCTTCTGTATTTGTTAGGTACTCTCTATATCTATGATCGAATTGTTCCCAAAACCAGCCATTTTTAAACTCATTTTGAATATTTTTTGAGAACTTATTTTTAATGTTTTGTGAGAGTTTGTAGATGTCGTATTGCAAAACCAAAATGGGGATATTTTTTCTTATTTAGGAAAATTTATTTTCAAAATTCAACAACACGGCTTTAAACGATGCAACATTTGCAAACTCTAAAGTTATTATATCAAACAGAATTTTAAGTACCTAATAAAATAGCTATAAACTGTCCAATAAAACATTTACTATGGGAATATTAAATATATAAGTATGTATATTTGTAATAGAAACTTAAATATTCCTATGGAGTTTTTCTGAGTGCCATCGCCATTTGTTTAAAAACTGAGATATATTGAAGATTCTAATAAAAATTTAATGTTTTACACATTGTAAAAGTTGATTTATTTCTGTAAAAAGTTGTTTTTAAGGTATACTAAGCATTAAATTCTAATCATTAAAGATATACCTAAGCATATACCTAAGCATTAACTGAATCTTTGGTATGTCCTTTAGGTAATGGTGCTTAATGTTTCCTCCTTATTGAAGACTGTAAAAGCGGTGGAGGATGAACATACACGCGGAACGCGTGCGATGGAATCAACTGTCGAAGCAATTTCACAAGAAATTCGTGTAAGTATTTTATAAATTTCGATATTTATTGAAAATGTGATCATTTCACGTTCTTTTCAGGCCATGCATTCGCCACCACCTCCTGGTACACCACAAGTAAGCCCCGAAGATTTAATTCGCGTAACTAAGAATGTGACTTTTGCCACTGCCAAAGCAGTGTCTGCTGGAGCATCGAACTTACAAGCGGATATTGTGGCAGCTGCTAATTTGGGTCGTCGAGCCATCTCGGAAATGTTACTTGTTTGCCGTTCAGTCGCTTGGAATTGCGCTGAAACTGAAGAGTTGCGCCAACGTACCCTTGAAGCAGGTGCCGCAGTTGGGGAATCCTATCGCGAACTTTTAAATGGTATTTTACACGATTGCAGCGCAGACGATCGCATGCATTTATCGCGTCGTGTTGCAAAATGTGTCACAGATCTTGTAGCCATGGCGCGTTTGCTTAAGGGTTCTGATTGGATTGATCCAGAAGATCCAACTGTTATTGCAGAGAATGAATTACTGGGTGCTGCAGCGTCTATCGATGCTGCTGCCAAGAAGTTGGCCTCATTGCGACCACGTCGCCAGCCAGATGTGAAGGTAAGTTGCGCCAATTTTATATGTGGGTTTGTGTTCAAAATTTTACTTAAAGAGTGTTCTTGGTGCTGGTGCTATTAAATAATAACATTAACTTTAACCTCTGCTGATTTGTGTGCACTAATAATGTTTGTCTACCTTGCATTGATAATCTCAGTGAGATATGTTTGATATTCTTGGTTGTCATTTTAACGTTCACCCAGGAATCAAACATATTATTATTGTGATTGTTAAAAACTACTAATACATTCCAACTAAACAGATAAAACACCCTTTCCAAAAATGCTTACATCCTAACAATTGAATTGTTGTACTTTTAAGAATATTTTAAAGGCATAAATATTTTCTGTGTTTTATAGATCGAACTTGATGAAAATATGAAGTTTGATGAGATGATACTTGAGGCTGCCAAAGGGATTATGGCTGCTTCGTCTGCTTTGGTGCGCGCCGCTAATGCCGCTCAAAGAGAGCTTATCGACCAAGGCAAGGTAGCACGTCGCCCACTTACCTCGTCCGATGATGGTCAGTGGTCTGAGGGTCTTATTTCGGCAGCGCGGCTTGTTGCGGCGGCCACACACAGTTTGGTGGAGGCCGCACAGAATCTTGTGCGTGGCGTGGGTACAGAAGAAATGTTGATATCCACGGCCAAGCAGGTGGCAGCTTCCACTGCACAGCTGCTCATTGCATGCAAAGTCAAATCAAATCCCAATTCGGAAGCTGGTCGCCGTTTGCAGGCTGCAGGAAATGCGGTCATCAAGTCTACTGATAATTTAGTGCGCGCGGCTCAACAAGGACTCGAGGCCGAGGAGGAACATACACTCAAAATAAATACATCGATGGTCGATGGTATGGCACAGGAGATCAACGCACGTTCCGATGTTTTACGCATGGAGAAACAATTGGAAGAAGCACGCCAGAAATTGATACATATTCGCCAAGCGCGCTCCAAGCAAAAGAACGTACATGGTTTGACTACGGATGAAAGCGATTCAGAGTATACGCATTCGGCTTATGGAACGCTGCAAAAGCAACAATTCAATGTATGAGAATATATCAGGTTTTTTTTCATTTTTTCCCAGTGCCCACAATTTAGACACTTTTTGAAAATAATTTATAAAGATATATTAATTGAGTCACTAGTGGCGCCGTGGCCGAGTGTGTTAAGTGCGTGAACCACTCGGTGCAAATTTTCGAGCCCCGCAATCTGAGGTTCGAATTATCAACCAGACACAGAAAAATTACCATGAAAATGTCGTTACCATGTCGCCAGATGAAATTACCATGAAAATTTTCTTTTTCTCACACTTAATACTCACAAATTACCACCCTCGCAAAATACCACAAATTACCACAAAATCCCTCAAATCTTCTTTTGAGGTATTGTGGTATTTTGTGGTAGTTTGAGGTATTTTATGGTATTTTGAGGTATTTTGTGGAATTTTGAGGTATTTTTTCCCACGCGTGGTAAATATCGCACATGTGGTATTTTTTTCCCACACGAGAGATTTTTACCACAAAATACCATGGGAATTACCACATCCCACAATCGTTGAAAAATACCATAAGTACTATTTATCGTGCTTTTCTGGCAACTATGCATGCACATTGGCCGTTCGGAGTCGGCCTAAAACTAGTAGGTGCAGTTCTCTAACACGCACAACACAAATTGATCATAAGAAGTTCTGTCAAGTTCTTTCAAGGGCTGAAATGGCCAGTTTATTTATTTTTACATTAATTGAGTCAGAATTTTTGGTTTAACAAAACTTTAATATATTGGTAAAAGTTTTTACTATCACATTCATTTTCAGAATTTGAGTATTTATAAAAATAAAATTTAAATATTTTTCATAGCCATGTTAGTGACTCTTTCCATGTTACAGAAGTAACATTTCTAGCAGCTTTCGACGTTCATGAAAAAGACAATTTATTTAAAAATAAGTACAATGACGGAATTTGTTACTGATTCAACATATTAATTAGACAGACAAATAATAACATTATTATCCTTTACGGGTGTTGCATGGAATCGCTCTTACTCATAAAGGCAGTTATAGCTTAGTATTTATGTTTAATTTATTAACGATTATTAATTAGAAGTGATGTTAAATTTACCTATTTAACCTAACTTTACTCTAGACTCTTAACCGAACGGGTGGTTATAGCCAGTCGGAGTCACCAACTTCCCCGAGTTACTTTCAACAAAATAAACATCATTATAACTACACGACACACACTCATCCGCAACACTTTCATCATCCGGAAGCGGTGTCGCCACCTCCTATGAATAATCAACATTACGATAACAACAACATCGCTTTCCCCCCACCACCTCCTCCACTGTCAACTACAATTTCTAACATGCAAACCGCTACAATTGGCAATACTTTTCGATCTAATCCAAAGCTAACAGCCAATGCTGTGCCACGTCCTTATCCCGGCAGCCCTGTAGGTGGTGGCAGCATTACGATTAATGGTGGCGGTCGATTACCATCTAATCCAAGCAGTCCAATGACACCAACCAATAAATATCAACAATCTTTTGAAAACACAACTACTACAACAAATCAACAACAACAGCTACAAAAAACTGGTGTCAATCGCAATTTGGAGGCTTGCGTTCAAGATTTGCATGATAAAACCTTTGGACAGGGTGGTGTGGTACAGATCACTGGTGGTAACAGCGACTATCCAGGTCAAAACTATGAAGGGTACACCTCAAGGTGAGTTTGCGTTATTCAGAAAAGTTTT
Organism: Pherbina coryleti; assembly: GCA_943735915.1. Classification (NCBI taxonomy): domain Eukaryota; kingdom Metazoa; phylum Arthropoda; class Insecta; order Diptera; family Sciomyzidae; genus Pherbina; species Pherbina coryleti. The sequence continues at coordinate 134,340,244 of OX030952.1, forward strand.
TTTTTTCAACTTTACCATTAGGTATGAAACTCGCAACTTCGACAAAAGCAGCGAATTGGGTGTAAAGCCCCTAGAGTCGAGCTTTTCTCAGATGACTATAAACACTGACGGTGGCAAGATCAGCATTGTCGATCAGGGTTCAGAACGTCTAACATCTATGACACAACGTGTAATGGAACGAAAAACATTCACCTCCACGACTGAATCCAGATCGGAAAAGAAGACAGAATCGCACAGTTTTCGCATGGATTAAACGAGCCATTTCATTAGCCACCAATCAGCCAAACTTAGCTTAAGACTAACATATACTGCGAATTATATTAATGTTTGTTAAAGTTACAAAAACCAAAAAAAAAAAAAAATTTGTTAAATAAGAACGTCAAATAAATAGAGACATAACATATTAATCAAAATTTATAGATTGCTTGAACGAATATACTATTTGCTGTTTCTGTTTTCATTTATTTCGAAACAATTGTGCCGACATGGCAAAAAACCCGTTCTTTATTAATTTGCAAACTCACGAAAACAAATAAAAAAAATGCCAAAAGTGCTTTTATTAAATATATTTATGTAACGTAATTTATATGATGTTACCAGTTTTATAAAAATTTACAAACATTTGATGTGCCTCGTGTTTTTTCTCTTCCCATAATTGTAAAAAATTGTTGCCAATGTTTGCCAATCATAAGAAATATAAACTCGATGTCTTCTACCATTTAGGTATCTATATTTTGATGCCAACGCATAAATTAACACAAAACGTCGTTAACTAATGCTTTTGAATAATATATAAAATTTTCGAAAATTTTGTTAACCGATTTAACCAAAAAGAAAATAAATATATTAGAGTTTATTGTTTTACAACTTTGCATATATATATATATATCGATAAATTTCAATAATTTATAGCTTATTTCATGTTTACTTTAATGCTAAGCAAAATTTTAAAAATTGTAATTTTTTCTTTACCGAACAACTATTATGTCAAATATTTTAATTATTTTTTTAACTAATATTTTAATGAAAATTGTATACGCGTGTGCATTATTTTGTATATAATTTTTATGTATGTATGCGTGTCTTTTTTTAAACAATAAACCATTATATCTTAATTAACCAGCCCATAATGTTTTAATACAATTTATGATTCGATCAACTGTCGTAAAAAAAGGAGCTGGAAATTACTTTACCTACATCCTTCTTTATATATTTTAAACATTTATAAAAATAAAGTGATTAAAACATTTACCACTGATATCTTCAACCACAACCCACTTCAAACAGAAAGTGAAGTTTAAATGTGTATGGGTGCAAAAGGGAATGTGCAAAAGGGAATGTGTATGGGTTTTAAATTGTTAAATGTATTGCAATTGTCTGAACTCTATTATCTAGTGAAATGCCCGGTTGATTTCATGAAATATAAAAAATTTTACATTTTTCAATGAAAAAAAAAAAACACATTTATGCTCTGTTGGGTTTTATATTAAACTATATAATATATACATCGATTATATAAAAATATATGTCAGGAAAATAAATGCAGCAAAAAGTCTGTTAGTTTTATTTTGATTATTGTATTGCAGCAGCCACCGTTATTTATTCTACTGTATATTTTGATGGCCTCATTTGTATTCCTCGTTTAGCTGCCGTCCAATCAACCAGCGTCGTATTTCCGAAGTACCTGCACCGATCTCATATAATTTTGCATCACGCAAAATCCGTCCTGTAGGATATTCGTTTATATATCCATTGCCTCCGAGAATCTGTATGGCATCCAAAGCAACTTGTGTTGCCTTTTCAGCGCAATACAGAATAACTCCAGCACAATCCTTGGGACTTCGAGCGCCTGCGTCACAAGCACGAGCTACGCTGTACAAATATGAACGACAAGCGCTAAGTGTAGTATACATATCTGCCATTTTTCCTTGAATCAACTGGAACTCACCAATCAATTGATTTTTCTGTTTCCGCTGATGTGCGTAATCGAATGATGTATCGCAGGCAGCTTGCATGAGACCAACTGGTCCAGCGGCTAGCACTAACCGTTCAAAATCCAAGCCAGACATGAGCACATAGACACCTTTATTCAGCTGACCCAAAATATTTTTCTCCGGTACTTTAAGATCTTGAAATACTAATTCGCAGGTACTGCTCCCACGCATACCCAATTTGTCGAGTTTCTGCGCAACACTAAAACCCTCCGAGGCAGTGTTAATAATAAAGGCAGTGATGCCATGTTTATCGGCTACACCGGTGCCTGTTTTGGCATATACTATAAGTGTATCCGCATCGGAACCATTGGTTATCCAGAACTTAGTGCCATTGAGCACATAGTAGTCCCCCTTCTTTTCTGCCCGTAACTTCATGGAGACAACATCTGAGCCGGAACCAGGTTCAGACATGGCTAAACCACCAATATGCTCGCCACTGCATAGCTTTGGCAAAAACTCTTCCTTTTGCTCTTTAGTACCATTTTTCGTTAGTTGGTTAATGCAAAGATTGGAATGAGCACCATATGAAAGTGCCACACCGCCAGCAGCCCTGAAACAACAACCGAAAACTTTTGTGGCGATCAACAAAATAAATGGTCTGACACTCTACCTTGAGATTTCCTCCATGATGATGCAGTGATCCAAATAGGTACCACCAGTTCCGCCAAACTCCGGCTCTGCTGTAATGCCAAGAAAGCCTAGATCACCCATTTTTTTCCAGAACGAACGCATTTCCCTTTGTGTCGAGGTTATGAATAAAATTTCATGAAATCACCATTTTCATCCACAATCTTAGCAAAAAAACAAAAAACTCACTTGAACTGGTCTGTTTTATCAATATCCTTGGCCAAGGGAGCGAGCTCTTTTTGGAAGAAGCTGAATGCCGTCTCACGGAGTCTCTGCTTCTCCTCGTCTAAGCCATAGATCAGATCATTGATGGGAAAGTGTGTAAGACTTCTCGTCAAGGGAGTTTGCACTGATTTAGCACCAATGCTAGGCAGTAATTTGTTTAACGATCGAGCAGCGTAACGAAGACCCATAGTTTGCTAAAGGTATTCGACTGATGGTAAGAAATTCAAGTTGCGCACTTCTGCAAAAACTCACGCAGCTGATAAAGGAATTATCTAACCTTAACACGAAAGCACCAGCTGGAGCAGTGTTGCCAAAATAACAAACACTTTGAGGTAAGGCCAGATTTCTTTGCAGACGAGGTTAAATGGCGCAATAATTTTAATTTGCTTCAAATATAGTGAGTCCATTTTGACTTGATCAGCTTTGCAATTGGGAAGTATTCCAAACTGTATCTAATGCGTACATTAAATTATTTAATAAACTTTACTTCGAAGTCCAATCAGATGATTTTGTTTTAATATCAGTTGAAGGTTGATAAGGCAGCATTGGTTATTTTTTTGCGATCGCTTTGTTTAGTTGCTTTTCTTCATTTAATATTAAACAGAGCTCTTCAAAACATACACATGTTGTTAAAGAAAAAAAAAAAAAAAAAAAAAAAAAAATAACGCACCGTTACAAAGGAGAATTGTTCCAATAAAAACTCAAAACATAGTAAATTTATATAACTTATTTATTTATCTTAAGAAATTTCTCTTTTAGGGGTAAACTATTCGATTTAAGTTCGAAAACAAGAGATAAAGACGGTGAATTGTATGAATTTTAATTTTGGTTTTTCTCTCCAATAAGACGCACTGCTTAAAAGGAGTACAAAATTCAAAAACATCGGACCAATGAGCATTTTATTCATAAAAACAGAGCGTTCTTAAGTTACACTTTGCATTCAATTTTCAAATGTTTTTTTTTTTTGTGAAAACCACATAAAACCAAAACAATAGTAGTATTCACTATCTGGAGTTTTGGGAGTATTTTTAGTAAATTAAAAAGAATTTGCTACAGATTGTGAGCACTCCCATAGTTTTTCTTGACATTCAGTGCTGGCATAGAACGTCAAGTCAGGTGTTTTTCAAATATACAAATACTTTGCAAAATTTACAATGGTGGAGTAAATTTAGTATTTATAGTATTTGGAAAATGTTCATGTTTTGTTTTGTAAAACTGTCAAATTTACTACAAATACCAAACTTATCTATCTTGCAAGACAACAGACAACAGCGTTGAAAAAGTGTTTTTAACAGTGCCCAGCCCCGCGAAAGAGCCCGCGGTTTATCAATAAAAAACCTTTCTAAAGTAATAACTTGGTTACCATTGACATTCCACTTTATTTTTTATCTCGAGAACCTATACCACGAAAATTATCAAAAATATTCTATATACATATGAGAAGTTCGTCAAGATACGAACTGGTCAAAACTCTACGGCAAACACAATTCGGTCTTATTATTGTTTCTTATTCGGAAACAAATTAAAAAGTTATGTCGACAGGTCATGTGAAACACCTTTAAGCGATAGTAAAATCTGCTTGTTGTACGAGGGCTGCCTTTTAAGTTTTGCGCCTCGGCAACACTAGGAATAGCTAGATAAATTTTGACAGTTCCATTCGAAAATTTTACACTTTTCAGCATAAACTTTTTGGTGTATGTGCTCTTTTGTGTTGTTACAGTGATTTGAAAATCGTATTTCAGGGAATAAAATGGAATTACCACGTGAACATTTTCGGTTGATTTACGATTTTCGACGTGGATTGGCAAGAAAAGAATGCATAGTTCAACTTTTGGTGATAAAGCACCACATCGCGACTGTAAAACACTGGTTCAAGGCGAATTTTGTAAAGGTTTTCCAGAACGGCTGTTGTGGCAGAAAACATCGATACTGTGCGTGAACTGTTGAAACAGACCGGCATGTGACATACAGTGAGATGGAGTCATCCTTGGGCAGCCTCGGTAGTCGAGTAGGTAGCGTGCTCGACTGCCATCCCAGAGGTTCCGGGTTCAAATCCCGGCCAGGTCATGGTCCTACGCGTTAACCTTTCGCATTTGCAATTTTCTTTCCTCATTTCCAATCAACTGAAATTGAAAACTCATCAATATTTACGACTTGAAGTCGAAGTTGGTGGTAGAGAAGTTTATGGATGAGATTATAACTTCAATGGACTGAGGTAAAGCCATAACACTTGCCTCAGAATCAAATTCACATGTTTCTACGGTTTTCCACCACGCTTAGGACATCCTAGACATGTTTCAGTTGATGGCCCCTTCCTTCCCCCTAATATATCAACCCATTTCGAAGACTTGACTGACAAGGTAGTACACCTGAAATCCTTGGTTCAAACCAAAAAAAAAATTATCATTATCTACGTAAGCCCAAGACTTAAAAGGCAACCCTCGTACAACAAAGAGTGTGTTAATGTGTAAACTATATCCAGGGCAGAAACTTGTCATATAAAATAAAAATAAAAACATTGCAAAAGGAAATTTAACAGCAGGAAGTTGTTGTAATGCAACAAATATTGCTCAGTTTCGAATATACACGCTGTGTTTTTTTTTCGGTTTTTATTGTTACGAATGCACCTAGCAACGCATCCAATACAGCGCATGTCTCAACAGCGAACAAATACCGCATCCCTACAAGGACTCCATCAACGAACGCCGACACAGTAAATATAGCAATAACGGTATCATAAACAACATTTGCTGCTCTTTGTAGTGTTGCCTTAAAAATGGAAATCCAACAAAAAATCAAATATAAAAAAACAAAAACCCAAAACCTCAAACAGAGAACGAAAACGACAACAACAACAACAGCAAAATTACAAACAATTCAGTTGCTCGCGTCATGTAATTCAGTTGATTTATGGACGTGAAAAAAGGACATTCCACGAATAGCCCAAAATAGCGTTCAACATTAAACCGTAAAGTATGCAGTAAAGTGTTTAAAAACTCACAAATAAAGTTGCGCCGTGAGAAGAGGATATTTTGTATGAACTAATTAATTAAAAAAAAATTAAACTTCTGTAACTATTGTGCTAAGGACTTGGTTCCAAAGATGGCTCCAAAACGGAATTCTTGCACTTATATAAATTGGTGAAAATAGTTTTGAGTGCACTGGAAGAAGTAAGTTCAATTGAAATGAAGCATTACAGCTATGTTTAAATAACCATAAAAAAAATAACAGTGATTTTGTTATGCACCAGATAACGAGCTGGTAAAAAAACGAAAAGAAAAAATTTCCTACGTCATGTTCTTACGTTCGGTCCGGTTAGTATTAATTTACGTAAACAGTTTGTTGTTGTCCTTGCATTTGCTGTTGTACGAATAGCTATAAAAGTGTGTTTATGTGAGCGTGTGTTTTTGTATTTCCTCTTCCGTTCCTGCACATCTTCACACCTTAGGTATTTAACTTGATAGTTGGATTCACCGTGTTCCACTGGTCCTGTGTTTCTGTTGTGTGTAGCTTTTGTAGGGTTGGGTTTTTAATGTTTTGAGTTTTTTGTTTTATTTCTTGGAATCTTAGCTACTATAGCTCTAATGGAACAAAAATTAAGAAAGGTCAAAAGCTATGCTCAAATGATGACATAGTTGGAAAATTCAAATCGATTAAAACCAAATAAGAAAATAGTAAGCAGACGGCCAGACAATGCGTATTTGTTTTGCTTTTTTATTGGAAGGTACAACCGTGTAAGTAACGGAATTTGCCTGAAGTCATTAAGTTCTATCCTGATATCGAAAAGCTAAAACTCTGTTGGTAACGTTATAAGTTTCGTGGCATTTTCTTTTTCGTCAATTATATCTGAGATACGGGATTGGGTACCAATCTACTTTAAAGCTCTAAAATGATTTTTCTGTTTCCTTCCAATCATGTGGAGACCTTTTCGCAATTCTATCGTATTCATCGCTAAAGCTTGGACATTAAAAAGAACGGCAACAATGAAAACCACGAGAAGTACTGAAGTCTGAACATTTTAGAAAATGTTGTTAAATGATGTGAATACGTATCAGATGGAGGACACGAATTTTATCTATAGAAGTGCGAATAAAATCAGTCAAGTACCTTTAGGAACATTTTTAAAAGTAGTTAGAAGTACATAGCAAAATTACCATCCACTCTCTTTAATTTTATTAGTACCCATAAGATGCATACAATCACGACCGAAAGAAATTTAACTTCTAACCATTTTATTTTCATATTGAAACTAATTTAAACAAATTAATAAATAAAACTATGGAACACTGTGTAGCCTTCAATACACAGTGATATGCGTTGTGTTATTTTCTTCCAATTACAAAAAAAACAAAAAACCATCAAGAAAAACTCTGATTCAGTTAATTTTTACTTGTTTGGCTGCGATTGAACGAACCTCAAGAGATGATTAGGGCCAGATAGTAGTGAAAGAGGTGGTGGTGGTGGTTAGTTTGTGATTAAATAAATCAATAAAACACAATGAGGTTCATATATGAACATGTTCACATGAACATTCTTTTGAAAATCTCATACATATAAATACATAAACATGCACATAAATGTTTTAAAAAAATAAGTCCTTTAGATATAAGAGGTTTAAATTTTGCTATTTTTTAACTTTTAAACAGCTATCATATCACTAAATGAATTTTGCGAAATTACATCTAATCAAGTTCTGCTTATTTTAAAAATCAAAGTTCAGGAAGTCCATTTTCAATTCTGTTCAAAAAAAATTCAATTAGATACAATACAAAAGAATGCAAAAGGTCACGTTAACATAGGTAATTATGAAACCATATTTATTGCTCTTTTACTTTCAATTCGTATATTTGATATTAGAACAAGAATATCTAATAACCACCCTTTTTCGTATTTGAAAATATGGACTTTTTCGTCGGTAAATGCATCAATTTTTGTATGCAAGAAAACCCTTAAAAGAATGAGCTTTTATGAGCTGTTTGGGTCGTTGAATTTGAACATGGAAACAGAATTTCAAATGCGATAGATTTTTCAATTTTCAAATCGACCACATTGAATCCTCCACCTTGGCGATGAGTGACCCCAAAAACTCCCGAGTAATGCTTTTACAGTCGATTTGACCTATTCATCAGTCAAATTAGTACAAAAAAGGACCATGCTTGGAAATAATTGACGAAGAGGTCGAAATAATTTAAATACTCCTGAATTACTTATTTGGCGCCGGTTGGAACACCGAATGTCTTCAGGTTGCCCAACACTTGATACTTCCAACGAAGATGTGAGCGTCCTCTACTGCGTTGACCGTCATCGGGCATCGAATCAAATATTTTTTTCGCTGGAGCGTCGTTTTCCATTCGCTCAACACGACCTTGCCAGCGCAGCCACTCGATTTTGATGAGCTGAATGACATTTTTCTCATTAAGTTAAAACATAATGACAACTATATTCGATTCGAGTCGAATATTTAAGCTCACAGAAACATTTTGGCTGTCGCATTCCTAGGAAGATAGAATTGAAACATTTGAGACGAGTCACCGATTTATCTCATTTTATGACACAAACAGTGCAAGTGAGAATAACATCAAAGTGAGAAAATCTAGTGAGAACTGCGGTGAGAAAAGTTACAGAACCGAGCTTCATATCTTTAAAATTGCTCCAATGATAATCTTAATGATAAAAATGTTCTGTATGAAGCGAAGCGAACAAAACAAACATTGCATTATATTTTGAAAATTTTTCAGTACTATCGAAGCATGCTTGAAGCTGGAAGTTCATTCACTGCATTTGCATATGCGTCCGTCTATTCGATGGTGCAATTTACGCAAGAAAATTATGGCAGAGTTCAATGATTGCATTTTACGTTCGGAGTAGGGATGTAACGGAGCTTCGAATTCGGTTCCGAAAGGTCGGAACTTCCGATTGATTTTACACATCGATTTCGGGTCCGATAATTTTCAATCGAAGTTATTTAGATTGAAAATTGAAACTCAGGTATTCGATCGGTTCTATACGATTTGACGTATCTCACACCAGAGCGTAGTTCTACGTAAAATAATTTTGATACTTATAAATTCACTGGCAGCATTCTGGTTCGTTTTCTTTTTTTCCGTTTTCCATTTCGATTTATTTCGATGAATCTAACACATCTTTTTTTTTATTCCAACTTCGACTCCGAATTCAGCTCCGGTTCCGACTCCGGCTCCGATAAATCATATTTAAAAACTCGGGTTCCGGTAAACGCGTCTCCGTTTCATCCCTAGTTTAGAGTAAGCAGGGCTACAAAATTGCAAAATATTTGATATGTTTTTAATGTGAAATTTTTACCGTATTTACACACAAATACTTAAAATGTCTTCATTTATAATTAAAAAAATAAATTAACAATGAAAAAATCATTGACATTTTTAATTTTTAAGATTTATTTACAAGACTCATCCCTAAAAGTAATGAGTTTCTGACTCGTTTCTTTTATTTCTTCTCTCTGATCGTTATAAATAAGAGCTGTCGCTTTTCTTGCGTAATGTACTGAACACATTGACGACTACAGCGACGACAAGCTGTCAAATTAGGAATAGTTCTATATCGACGACACGACATTGCGTCATAAGACCAAATTCTCACCATAAGAAAAACATGTAAAAAAATTTGACAGATGTCGTAATATCGCTGTCGTCGTCAATGTGTTCAGCACATTAATTGCATTTTCAAACGTTACGCACGAAGGCATTCGTTGGCATTAAACTCTCTCTCAAAAGCTTTCAATCATTTCTATTGCATTGCGTTCAGCGAGAAGACGGACGCATATGCAAATGCAGTGAATGAACTTCCAGCTCAAGAATGATAGAAACAAGTTATCTGATAGAAATCCGTTATCTAATGCTCTCTTTTTCAATTGAGTGCATGACGTCACACAGTTCTTTTGCTTGACAAAAACGTATGCAAATGTGCGATCGTTTAGGCAAATTGACGAAATCGAAAATAAATTCTTTCGGAAAAGTAAAGTAAAAATATCTACTCTTCTGTATAAAAATATGAATATTTTCGTATACGGAAAATATGAATTTTTTAAACTTTTAGGATTTTTATCTCCTAAACTATTGGAGACCGACAAAATTTTATTGCACCAATAGGTTTTAGAGGTCCATATATGTACATATTATGAAATAAAAAAAAAATATTTAGGCTCCAAAGTAAAATTATTCCAAAGTCTGACAATATCGCTTGTGACGTCATGCTCTCTCTCAGTTGCGGAACGCGTAATCTTGTTTCTATCATTCTTGCTTCCAGCTTGAGTTTTTTATGAAGTAAAATATCAGAGCATACAGCGGCAATGAAGTAAAAACAACGAGCAATTTTAGCGAGCACACCAAGTGCACCTTGCATCAGACTGTATAAATTTGTAACGATCGTTCTCAGTTTTTTTACGAGTAGAGGTGTCGGTCGATATGATCACATAACCTTAAAAATTTGAAAAGTTAAAATTCAATGCTCGAAAACGAAGCAAGGCAAGCTTAAAATAACTGTCTTTACAAGTTTTCTATCAGCGAATACAAATTCTGGAGGTAGGCGTGGTTTTCATCCGATTTGGTTGAATTTCATACTTAGAGTGTATTTTGAACATCAAAACTCATATGCAAAATTGCAAGTCCATATAATTATTTTTGTTGAATTCGAAGAGATTTTACCGTTTTGATAAAGTCACTTTGTATGGGAGGTAGGCGTGGTTTTCATCCGATTTGGCTCATTTACGAACTTGAGCTTCATTTTTTAGAGGAAAGCTTAAATATTGAATTTCGTGATGATAGCTTTAAAATTACGGCTGTAATCGTGATCACAAACAGACGGACAGACGGACAGACAGACGGACAGACAGACGGACATGGCTAAATCAACTCGGGTGGTGATGCTGATCAAGAATATATATACTTTTCTATACCTACCACGCCTCCTTATGGGCGTTACAAACGGAGTGACAAAATTAATATACCCCCATTTACGTTTTTTAAACGTGGGGGTATAAAAATCAAAACATAAAATACATCGGAGTAGGGTATATTTATCGGAGTAGGGTATAGAGAATATTTCTATATTCTACTTCAGTTGGGTTCTACTCTAATATTCTTACATAATTCAAGGCATGGATGTTATTTTTTATGTTTGTTCAGTATTTGTAGGTATGTGTATCAAAAAATCTCCCTACTACACTGAATGTTTTTTAATGCGACTGCAGAAGAGGCGAAGCATTTAAAAGCATGGCAGATGGCTTGCAAGTATTTTTTGTTATGCTTGTGCAGCTTTTTAGTATAAATCTTGAAAGACACAGTCTATTTTTTTAAGTGAACTGCTCGCAACAGTCGATAAATAAAGACTTTCATTTTCTTTCATGATAAGAATGACACATATTTATGTTACGCACAGTAACTGAGCCAGGCCAAAACAAGGTCATGACTAAAACTTTCGTAGACTTTTTGGCTTGTTGGATGAATGTCAGGTGCAGACATAGAAATGACATATAATTTTGGAAATTAAAAATAATAAATTTATGATTAGGGAAAGCTCATTGATAGGGTCAAATACATTGTATGAACAAAAAGTTGTTAGCTAACAAAAAAGAAAAAAAAAAAACAAAAACAAATCGAAATTTATCACTTGAATAGAGCGCAACACAATAAATAAAATAAATACAACTAAACGGATGACAACCATAATAAGAACAATACGAAACAACAACGAAAACAGCGAAATTCATTGGACAAAACAATCTAATTGGAGGCATTGACATTAGCCGCAGCAAAATATTTAGGATGCCGCTTTTAATTTTAAGCACGGAATACTTTGAACTTCTACCAAGTTCTCACTCACTTCAACGAATGAAGAGTTTTGTTTTTTAGAATGGAAAGAGAACATTGAAGAGTTTTCAGGAAAATGTTGATTGATTTTGATGAAATGAAATCAAGCGTTACAAGGATAGTAAAGGATGAGTTCTTTTTTCTATTGAAATTTTCTTCAAAACTTTTTGTACGCATGTAACGAAATGCTTTTACACCCTGTACCTGTGTCGTTTCTGCGTATATATAAAATGTCACAAAAATACTCAAAAAATATCGCTGCCAAGTTTTCAGTTGAATTAAATATTCTAAATATAAATCAAGTAAATCATTAAAAATAAAAAAGAAAAGTAAATATCAGAAAACAAACAAAAACATTAAACATCAGAGTCACCAAGTGGCTACGAAGCAAGACAAAAAACTGCCAATGGACGTATAAACATCGCAACGTAAGACCCAAAGACTACGGAAAAAAATTGCGGCGAAAATAATTTACTTTTGGCAACGTCAATGAGTGCCGCTTTTATTCATAAATAGAAGTTTAGCATTTGAACTTAGCTGCAAGAAAATAGAGAGCATGACAAAATAAGATAATTTCGTAATTGTTGTAATTTCCTGGTCACAATTTAAACGCAGCGATATTTTAGGCTGCTGTCCAATTTAAACTAACTACTTTCAACTGCTATTATTTTACTAAAATACCTACTACTTCTTTCTAGATTTAAAATCTCAAACTCATCAAACCCACAATTGTAACTTGCAAATTGTAAACACTTCATCCAAAAATTTCTTTAAATACAAGCTAATCAAATAAGACTATTGAATGAGACATATTTAAATTAAGACCAAAATATATTTAAATTAAATTGAAAAATCTGGAATAAATGTCCATTTTAGCTCAAGTTCTATCTACTACTTAGGACCTTTAATAAACTACTTAGTGCTTTTTTTCGTTCAAACACTTCCAACGTATTTCCATGCAAATACCAAACGGCTAATGAATTTATTAGCGCAACACCAACATCACATCAACAACAGGTCGTCACATCGCTGATTGTCACATAGCAGTCCAAACGAACGCCGAAGTAACGCCGAGCACAGACTGAACGACGGACAGCAACATTCGAAACGCAACGCTAGACCGATCGATGATTCCGTTGAGTAGAGTTGTATTAAAATTGGTTCTCCGATAGATTCGCTAATTTTCTGTTTGCATTTAATTGATAAAAGGCTAGCTAGAGCCTTAAAGAAGAAAAAGCGTTGAGTATCGTTGAAGTTACGGAATATTTAACGAAAGCGACTGCAGTTAAAGCCACTTTAAACTTCATCAGATTAACCATCAGAACGCGAATCAAACTGAGCGCGGTGGTCAATGACAAAGTGTTAATAAAAAATAAAAAGAATTATTTCAATTGTTTTCGGCTCGAACTAGTGTGAATTTATGAATAACTAGTGTTTGCAGGAAATTTAGTAAAAGTAAAAATTTCAGTAAAAATATTTAATGAAACATATCAGAGATGAAATCATCGGCATAAATATATCACAAGAGATAATTTTTGATAATTTTGATTTTTTTTTTTTAACTTTTGCCAATGTGTTCGTGTGTAAGAGTGTTTTTTCTATGTGTGTGCGCGTATGAGTAGTTTTTATTATCGTCAGTAACAGTGCCAAGATTTTTGATCAAGATCAACAAGAAATGGATAAGAAAAGCGAAAACGAAGAACCAGCTCAAGTACATCGTCCTTGGGATGAAGGTATGTATGATGTCCAGAAATAAGCAACCATTAATTTGAAAAAAAAAAAATATATTTTAGCATTCAGATTTATTTGCAAACGAATGAACACAAGCGCAGAGAGGGCTGCAATAATTTTGAATAAAAGTTACTCATACGCTACGTTAAAACATGTTTAGAACAAAGTCAATATTTTTTATGATTTATTAAAAAATTAAATGATTTATTATGGTTCTATTTTTTATGATTTTATTAGCTTAGAAAAGGATTGTCATTTATTCAGAAAGCTTCATATTAAAAAATAAGGCAATTTCAGAGAAGCACTTTTTGAGCGCAATTGTAAAATTAAAATTTGTTTTTAAATGGTTTTTAATACTCTGAATTATGCAACAACGCTTGCATAGAACTAGCTGTAATTTAACACTATTTACGGGGTCATATTTGTCATTTTAATATATGTACGTGTTGCTTCCAAAATCAATCACTCAGAAAAAAAAAAATCACTGCCTGAAAATATTTAATTACACACTCAGCTCAAGCCGCCAAAGTATTCGTAAAGATGATCATGATGATGATGATAATGACGATAAATCTTTAAGGTTGTTTATTGTTTTTATAGGTGTTTTTCGTGTTCAAGTTATTGTTTGCATTTGTTTTAAATATTCATAGTTAGTGTAAACAATGTATGCAGAGATGGCATGAAAAGCACAACAAAAAGATGTTTGTATTTTTGTATGTTTGTTTTTCTCTATTGCTGCCGCTGTTGTAAAATACTTATCAAGCATTCATTATAAAATAGGCAGATGACAGGGAACAGTCTGATCTTGAGTTAGCAAGCGCACCAAAATTTTAGTTTTTAGCTTAATAACGAGTATCAGGCGAGTTAAATAGGGTTTTTATTATAAATATAAAAGACAATAAATTCCAACAAACACTTAAGAGAAAATTAAGTAAAAACGAACGAGGCTTTAACGCTGTCCATTGATTGTGAGATAAAAAATTTGAAGAGAAAATATTAAATGAATTTAAAGCACTCAGTGGATGATGGAGAAAGCATTTGGCAAAAGTTTCAAACAATTTATTTTTGATGAAAATTCATTAGATGAGCAGTTTTTATTTATTTACTATATTATGCAGCAACAACAAATTGAGCAGAATACTTTTACTAAACAAGTATTTTTTTGTATAAGTTCCTTTGAGAACCTAGCGAAAATTATGCACTGACTGCATTCTATACGCTTGTATGCCCTGGCCCCAGTCTCGCCCGCACCCACCACTGTTCAATAGACAACGCAATTCTATTGTTTCACTGTCAAAATAACAACGACAACAACAACAAGAGCAACATGCTAAAAATGAAAACATATTCATTGACTTTAATTGAATAATTAAGCTGTTGTGGGGTACGGTAGAAGCGGTAGGAAACAATCGACAAGCGTTGTATCTAATAAATAATCGCTGAGATAAAAGCTTATTTTTTTAAAAAATTGTGGCTTTCTGCATTTATGTTAAACATTCATTTCTACGTACTAACGAAAAATTGACTGCAAACAAGACAGAAGATATAATTTTCTTTCTTTCCCATACTAATAGATGATAATTCAATAGCAACTACTTTCTTGCTACACACTGAGCCACAAGCGAAGGAGTTTTTTGGGTTGTATTTTTTCCCAACCAAGGATTTGATTTTAGGAGTTTTTCGTATTCAGTCAAGTCCGCCTAAGTTCAAAAATGGAGTGATAGATTAGTGGGAAAGAAAAGGGAATCAATTGAAACATGTGTAGAAACAAGTAAATTTTGAAACTAAGGAAGTGTTGTGCTTTCATGTGTCAATTCAAGTTACTAAGCGATTCTCACCACAAACTTCCTCCACCACCCACTACAGCTTTTAAGTTGTGAGTTGAATTTTGAAGTTCACTCGATTAGGAATGGGAAAAGAAATGCAGAAAAATTAAAGCGGAGAATTATGTCCTGTGCGAGATTCGATCACCGTGATCTCTGGGGTAGCAGTCAAGCGCGCAACCTACTCGACTGCCGAGACCGCCTTTAATTATAACTTTTGTTCGTAAATGAGTTCTGCAATGTAGAATAAATGAGACTTTACGGACACTTCATTTAAAATATATTGAAAACGCGTACTGCTGATTATTTTTAAAAATTGGTTAATTACACAGTGTGCCGAAATCGACAAAAAAAAAAAAGCACAACCAAACTTTATAGAAATTCTTAAAGAGGGACATGTTGCGAGTCCATCGCACTTGGTCTGACCTCTCAATGTCGTCACAATTTTTTTTAATTCGTTTTTAAAGTTGAAGGGTTCGATTGTTGTTGCGCCGACGTTCATTGAATTTTTACAGCTATTTGCCTTGTTCGAAATGAAAAACAAAATCCACTTCTTTTCAGTAAAATTTCACGTAGAACAAGGCTGTATAAAAATAAATACGATAAAATACAAAATGAAGCGTGTAGCGAAGCAAATTCTCTAATTTTTCTTTAATTTCATTAAAAAAATTAGTGTTTCTATAAATTTAAATGATATAATGCTGCATGAATGACATCTCTTTTTCACAAAAATTCATTGCAGGTAAAAATACCTTTTCATTGAATCCAAAACCATTAATATCGATTGAAAATTGGCAAAATGGCGGCAGTTTTAACGTTTTTTTTTTTTTTATAAAACGTGAAGTGGAATTTGTTTTTCATTTTGAACAAGGCAAATAGCTGTAAAAATTCAATGAACGTCGGCGCAACAAAAATCGAACCCTTCAACTTTAAAAACGAATTAAAAAAAATTGTGACGACATTGAGAGGTCAGACCAAGTGCGATGGACTCGCAACATGTCCCTCTTTAAGAATTTCTATAAAGTTTGGTTGTGCTTTTTTAGTCGTCACACTGTGTTATTCGTTTCACAAAAAAAAAAAGAAAAATGTTCAAATTTTAGACTTGAGTTCAATACTCAGCAACGACTTGTGTTGATTTGATATGATTTTCTTTCTTAAAGTACGTTCGCACTGGGCCGAAACTGCTCAATTTCGAGCATATTCTCAATTACGGCTGAAATTGAGTTGAAATTGCTTAATTTAGCCATACAAATACTTTCAAATGAAATTAGGAACCAATCTCAATTTCATCGAAATTGACCACGAAATCGAGTTAAATTGTAAGGCAACCCAGGTATGTTGATACCAAATTTGGCAGCACTGTCAATAAATATATTGTCAATAAACATAATCCGTCAAAATATTAATAATTTTAACGTCTTTTTTAATTTGTTGTTTATTCGAATTTTTGATTATTTATAAAAAAAAAAAACGAATTTAAAAAAGGCATTTGCGGTCTTCTGGAGCCGAGAAGCTCCTTTTAAATGTGTGGCCACGAAAGTCAATGAATTGTGTGGTGTCCACAAGAATGGATGACGACATTGCGATGAAAGTCTGGCTGCAATGACCAGAAGCATCAAATGCTGTCTTCTTGAGTTGATATTTATTTTCAGGTTCTTGGTTCTTCCTTTAAATGACCAGCGTTGTCTTTCGTGCATTTTCTCTGCATATTTCATTCAGCTTCATCATTAATCATTAATCCCGTATTTTTTTGATATAATTATTATAAAGATATCAATGAATTACGAAAAAGTAAACAAATAAACGTCAAACGAAATAACTTCAATTCAGTATGAACATTCGCAATTTCAACCGAAATCATCTCACAAATTCAAGCAATTTCGGGCCAGTACGAATGAACTATTAAGAAAAAAAGCAAGAAATTAAATTTTTATATACTTTTTTTTTCCAACAAACCAGATCCCAATTTAATTTCGGAATTGAAAAGATATCTTGTTTGAAAAAATCTGAATATTACTTTATATCTAGTTTTTCCATCTTAATATTTTGGTTACTGGGTTGAAAAAAATCAAATTAAAAAACAATGTTCACAAAAATCTCATGAATAACTCGTTTGCGAACGAAACAAATTTCCAAAAAAAATATATTCTACTCGAATTAAATGAATTCATAAACGGTGATTTTAGTTTACTGGGTACATAATTACATAAGTTGTGATCAAGTTGATTTTGTTCTCAGTATGTTTCATTTTGCAATTTTGCAATACAAAGGACATTTTGTGTACCAACAGGTGTAAAAAATAAACGAAGTTTTTTAATTTCATGAAAGTCCTTGATGACAAGTAAACCCTTATATAATAAGATGTAAATTAATTTGTTAAAAATTAAATCAATTTAGAAATCAAATAAAAACCCCTTTTAATTGTTTGCTTTGTGTTAAAGTATTTTTTAAAAAAAAAAACAATCTCTTGATTTTATCTAATCTAAGATAGCCGACTTTTCACAGATAACCAACCAACGGAAAAATTATAAAAAATTCCAATACGGTTGTTTATGCTGATTATTTTTATCTATCTGAAGATAGAAGTTGCGAAATATTTATTTAGGTTTTAGGTTCGATTAAACAAAATTGATTTCAATAAAAAACGATTGAATCACAAGATATTTAGAGCGTGTATTTTAACTTGGAAGTGTAAATACCAACCTATTGAAAGTATTAATTAGCATTAGCAAGTATTCATTTGCATTTGCATCTTCCAAGAGAAAAGCATCACGTGTTCATTTTACAAGTTTAACAATTTTAAACATTTATTAAGCAGCTTTTAAGGAAGTCATCTGCATGCTCTTAGAACATTTTGCTAATTTCAAATCATTACTTAACCATAAATTAGTTATTGTTCTAGGAATCGTTATTCTCATTAAGAACATTGTACGCTAATTTATACGCGAATTAGAAAACAAATAAGAAAAAAATATATAATAGAGTATAATTTTAATGTATTTGAGTTCATTTAACAATAAATCATGGTAAATAATACTTCTCCAAAGGCTTTATAATCCTTCTAAAACACTTTGGCTTCAGGGAGAGAGCAAGAGAGTATAAAACAGAGCAAAGGAGATTTGGTGGGCAGATGAGAGAGTGAATGAGTCAATTTATGCAAATTCTTTACAAAATAGACCTAATGAAATTCAGATCTAAGAAATTCTCAAAATAGCATTAAAAGTAATGCTCATCATTGATAAATTTCTCCCAATTGGTTTCAAGTCGCATTAAGAACAAGAAAAGGATCAGTATAAATCGATGCAAGATCGATCTTTCATTAAAAGATATTTAAGAAATCCAGAGAAACCATTTTTTTTTTTTTAATTTTCTAAAGTAGGGAAATATAACCGAATAAAGTGAATTTTTGCCTTTTTTTAATTAGATTTTTGCAGTCGACATTGGGATGTTCTGATAAAAATGGTACATTGCAATGAAATTTCTCTCAAACACTTTTGCAACGAAATTTCTTCTATTCAAATCCAATGAAAATGACTGATATCCGTTTTGTAGAAAATGACTAATTTTCCCGTTTTTTTTCTTACCTTTCATCAAAAATGTGTGTGTCCATAATTTTGTGGTGGATGACAAAAAAAAAAAAAAAAAAAAACAAATGCATGACCTAATAATTCTTTTTTTGGCTAATAGCCAAGAGCCAGGTCGTCCCAAGCAGGCAGGGACTATAATCTTTGATATAAAATTAAAAAAAAATTAGTCATTGAAACAAACTCGCATTAAAATTTTATTAAGAATTATTCAGAAATAAGGTAAAAATTAAAAAAATATATTTTTGAATTTATTCCAGGAGTTTCAAATATTCGTCTTACTGCCACAACGTTGACAAGATTTCTGGTTTGCATGGCGCCAGTGATGGGTAAATTTAATGGCTGTGCATTGCTTAGTGCTGGCAGTTATAAAACCAAAATATGTTATCATATATCTCCAAATGCATTTGTCAATATTGTACTGGACATTGTTGAAGTCATTGTTGTCATTTTTAACGGTGGTTGCCATCAAACTCATCAAAGTTTCATTTTACATTTTTACAAGTCGAAAACATCAGTTTTTCTTTGTCAGGCGTTAAATGTTGCTCAACATGTTGCTGAAACATGAACAACCACTTAACGCATTAAGGAAATCCCTTATTTCTCGTTTTGACATTGACATTTTAGACAGTTTTTACGTGTATTTTATTTCATATACATCGACTGTCACATATACATAAATATATGCATACATTTAGCTTGAATAAAAAATTGTTTTGTATGTATCTGCAAACTGTTGGCTTTTTCTGTTATGTTTGCCTCTGCTGTGGAAAACTTTGCATAGCTGAAATATTTTTTTGCTTTTTCCACATTTAAATTCAACTCATACAACATACGTTCATATCTAGATACATGCATTAAAATTATTGTGCTTGAATTTGTTTTGCCATCATATGTCCATATTGTGGGTGGGCGGTCGATTTTCGTTTTATACATTATTTGTAGTTTCGTCTCAAGTAGATACACATAGGACAACATAATAACGCCGGAAACAATAAAGAAGCAAATAAGACACAGACATGCTCTGCTATGCCTAGCCGCCGTTTAAAGGACTTTTCAAGTATCTATTCCGCCTTGGCCTTGTGAATCTGCTCGATGTGGTTTGAATAATGAGTAAACCAACACAGATGATGCAATATTGATGATGTTTCCCTTAAGTTATTCAGTTTGTTTTGTTTGTAATTATTTCTGATGTGATAAGAAAACTTATTTATAAACCAACAGCTTTCATTAATTTCAGTTTGAATACAATGAGTGGATTATTGCAAATAAAAAAAAACTATATATTATAAATTATCAAGTTTGTCCATTCCTGGATGACCTCATTTTTCAAATTATGTTTTAAGCTAAAATTATTTGAAACAAACACGCGTTTGATATTTCAAATACGCAAATCACAAAACATTTAAGCATTTTACATACTTAGGAAAAAAAAAAAATTCAAGTGTCCAAAATTTATGTATTTTTCTTCAAGTGGTCGTGCTCTATTTCACGTAGCTTGAACAGCATTGGCCAAAAGCATTTTTATAGATTGTAACTGATTAAGTTCTTATCAGTTTGCCAGTAAAATATATTTAAGCAAAAATTCATTTAATATTGTCTGGTTAATAAGACCTTAGGTAAAATATTTCAATATCATATGAAAAGCAAAAATACAGGATCACGAAATTACGTAAAGTAGTATTTACCTTATATTATCAACTTCTATAAAAATCAAGCTTTTTTATAAAATTAATCTAGGTGAGTTATAAGGCATCATTCAAAACATTTTTTTCCAATCTAGTTTTACTTCAACAACTTGAAATAAGCAATCATATTAAAATCATGCTCAACCTAAAAAACTTTGATCGAAATGCACTCAAGAAAGGAACAAATTGCAAGAACTTAAAGACCAATATATCAACAAACTAACAACCAACAACCGACAAGAAAAAACAACACCACCAGTTTTATAAATATTGGCTAATATAAATTAACCTGTTCGCTGCTTGAGGCTTTTAGGTCAAATACGAATAAGCATTTTTATGAAAATGTAGCGAAAAGCACTTGGATGAACGACAATAGAGCTATTTTTTAAAGCACAAAAAACAAATATTAAATAATAAAAGAGTACAAAGTCTAGCCACTCAAAACTACGCACAGAGGGGGGCAGTCAGCCAGAGCTGAGCGCATTGGCACAAGTATTGAGAGCGCAATGAAAACAAAAACAATTAAAAAAAAATTACAAATAACTATAATTTAGCCGAGTATAAAAAACTAAACTAAACAACGAAAGATAAACGCATGATGGCGCCCAACCGACGAGATCAGAATCCCAAAAAGAACGGGAACAAGAACAGATTCTCGAGTGTGCTGAGCAGAGTAACAAGTTGAACAGAAAAGTTTCGCTTTACTAAAAGGCAACAGATTTTTAAAATATAATTTCGAATATAATTAGTGGAATAATTGAAACCACCAACTTTAAGTGACCAAGTTATGACATTAAGCAATTGTGGAACATTAAAGTGAAACAGTGTTGATTAAAAATTGTAAACTTCATATCAGTGTTTGTTTAACAAGATAGGTGCAGTGCAGATCAGGCCATTACAAATATAAAGCAACAACAAATTTGAAGTGAATTATACCGCCAGTGAAAAACAAGTTCTCTGCATTTATGAACCAACCAACCAACCATCCATTAGGTCAAATCAAAACTTAAACCGGTAATAGAATTAAAAGCTAGTCTCTGTCTTGAAAAAAACTTATATTAACCCTTCATGTTAATTGATTGATTTTTAATTAACCTTAATCGGCCGCTTGTGTAAATTTTACACACACTTTTCAACTTCAACCTGATATTTCTTTAATATAAGTTCATCAAATCGAACTGCCTGGCTGGTGTTATGAAATGAAAATATGAAAATTGTGAAAATATGGCTCTTGAAAAAAGTGTGTAAAATTTACACACAAGGAACTTATTCGTTTCTAGAAATAAGGGACCGATGAAGGTTAATCGGTCAACAAAAAACTACATCTGACTCTTTTCTGCAAAATCCAAAAAATCCAAAATTTCTAAAAAATCAAATCCACATATAGAAATTCTAAATATAAATAGATATTGTGGTTTCTTGTAAAATTTTACTGATCTGCCATCTGATCAAAAAATACCCGGAATAACCCATTAGAACAAACCGTGTTTGAGAGATATTTTCAAAAAACTTATTTTCTGTGATGTCACCTGGTGCTGAAATATCTGAGCGGCATTTGTTGGCAGTTTGCGCGTGATAGCTTTGTAAACAAGTCAGTGTTTGTTTATTCTGTGAATTCCGCAATTCTCACACATTTCATCTTGTACGCGACTATCAAAAACAACGTTTCACAAGCTCCGTATTCACCCGACAGGGCTCTTTTTGACTTTTTCCTATGCGACTGAAGTTACCACTATGAAGAAATATCGAAAAAAAGTTGAACCGTTATCGTTTTTTTTTTAGAATTTCGGGTATTTTGGGATTATTCCATTTTCAAATCAAGGCAGACTTAACTGAACAGGTTTAACATCTGTTATATTTGGGTTAAATAAAATATTTGTGTTTTACACTTCAAAAAATCTTTAAAAACGTCAAAAGAGGTTCGAAACGTTGTACAAGTGTATCATATCATATATTCTCACCGATAAAAGTGCTTCAGAATTAAATGAACCAGTTCCGGTTACAGAAAAGTTCTGCAAGGTGCAAAAATATTTTGAGAAGTTAATGTAAACATGAAAAGCTAGCAATAAATTCTACAAAAAAAAAAATAATGCAAAAAAATTGCATGAATATTTTAAATTTACATGATAATGAGCTGTCTCACCACAAGATGTAGTTACGACCTTGAGGCATCCAGGCATTTTAAATTTCCGCTTGGGCTATTTCTTCCATAATTTTAAAATGAGAATTATTTATTCTCTTAGTTTTTTATCCATGGTGTTGCATAAATATTCTACTAATTGAAATCTGGGATGTTTTCGGGCCACGGTGAAGACTTTTGTTGGGATAAAATAGATGGGTTGGGGTAAAGGGTAAATAAATTTTCTGCATGAAATTAATTTGAATAGACTTTAAATAGACCTTGAATAGACCTTAAAGACTGACTTTTAAAAACACCACAACCATAAAAGTAACAGCTTTAAAAAGACATCGTTCAAATTGCAGAAAAAAAAGCGCATGAGAAATTTTTGAAAACATTTTAAAAAACCGTTTGAAAACTGTTTTCCGCCTAACAAATTTTCTGTATATTTTTAAAATTTTCCCTGGTCCCTATTTTCGATACTTCTTTCACAGATGTATACTCATGGACATTCACCTTGATCCTACAACCCTTTGGAGACTCATTTTACAGGTCGTGTAGCTATACATTTGCTTCGGAAAGTTTTAAAAATACACTTTTTTTAAGAGAATAGAGAAAAGAAAAAATAAACCCCCCTTAGAATTATGTTACAACAGTATGACCCTGTATTATGTTTATCACACAAGAGCGAAAGTCACACATTAAAAGCGTGTCCTTCATGTTACTCATGCAACACGCTGACTAAAAGCACGATCCATTAATCTAAGTGACTAAAAAGTGTCAACAAAGTCAATAAATGATGGGGAGGCGGAAGAATAGATAAATACTATATATAAATCAATATATATCATTCTGCTGTTAGACAAACAAGAATTTCGCCCAAAATTTCTACTTTAATCTTATCAGGGAAACCCAAATTATATCAAATAAAAAAAAAAATAAAAAAACGAGATATTATCAAGGTCAATTATACTAAACGTTCTGTAACGAGCTTGTATGAAAAACACCTAAGCTTAAAAAATAAATCCAAATAAATAAAAAAAGGGAATTGAAGCGAAAACGTACGAAATATTAATACAGTGCCAGAAATTAAAAAATAAAAACAATATTCATATCTTCTAAAAGGCTACAAAAAGAAAACCCAACAAATATTAATTAACACATGAAGTTCATTCAATAGAACGTAGCAACTAAAAGCTTTACGTGTTTACATAATGAATCCTTTAACAAAACAAAACAAAATTATGAGCAATAGAAACGAATAGATAACCGCTTGAAAGAACGGAAAAAGAAAATAAGACAAAACCCCAATTAAGTAAACAAATTTTAGAATTATTCTAAAGACTATCATGTCAAGGGTTAAATGTAAAAGCTTTTAGTGTAAATATATGCTTATGTTATGTTCTGAAGGCTCTTTTGACTTCGAAGAAAGTGACTAAATGCGATTCGACCTTGATTATTATTTTTTTCAAAAATAAAAGCTCAACAGAGCATTAAGTGCCGTTGCTGTAAAGCACGAAGCGAATCATTGCAAATAACAAATACAACAACTAGCCGGCAGAAATCAACTCAAAAGCTCACCATTCTATGTGTAAAAAGCAGTGGTGGTTCACCAATTTTAAAAGTATTGAATGTCCGAAGCTGGAAGAAGTATTCAAATTCTCATTTCTCTCCTTCAAAGCACTTTGACCGAGTTTCTTTGCGAGAACTGGACCTACAAGTTTTTTGCAGTCGTCAAAATTTTTTTTAATTTTTCTTAAAAAATTTTTTTTAAATATACCCAAAATCTTAAGTTTGTAATGTCATTGAACAATCAGTAAGAACACAACTTTTTAATTCATGTTTTATTTTGTAACTTCAAACAGAACCTTTAAATTAAAAAAAAAAAAAAATGTAAACTGTATTTATTTGTTAAAGTCTTAAAAAAGTGAGGTTTTTAGGCTTCTTACAGTCCTTTCGAGCTGTTCGGGTACGACGGTTCGGGTTTCTAGTCACTGCCATAACAACGCCTTGGATCCTTTGAAATTACGCATCGTGAGACATGTGTTAGCAACTGCACACATCGCTCGGTTCGTTGGTTGTGCGATGAACTTCCTGGATCTTGCAGTGGTATCAGAATTTATGTACTCCAATAAGTGCTCGTGTGGGATACTTGCAGTAAATAGAGGTTCAGATAATATGTTGTCATTATCTAAGTCGACTTAATTTAATAATTTGTGCTTTAAAATAATAATTTATTGCGGTTTCAACATTCGTTCTTACATTAAACCTGTTCCCGTACAAGTAATTTTTGGTCCATTTTGCAAGTTTTGCAGGTTTGAGTCCGAAAAGCGTTACCGTTCTCAAAAAAAAAAATGTTCCTTCCATGCCAGAATTTACAATTTTTTGTCCGAAAAATTTCTCGGTATCTTTATCTCTATCTCTTCTTTTTTAATATATTTATAAATTTTATTCCAAAAAGTACGGTACAGGAACAGAAGACCTTTTAATCAAAAATGTTTCACAGAAAACACTGAGTACGCCATTTTCTTAACCGTGACTCAATTAATTTATATATCAACTTTTATCATTTTTTTTTTTTTGTTCAGAGTTAACTTCTAGGTCATTTTCTCCAATACTGTTTGAGATAAAAATAATTTTGGAAACGACCACCACTGTGGTCTGGACTCCACTGATAACGCAAAAACAAAACCAATTAAGGCGAAAATGATTGCCATTGACGTCGGTGGAAATGTTTGTCGTCGACGACAACACGTTGTGTTGGTCTTGAAGAGTGTTCAAAAAAAAAAAGCTTAACATGTGACAATCGTACCAGTAGAACAGACTGTCGAATAGACAGTTGGAGGGCATATATTCTACTAATAAATATGGTAACATTTATAGACAAATGTGGAAAAAATGAAAATTATTTAAGATAGACTGAAATTTTTTTTCTTTCGATGTCGTACTTTCTACTATACACAGAGGTTTTCTATACGAATCTCAACTAACGACTGTTGCCGTTGTGTCGTGTTGTTTGCTGCTGCTGCGGGTTGTGTAAGCTTTTGGTAGTATTCAAAACGCGGTTAAACACTAAACATGTGAAAATAACAGAATATGTGAAACTTTTCGGAAACAAGCAAAATTTTATAATTTCATTTAATTTAACTCGGCCTTTTTTTATTAATACTTAAATTATTTATTATTGGAATAAAACATTTTTTGTTATATTATGATTTATCTTTTTTTGAGCATCATTGGAAAATATGGTAGGTTTAAAATCAAATCGAATGAATTAAAGGTGTGAACTTCAAAGTGAATTGCTTGGAAGTCTCTAAGTTTTTAATAATAATTAGGACAAATTTATGAGTTAACAACAACAACAGCAACAACCGGCATTTTGCTCTATATTTTAACGTTGAGTTTCTGGACCAGCCAGCCATAAACAGAAAATATTGCACAATATGAAGATTCAACGCACATTAATTTTGCATTTTTTTTCTTAAATTACGTCAGAAGTAAACGCGACATGGTGTTTATTACAACAAACATCTATCAATATTTGCCAAAGGTGGAGTGTGAATTATTAATGAAGTGTAAAAAGCCCCAAGTAATTGGAAGTAAAAAAAAATACAAAAACAATAAAGTTAGAAATGCAGCAAAGCTTTTGAAAGCTGTACTTCGTACAGCTAATACATTGAAGTTTATGACACTCTCCATGACTTTTGAGAGCGTAGAGCATATCGCTATGGGTCAGTAGTTAGAGTTCGTGGGAAAGTCCTTCTTAGGTACCGAGAAAAATGGCATATATTAGGATTTGATGGTTTTTGTTTTTGTGGTTCCGCTATTGAACCTGAACCTGATATGGTATAAGCTTCAATTCGCCACATTTGGAGAATTGCTATGATGCATAGCTATGTTCAATCAAGCCTTAAGTTAAATAATTGTTTTAAGCACCAAAAGTTATAGAAATAATATATGTTTTATGGTACAATGAACACAATGACATTGAGTGGTTTTGAGAGAAGTATTGAAAAATACGAAAATCAAGGTTAAGCACTTAAATTATTCTTCACAGATTTTAAATTCAACAGCAGTAACCGATACAGTGTTAGATAACTACGAACTAAAGAAAATACATTTTTGTTAAGATATCTCAATGTTCTATTACAAAAAAGGCGAACTAGTCCCTGCCTAGTACGTGAAGCTATTTAGCAAATGCTAAAAAATCACTAAATTGTTTCATAAACGACCTAGTTTTATTTTTATTTATTTTTCTTTTTTTTCTTAGCAATGTGTGACAAAATATAGGAAAAACTGTAAGAAAGCATCGCAAAGCCAAAAGCAATAAAATCGTGAGCGCAAATTTAAACAAATCTAAAAATAACATTGTTGATTTTCTGACACAGTTTCACTCAAAACTACATCATTTTAGTTTCCAGCTATTTATCATGACGAAAATTATTTTATAACGGAAATTAAGTCAATGCAAAACAAACTCGTATATATTGTATAAACAGACACTTGTCCGTTCCATTGGATTAACCATCTAAATTTCTGTGAGAATGCGTCTGAACTAAATGAGTAGCGGTGTCTTGCATTTCGTTGTTTCCTAACATTAAAAATATAGAAACAGCCAAAGAACTCCAGGCACATAGAGTGCACGTTGTTCTCTGTGTGTATGTCGCGCCAGATTTTTTCTCAAAAAGTTTTGCTCTAAATGTGAGAAATGTTTAAACAATTGCCATAAACATAAAAACAGAAGAGATATGATTATTTTTTAAATGCAATTAATGCAAAATTATAAATGCAATAAAGTTAAGAAGAATAAGCCAAGAGTAACGACACCAACTCGGTTTCCCGGAACATCTAAAGTTTATCTCAAATTTTAACTGTGTGCAGTTTCAAATCGAAAAGAAATAAAGTTAATTTCATATATTATAGATAATATTCTTGAATTCCAATATTGATTCTTGAAAAAAATTAATAATACTGTTGTAAAGTATTTTACACAATCTTTTGGAGTATATTTCAAAAGATACGAGTGAAAATGTGTGTTCTAATTTTCTAGATCTCAGTAGTTCTATGTCACTAGTTTATTATAAAAAAAAAATGGAATAAAGCACTTCCGAATATTTTTATTATGTTTCAATTTGGTTTTTCTTTTTTGTTGTGGCATCATAATTATATAGGCCAACCTGATTACTTGAATCCTTTATACAACCAACCTTCTTTATAACTTTAGAAAATAAGTCATAGTTTCTTTATTTTTGTCTATCGCTTCTTGTCAAATGGTCCAAATTAAGGATTTCGTCTTTTTCGTTTGATTTTATTTGTAGAACAGAATTTAAATACTTTTTCCAGATTAATTTCGTTTAAAAATATTTAATTTTACTTGTATGTTTATTTATATATGAAACAAACTTGTAACTTCCATCTTTTTAATAACTTTCGTTTTGGTTAATTTAACCTCTGGCTTTACATTATATTCCCATTTGTATTTTGTAAAAATGTTCTTACCAAGAATAAAAAATCTCTAAATATTATTTAACATTTCATAATAAAATAAAATAATGAAATCCACATGGTTTTGAAATTTTTATGGAACATGAAGATCATCATAATGGACTGATGTGTGCAAAATTTTACGGAAGATTCCGGGTTCGAAACTCACCTGACACAGAAAATTTTTCAATTAAAATCATTTTTCTAATCGACCTCTCTGTCCACAATGACAAATCTCAGATTGTAAATATTAACACGTTAAGCTTCTCGAGAATATGAACTTAAGCCGTTCGGACTTTTAATAACACGCAAAACATAATTGATCATTAAACGCTTGTACAAAGTCCTTTCAAGGGTTGAAATAGCAAATTCGATTTTATATCTTTTAATTGATTTCAGTGGATATTTTTCCCACTCAATAAAAATTACCTTTAGAAACACTTTTTATACAAATTTTTACGAAAACTTTTAAACTTTTTTAAACGATCAATATATCATCTTAAAGTCCATACACTGAACACCATTCGGTAATTTTTTTATTGAAAAATATTGTATAGTTTTGTAACAAATTTTGTAATAATTTTAATATTGAAACAGGTCAAATTTTATGTTTTATATTATTTTATAAGTTTATTATTTATAAACATTTCTAAATGAAATCAACCCTATGGGAGTCTTAACCCCGAACAAACTCCGCACCTCAAGCTGGCTACAAGTGTCTGAACTGACCTAAAGTCAAAAATTAGTATACAGAGCATAACTTCAAGTTCAGTTGGACGTTGTCTACATATTTTAAGTATTACAAAAAAGTTTTAACTGCACAAATTTAGGTCATAACACAGTGTTTAAATATTCATTAAGTGAAAACAAAAATTAAAATTTGTCTTTAAGATATGCCGCAACAATGAAAAAATTAGTTAGTATTCAATTGACTACACATCAAACCATTTTGCGAAATACCGTTAGGTCTGCAGAAGTTTTTTTTAGGACGAAAGTTGCATAGTCATTTGTCAAGTTTACATGAGTTTTAACTTAGTTTGATTTACAATGGCACGAGGAAAAGATCTCCCACAAGAAATGCATCGTAAAAAAGGCAAATCTCTTGGACAAATTGCTTCTATTGTAAAAAAAAAATCATGCAACACTTCAAAAAGTCATCAAAAGATATAATATTCGTGAAAATACAGAAAATTCCTTACGATGTGGACGTCCTAACGTAATGACAGGAGAAGCTCGAAGGGTTTTAAGAGAAGTGAAGAAAAACAAAGGTCCAAAGGGGTACCTTCAACCTCAAAATCTTCCTATGAACGTGGTTATGAAGTAAGTGCCTTAACTATTCGTAGAATCTTATATGTTAGTGGATTGCACGGAATAATACCTAGGAAAAACTATGCATTTCGGCCGCAAACCACCGTAAACGCCTTACCTTCGCAATGTCTCATAAAACTACCGTTCAGCCACTTTGGAACAACATTATTTTTAGCGACGAAAGTAAATATGAGATATTTGGAGCTGAAAGAAAATGTAAGATCTGGAGATCAGTTGGCAGTGAGCTATTTGCACAAAACCTCATTCCAACCGTTAAACACGATGTGATGGTTTGGGGTTGAATGTCGACTGCCGGAAATCTGGTATTTATTGAGTCCACAATAAATAGCCGAGACTACATGCAAATTTTATCGACAGTGTGCAAAAGCTAGGTTTTACATCGCCTTTGGTCTTCCAACAGGATAACGACCCAAAGCATACAGCCCTAATAGTAAAGGAATGACTCTTGTATAATGTCCTAAACAGCTTAATTCACCGTCGCAATCTCCAGATCTTACCCCATCGAACACTTGTGGGAAATTTGAAATTTTGGACAGAAATATACGCAAAAGGACTATATCATGTATGCAAGATCTTAAAAATGCATTGGCAGAAGAATGGGCCAAGATATCACCAACAGTAGTAGCCCCGAATCTGGTATATTCAATACCAAGAACAATGGAAACAGCCCTTAAGGTGAGAGGTGGACCCACAAAGTACTAAAACTTGCCACATATTTTCATCTAGGTATAAATATAAATTGTGGCGTCCGTGGCGTAGTTGGTTAAAGTGCGTGGCCACTATGTCAACGAACTTTGGAGACCCAGGTTCGAACCCCAGCAGCGACAGAAAATTATTTGAATTAAAATACTTTTTCTGTACGGCCGCCACCTCTCTGCAGACAATGGCAAACCCTCAGAGAGTAATCAAAATGCCATGTAAAGCTTCTTGAGAACGAGAACATTCCGTTCATCGCCGTTCGGAGTCGGCGTTAAGCATGTAGGTCCGGTTCTCGGTCAATTGTGTACAAACTTAATAACACGCACAACACAATTGATCATAAGAAGCTAGGTCAAAGTCCTCTCAAGGGCTGAAATGGCCATTTATTTATTTTTATTTTATAAATATAAATTTATTATTTATATATAATATGAAGGTATACTAACTTTTGACTGTATTTATTATGTGATTTTTTCATTGTGCGGCATATCTTAAAGACAAATATTCATTTTTATTTTCACTTTATGAATAATAAAATACTATGTTACGATCTTAATTTGTGCACTTAAAACTTTTTTGTAATACCTAAAATATGTTGACAACGTCTAACTGAACTTGAAGTTATGCTCTGTATATGTACTAATTTTTGACTCTCACTGTATATGTTTTGAAAGTGAATTTGAAAGGTATTAAAAGGATATAATGGCATCTTCTTTCTCAATCTCCACTTATTTATATGATCGAAAAATCAATCTATACCCTTTGTACAATAAAGTTTCAAGATTAACCGAACCAAATCCAAAAATGTGTATTCATAGAGAGAATATACAAACTTTTATTTAGAACCGTATTCTATAATTTTTACCCTATCTATTGCACAATCGTCATTACATTTTTTGTTCGTTGAGTTCTAGAAAAAGTACCAACACAAGTTCATTTCCGTACAAGATAAATTAAACGAATTCAGTTCATTTATGCAAGAAGAAACAATCCAACCAATTATGTCAAATACTTTTTTCCCAACACATGTTCGCACAACCAAATTATTTATATAATTAATCCAAGACTATTTCGTTTTTTAGAGCTTTTTTGGCTTATTTGAAATTTCGTCTATTACTCAGTACCTAGCAAATAAGAAAAACAAATACATCTAAAATTGAAAATGAAATGTTTCAAGACACAAAGTACGAATGCTTTTCCAAGTTCTTTAACACAAAAACAGAGCGCAGAAAAGAAAATGAAAATTTTTTTAAAACATTTTCGAACTATCGAAACACACACACACACAACCACACTGATATCTCAAGACCAAAAAAAAAAAATAGAGACACTCTGAGAAAAAGCTATTTGTTCGGTTGTTTTATACGTTAAACTGAATTTTCCGCGCAGTTTGGCGAGACAACAAATACAGATTGGACTGCAAAAACACGGAGGAAGACAGTAAAATTTTCAATACTTTAAACTAAAATAGAAAATTTAGCTGTCTGAGGATTGAAGTGGAACAAAAATTGTCGCATATTAATATTTAAATTGAAATAACGTCAATTCAACTATACAGAACGAAGAAAAAGAAGAAGAAGAACAAGAAACATTTTTGACTTCTTACCAGCGTGGTGTGTTTTGAGTTCAGCAAGTTTAATAAGGTAGAAATTGAATTGAATTGATTTGATCATAGACTTTGATTGACTGCGTCAAATTAGCATAGAACGTCTAATGATCCAAGCGAAGGTGTGATTTTCGTTGCCGTTTCAAAATACTTCTTTTTTCACTCAATAAAGTATGTACAACTCCGTAGTTCTGTAGCAGTTAACCTGCTAATTGTGGCTCGTGACTGTTTGTTCGTTACTGTGCAAATCATCTGTATCTGTATTTAAACAGTTTCGAAATAGTATCGAAGGGAAAACATCTTTCGCAATATTCGGTATTTCATTTGCATTAAAGCGGCTTTGTTCAACTTTTGGCTACTTTTCAAACATGCGAGATATCCATCCATACAGATATATGTACATAAGTATTTACATGTGGTGACAGATGTATAGGCGAATACATAAACACAGATATAGTGAATCGCCAAGACTTTGGTCACTTGTAGAATTTCGTTACGGGGTGTACGTATGTGTGTCTCAGTAGTTGCGGTACACTTTGTGTTACGCTAAGTAATTATCTGGCTAACTACATGTTGCTCTTATGCAATGGACAATGGCTTTTGGTACAATCCCCTCATATGCGTGTGATGTGATAATGTGATGTTCTTTACTTGTTCCATTACTTGTTAATTTTCTTTAATTTTTGCCTAGTTTTTAATATGTTTCCATTTTTAATTTTTTTTTTCTATTGTGCAGTGTCATTACCCGGAGCTGGAGCCACTGAACAACCCACGATTCTTCAGGTGTTTAACCAAGTTAACACAGACGATGAGTCAAAATCTATTAAAACAACAGCATTAGACAATGTACATGTTGTAAAGAACACTGGCGTCGATGCGCAGGAGTTGCACTTAAAAATTTCACAAAACAAACAAAACGCTCAGCATGTATCACCGAGTGTAATAACGACGGATAGAGAAGACATTACAGCGTTACGAACTAACATTGAGAGTGATAATCTAGTCAGTAGTTTAAGTAAGGAACCTAGTGATAACCAAATATTGAACAACAACAAGCTGAGTCATCACACATCGACATCAACAACGGTAGATCCGCAAAAGGTGTTGAAACAGCCACACAGTCCTCTACCAGCAAATGTTCTCGACATAGAATCTCATTTAATTGAAACTTATGACGACTACCACGCCAAGGAGGAAAGCGTAGGAATCAATGAACTAGCACCCATCAAAGCTGAGCTTTCCCAGGGTTCTTCGAAGATAGAGACTGACAACGATGTGCGCTCAGTAATTGAGGTAGAACCTGCAGGATCAATAAGAAAAAAGCCTGTGCAGACACTTCTGCAGCCACAGGATCTACAGCAGTTCGCCAAATTCGACAATAGTACAAGAGAAATAGGATCCGAAACCGAGACTGAAATAGAGTTGAAACTGCAAAGAACGGAGGACATTAGTGCGGATATCAAAGCTACTGCGGACAAGTTGGTGCAGGAAATAGAGCAGCAGGTGTTAGAGGCTCTGCGGGCGGAAATCGGAAAAGCGAAAGAGGGTCTACAAATAGAAGCAACAACATCAATTATAAAGGAATCACCACAAACCCACAACATATCAAAGGAGGCTACTATTTTGCCTGTAGAAAAAGCTGGAGAATCTCTGTTAGCAGAAGAGATTAATATTAACCTCTCGCAAAAGGTCGACGAACAGTTATCTGAGGTGACGAGTATACTGAAGGGAGTTCCAGTCGCAGTGAATGCAGATGGTGAAGCGGTTGAGCTAGTTATTGACCAGCCAAATCAGTCCAAAACTCAACAGGAAAACGTTAAGTTATTCGATTTTAAATGTTTGCCATCACCGAACACAGTCTCTGAAGAGGAAGAACGTAAGCTTTTTATAGAATCATTGCCACAAATCGCCGAAGATTCAGATGCCAGTAAGCTTGCGGCGGACTGCAAACGGGAATACTATCAATCCTTGCGTAAGTACCTGGTGCAGAATAACACTGACAAGCCCCCAGTTCCGTTGCAGACCTATCGTTGGGAAGATTTGAGACGAGCTAGGGATCGGGTTAGTACCTCAACACAAAAATCAAGTCATGATCGTTTTTGAAAATTCTATTTATTTCAGGGTGGCTATCCGTGGACACATTTGTACAAGCGACCGTTGGGCTCCGACGAAGACCCCGAACTTGTGTTACTCCTACGAAAATCGCAAGAGTTGCGCTTCATATCAGAGTCACCAAAGTCTTTGAAGAAGGTACGCTACGATGAGCAAGTACTAGTCAAGGAAACTGAACGTTACATACAAGAGCTCTCTGAAGAGGAAGAAGTGGACGATCACGCTACAGATTCAGGACCTCCGACAACAGAAGACGAAGAGTGTCACAGTCTGCAAAGTGAAAGCATCTCCTGCGTTTCGGATTCAGTACTCGCCGTTGGAAAACCCCGCAAATCCAAGAGATTAGGTAAGCTAAGAGGCATTCTTAAGAATCGTAAGAGTGGGCGTACCACGGAAGACGCACAGTCACTTCCGGGCACTTCGGCGAATAACAGTCGCCACCAAAGTAACGACAATCTTAGCAAGCAGACGCGACTTTTAGCTAACGGACACGAGCACAAGACACCCCGTTGCTTTTCCATCATGAAGAAACTTCGGAGCATGGCGGATCGTCAAAAGAAACGTCTGAACATCAAGCGAATTTCCTTAAAAAAAGATGATCAAATCACTTTGGGCGAGGAAACGAAAATCATGCGACTGAAAAGTTCACCCAAGTCAGAACGTGGCGAAATACCGCACTTCATTGAGAAACAAGACTCCGATGACGTTGACATTGACGTGCTGGAAATTGTTGAACTCGATGAATCGCCCAGCCGCAAACGCAAAGATGACGGGCGTGATAGCGAAGAAAGAGAAATACCTTGTGTAACTACAACAACAACAAGTGTTGTACAGCCTGACGAAATAATCGAAATAACAAATGAGTTAAAGTCTGAAAATGGCGCGCAAACTCCAGAACCAACAGTCTCTGAAATTTTGGAAGCGGAAATAAGGAGTTTCACTTCCTCAACAGAAGTCACGAGCGCCAATGATCAACCTCCTAAAAAAACACCACGTCTTAGACGTGAGCATGTGTACGAAGAAATCGATCAAAACGACACAATCGGAGAACAAATAAACGAAATTCTCGAAATGGCATCCGTAGCAGCACTAAAAAACTCTCTGCTCAAGCAAGATAATTCCGTAATGAAAGATTTAGAAGCAGCGAATAAACCTATTCCGTTAGATCGCATGGGCAGCAGTGAAGAGGAGCAAATAGCAGCAGTTGAAGCGAAATCAACCGCAACAAACCTCTTGGCGCCAATTTCATCCATCGATTCTACTTCATCCGATGAGGATCGTACAAGGTCGCAATTATCGCCCGTAGCAGAGGAGAGCGATGTTGCCAGTGTGGATGGACACATTCATGAATGTCCTACAACAATCACCAAGAACAATGTGGAGCTTAGCGAAAGTATTAACAACGCCGAACGCAAGCCATCCATTAAGAAAGAATCTTCGCCGGCACCGTCCGATAAGAAAGTGACTTTTTCACACGTTGAAGATGAAGCTGAACCGCATCGCGAAGACATCGAATTGCCAGAAGAAGTAGTGCTGGAAGCAGCCGGAAAGCGATGGAAAAATATGAGGTAAGCGCCAATTCAGAATCCAACTAATCAAGTACAATAAGAGTTTGAGGTGCCTAAATCCCACAATAACACTTTTGCACATTACAGAAAGTATAACTTATTGCATTATTTAATGAAAATGTTACTAACCCTGCGTAAAAAACGAAGAAAAAACAGAAAGAAACACACAATTCACAACTCAAGCTACACACAAATTCAGTAAATCCCGCTCATACCAATTAACAAAGTCTAGCATGAAGAAATCAAAGGTAAGATTTAAGAAAACTAATGGGAGATGGTTTGACATTATGTGTTAAGGTCATTAAGATAAAACTTAACCTTCTTTGCCTAAATTGGTGGTATAACATTTTTTTTTTTTTTCGTTACACATTTTGTTCGTTTTTCCAAGAAAACCAAACTAAGCGAAAAATTTACAATGGAAATAGTCATAAAATTTTTCTATTTTAATCTATAAGTTCTTAAAATTAACTGATGTAAAGCCGTTTAAAACCGAAGAAATTTGTTTTCAGTCGAAGAAATTTAGAATAACAAAAACTTTTTTTAAGTAGATAGATTTTTGTGCTGATTTTGTTTTTTTGTAGATTCAATTTTTGTCAATTCAGTTATAATTGAGTTCATCTTGCCTTTGCCAAGTGACTACATATTTTAGATACAACAAAATATTTACAAATAAAAACATGAAATTCTTTTAAGAATTCGTGTATTTGTATTTTTGATGAATCGAAAATAAAACAATGCCTGATAGATTGCGGTAGCGACAAAATAATAAGAGGGAAAAACTTATTTGTTGTTTTTGTTTGCTAATTTTAAAACCGAACATAAAAAATTCAAATCACTTGAAGCAATTTCACACGACTGCCCACTGTGCCATAATACAGCGTAAGCGCAAAAAAGCTCTCAGTCCTGGCCGAAATTTGCAGCGATGAAGACATTAAGATGTGCGAACCAACGACAAAATTAAGCAAAAAAAGCTAAGCCAAATACACACAGATACAAAAACACACACAAAAATTTCAACGTTTGCAAAGTTATTAATTGGAAAAATATATATTCGGTGATCTTTCAACTTACGGAAAAAAACAGTTTTCTTAAACAAGTGTGGAGAGAGTTTTTAAATCAGTTATACTCAACAAATGGTCAATTCGGTGAAGCTCAAACAAATGAAAATAAAAAGTTTGCTTTAAATTTAGTGTACTTCAGTCGGACTGTGAAAAATAAAAATAAATTCAATGTCCACCCTCGGCATAGAGTTTATAAATAAACAACACGTACGACGTATAGCTTAGCAAAGCGAAAAAGTGACGCAACGACCAATCTTCGGTGGCAGATTAACGACGTCGGAGTAAATCCAGAGAAGTTTTTTTTTTGAGCAATCGACGCAACTGGGACAACATGAGTACACGAAGATCTGCTTCGGTCGGTGCGTTGCCTCGCGAGAAGAAACATTTTGTGTCACGTAACGAGAGTAGCAGCGGGGCATCCCTTGATGTACGCTGCGCCTGTCAGTACTTTGAATGTGATTCGCTGCTGCCGGATCGCATTAACCCTTTGGATTCGCGACCTTCTTCTAAATTGGGTTTTTACTCTGATCAAGAAAATGTTCACGAACAAATGGACCATGAAATTGGACAAAGAGGAGATCAGGAACTTTTCCATCCAATGAACTTTGATGCATCCATGCATGTGGACGGTTTGTCCACTCGAAGCTTCACTGATGCTGGGCATCACATGCAGGTAGATCGCCTATCTATGCGTAGCATTGGACAGCAGAGATTTTGGGATCAGCCATCAGCTCCGGTTGATTTGACTTTTGTTGAAAAATACCCAGAACTAGGGGAAACAGTGCGTGCGCGTGGGTTGGTTGTACGTAGTATTTCAGATGCAACTGATGGTGAATCAAATGCCGCGGGAAGTGGTACATTTATAGCTGGTCACAGACGGCGACAAATGTCGGTTAGTGGTATGTCTGCAGGTAGCGGCAGGCGTGATCCGGATACTTTGTCTATGCGTAGCGTTACGTCACTTCGTCGTATTTCACGTTCCCCTTCTAAAGCAGATTTGTTTGTAGCGGACATTAATATTCAAAAATCCCGGAGAGAAATCCACGAACAGCGTTCTG
Organism: Pherbina coryleti; assembly: GCA_943735915.1. Lineage (NCBI taxonomy): Eukaryota > Metazoa > Arthropoda > Insecta > Diptera > Sciomyzidae > Pherbina > Pherbina coryleti. The sequence goes on from OX030952.1 coordinate 134,377,798, forward strand.
CAAGCGCAAGTCGTCGTACTTCCAATGTGGATCTGTCACATTTTGCTTCACATCAAGTTCCTACAAAGACAATGTTGGTGGAGCATACAGCTTCGCAACAACAACAATTCCAAATGCAAATAAACGCTCCTCAACTCAATTTAATTGCCCCGACACCAAGTCCCGCCATAACTAACATGCGCCCAGATTTTAGTAGAGCAGGGACTCCACAGATAAGTGCTTCATTTGCCGAACCGACGCAAGACTACCGTATTGCTAAACCTCCAGTGTCTGCTGACTACATGCGACCCAGTCAGGAAGTTAACACACCTACAAACTACCAACCACTTGAGGATGAAGTGTTACCGCAGAATCGTCCCATAGATATGTCAAAATATGACAATCTCTATGAACAGCCAACAATAGGTAGAGAAATTGCGCCCATTGGTTTGGAAATCAAGACTAGAGTTGGTTCTAGAGCATCCTCGCCAGCACCAAAAACTAATCAGCCCACTGATCCGTTGCAACAAAAGGTAGCTGCTTTAGAAGAGTTCACTGCTTCGCATAATATTGTGAACATACGTGATAACATACAAATGGAAAGTTATCGTCCACCATCCTTGGCGGCAGAAATGAATATTGCGCCACTAAATTTGGACCAACAAACGAACATTGATATCAACAGCTCTCTTCCTTTGGTAGACATTGATGCACTTGTACAAAGTGAGGAGCGTAAAGCCGCAGAGGCACGCAATAAGAGCAAGGCAATGAAACGCCATCAATCTCCACCACCAAGTCAGCCTTCTCAACCAGCAATCATGGATACTCTTCAATTGCCCAGTGCCAGAAGTCCTCATAGAGGGTCTCAAAGTCCAACAGAAGCTAAACTTAAGCGGCAACATACTCCAGAGAGGAGTTTTCCTTCTGAAGTGTCTAAAAGTCCAACAATGAAATTTCTACAACGACCAATGTCATCACAGACTCTCACAATCAATGGCGCCATACCACTGCAAGAAGCTTCTCCCGAAGCTAAAAGCACCTATGCTTCCAGGTTTAAGTCCATGTTCACGTCCAAAAGTACGAGTGACTCACTGAGAGACGTCTCGCCGAGTCGCCAAAAGGAGGCGTCGCAAATGCGTGAACGGTCACCTTCTCCTGCGATAAGACGTTCACCTTCTCCTGCGATAAGACGTTCACCTTCTCCTACGATAAGTCGTTCACCTTCTCCTGCGATAAGACGTTCACCTTCTCCTGCAATAAATCTTTCACCTTCTCTCACAGTTAAAAGATCATCTTCACCCACAATAACTCGTTCACCTTCACCATCAAGACTTATGACTATGTTTACAAAAAATAAACAAACACCTATTGAAATAGTGACAGGCACCAATGCTGTTATCTCTAAGAAATCTGAACCGGAGCCTTTATCAGTCAAGGTTACGGAAACTTTCTCGTTGAAAGTTGATGAAATGGATCAGTACAGCAGTCGTCCAGTTAAACCACCATCACCACCACCATTTACAACACCAGCACAATCTACTTACAGCAGTCATCAAGACTTCCTCGGTTCTGATCGCGTTTCAGCTGATATCTCTGAGGCATTTGCTCCTGTCATTGTGCCCGCAACCAATCGTATGCAGTTTTTAGCTGGCAACCGTACATTATATTCGAGTGACATTGATATGCAATCTCCACGCAGCATGTCAGACGTGCGTCGTACAAGTGGTGTTTCCTCAACGGAACTCGGTCATCAACACTCAAAAGGAACATTAATATCCGTACCCATAAACATAGGTGAAAGCAATGAGTTCAGAACTTTACCAATTAGTGGTAGAACCAGAGCTCCTTCTGAGCAGCGGGTAATTCCATCTAAGCTTGCTCATAAGTCCGCGTTTATGGAAGGACGAACACAATCTCAGGATCGTGCACGTATTGCCGGTTCCCATGAGGATATCTACGGATCACGCATGACAAAAACAGTTAGTTTCAATTTCGGTGAGCGAAAGTCTCGATTGTCGGATTTTGAAAATGTTAATATTTCTCAACAGCAAAAAGATCAGCGAGAACTTCTTGAGAGGACATACTTTTCCCGGTAAGATCTGTAGGCATCCGCAAACATAGAAACCCACAAAACCACCCACACCCACATACCACATTGACAAATTGCGAAAATACATATCTAACTTATGTGAGTAAAAATCTTATTTGTCTTTAACATACATACTCGAAGACAGAGTGGTTCATGCTTGTTTTTTTTCCGATTGTGTTGTCTTCCCGCTTATAATATTTTTTCAACAATAAAACTTTGGATTCCACTTATGACTATATGTATAATACTTTATAACTTTTTTTCTTTATAGCGATCATGAATACGAACCAATTGGAGAACCACTCACCGACAAAAAACCTGCTGCTGCTAAAGAACCATCTCCAGCATCACAACAAGCCTACAAGGAGCAACATATGCCTCGAGAGGAAATGGAAATTGAAGACTTGCGTAACGAAATGAAGGAAACTGAAGAACTTCAGAAAGATCTGGAAGATCGATACTTTAGCTCTGTGACTACAACACCCCGAACTGAATCACGTACTGATTACGAAATTCATACGAGTCAAGTTGATACCAGTGCCTTAGAGGAGTTGCCGTTGAAGCCAGAGAATCGCAGAAAGGGCTTTATGGCGTCTGCACAGGACAGAACACGCAAAATGCAGGCGGGCATTAAAACTCAAGCTGGAAGAATAAAAACGAAACTACGATCACCGAACAAAAAACCTCCATCAGACAGCCCAAAAGCCAAAGAAAGGAAAAAATTTAAGGCACCCGAGTTTTCCAAAATAAAAATACCCGAAATCAAGCGACCGGACATGTCCAAACTTAAAGATTTCAAGCGACCTGAGTTTACAAAATTCAATAAACCAGATATGTCCAAGTTTAAGCTGCCTGAAAAGTTTTCCACCCTTAAGTTGCGTCGCAGCAAATCATTCAAAGAGAATGAACCTGTTCATGATGAGGACATGACAGACGAAACCAGCACCAAACCAAGTGCGAATGCCGAAGCCGTTCCTCAAAAAAAGATGTTTGAGTTTAATTTTGGTACTTATCCACGTGCTTTCCGTAAAAATAAAAAACCAGTGGAGCAAGAGTCATCAGTTTTCACGGGCACTGGCACTGAAGAACCCAGCGTTATACCTAGCACTGAAACACAACCATCTCTAGAATCATCTAGTTCTCCACAAGGAGATCGGGGTCCTGGGCCAGTGCGTTCACGATGGGCTGATAAATTCTCTGATGTCAGCTATAATGACAGCGAAGGTTCACGCTACCGTCGCTATGGCAGCGAGCAAGAGAGTTTCGATCGAGAATCTTCGTTAGAACGTCGCATGAGAGAAGATATTGAGGAAGCTCCAAGTGAAGAGGCTAATTTGGGCATACTGGGTGGAGTAACAGACACCAAACAATTTGCTGAGTTTGATGAGGAAAATCGCGCAATTCATGAAATTTCCAACCTTAGAGCTGGTGAATTCAAACGTCGGCCAATGGTGCATCAGGACTCTGATTTAGTGTCCGAGGAGAGTAAAGACGCTGTCGGTTGGACAGATAAAGAAATACAGAAGAACAAACTATTGCGCAAAGCAGAGCTAGAAGCCGAAGCCAGCTATTTTAACTATCCCCTTGAAGAACGGATGACGCAAGACGCACAATCAACGGCTAGTTCAGGAAAAAAGGTTGTGATGGAAGAAATCGACGACGATGAGTTCTTCCTGCGTAAGCGTGGAGTTTCCGAAGACAATATTCAGCTACGCCAATACATAAGCTCAGCGATTAGAGAGGGATTCGATATGCCAATCAACGCTTTGCAACACGTTGGACAAACTTCTGAACCCATGGATTACGGGGACTATGATGTTCCACCACCAAAACCAAGACGTTTACACAAAATTTATAGACCTGAAGATGTGTCACAAGAGTTCGAGATGCATCACAGTGAATTCGAAGATGACATATCTATGTCTCACAACGGCAGTGACTTCTTTAGTGCTCCAAAGCGACCCATGCGCAAGGGACGTAGTCGCAGCAAATACTCTATGGACAGTCAAGATGTACCTTTGCCCGAACCTCTACACCACGAGCAGTACTTTGACGACGACGAAGAGTATTTGCGTCCACCGTATACACCTAACAAAGCGAAAGTTAAGGAATCGACCGATTTCACTACTTTTCAGAAGGGTGTAGATCAAGAAGTTGACAGTGAAGTAATACGACCTGCAGCTCCACGGCGTCGAAAGCGTCAACAGCGTGAATCTTCGCTAGATAAAGATTCATATATTAATGGTTTTGGTGGAAGATCAGTATCGCATAGTTTTTTGCAGACACCCGAAGATGTAAGTTTTCAGATATTTCAAAAAAAATATTTCGCTTAAGAAAACATTTTAGGTAATTGTTTATCGCACTGAACACGAATATCACATACCCCTGGCAACCCCCGAAAACTACACTGACGGTACTTCGGCAACGTCCCGCAAATCACGATCAGTCTCAAGATATGAAGAAGATGATCGCACTTCTCGTGGAGCCGAGTCTTTTTCTATGGATCAGATAATGAAGATCGAACAAGAAGCAGAGGCCGAGTTAAAAGCGGAAAATGAGAGAACTGCAGCTTTTGTTCAAGAAAAATTCATCATCGACATGATGGAAAACGATGGGTCAGTAGTTAATAATGGAACTCCAAGCTTAAACTAACATTATTTTCTTCATCTTCTTCACAGTTACGCCGTTGTACGCAAGGAACATTTGCCGAAGCCAACACCGCCCGCTCGAAGGAAAAAATTCTCCCGATCACCCGGCGAACGATTTGCAACCATGCCGAATATGCGCCCTAAACGAGGCTCACCAGTACCACCTGAACGTCCACCCCCACCACGCGCGTACACACCAGCTGAGCCAATAACGCCGCTTCGGGAATCTGCTCTAAGTTTGGAAGAACCTCAAAAGTAAGGCTTATTGTTTGAGTTTGCTTAATGTTCCTTATAATTTTGTTTCGTTATTAATTGATTTAACTTTATGCAGTGACGCAATACTTTTTTTCTAGTTTTTACCTTATCCTCAGACCTAATTTACGTTAATATTATTTCATTAATTAAGCCAAACTTTTTTTATTACAATAACGCTCATTGTAAAAATGACTACAATAACAATATACAATACAATAAAATGTAACCACGCTTAGTTTTTGCATTTTACATTATTTTTCTTTTTGGTGTTTTGCATTTTTTTATTTAAGAACCATTTTAGAGAACTTTCACGCTTTCTAACATGGGTCTAAGAGGCTTTTAACGCACATGGATTGGCGATTAACTAGCTGTTGTTTGAGAGCTCAAGCAGCGAGTCTAGATAATTACGACCTTTACTCGTGAATGGTGTTTGCCTTTGTTTTATTTTGTAATAATTTTGCCAAAACTACACAATTTTTTTCAATCTTCTTTTTTCCGATCTTGGCATCTCGTCAGTATTGAGGACGACTACGAGGAACTCCAACATTTGGATGATGAACGCCCAGAGAGTCCAAGAAATCTACAATCTGGTGATGTTATTAACAAAATGAAATATCGACCTTTGCCTCCGCCACCACGACCTCCTCGCGAGAAGAGACAGCGTGAACCGTTCGGCAAAGGATTAACGCAAGACGATGAATTTGACGATGACAGCAACTTCGACGATCGAGATGGTGGTGGTGAAAAAATCGCATCCTCATCGACTGCCGACTCATACGACCAAAATGGCGATTTTGACGATGCTCCGCGATTTGTGGAAGTGGAGGTTTCTACTCAAACTGATCCACTGCCTGATGATTTTGTTTGTGAAGAGTTTGAAATAACCGCCGATATGAAAGTCATTGAACCACGTAAGCCTGCTAAAACGCTCGAAGATATGCTTGCAGAGGAACATCCGCTTACTGAAGATGAACAACTTGCTAGAGGACTCCAAAGATTTCGTGATGCGAATCAACGCAGCATATCAGAAAAATCTCGTGCATCCTCCAAGTCACAGAGCAGGCCACAAACTCCTTCGGCTGTAGTTATTGAACGACGTGTTTCAACGCCAATTCCCAATCGCGAAACTGCCGAGTCTATGTTGGAGGCTGCTCTTATAGTTCGCCCCATAGACGATTTGGATTTGGAGGAAGAAGCGTTGCGCAGAGAAGGCTTGCTAACAGACAGCTCTCAACAAAGCAAATCGGACAAAGACAGTCGTTATAAGGAAAACGAGGAGATTATTGCCAGCAATATTTCACTACAACCCAGTTCCATTGAGTTAGAAGAGGCAATAGAGGGAATAAAATCGCAAGTTGAAAGTGAGCGAGACACAGAGGATGACAAAGAAGTTGAACGTACCATGCAGGAACATTCGTACGAATATCCTAGAATTGAGGAAGAAATACTAAGACGCTTACAAAAGTTGGATGAAGAAGAAGAAGAATTGAAAAAAAAGCAGAAGATAATCGAAACCACTGAGTCACTACAGCAGACATCTGTTGAAAAAACACCACCGACTTTATATGAAGACGAGTTGCGAGATGAAATCGGAGAGAAACCTATCAAGTTTGTTCACGAACAAAAATTAGCCAACGAGTTTTTTTCTTTGGAACACCAGACACTAGATGAAATTCCGCAAGATGAAACACCTCAAGAAGAATCCCCCAAAGCCCCACCCCAACCACCGCCACGAAGACGTTCATCTACAACTATTGAACCCGCCATATTAGCTCTCTCCGAACAACCTAAAATGCAAGAAATAGCACCACAGCAGTCAGAAACCGCAGAGCCAAAGTTCCCAATTCATATGGCAATTGCCGACTTAGAAGTGGATCGTTTAAGAGTTCACGCTTTGCAAGCTGGACAAATTATGGTATCTCAGCTGCACGGAAAACAGATCAGTTCTGACGATCTAGAATGTAAATCAGGTAACCTCGTTGTGAACAATATTGAGCTTCCATCGGGATTTATTGAGGATATCGTTGAACGGGTGCGCAGTTCCGAACGTAGCCAATTACATGCAGTTGAGACTCAAACAAGTCGCCAGGCAAGTGATGAAGCCCTTTCAGTCGAACATTCGTATCCCCCAGCTGCGCAAGAGACAGTTCCACCACCGAAACCTCCGCGTCAACGTGTTGTAGAAGCAGGCGGATCTTCTTCCTTACAATCTACGACACCATTATCAGGAACTCTGCAACAGTTATCACAACGACTACATGACTTCGAAGAAGATACCACTAATCAATCTACGCAGACTTTAGAAACACCGGCAACACCTGCGCCACCAATACCAAACGTTTTTCCTACTGTCGAATACTTGCAATCTCTCGCACCTCTTGCCTTCTACAATTTACGAAACCTTGAAAATGAAGCCGAGGTCAGCCATAGACGACGACGTCATCATCGAAAATCGCGCGAGTCATCTGCTTCCCAAGACGATGATGTAGAGCAAGGTGACTCAGGAGATATCAACACAACGGAACGAGCCTCTAAAAGTCATCGCCATCGAACTGGCAGCTCTACAAGGCAAGCGGAACCACAGAGTGTAGCTCAGGCCGGGAGACAATTTCTCTCCGCCTGTAGTCTATCACTGGTCAACATCATCAATCAACTCACCGAGAGCATTCGTGGTAAAACAGCAACAGATCTAGATTCTTTAACGCGAGAACGTCAAGTGCCTACCATGGTTGTGCTCTTCATTATATTGACTTTCGTCATTTTGGTGTTTCTTCTATCCGGCAAGAGCATTCATACTCATCACTGGGACTTCTTTAATCCCCCAGGAAATAATGGGCGCATTTCGTAAGAGAAATAATTGTAGAATCGTATTTGGAACAAAACTTGCCATGTGCCGCTTATCAGCAAACTCCACAGAACCACTGAGTGTCCCTGAAACTGGCGCAACACATTGGCCAGTAAGCCTTGCATTTGTTAACAATTAAACAATAATTTTTACATTTTGGAAAATCTTAGTGATTTATCGAATTTTTCAATTTTCGTCAGATCAACATTAAACATTTTACATAAGGATTTGTATTTTTTTACATAATACATACAAACACACAATTTAAATTAGAAGAGGGAGATAATTTAAATTAATTAATTTAAAAGGAGCACAAGAAATAATCTTCCGTCTAAAGGAAAGAAAAACACTTATTTGCCTTTCTGTCACAACCAAACGAAGCTCGTAAATAAATTAAAGATCTTTAAAACTTTGCAATTTGTTACATATATAAAAATACTCATTCAAACAAACTTAAAATTGCAACGTGCAACGAATTTAGTTTTAGTTTTTTCACTCTCTGTTATGAATAAAAATCACTGTTATGAATAAAAATCAATTAACAGATAAGAGTTAAAAAATTCACCGTAAATGCATCGATGTTTTGGTTTAAATTTTTGTGCCATTACTTAAGATGGTTTTTCATTACTTTTGTTGTACTTAACAAATTTCTTTTTTTTTCTCGTTTTCATTTGTATTTGTAAACTATTTAAACTTATTTATTTATATAACATTGATATTATAATTTAGATTGGAAAATATATTGAATAAAGAATCAACTTAAAGCCATGTTTGTTTTAGAGGAGTTAAGGGTGTGACTTCATTACGTATAAAAAAATAAATTCCAACTCCTTCATACATATATGTGAATTGTATCCGAACATATGTACACATTTTTTAGAAAATTGTACTCATCAACTTTTGATCTAAGAATTGCCTCAAATTATAGCTGGTAGCAGCATTAAAGGTTTTTCTTATGAAAAAAACAGTGAAAAAAAAAATTATAGTTACAAAAAAAAAAAAAACTATGTCAACAAATATGTACAGAGAATAAATATTCGTATCATAGTAATAATACACAAATTTAATTAACTTCTTAATTTTAGGCAGCAACAACACTGCAACAAAAAATTTAACTTTTTTAATTCATACCTACATTAGGACTTGATTTACTAGTTCGTTGTTTTGCCTACATTTTTCAAGAGATGCTTTTTTCACGAGAGAGCAACAACACTTCAACAAAAAATTTAACTTTTTTAATTCATACCTACATTAGGACTTGATTTACTAGTTCGTTGTTTTGCCTACATATTTCAAGAGATGCTTTTTTCACTATTGTACCATGGTTCTTCACATACACCGAAGTATATTGAACAACTACCTGCATTTGAAACTTTGATATTTGTTTTAGATTTTTTAAAAGTTGTTTTTGCTAATTGTCACGTAGTCAATTAAACTGAATTAATTCTTTTCTCACTCTTTTCTCTTAATATTAAAAATAAAACCAACTTATTAAACGAATACTAACAATAAAAACATTATGAGGTGATTGCAATCGAAAGCAAAGTTTCACGATGAATTGTGTAGCCCAATTTTATCTGAAGCAGTTCTTATATGAAAGGCAAAGTAATCAGTAAGGTATAATCTACGTGTAAATTTTTCGAAAAAAAAACAAATTTGTTTTTTTAATGTGTTCTTTATAGTTTTAAGAATATACATAGGTACACATTTTTAAATCGATATTTAAAAAAACCAGAAGTTATAACAGTTTTCGTTAACTTATGTATAAGATCCATTCAACAAATAAAAATTTTTAAACGCAATTTCCTCGAAACTGTTTTTTTTAAAACGGTTCGATAGATAACTCAAAATATATTGGTTTTCAATGATTTTTTTTTTGCATTTTGTTCGTTATTTTGTCCTTAAAGCATCCCCCTAAATTCAAGTATATATTTTTTTGTTTTTTTTTTTTTGTATATAAACAAAAAAGCGCGCGAAAACGTGTCTATTTTCGGACTTTTTACTTCAGCTTCCGCCATAATTAAAAAAACAAACCCCGGTGGTCTTGCGTAGGGGGGATGCTTAATATAAGGTTTATGCTTTAAAATGTCATTTGATTTTTTTGTTTCCAATACATGGGAAAGGCCATATCCATCGAACCGTTTTAGATGTATTTTTTTCAATCCCATTTTCAGCGCCCTCTATATAAAAGCCTGAACTGTATTTAAAAAAAAAAATATTTTTATAAAGTATTTTTATGTACAATAGCCTGTATAAATTTAAACAAAAATTAAAAACTTCTTATATCTAAAAAAATTTTTTTAAAACAGCTCCTGTTTTTGGTTGCTACACGTATATTATACCTTAAGAACTCTTGAAACTTACCGCATATGTTCAGTTTAAATGTTGGTTATCTTTATTAATTAATTTCAATTCTGATTTTTGAGTGTTGAATGTTGATTTTGTTGTCAAACCAATGGAACCAATGAAAGTTTAATATATATGTTAGTTACTTAAATTATTACTTAACTAAACAGAACTAAAATCTGATCAATTTATAATTATTTTCCTCCGAGCAAGAAATCTTCGTCGTATTGAACCATTTCTCGCCGGTCTTTGTGGCTACCTTTTTGTGATTTACTTGCAGCTGAAATTACCACATATTTTAAAGAAATTAAAAACAAATTACAAAAAATGGAAAATTACCTATAGTGGACCATACAGCAGAGGACGAGGCATCATTTATGGGCTCAATCTGAGGTTGCCGGCGCGCTAGTTGTACTTGCAAATTAATGCCATTGATATTTTTGCTGTGCATCTCCGCAATAGCTCTATCAGCAGATTCCGGTTTTGCGAATGTAACAAAACCACGACTAAATAACAAATAAACAAATCAAACTATTGTTCCGCCGATTGAACCATAATAGTAGTACTTACCCTTTTTCAATTTCCATAGATACATTGACAATATTGCCAAAGTCATTAAAAGTTTTCTTGAGAAATTCTTCGGTGACTTTATTACCAGATACAAAAATCGTATTACCAGCACGGGGTTTATCTGGTTGAGACGGATCTAAAGCAGTCTTATCGTTGAGGCCGCGTTCCTCGCGATCACGCTCTGTGGCAAACTGTTGATAAAGATTTTGTATGCGTGGCTCCTCTTTGATTATTTCGCTGATAATGGTTTCCTGTGCTACGTCGTTCTGTGTCGAGGAGAAGGGTTGGTACGCAGCAACGCTGGATTCGGGTGCCGTGCGTTTGCGTTCTTGTCCTTTTGGACGCTTAAAAGAAGTTTGATCCTGCTTTGTTTGCTGTTTCTGTATCGCGGGAATAGCGCCGCTTTTGATAAGTTTGCGTGCAACTTCTCGAGCATCTCTTGCATCAGTAGGTCGCTTGAGCGTTAAAGGTTTCTCGGGTTCCTGCTTGGGAGCTTTGAGAGCTTGTAGCGCCTTTTTCTAAAATTGCTTGTAGACTTGAACGGCAGCCATGGATGAATATCTTTTGCAAATTGTTTACCTTTTTTTTAAGCTTTTGGTACTTTGCCTGCAACATTTGTTCTTCTTCAGTAAGATTAGATGGAAAATGTATATAAACCATTGTATTTTATTATTTTAATTCAAAATTTTCCTCTAGAAAATAATTTCAATATGAAATCTAATGGAAACGTACAAAACAAAACACAGAGTGGTTACTTAGTATTAATTTATAGCTCTAGGGCGCAATTCATGGTATAATCAGTGTTGCCAATTTTGTGGGATATTTCCAATTTGTGAGAAATTTTAATTGCTGTGAGATGTGGGATTTCCCATGAGATTTTTAATTCTATGAGGAATTTTTAAGACTTGTGGGATTTTTTTTTCGAAATTTTTTTTTTATATCCTCATATGAATACGAATAAATAATACCGTGTCAATGATTTTTAGGTTTCAGTATTAAAACGTGATATGCATGCGAACTGTTAATTTAGGGGTGGTACTTACTACAACTGATTTTGACACTTAGCTGTATTAAATATTCACATTTTGCGAACGCGCAAATTGACACACCAAATTAAGAAAAATTAAGAACTTAGGTATAGATTTTATCTTGTCATTTACAGTATTTTGTGACTCGATTCTTAATCAAAATGAGGAAACTAGTCATTTATATAGCAAGTCTTCCACACTCATCTGCAAATGTACAGAGAATATTTTCCCAATTCCATTCATATTTAAATAAAAAATATAATATAATAATATTAGGTCTGTTTCCGTACGCACACTGTGTAACTTGTGGGACACTATTTTCTGTTTCCGTACTTTCTGTGCTTAAAATGGGAGAAGAAGAACAAGCATAAAATCGCTCTCTCGAGCACACAAAGTGCACAGAGTGTGCTAGAACTCAAGACTTCGAGTAAAGTAAGAACAAGCATCAAGAAGAATAAGCATCAATAAGAAGAAGCAAATGTCAAATTACATTTCATAATTGTTTATGTTTTGCGATAAATAAATGCACAAATTGTGTGCCTAAAAAGAAATTTACGTACAATAAATAAATAATAATAAATAAAAATTAAGTAATTGTTCAGTTTTGCATTAAAAATTACCTTTAATAATTTGAGTGAAAGTGTTTTAAATTTTGTGCTGCCGTCTGCAGTCAAAATCAGCTGTTTTGTGCTTGAAACTTACTAGAAGCTGTTTCCGTACTTTTGCAACTATTTTCTCATTTCGCTTTTACTCTCTAGCACACATTTTACACAAATCTTACACAGTGTAAAGTACGGAAACAGACCTATTATGTACATGAATTTTTGTTTATTTTTTAATATTCGTTGAAATTTTTTTAAATGTTCATTTAAAATTTAAACGTTTAATAAATTTAAACGTTTTTATTTGAATCATTTTAAAATGAATTAATCTCCCTTAAAAAATCTTTAGAAAACTTCTCAGTATGTGTTCGGTACCTTTTATGTTTGCTGTATTTCTCTAAAATTTCCCATTTGTGGTATTTTTTAATGGCTTTGGGATTTTTGTGGGATTTTTAATTGCTGTGGGAAGTTTTTAGTAAATATATCTCACGTGGGAATTTTTATTAATTGCTGTGGGAAAAAGGGAATTTGTATGGGAATATAGGTTGGTAACTATGGGTATAATAATTACAAGGTAGTGACATTTGTGATTGAACATAAGTATTGTTATGAAGTAGCCCACATTCAAAGCATTCATTCATTCTTTCACTTAGTAGATTATAGTCTTTGGCCTTTAACTGGTGCTATTGGTGCAATAGTGACAGTATGGTCTTGCAATAGTGACAGGTCTTGTAAAGTGATTCCACTTTTATGATATATCTGTATTTGTTTTAAGTATTTACTATTCAGTGCACTTACTAGTGCAGTTAAGAACTTGTGCAGATAGGTTTTCATGAACACACCACACTTTTGATTGCGAAATTTATTGAAATATGTTTTGCTTGTCAAAATCAGCTGTTTGTTATTTTTATCGAGAAGTAATAGAAAAGTATTCAAAAAGTAAATATAAACATATGTATATGCCTTAGATAGCTCATGTGAATTTCTTAGCATAAGTGCCATTTTATCAATGTCCGGTTAAATATTAATCAGAACTTTAACCACCGCTTAGCAAAAATGCTTTATCTCAATGTCTGATTAGGACTTATCAGTCGTTTAAGTGCTGATTAAGTTAATGCCAAGTTGTGGTTCCGAATAGCTGCTAATTGGAATAACAGCTGGGTAGATCAATGCCGCGTTTCCATGATTTCACTTACGATCTCTCACAATCACATTTTTTGTTGGAAAGAAAAACTATGTGACCTTCACCATATGGGATTGATGAGTATGAGTGTGAAACATGCATTCATTTTTTGTTCTTATATCATGTGATATCGTTTGTGATTTCATGTGATATTAGGAGATAGAAAAAGGTCAACTTTAGAACTTTTGCTATAAAAGTTCATCACTAACTATAAATTTTACTAGCATTTATATAGTTATTGTTTGTGAGCTAGCAAATTTTGAAAACGCATAAAAAAAATTAAACAAATTTTCTTGAATATTGAAATCACGCACAAAGTTTTTAAACATATTATGTTTTGTGTTATTAATTCTGCAAATTCTTGTGACAATTTCATAAAATTAATTTTCTATATATATTCAATAAATATTGCAAATTGTACTTTTTTACACTCAAAATATAACTATCGCGAACTGAACTTGCGGCTGAGCATTTATGGCATCCATATTCGAATTAATCCAACGATGTTTGTGGCTCTGGTTTGCATATTAAATTTAGATGCTACTGGTTGTTTCACTGCCAGCTCCTCTGCCCTTAGTGTAACCCGTTGTACAGTAAGTAAGTAAGTAATTTTTATTGAGACTTTTCGGTCTGGATAACAAAAGACAAGATAAGCAAGAGTATAAAAGATAACTTAGAACTATTATTGTAAAAATAAATAAATAAAAATAATAGATTATATTACAATATGTTATAAACCTTAAATCTAAACATAAATATTAACATATAAAATTATATATAAATGTAAACTTAATAGGCTAGACACATTGACGACGGCTGCAGCAGTGCAACATGAGGTGAATATTAAAATGTTGAACGCGGTGCAACAATCAAAAAGATCATATACAGCAGGATGCTTCCGCACAAAATTTTTCATATTAACTACGTTAATAACCTTAAAGTTAGTCGACAACCAAAGCAAACACCGAAATAACAAAAAAAAAGTATCTGTCTTATGTAAAAATTGAGAGCAACTGAGCAAAAACAAAAAATGGCTGCACTTGTTGCATGTCAAATTAGAATTAAATATATATCGACGACAGCAACATTGCCGCAGCCGCATTGCGGCTGAGCATTGTCGTTGCAACATATTCACCACATACACCTCCATAAGGAAAGCATGTAAAAACAATTTGACAGCTGCTGCACTGCTGCAGCCGTCGTGAATGTGTTTAGGCTATAAAACTAATAACAAAACAGTTGTACAGATGTGGCTCCTTTCTTCAGAACAACACTCACCTGTTTTACAGCCTCACCAACGAATCTGTCGGAAATGTTGGTGTTGATGTTGGTGAACACATGACAAACGTACTGCAAGGGAGAGGAGGAACCTACCGCTTTGCGTGGTTCCTCTTCGAGTTGCTGCGGTGGATGCACAACTTTAATTCATTTCAGACACTTCTGGGTTCGAACTAGATTTGTTCCATCTGATTATGGAACTTTTGTATAGGTTTCCTTAGTTTTTGGAAAACAAATGAATTTGTTATTTATTTACAAATATTTCAAAATAGAGAGAGTGACATAATCACTAATTATAGCAAAAGTTTTTGATATGGGATAGGAGAAGATCATAGAAGATATCATGGAAACGTTGCTGAAACAATTTTATACTTATTTTACACACAAATTCGCGGCACAAAATCACAAAAAACGTATGCACAAGACAGCTGATATACAGTCCAACATTATCCTGCGATTTCATTCTGGACGTGCTGTTCATATATTTTCATGAGCAAAAATTGCTTTTTATTCACTCTGCTTTATTGGCTCATATTACACGGTGGCCGTTTGCCCGGCGTGCAATGAATCTTTTTTACTCTCTTCCACATTTTGCACGCTGGTATGTTAGAGCCTGAACAGAATCAAAAATCGTTGCGACCAACGTTCCTCTCTGGTCGTCGAACGCAGAGAATGTGTCCAAAATGATGCGTTTGCGATTAACGATTCAAAGTTGCTTTTATTTAGTATTTTTTTATTTATTTTTTCTATTTCATTTCAATGTATTGGTCTCTTCAATTGTGTGAATACAACACACACAAACAAGAAATGTCAGAAGATAAAACAAAACTAAGCAAATTTCATGAAACATAGCCAATTCTTAGCAAAAATATGGCAGCACAAATGGCACTCAGAGAGAGAATCGTCGGTCGCAAGAGAAGAAATAGAATAGATTCTAATTGTGCGATTTATCGTTGCGGAAAAAGAGCTGCGTTTTTTTCTACATTTTGCATGTATTTTCCAACAACAAAGATCGGAGGCCGCAACGATTTTTGATTCTGTTCAGGCTCTTACACGGCAGAAAAAGAACGGCAGACAGATTTTGACACTTCATTCAGTTTCATTACTTTTTCTCCTACACTTTATTCCAACAAGGGTTTCCTACAACTATTTTCTTCATACTGTTACAGTACAATAGTAGCACTTTTCTTCAAAAAATGTACTTTTTAGCTACTTAATCACCCAAATCTTTAATTTCACCACCCAGCAACACTGTTTTGCACGATGTACGCTGTATCGACACCGGGCTAGAATGAACATATTTTGCCCGCTGTTCCAAATGTTCATCCTCTCACACTCTCAATTGTTTTTGACAGTTTTACGTTAAAAGCAACAACAAAATCGATTGTACGCCGGGCAAACGGGCACCGTGTAATATGAGCCATTGAAATAATTTGCCATTGTCCAACACTGTAAGTTTCTGAGTTGTATGCGCGAAAGATAAAAAGTACTATAAAAATAATAAATGCTGCCACAAAAAATAAAAAAAGTGCATTGAAAAAAACAAAGTTAAATATAAAGAGCAAGGGCTTCCTGACAACGTATGACTATAACAAAATTATTATATTCACATTATTATATGATTAGATATTATATTGATTGACTTGTTAAACAAACATTTTTTTTTTATTATAAAGTTTTTGGAGTCGTTCGGAGTCGAGATATAACTAGTAGGTCCAGTTGTCGATCACGCACAACATAATTTGATCATAAGAAGCTTGGTAGAGGTTCTCTCAAGGGCTAAAATTGCTCATTTGTATTTTTTTTTTTTTATTGCATTTACATGTTAGCAAAATGTGTTTGGCAAGATATAATTTCAGTCGTTGATTTTTTTCGATTTTCTTCAGGGGTTCAAGGCATTTTGGGCATAAGTTGCTTTTAAGTCATTCATGCTTAATCTAAGAAAAAAAACAATATTATTAAGATTGGCAAATTGTTATTCCATATAAAAAGAACATTCCTCTCATTTACAACAGGCTTGGAAATGCATCGGCTGCAATTCGGAAGTTTTTTACCGATTTCAAACCTAAAAAAATTAATTAAATATACAATAGTGAAAATTAACGAACTATTACTTGTTATGCCTACCTTTTTCCTGAATTATACTTCATATTTTAAACTTAAAAACGTATTCAAAATAGTGAAAAGTACACACTTTGCAACCTTGTTCCGTTTACCGCACATGTGTTTTTGTTTTTCTATGATTGGAATGAAAATAGTTGGAATAAATAATATCACCTCATCTAGCACTGATAAATTTGTTATTACATAGACGAATTGCTTCTGCAAAGGATTTTTATTAAGTATAATGGGAAAAGACTACAAAAATAGAAATCAACAACATAAGAACCGAAAACCTTACAACAAAGACTTGAGAAATCAACGAAATCATCGTAGTTATCATGCGACAAAAGGTGAAGGAAATGGTTTTCAGAAACGCAAGTAAGATCAAATACCTTGTTAAGATATTAGATATATAACTAGATTTTAACTGCCTGCTAAAGGTGGACAGCTGAACCTAAGGTTAACCTGAAGGAAACTCAAGTTGGAATAACAGAATTCATAACCAGTGGCCAAGGATTCACAGGCGTAGTGAAGGCACGTTTCTCCGATTTTCACGTTAACGAAATTGAACAAAGTGGCAAGATTTTGCAGCTTGATGACCTTACCATTCCACAACCCCAAGACGACGGCATGTGGAATTATTTTTAGTTATATATGCATAATAATGAAACTAATTTATATTTAAAGGACTCAATATGGAAGAGCTGGAGGATGCAAAGCGGAAACTCAATGACGAAATAACTGTGGAGCTATGGACAAAAATTGGAGCACTTGCGGAAGCGAAGCAAAGTGATGAACTGGCCAAGCAGCATATAGAATTGGAAGTAAGCAAAATGGACAAAGAAAAGCGCACTCAAATCCATAAAGTGTTAAAAAAGTTGTATGAAGGCAAGCTGGTCAGTACCACTATTAATAGTGGGGAAGGTGATGAAGAAAAAAAGTTTATTAAAATATACAAACCAATAAAAGGACGTGGTGAGAATCGCCAGCGCTGGACATTTCCTGGTGAATACGTTCATTTCTTGGTACACAAAGAAAATATCGACACAAGTGAAGTAGCTGCGACCATGGCTGGGCGTTTAGGGTGGGTTTGCTTTAGAGTCAATTAAGTTATTTCAGTTTTTAGTTTAATTTAAAGGAAGAATTTACATTGCTTTTCTATTTTCTCAACAGTTTGCGGCCTTCGCAGGTGAACTACTGCGGCACCAAAGATAAGCGTGCGAAAACGACACAAAAGTTCTGCATAAAACGACGAACTCCCTCACAAATTGTGTCATCCATTAAGGGGACGCATAACTTACACGTTGGCAATTTTGAATTCAGTCAAGAAGTATTAAAACTTGGCAATCTAAAAGGCAACAGGTATCAAACCATAACAGACTCCTAATATTCAAACGTATTAAAGACTTTTTTTAGATTCCGCATAGCTTTGCGTCATGTATGTGGTGATCAAACTGAAATTGAGGCCACATTACGTGAAATTAAGGAGCGTGGATTTATCAACTATTACGGTCTGCAGCGCTTTGGGAATTGTGCTTCCATACCAACGTACGAGATAGGAATAGCGTTACTCAAGTGCGACTATAAACTGGTACTTACAACGTAAACTTAAAATTTAAATTGATTCTTTTATAATCATAATCGGAATATTTATTTTAGGCCTGTGAATTGATTTTAAAGCCACGCGATAATGATATCTACTTCATGCGCGCTATACGTGAAACATGGTGGAAAAAGCGTAATTCAGCTGCTGCTGCTGCAATGTTTCAAAGCGATAAATTTATTGAGAAGAAGTTACTGGATGGTCTAGCACAGTATGGAGAAAAAGACTATGCTTCAGCCCTGCGAAAGGTAAAGTAGAGAAATATTAAAAGGAAGGTTATTTAAATATAATATTACATTATTTATTACAGATTCCACGCAACATGTTGCTGCTCTACCCGCACGCGTTTCAAAGTCTCCTTTTTAATCTCATTGCTTCGCGACGCATCAAGGAATTCGGCTTGCAACTTATACCTGGTGACTTGGTATTAAGGAACAAGAATGAACAAGAAGACAATACAACCGAAATTGTTGAGCTCGACGAAGACGAGCACAAAGAACAAAACGAATCTGAAGGAAATGACGAAATTAAAAACGAGATCCTTAAAGGTGCCGAATCGATTTTCAAACGTAAAGTAAAACCCTTGACCGACGAAGATATTGCAAGCGGACAGTGGAGCCTCTTCGATGTGGTGCTGCCTCTACCTGGTTTCGATGTCACATTTCCTTCGAATGAAGTTGGCAAATGGTACGAAGAGTTACTCACAGAACATGGACTATCCATTGAAAAGCTTAAACATAATGTCAAGACCTACGCCATGGCTGGTGCTTATCGAAAGCTCATCATTAAACCTGAACAGATGTCATGGGAGTTTAAGACGTATGAAACACCAGAGTGTACTTTAATAACTTCGGATTGGGAGATGCTCAAAGAAATGAAAACTTTAAAAGATTCCGGAACAGAAGGTAAATTTAAATCTTTACTCCTGGATTTCTGTCTGCCTACTTCGGCTTATGCGACAATGTTTCTGCGCGAACTACTAAAAGAGGACACATCGGCAGCTAGTCAAGCTGAGTTGGAACAGGTGGAAATAAAAAAGCACCTTGAGAGCAGCACAATTCCAACAGAAGAAACAGAAACAGCTGAAAAATCTGCAGAAACAGCTGAAAAATCTGCAGAAAAGCGCAAGCAGGATAAAGACGATAATGATGCGAGGGTCGACAATGACATTGACTCCAAAAAATGTAAAGTTAGTGAATCTAAAGAGGATTTGTAAAAAATGCTAACTCAAAACAACATAAATTAAGGTTTCTTTTGATAAAAAATTGCAGAAAACAATTTCGCATTTCAGAAAATGGCTAAGTAATATTTAAAAAAATGCATTGAATTTTAAAATATTTTTATGTACTGAAGAATTTATACGAATACTTAAAATTATACGTATAAGAATCTATCGTCAGAATATATTAAATTTATTAAAATGTTTTTAAACTTCTTCCGTCTAGTAAAGAAGAAGCGAATTGCACTAAAATAATGCAATAGATTAAGGGAAGACAATACTAGACAATACTAGACAAAATAGACAATTAAGGGAAGATATACATGTAATTCGAAATTTAAGTGCCTCAAATCGAACATGTAAGCGAGGATCTAAAAGTGGCTTCGAGTGTAGAGCGAAAACTTTAAATCGCTTTTCTCCACTTTTATTTTTTGCATTTTTTTATTATCAGATTTAAAAACAATGTACAACATATCAGAATGATTCAAATTGCATTCTCTTCAGCATTAAATTTTCTTCGATGTGAACCTACAAGTTTTTAAAAAGGTATTTTTACCTATTTTTAAAGAGGGGGGAAGTAAAATTTTCTTTCCTGTAAATTAACACTTTTAGTTTAAAACTGCCTGTCATTTTTATTTCATCATTTCTTCCGGGTTTTTTGGTTTACATAGAAGATGAACTTATAATAATAATAAAAAAATTTTGGTTTTTTATTTCACACACGAATTACGAGCTCCATCTTGTTTGAAACCGGGAAACTTGAAGATCGAGGAAAAAAATTTGTGTAACATCTTCGATGCCACCTTTAAATATACCCACAATACCACGATGATTGCTTCTTTCTTTCCTTTAAAAAAAAAAATCACGAAAAGCACCTCAGTTTTTATTGTTTACATGCATGAACCAACAATACAAGATCAAGCAACAGCAGTGCGAGAAAAAAGTATTTTTTCGGTCATCGGTCACAAAAAAAGCTATATTGCATACGTTTTTCATGCAAAACATGTGAAAACTTAAATAAAAGTGGAAAATTATAAAATTAACAAGTTTAATTCTCGAAAAAAGTGTTTGAATACTTTGATTATATTTTCATGCAGTAACGAAATTTAAAGTAATTTTTTTTTGCTGTTGCAATTATTGCACGTCGCTACAGCACATTTCATTTTTATAAAAAACACAAAAAATTACTGAATTATAAACACTAATAATTCTTTTAAACTTCAAGAAATAATTTTTCACATATAATCGCTTCACGTTAACAAAACAATTTGTGACCGATGACGTCAGACCTACCAGCTTTGTTTTGTTCACAATATGTCGGCTCTTTTTCTTTGCATGATCTGTATTTCTTGGTTCATGGTTTACATGCATGATACAATTATACATGAACCAAGAAATAAAGATCATGCAAAGAAAAGAGCCGCCATATTGTAAACAAAACAAAGCTGGTAGGTCTGACGTCATCGGTCACAAATTGGTTTGTTTACGTGTAGCGATTATATGGGAAAAGTTATTTCTTGAAGTTTTAAACAATTATTAGTGTTTATAATTCAGTACTTTTTTGTGTTTTTTATAAAAATGAAGTGTGCTGTAGCGACGTGCAATAGTTGCAACAGAAAAAAAAAAAAATTACTTTAAATTTCGTTACTGCATGAAAATATAAACAAACAAAGTATTCAAACACTTTTTTCGAGAATTAAACTTGTTAATTTTATAATTTTCCACTTTTATTTAAGTTTTTACATGTTTTGCATGAAAAACGTATACAATATAGCTTTTTTTGTGACCGATGACGTGGCACGAAAAAAATACTTTTTTCTCGCACTGCTGATTGCTTGATCTTGTCTTCTTGGTTCATGACAGTTGGTCTGTTCGCGTACTTCTCCAGTGAAAAATATCCAGCAGCAACTTGCAAGAGAGTAACGCACAATTCTCTCTCAAATAGAAAAATATCCAAAAAAGTACGCGAACGCAAAATTTGTAAAAACTTGCAAGCCTCGATAACAGCTGATTGCATTTCAAGTGGAATGAAAAACAAAAGGAAATTGGATATGAAGTATTCAATTTTTTATTTTTTTAAAGGAGATTTTCGACACAAAGATATAAGAGAAGTGATAAATAACGTTAGTAGCATCGTTTTCTATAAAAATTTAAGATACTTTTCATATATTGACGACTGCAGAAGTCAATCCTCCGGTTTGTGAACATCAGTTTAACTAAGTTTGTTTGATTGTTCAATTTGCAACTGACTTAAATCAGCTGTTTTCTAGCTTGCAAATTCTCGACACTAAAAATTTTTCCAGCAGGACTTTGCAACTTCCCCTCCAAGTCAACTATCACTTTGCGCTCTCAATTTCTCTCACTTTGCAAGTTTTTTGCGTACTCGAACGCCAAAAGCTGATAATTTGTGATAATCTTCACAAATTATCAGTACTCGAACAGACCAAATTATACAAGGTAGGAGTGACAGTTTTTTCGTCTTGCGCTAACTGTCAAAAATAGTATAAATTGGAGAACGAAAAAAGAAGAAAAGAAAATAGAAAACAAAATATACAGGCAAATGACAGTCGCTGCAAGGTACTGGTGAGAAAAAAGCAAGTTGTCACTCCTACCTTGTATAATTGTATCATGGTTTACATGTATATCTTCCCTTAAGAAACAATAGAAAATCATTCATTTTATTTGCAATGACATTTGTAATGACATGAAAAGTCAAAAGAGTGCAATATGCATGAACTTCAGTGCAATGAAAAATAATTCTTTCATCGTAATGCAATAGCCTGAGACAACGCTTTACATGATTTCCGACTAAAGAGGTTCAAACTTTAATGAAAGCAACATTTAATAAAGATATTTACTTAATTTAAAAAATTCTATTAAAAAGTTAACTAGAAATATTTGATAATTTGACCGTTGGCCAAATTTTTGGGAAGAATCATCCATGTGGAAAAGTGGAGCATTTTCGCATTAGTTCAGTTAGTAGGGAAAGAAAGTTCCTGCCTTACAAAATGGCAAAGAAGTGTTTTCTAAGTAATTTGGGCAAAGACACTGACAAATATTAAATCCAAGTTTCAGACCTGCATACATATCTGTATACAGACCTGGATATGTATCTGCAATAATGTGTTCGAGT
Source organism: Pherbina coryleti (assembly GCA_943735915.1). Classification (NCBI taxonomy): domain Eukaryota; kingdom Metazoa; phylum Arthropoda; class Insecta; order Diptera; family Sciomyzidae; genus Pherbina; species Pherbina coryleti. The sequence goes on from OX030952.1 coordinate 134,400,679, forward strand.
CGCCATCTTGAATTCAAGGTGCATGTTACTGAATTTTACAGGAACACTGAAATACACTTCTAAGTAAAAAGCATGAGAAAAATCTTTGAAACAAAAGTTTAGTACTGACGATTGATTAAATTTATTCATTGAAAGGGCTAAATGCTATGATTGGCATTAACTAATAATAATAATAATAATAAACTGGCCATTTCGCCCCTTGAAAGAACTTTGACCGAACTTCTTATAATCAAATTGTGCTGTGCGTGTTATTAAATGTTTGTACTCAATTGATCGTGAACTGGACCTTCTAGTTTTATGCCGACTCCGAACGGCTAATGTGCATGTTCTCAAGAAGCTTTTCATGGCAACTCTCTGAGGTTTGCCATTGTCTGCAGTGAGGTGTACCCATTAAAAATATATTACATTTACATTAAATCACACAAAAATAAATTTTTCCAAAACCTTTGAATCTACTCAAATTCATTTCGTTTCATTTAGTATTTGTCAAGTTATGTTTTTGCTTCTATTGTTTTGAATATTTTCTGAATATTTTTTTATTTTCATGCGTAAGGTCTTAATCGGTTTTTTAATTTCAATATAAAACATGTATCTTTCGTCCAACAGCAAATTTGATTTTTTAATTAATTAATTAAACTTTTTATCATTTTTTAACCAAAATTGGAGAGTCAGTCCAATCAGGGTTCAATAAATTCGTTAAATCTGTATTTAAACAATTACTTCAAAAGCAATTCCACACAAATCAATATAGCTACATATCGATCGATAGAATTAATAATTCAAGAACCGCACTCAAAGCTTTATGAGCATAAAATGCCTCTGCCATAAAGGATTGCAGGCAGTAACAGCAGCAATAGACACGAAACGGGCGCGAATTGTTTGTATGAAAAGCAGCAGTAGCAGCAGCTTTTTAATATTCTCTGACTTCAGCAGTGAAAAGTTCTTCACTTTAGTTTTGTTTTTCTCGCTCTCTTTTGTATTGACTTGACTTCGTCGTCGACTGCCAAAGCAGAAGAGCTAAAAAGGACTTGCAAACATTTTCTTTTACACTGTCATGCTGTTTAATCACACAAAATTATCAGTTAAACATCGATGAGTTATTGTTTATAATAAAAAGAAAAAAAAAATTCAAATAAAAGCATTATAATAAAAAAAGCGTAGACTTAATTGCAAAGGTGAAAAAAGTTAAGCATAACATATGCTCTTCTCAATAAAATAATCGATTTATTTGGTAAAAAGTAATAATTAAAAAATAAAAAAGAATACAAAATAATTTATAAAAGTGCACTGTGACCCTTTTGCACATAAATGTGTTAAAAAAAAAATATATTTACTCCCAATTGTGTGTTATTTACATTTATTGATTAATATTGTCAATCAATCGATAAAAAACATTTCGTTTGCCTGGCTACTTAAATGACTCTAAATATAAAGCCAGACAACTGAAAATTGAGGCAACGAAAACAATATCAACGAGTGCAGTCAATAACTTTAGAAATTTTTATTATTTTTATGTGGAAATAGTATTCTTTTGGTGATTTTCATTCAATATTTTGCCATTTCAAATATTTACAATCCCAAGCATTCAAATGCGATTCTAAAGTATTTGCAATTTCATCCCTTTTTGTTGTTGTAGCTGTTTGCCAAAGCAACGTCATTCCGCTCCAGCCCACAAGTGGTGTTATAGAGGTGAGTGTTTGTTTCTGGTTACTGTGTATAACCATTAACTCAGAGTGTTGAGTACTTAAAACGATTATTACCAAGATGGAATTGTGAAATTATTGATGATGAAATGTGAGAAGCTAACACATAACACATAAAATAAGGCACTAGTCATAAGTGCCTTGCATAAATCATAAAATGACAAGCTGTCAACAATATATCCACTATTAGTCCCCTATCTTCAAAATCGACGTAAGCGGTAGAGTTAAGAAAAGTAACGCCAGGTCAAAAATTAAAAAAAAAACAAAGTTCGTTAATACGAGTATTCTGTCCTGATTTTGCAATTAAATTTTTTAGGGTAATTTAAGGGTTTTATTTTTTGCCAATTGAAAAATAATGTCGAAATATTAAACTCTTCAGGTAATCAAAATACTCATATCACCTTTGATTTTTTTGTTGAATTCAAAATATTGAAAACGGAGTGGCTAAAAATTTGTGTATGCAAATTTCGAGTTAAGGAAACCCCAAACTAGAAAAAACTGATCACATTTATGGTTCCTTTCTACTGTAAACGAGTCTTTCTAGCTCCATTTATTTGTACTTCGAGCTTCGAGTGCAGAAAATATTAAGTAGATATTAAAACTTTTAACAGTCTTCTCAAATCTCGCATGAGCACATTCATCTTTAATTTTATAAAAACTTTTCTGATAATCCTACATTAGGATTTTGAAAAATATACCTGCCGAAGCTAACAGTTTTTATTTAGTACAAAAAATATTCGGTTTGTTGACAGCACTATTGTGTCTCCCATCCCCTTCTTCTTCTCGAACAAAATGCTTTATAAATTTATTCCACCTTACGATGCTTGCCTCCCTCAACACATTTAATACAAAGCTCCCAAACTTGTTCTGGGCTGCTGTGGCGCCTATTGTATACTTCATATTTTTGGGATGTACTGTTGTTGTTCTTGACGACGACGGCAACGAAGACGACGTACTTTTAACCATCCAACCACCTCGCATAATGGTGTGAGATAAATGTTTGTGTGGTTTCTGTCCTCGTGAACACTTTTGCAGACAATTTATTGATTTATTGATTTCTTGTGACTTTTTCCACCCGTTGTACTCGCTTGTCTCAACATTGTTTTGTGCTCATATCAGTTAACACTTTCCGATAGCAATACAGGCGTAGAAACTATAAAAGCATCATTAGAAGTTGTCAATCCTTTTGGTTGCTGAAGCATGTCAGCCGAGAACTACCACCTTAAGTGGGACTCCCACCTGTCCTACTTGAACTCATCCGTAGCAACATTATACAAGTAAGTTAAGTTCGAAGGGAGTTATTTAGTAAACTTAGGAGTTAATAGCTTGAAATGTTTTTGTTTTTTATTATTTTTATAGAAATGAGAAGTTCGCTGATGTGATGTTGTACAGCTCGAGCAGTATGTGTAGCAGCGTTGGAGCAGAAGCTGGCATACCTACCGTAGGAATATCGGCGCACAAATTCATTTTAAGCTCTTGCAGCCAGGTGAGAGAAATGTCCTTGAGTTTCGATTTTTTAATTTTATGAATTCTTCCTTACTTTAGTTCTTTGCTACTATGTTCGAAACCTCACCGGTATCTTCACCCAATGGCATACTATATGTCGTGCTTCCGCCAGAACTCAGCCATCGCGCTATACAAATTCTTGTCCAGTATATGTACAGTGGTGAGGCTACAGTGTCCAATGATATCCTCAGCGAGGTACTCCGCGGCGGAGAACTTTTGAAGATTCGTGGTCTTTGCCGTACAGCGTCCACACATGCACATGCACAGAATTCGACTTCCAGCACTACGAATTATGGCACAAATGGTACTCGCAGCATTCCACCATCTTGCCGTAGCACGCAGCAAGCTTCCAGCACACTAGCGAGCGATGTGTATAATAGTAAATGTCCATCGTCACGGTTCTCCATGGAGCATCAGCAACAGCAGTTTCGTGGCTTAGGCGCTTCGGTGATGCCTAAGGACAGTCCAGTTATTGTTAAATCACCAAAGATACCACCGATGGCCCTGTTGCCACCCAGCGGTCATAAAAATACGAATGGTGGCGGAGGAGGAATATCTATCAACAAAGAAGTGGCCATTGATCCAGAAGACAAGTGTTGCTACCAACCTACTCAAGAATCCTTAGGTAGAAATGGTAACTCCACTTGCACTGGTATTGGTTGTCGAAGTTGCTCTATGTCAGCAGCAATAGAAACGGAGCAGCTACGTAGAAGACAAAGTAGTACCAGTGATGATCATTTAGCGTCACATCACATGCTGACAGAACGTTTAGATCGTGAACATGCACAATATCATGAATCACGAACGCATCCAGAGCATTGTGGCCACATGGAAGAAGAAGAGGTGATAGATGATAGAGTTATGGAATTTGAAAGACGCTTGAGACGAGATAGTAGTACGGATCGTGGTAAGACTATAATTTAACAAATTCTAAAATTTGTATTCTACATTCTTGCATTTATTGAGTTTAGGTAGTAGCTTCTACATGCCAGATCCTTATGAACACTCGTCAAATTCTTCCAAGCACTTTAGTGATCATAATAGATTGGTTAATTCACCACCGCAAGCACATAATTTCCTGAACATCAAGCAGGAACCAAGCGACTGGACAACATCTGTTGGGTTGGACAGCAATACGACGGGCAGCCGTCATGCAACACCACCGCCAGCACCACCATCGATGCTCTCACCAAAACAACCACTCGATTTCAAAATGCCTCTCGGTGCGGTTAAACTCGAAGCCAGCTGTACGCATAGTGCAGAAGAGGATGAAACGGCGGTTGGTGATTACAACACTTTATCGCGTCTGGTCTGTGAAGTTTGTAAGAAATCCTTTGATGATCCAAAAACATGGGTTCGTCATCTGGAGTCACACGCACCGACTGGTATCGAAAGTCACTCCCTAACAGAAACTTCTACTACTAGTTGTGGAGAATCCCTGGCGAAGTCTTACGTGCCAAAGAAACGGCGTCGTGTTTCGGTAAGAATTATATGTAAATTTATTATTTATATGCATTATGAGAGGACTCGCGGACCATTTCTCTACGATGTTTTCACTGCTTGTATTATTTATATCCCGGGTATCTATATTTATCTCTTCTGTCTCGATTTATTGCAATTTTGTGAACAAAATCTCTCTCGATTTATTTTCTATGTTCTTAAATGAAATAGATGCGAACGCAATAAATTCATAAAAAATCGAGTTCATTTTTAAAACTTAATGAGACAAAAAAAAAATGTGAGTTGTATCGATGGGAGTTTGTATCGAATCTATTTTCTTTTGTAACTGCATTTTAGTTTTTCCGTCAAAAACTATATACTGAAGATTAATTTGTTCAATGCGTACAAATCCTATTGGTTGCTCATTGGGGATATGTTTACTCCCGCTGCAATTGTTCGCAAAAATCATTTTCCCAACAAATCTTTTTATTATTTTCGTCACTTTTACTAAAGATAAAAAGAAGTGTAAAAATTCCGATCATTTCTTTAATTTTTAATGTATTGAATGTGGCGTCCGTGGTGTAGTTGGTTAAAGTGCGTGGCCGCTATGTCAAAGAACTTTGGAAACCCAGGTTCGAACCCCAGCAGCGACAGAAAATTATTTGAATTAAAATAATTTTTCTGTACGGCCGCCACCTCTCTGCAGACAATGGCAAACCTCAGAGAGTAATCAAAATGCCATGTAAAGCTTCTTGAGAACGAGAACTTTCCGTTCATCGCCGTTCGGAGTCGGCGTTAAAGCATGTAGGTCCGGTTCTCGGTCAATTGTGTACAAACTTAATAACACGCACAACACAATTGATCATAAGAAGCTAGGTCAAAGTTCTTTCAAGGGCTGAAATGGCCAGTTATTTATTTATTTATTTTATTGAAAAATAAATTTTTAGTACATTTAGTTTTTGAGAACTGATCGAAAATTTTGGCGTATATTTTACTTTATTTGGCGTATTTATATAGCAAAATAAAAACTTTTTGTCTTTTACACCAAATGTTTATGTGGTCTTTTTTCTACACATCTTTAATAAATTATACACTGATTTCTGGTGTATAAAATACACTCCTTCTGAGAAAAACAGTCTGCTTTCTGGTGCACAATACGCAATCCTTCTAGTTTACTCTATTTTTTTTTTATTTAATAATACCGCTTACAAATACAATTCAAAATAAACCTGCACCCCATTTACTCGAGTTTTCGCACGAGGATAATTCTTTTTCGTTCACCACTATACCAACTCATCAACAGTCTTCAGCGATTTTAGCTGTTCGCTAATTTTAAAATGGCCAGTTTATTTTATTTTTTTTTTATATTTTTTTTTATCTGAACATTGCTATCACAGGGCATTTGGTAAATTTGTATACCCTACAGTGATTCATAGATTTAATGTTTTTCTTTGCGCCACCTTTGGGCGCTATAAATATTCCTTTATCGATTTTATTAATGAAACTTACCTAAATTTTTCCCTCAAGCAGCAAGAAAACTCAATGGATCACGTGACTCTATTGTGCGACATTTGCGCCACGTAAGCATTCAACAATTGAACAATTTATCATTATAAATTTTAATTTATTTTTCTTTCGTAGCTCATTTGAAACGCCTGCAGAGTGGGTGCGGCACATGAACAACCAACATACGGAAATCGAACTTGCCATGTTTAATAGTAAAAAGGATAGCGAGCAACAGCAAACGAAACCGTAAGTTATTCAACAAACGGTTATCAAATACATAGCAATTTAAAACATTTTACCTTGCAGCCAGACAAATTCTTCCGCACCATCCTCGACCAGCAGCCAACATAAAAAAACCACAAATCGGGCCTCCTCCTTAAGCTTCATGGAGTATGCAGACAAAGTTTGTGATATTTGCAACAAGAAATTCTCATCGAACAATAATATGCTCCTACACAAACGCAGTCATTCGAACAACAATTCCAATCTTTTATCCTTGTCCGACTCACCAGCTAGACAGTTGCAATCAAATGGAATTTCTAATCGTGGTATAAATATTTGACAACTTTGTTTACACGAAGATAATTTCTTCTAAATTCTCTCAATATTACAATAGAAATGAATTCAGCAACTCCAACAGCTTGATTCCTTGAGTTTTAGTAATCAGTTGCAACACTTAAACGCAAGGGAAGGTCGTGGTACAGTTAGATAGAGACGCACAATAATTGCAGCCGAGCTGAGCAACTACGTACATGGAGTGAGAAACGTTAACTAATCAAGATTAAATTCCAACAATATAAAAATCAAAACACTTTTTAAACATTAACGTGAAACGAACAAACCGGAAACGGAAAAAACGAAAATATTCAAAACAACGCGCAATTTGCAGAGAAACAGAGTTTTAAACTACATATTTAGAAGAGATGAACACACTTTAAACTTAATGAAGAATCTTTTTTGTAAATAGTAAATCTCCGAATTAGGTGTGTTTTTGTATTTTAACTACTTTGTTAAACTTTAAAAACTCTTGATGTGTATAGATTATAAGTAATGCATTCATTCCAACATTAAATTTAATAGTTTTTGTATACATACAAATACTTGTGCATATTTGTATGTATATGTAAAATAACATATATTGTAATTACATATGATTGCAATGTTGTTTTTTTAATATATGTATACAAAGCGAATTTTAAAATAAAGCAAATTAATTGTAACGAATTCTTCGTATTTTATTTGCAATGTTATCTTTTGATATGTAGGTCTTCATTAGCGTTACCTGATAAATTGTAAAATTGTGGTTAATTTTTATTTTTTTCGAATTGTCTTTTTTAAATTCAGAAAAGATTTTGGAGACGTTAAATCACAAGAAATTTCAACACCTAGATTGGGTCACGCGGAACTACTTTGTTTAAAATGATTCCTTTACTAAAATTATTAATTCTGCTTAATTTGTTTGTCAGTTAATTTAAAGCCAATGAAATTTGTGTTGTTTAAATTTATATATATATTTATAATGAAGTTACTTAATTTTAGTGCTTTTAATAATGACGCGATTTAATCAAGTTACTTAATTTTAACGGTTAGTATTAGAAGAAATGTTTATAAGGAAACGAGATTGCTTGGCAAAAAGGGGCAGGGAAAAGCCATCGGCTACGCATCATGCTTAGATCTAAGCATCACATCATGCTTTCTCAACAAGTTCTCTGTCGTTTCGTGTTGCTTCTGAAAAAGAATATAAAACACGTGACAGTTATATTTCTCAAAAACGTTACTACTGAAATACATAGTTTATTAAATTAACAAAATTTCAACAGAGGCATTACATTGATGTTAGAGCATTTTGTTTTTTTTTTTTTTTGTTAGTTTTTGTTATTAACACAAAACACCCAACTTAAAAGTGAACGCTTACACGAGCATGTCATAGTCGGGAGTGCCTTCACGTCGGCTTAGAATAAACTTGGCATGTGTTTCACCGTCCAGGTAGAAGCATTTTACTGCGCGATCTGTGATCATTAGATCGCGCCACTTGATCTAAGAGTATAAAGAACCTTATTGATGACATATAATTAAAAAGTACAGCTTCAGCAACTCACCAAGTGAGCAAAACGCTCCTGATCCATTTCGTACTTGTCACCAAGCAAGTTCTTCAACATGGCCGAGCGTTCACACCATGGCCAGATCATGTAGTCCAACATACCCGGTTTATCACCACCGAAAAAGGGATTGCCTCGTGCTCTAAGTTCCTTTTCGTAAATATCGAGACCTAGAGATATGTCAGTCAATGCGCCGGGCGCTCCTTCAATTCCATTTATGAAAACCTTGTACATGGGACCCACAACGGCATTGAAGCGCTCAATGAGTATCTTATCTTGCGCCTTCTTGAGTGGATCTTTTGGAAATAGTGGCACTTCAGGGTACCGTTCATCCAAGTACTCAGCTACGATGAGCGATTCGATGAGAGCGGGTTTGCCCTCCTCCTTCACTAACTGCAGTGCCGGCACCTTACCCAATGGACTGACATCAGTCAGCCATTCAGGTTTTTCAGTCAGATTAATAAAAATGCTATGATATGGAATGTTCTTTGCATCTAGTACCAAATGTACGCGATGTGCGTAGGGGCAAAACCGCATTGAAAAGAGTTGCAACATTCCATCATCGGGCAGTTCTGGTTTGGTGGAACCTACAAACATAAAAATTTTTAAGTACTTGCAACACAATTCATTCAACAAATTTTTCATGTGACGCGTGTAGACTCTAGAGATAAGTTTCAATTCGGGAACTTCAGCTGATAACACAATTCTTTACCCAAGATAAGAAATTTGAAAAAATTCTATGTATGACATTAATTTGTTCTTGGAGCACAAATGTACTTTCCCTCAAGCAATGTTCGCCGCACCCACTTGAATTTTTTAAAATAGATGTCATCACACTGTGGACACCGGTCGGCGAATATTATTACCGGATATCTGCAGGATTTTATTTCATTACCTTTGGTTAAATGTTTTCCGCCACTCATATTAACTTTGTATCAAATATTTATCTTATGGATTACTAAAGAATTTTATAACTTCAAGTGCGCAATCGAAATTTGCAAAATGTATTATTACAAAATAATTCCGTACGAAAATTTTTATCTGGATGACAACGAAATAACGAGAAACTAGTTTGCAAATCGTTGCGGCATAAAAGTTGCCACCTTATAAATTGTTATATGAGCTATGGCTCCAATTGACTTTACACTATCACACGTGGTTGTCACACTGACAACATTTATTTCAATTTGAATAGCAAAATAAAGAAATTAATATATCAGGCTTTCATAAAAAATTTCTTAAATGAGTACTTATTACTTATGAGGCACACTTTTCTAAAAATTTTGTGGAAAAATAACGGTAATTTTAATAAAATATAAGTATTGGATATATTGAAAAGTGCATTTTTGAACTTAAGCTTCACGTTAAGCTTAAAAAGAGCAATAAAGTTATAAAAGTTGTGTTTTCAGTAACATATAGTGATTACCATGTCCCCAATATTTTATTTCTTAGTTTCGTAATTTGTTAGGCACATTAACTCAAATAGTTTTAAAATTTCAAAATAGTTATTTTATAATTTATTTGAATATTTTTTAATTATTGGAAGAATTTATTGAAGTCTCAAATCGTTAACGATACTATTACACATCAATCCCAAGCTTTTAATAAATATTTTAAGATTGTTACATCTTCATAAATCCGTGATTCAAAATACTGAGACTGATAGATAAGTAAACGATATAATACTTGAAACATTAAAAAACGTAACTTGCAACTGAGATTTTTTTCAGGAAATTTTATACGCTTTGAAACTACTTTAGCATAGACATAACTTAATGATATAAAAAAACAACTTTTAATGTTTGCTGAAATATTAACCAGACAGAAAAAGAAGCTTAAGTTGAAAAATTTGAATTTTCAGTACCTCTGAAAAGTGTCATTATTATCCACAAAATCGTTAAAACTTAATGGTTCAATAATTCTGATACAGTCTTAAGCTCATTTAAATGTTAATATCACAAATTATTGTGGCGGCCGTGGTCTAGTGCGATCGAAAATGCGTAGACCACTCGATGCCAATTCGAGACCAGATTCGGGCACCAACTGACATAAATATTTTGTTCAGTTAAAATTAATTGTTCTGATCATATAAAACTAGTAATCTCGAATATTTGTGTACAAACATTTAATAAAACGCAGAATACAATTTGATTATAACAAGCTCTGTCAAAGTTTTTTAAAGGGCGGAAATGGCCAATTTGTTTTTTATTATTTTTTTTTGTTTTTTTTTTCTTTTTGAGGCTTTCAAGAGCAATCTAATGTGAAGAGATGAAAAATAACTTTGGCGTAAAGAGTTTAAGAATTCATAAACTGATTGAATTGAACAAAAATTGAGACGTGAGTTAGGGAATAACACTCTCGAACGTTTTTTTCCTGATCAAAGGTCCTTAGTGATAAAAACTTGCAAACGGATGAAAAAAAATTTGGATACTTCTTTTTGTTTTTTTAACCCATACCGGCCCTCCTATTGCTTAACTATCTGAGACATCTGGTTCCCGAAATATATATTTTTATAAGAAAAATCGGAGGTGTATCAAAATTTGTATTTTTTGTAACTTTTTGATTTTTATTGAAAAAACTATTCCAGATACGATATTGAAATATTCTATACCAATTTTCATTAATGCATTACTTGTCTTTAAGTACAAAACACTTAACTCCAAGACTTTCTCCTAATCCATACCAGCCCAACTGCCCTCATATACTCTACTTTGAATAATTTTTTTTCACGTTTTGCGGCATTTTATTCATTCTATTGAAGTGATGTCATTGCAATGCATTAAAAAAATTGCAGATTATTTGAATACGAATATTACTGCTTAGCTATTTAATAAATTTTGCATTTTTTTTTATACTTTAACAAAAAAAAAAACCTCGATACCGATCTCAAGTGTTCCACACTCCACTTTTTCAATGTTTTCTGGGTTCCTGAGCTGATAGAATTAAAATTACTGAATAGCCTAATCAATTACTACTAAAACGCTACCTAGACTCTTTGGAAAATGTTTAAAACCCTGTCGCTTTGAATCCGGGTTCCTGCATTTCGCTGTTTCGTTATTTTTGGATTTCAGCCGCAACGCTTTCGAATTGAGGCGTTTGGCTGTCGTTGTTTCATTATTTTTCTTGGCTGTGTTGTGGCAAAACCGCTCAATTTCTGGTTTTTGCAACTAGAAAGTGGAACTGATTAAAAAAAAGGGAATGCTTCGTCGAAAGGTAGAAATATTAAACCGTGATCCTCGCGAACTATCGACAAGAACTTTACCAACAAGTGAAGATGTAATTTTAGAGCTTCATTACACGAAGCAACATTAAAAGTTAGACTAAAAAGAAGCCAAAACAAGTGAATCGTTAGAAGTTATAGACCTATGGAACAAAGCAACCAATATTTCTCAAAGAGTTATTTCTCAAACGCTCAGCTTTTTCACTAATCAAACTGAATCGGTTTCTATCGTTACGCCCTAACGTGAGTAAAATGAAACCAGAAATATCTCTGCATGCAGATTAATAGATTCAATAAGCCACGAAAATAGGTCAGTGAATCGAAAATCAAGTACGAAAGTGAAAAACAAAATAAAAAACCATGTAGAAAATCCTTCTGGATAAATATTCACACAATATAAAATAAAAACTAACCTATGTTAGTATATTATATTGACTCAAACGCTCATACAAAAATCAAGACAAAAACAAAATTTAACAATTTACTCATTCTCAAGCCTTCGGTGCGGGTTCCAACATCCGTCATACAAAAACACAAAACATTTAACGTGTTTCACTTTTAATTGGTTTCTACGTTCCATACACAACGAAAAAAAAAACAATTACAAGACCTCGAAATTGAAAATGCTGACCAGAAATGCATTGCATTGTATTCCCAACACCTCATTAATCGACTGATGTGCCCGACTACATGTACCTCTACAATTGTTGGTATGTAGTTGTCACTCACTCAAGTGCTAACTCGAGCAAATATCGTATATTACACACGAACATACATTCAAATGACATCATGTTTTTCGGTCGGTCGTAGTTCTCCATTTGCTTGAGTTATTCTATAAGTCGCTTTTTTATTGTTATTGTTGTTGCAATGGGTGATTCTTCATATTTAACTGTGGGACGCTGCATTTACAGCTGACAATATATTGTCTGCGCCTGAGCAACCCAATTTAAATTCCTGACGCATGCTGTCGTTGATTTGATATGGTACCCAGCGGATAACTAAACTAAACAACTTTCGTTATCGTCTTTAATTATTTCAAGCTAATTTTCGTTCGAATGTATTATTGCTTCTATTTTGTGAAATTATTTCATCAAAGTTCGAAACATTCCTCATATCAATGAAAACGCAACACATGTATGAAAAATTCCACATATAAATGAAAACGCAACACATGTATGTAATGCAAGTATTACATTAAAGGTCCTAAAAAATCTTGATCTTGAGTGAACGAGATTGGGCTAACCACTCGATATTAACCACTTGGAGTAATCTATAATTGATCTATTAAACCATCGAAAACGACCTAAGTATTGCGCTAAGATGCATCGACAAAACACAAAACTGTCAGTAGAATAATTCCTCTATGCAAATAACACACATACATATTAAGGCAGTCCTTGAACCGAAATATAGCGTGCAGCTATTCGGAACGAAAGGTTTTATGTGTTCAACAGATGTTTAAATTTGTTTTTAGCCATAAACAGCAACTATTATTAAAATAATGTGCGATCATTAACAAATTAAGCAGCACCTAATTGACTAAAGTACCTTAGTGCGTCCCAACAGCATTTGAAAAGTATCAACAAATCTGAGAAGAAGAAAAAAATAAAAAAAAGACAAATAGACAAAAGAACAATGTAAGCGGAGCACAGCACATGTTTGTTCGCATAGCTTTAATTAAACTGCGGTTGGGGGCGTACATGTTCAACATTTAAGTTTAACCCTGGATCACTAACCTATTGCTGAGTTGCGGCACAACTAACTCTGGGTGTTTTCCCACCCACATAATAAACTCTCAGCTATAAGGATAAACTTAATTGCTTAAACCTAAGAAAAGTGTGGTTTTAAATAAATTCAAGACTATTTTTAGAATTTTAAAATGTTTTTTATTAAAAGAATTAATTTGTTACATGCAAAACAAAACATAAAGAATTAGTATTTCATTCGAAATTTTGCATTGAAACAGTGACTGTGTGGATTCCACCCTAAGGTTAGTGATGCAGGGTTAAAGAAAAAAAATATTAAAAAAGTTTAAATTTAAAACCACGTTGAGGCTGTTAGAAAAAACTTATTTTTCATGAATTTACACAGTATAGCAAAATAAATAAAAGACTCACTGATGAGCTGATATATGAATAATCCTATATCAATATAATAATGCAGATTTTACGAAATCTCACAACATCTCAAGATTTCGAACATGGTATAATAATAATAATAAACTGGCCATATCAGCTTTTTGACCAAACTTCTTATGGTCAAATTGTGTTGTACGTGTTATTAGCTGTTTGTACACAATTGATCGAGAACTGGACCTACTTCTGGAACTGAACTGGATGTTCTCAAGAAGCTTTACATGGCATTATTTACTTTGTGAGGTTTGCCATTGTCTGCAGAGAGGTGATGACCGATCAGAAAAAATTAATTTCTCGGACCTCGCGTCTTGAAAACTCGCACCAAGTGGTTTACGCACTTTAACTCATTCGGTCACAGCCGCTGCTACATAGTACACCAATATTTAAAATCTTTGGATCAATTTAAAGGCCTCTGAATAGGATCTTAAATCTTGGCACATTTTTTTCTCTGGATTATTTTATGAGTCTTTGGAATATTTTCTTTATTTACTACATAAGTGGACTGTTATCAATGGCCTCACAAAGTAAAAGAGTGAATCGATTGTCGTTTTTGAAAATTATTCAGAGCTAACTTGCTTAGTTAACATTTTTATATGTAAACGACTGTGTTCATAAGAATTTATGAATCGCTTATAAAAGATTCGATATAAGGAAAATATCGAAAAACATTATTCATAAACGATAAATAACGATAAAAATCTCTTTTAAGGGCGTGATAAACGAGAGAAATTTAAAAATGTTTGAATTTATCTATGAACCCTTGGATAAAAGTTCATAACCTCTTGTAATTTTAAAATATGTCTCATCTGAGCATAAATATTTTCAAAAATATATCAAATTATTTAAAAATATTAAAAAAAAAAACAATCACAATGTCAAAAAACATTTGAAATGAGAATCACAAAACCAATAAATGTAAGTTAAAATTGAAAATCTAATTAATGCGGGAATTAAAAAATTTCTAGAGATGTGAACATCAAAATATGCAATTTTAACTGGACACTCAATCTTGTCCACTTATTTAGAGCTATTGTGATCTTCTTTGATTCCAAACGTTATAATCATGAATAGACTTACGGAGGAGCAATAATTGCAAATTGTTAAAAAGTATTTTGAAAAACACTGTTGAATTCGAGAAACCCAACAACGTATTACATACGTTTTACGTGTTCAGTGATGAAACGCACTTTTGGTAAAATGACAGAATTTCCACATTTGGAGCAATGATAATCCACCATTACAACCAGAAAACTCACCAGAAAACTCACGATGCTTTATGGGCCGGTATAATAATTGGTTTATATGTCTTAAAAAATTATCAATTTTCCATGCCCAAAAAATCGCCATATCGGCTGTCAGGAGGTTAAGTGCTTTGCTCTCTTAGTGAAAAGACTGATTGAGATAGGTTTCTTAATTTCTGTACTTTGGCACATTTGCGACTTTAGACAAACAAATTATATATGTAGGTAGAGTCTTCCTCAATTGTCTCCAGATTTAGTTATAACCAGTCTAAATACTGGGAAAATATCTTTGCATTCTTCTTTTCATTAGATGTTCAATACTCTTGTACTATATAATCAGCATATTTGAATGTTAATAAATATGTTACAATTTTATTTAAACCGACTTTCTTTGTTTTTTTTTTTCAATGGCAAAACTGAATTCAATTCTTTGGGTTGCTTATTTCCGAAACTCAGTGATTGAAATTTGTTTTATTACAGTATCGACTATCAAGCCAGATTTAGTGTCATATCCACATTTATGCGGTCTATTTGCACCCACATCATTATTTCAAATGCTATATTCATTTGTTCAGTACCCAAGATAATGACTTGATTATTATTTGTAGTTTCTTAGCGATATTTCTACTTGTTTGCTTGCTTCAACATAATATTTTTGTTGTTAAGTTGTTCGCAATTTTTTAGCAATTAGCTGTCGCGACAATTTCTAGTTCAATTCAACACTAAGGTCATGCGTTGGCGTCTATGGCTCCAGCGACTTCAAGCTTAGCTCTAAGTGGGCTGGCATTGTTTGTTCTCTTCTGATTCTTGTTGTTGTCTTGTATCCTGCATCCAAATGTTCTTGGACAAACGCATGAATCAAACTTTTTGTGGCAAAGATTAAAGTATTAAAGTAACAACAAATAATAAAATTAGTTTTGTTTTTGTTGTTGTTTTCAACTTATTCTACATGCAGAGGTGTCGGCCGCTGTGGTTTCCGCTCTCGTAGGTCGCTAGCCATTGATGGTGTATTGGATGATTATTCATAGTCTTACTGTCTTTCAGAGTAAAAACTGGCAAAAAAAAAAAAAACAACATATTATCCAAAGCATGAGTTATATATAATTCGCTATCATTCCATGTCTGTCAATAAGAGAAAAAAATTATTTGACAAGGTTTCTGGCATTTCATTGATCTTTAGACATGCATTTTAGAGTTCATTCTGCAGTATTCCGGAAAACAATGTCACGTTTTAAAATCTCTAAAAGTAATTTCAAAATCGAAACTATTCGAAGCTGAAATTAAAAACATAGGGAAAATTTAAAATTCAGCTCACATCACACACGATGACCAATATGGAAAAATGAAAAAAGTAAATAATAACATTTGCAAAAATTATAAAAACAATATGACGCATTTACTAAAAAAAAAATAGGAAAAACATCTATTTGCAGTACATCTATATGCTTATATACATCTATATGCAGTAAATGGCCAAATCAAGGAGGATAGAAGGAAATAACAATAAAGAAGATTATGTAAGAAAATATGCGGTAAACAAATTATTGAAAATGTGTTTTCGGTGCCAGGCCAAAGCTTTCACAATATTCCAATAAAAATGTGAACAAAATGGAATGGGAATCTGTGTGCGTCTGTATTGCATCCAGTATTAAGGCATGAGCACACATGAACTGGGCTATAAGACCAGTGTCATGCAGGATGACAATATAAGTAATTCGATAAAGCATAAGACGCTCAAGCAAAATAATCAGTTCGACAGATTTATAGTTGCAGCTAAAGAAACAACAACAAAAAGAAAACAATAAAAATAAACGTTATGTTCGAACAATTATGCGTAATTTCAGCCTTACTTGGAGTTTTCCGCAATTATATAATGTAAGATTGAAATTATTTTCCTTCTTATATCAACAGTTGGAATATATCATCTTAAGCCCGGTCGTTGCTGGAATGGATTTTATTTATTCATTGTTAAAGTCTTTGAAATACAATATCCTTATAGGCTACTTAAAAATAAAACTTACAAACTCCTTATTAATGATTTCTTATTTAATTCATTCCATAACAATCTAGTTTAAGAAAAATGTAACTACTTTAAATGATCAAGTTTGGAACAGGTTCCAAAATTGTGTCATTAGTCAACCTCGACCTCTTACTAAACCAACCACTTTCTACCACCTCCTACATAGCATACACAACCAAGCTATCCCGAATCACATAATTTATTTTATATTTTGCAACAGTAAAACCTTTTCTCTTGTTAATTTCGGTTTGTTTGTTTTCTTATTTCTAACCGAAAATAATAAATTTGTCAACTTATTATTGTTGACTCGCCGAATTATAGTTAATTAATTCCTCTAGATTATTAGTTGTTTTTGTTCCATATGAATTCTTGAAATACCTTTAAAGGAATTTCCAAATGGTTTTTGTGCATTTTTAGCTTTGTTCTTAAAGTGTTGTGCTTATAGCAAAGTGGTATCTGCGAATTTTCGGTTCAGTGAACTAAATACAATTAAATTACCTGGTTGTATATAGGTTGTGTTAATAAACGGAAAATTTATTATTTTTAGACGCTTCTTAGTTTGGATTAACTGAAGACGTTGGTTAAGCATTCTACGTTGTAGACTTAGTAAAAAGTGTTGTGTACCCGCGTGGGAGCATTAAACTAAAATGGTAGTGATCTATTATATCTAAATGATTTCAGCTTAAAACTTTTTACAAACTATGATATATTTTATGATATTTTTTATTTATGACGCAAATGTAGGATTTTCGAGAAAGTTAAGAATTGCGTAGTGAGAGTTGGTGGTAGAGAACAGTGCCGGGTTAGGTAGGGTGGAAGGGCCACTTGTATTGTATCGTGGTAAAAATCAGTAATTTTCATTAAAAACCACAATATAACAAACTGAGTATTATTTTTTTTTTAAATAAACAGAAAAATAAGATTTTCATCAAGTTGAAAAGTTTATGCAAAATGATTTTATGTGTTTAGTTGTAGTTTAGTTCATTTTTTTAAAATATTTTTACATTTAAGAGTTGATCTTTTACATAGCGCATTTAAAAAATTGATAATAACTTACATTTTCAAACACTTAAGAATTACTTTAAGAATCAATTAGATGCAAAAATAATTTGTTACATTAAGTAACAGTATAATGAATTGTTTTAAGGCCATTATATAAACTTAACAGGACTAAATTTTGAATAATTATGAATATAATTTCAAAATAATTGCATCAGACTATTAAGAATACTTCTTTAATAGAACATTGAAGAGAAATAAGAATAGGAGGGAGATATTATAAAATAAAATAAAATAGTGAATAAAGTATTAAAGAATGAAGATAATAGAAAGTGAGTAAGAAGCAGTATTCGAAAATGAAATTCTTAAAGTACTTACTGATGGTGCACGCAAAGAAAAAAAACGTTTATCGCCAGTTTGCCGCAAACGAACTTCGTTTGTCGTGCTTGAAATCGTTTATTGCAAACGTTTCAACAGTTGTCATAAACGTTGAACGAAAAATAAACAAAATTTTCAGTTGTGAGAAACGAGTCATTTAGTTGCAGGAAATGAATTTCGTTTGTCATAAACGCGAGTGATTTTTAAATTGCAGCAATTGAAAACTTCGTTTTTCCCAACTGAAAATTTTGTTTATTTTTCCCTTCGTTGTGTAAACATAACGCTTATAGTTTAGAGTTACTTTTTGGACAAATTGTTACTATATAAGGAAATTGGTAGTTTGCTTAATACGCGGACGAAGATAGCAACAGAGGTGGAATCCATAAGACGGACGGATATAATGAGAAAGATTATTAATATAATAAATAATAATGACCGAAATAGCTTGCGGTTTATATATATAAGATATATTTTTAAGTTGTGACAACTGAATATTCGTTTGCGGCAAATACAGCTCGCAAACGAAGTATAGTTGGTGAATTTTTCAGTTGTGGTAAACGAAAAATTTCTTTGCGTGTGGCAGTCGTGGCGCAGTGGGTAGAGTGCGTGACCCATACGCCAAAGAACCTGGCTCAATTGCATCTGACACAGAGAGTTTTTTCAATAGAATTAATTTTTCTGTTTGGCCGTCACCTCGCTGCATACAATGGCAAACCTCAGAGAGTAAATAATGCCATGTAAAGCTTCTTGAGAACATGCACGCCGTTCGGAGTCGGCATAAAACTAGTAGGTCCAGTTCTCGGCCAATTGTGTTCCAACATTTAACAACACGCACAACCCAATTTGATCTTAAGAAGTTCGGTCAAAGTCCTTTCAAGAACTGAAATCGCCAGTTTATTTCATGAGGCCAAAACCGACCTACTTTAATGTTGTTTGGTAGTGAGTTCCATAGCTATATTGTACTTAAATAACATACTGGAGCTGTACCTAGGGACAATAAAGTTATTTTTTAGCATAATATTTTACAAAAATATAGTTTAGATATTGGGCCCCACGTTTTTATGAGAACTAAAAGCCCCATTCTAGCGGAAAGTATTTTATACTTTTAAGTTCGTTTTAAAAAAATATATTAAAAAGTTTTTTTAACTTTAATTATTATTTTCTGGTTTTAAGTCTTGTGTACAATTTTACTATAGATTTAGAAGGTTTTATATTTTTATCAGTACAAAATTTGTTTTAAAAACCGAAATGGTTTCATAAATATTAAACAAAAAAAAAAAAAAAAAACTGAAGAAATTCGATTATAAAGCAATCGCCGTGCGCTCTGATCTACAGAACCCATTAAAAAACATCATCTTAATAGCAATAAATCAAATAAACTACTTTTTACAATTTTTTTTTTCCCACCTTCTGTGTTGAATTCTTAAAAATTCGCTAACATTGTCGAGGCTCGAATTCAATATCTAGCATTTATAAAGCGATTGCTTTTCACTCTGAGCTACAGAACACACACGAAAATATTTTCTACATGAGGTATTAAATTCATTTCAGTTGTGAATTTTTGAAATTTAAAAATGTCAATGAGCTTTTCAGTTTTTTTCTTTGATTTTTAATATGTATGTAAATATGTATGTATCAAATAATTTCGCATTTTAGCCAAACAAATAGACAAACGTATAGACAAGAAAATAAGTTAATATTGTGTTGTCATCCAGTTCTGAGCTACATTTTAAGTTTTAAAACTCTAGCTCATCGGGAAGTTGGTTAAAAATGGATTCCAAGATTTGTTTTAAAAAGCGTTTTAACCCAAATTGACCGGTCGCACCCATATGGTAACGCAACATAAAGTTACAATTAAAGCACCGTAGCAATAGGGCTATTTGAAAATATAACGGGAAAACATTTTTTTTGCAACATACACGTACACATACTTTCTATTTTGCAAAGCAACAAGTCAGTTGTGTGTTGCGAGAAGTTCTTTTTGGGAAGTAAAAACCTTTTCATCCATTTAAAAACCTTAACTGTTCTCGATCTATTCGGGTTAACTAAGGAAGGTTATAATGCTTTTATAAAATATTTTTATGAATACGGATGCTATTTCACTAAGAAAGCATTTTTTTACTTTATGATTTAAGCTTAACCATTCTTGCCAATATGCAATTCTCAATAGCCAGCTCAATACTCTATAATCTTCTTCTTCTTGTCGCAGCATCTTGTCACGGCATCTTGTTTTCTGCGCTACTAAGTTAACGCCAGTCGACTGCAGCGCAAAAATTCAACAATTTGTAACTTGTAAATCAAACATGCCCACGTAGTTGCCCGTATGGCCCGCGTGGCCCATCATACAAATTTTTTTCTATCTCAATGTTGTCTTTGCGATGAGCCAAAATTAAAGAACACCTGAAACAACACAAACCGCACTCGGTCAGTGTTCAGCACATTTTCCAGCGAACGTTACAAAAACAAATGCTTGCAAAGCCAAAATAAAAAAACGCACGCTCGATAAGTCGATGCTGAATCTAATTTGTCGTGCATGCATTGTTATTGTAATAGAAATTAATCCTTGTCGCAGTGCACTGGCAAATAAAATTGAGGTCATTGATTTGTCATAATTGTAATATCTATCAAACATTGAATACATTAAAAAAAATAAACCACATTTTCTTGCAATGTACTTCATGACATGTGATGACATTGTGATTTTTGCATTGTAATTGCTTTTTGTTTTGTTTGATTTTTTGGCAAACGCAACAATGAGCAACATTTTGTGTTTGTTTTTTGTTTTTTTAAGTTTTGGCCCGCGCTTAAAATTTTGTGGGTCCCACTGTTGTGAATCCTTGGCCATGCATCGATCGAAAGCAAAAATTGATTTCAATCGCGAAAACTCAGTGTTGTTGTTGTTGTTAACTACTAATAGGCCTAAAATTAATTCTCGAAAAAAATATCAAAAAGTATCTTGCACATTTTTCTTAACTCGCGTCGTTGTTTTGCAACACAACAAAAATGTTTGTTTAGCCAGCCTTGAAATTGTTGGAGCGCACCGTTTCCATGGCGCTTATAACAAAACTTTGCACTCTGTGGGCTAGTAAAACACGACAAAAACAAAACTGACAACTTCGATATTTAGTGGAATTTTGTTTGCTTAATTGACATGTTTTTACTTAATAATTATTTTTTGTTAAATTAAACATAATTATGGCGTAGATTTAAAAAAAGAAACACAATTAGCAACAACAATATTTATGACGTCATACGCAATAATGTGTTAAACGAAAGCGAATAAAAAAATAATGACAGAAATGGTAGGAGGCGGTAATAAGCTCACAAGTGCAAAAAAGCGCCAACATTATTGTTGTTATTAATATGTTGGCGTCTATTTATGAGATGCCACTCAAATTAAGATACTTTTGATTGAGAGTTTTTTTTTCAAAACTTAAATTGGAGTTCGAGAACCAATTCAAGTTTTTTTAATGAGAAGGGATGTTTTATTTCTCTAGTAGAGTTAAGAAATAAATGATAAGATTAGCATTAAAATTGATTTTATTCTCCATAAAAATAATTGAATTCATTGATAGCTGTGACGA